>CM038680.1:448571376-449171376 GCA_021605205.1 Aegilops longissima | reverse complement strand
CATAGATCTATAAGCATTACCGAAGCAATGACAGCAGTTGCAGACAAACAAACACTTATTAAATGTTCAAGTAGAAAACCATGGCTACTGCACGGCTATCATCCAAGTGGTTGTCGTGGCTTGCCTGGGGATGAAGAATGCACCGGGCAGAACTGCAGAAAGGTCGCGGAAGGAAACGCCGGAAAGGGTTCTCCCTTGGAGGGGGTGATTAGGGGAAAGGGCAAAAAGGTCATATCCAGTATGTCAAACCATAGTGAAAACAATAGGAACCGAACGGGCTTGACGAGACGAAGATGTGTATGTTGGAATCACCTCAATCGGAGTTTCGAGCAAAAAGTTAGGAGGGGTTTTCTGCTAGGGACCCATCTGTAAAGAAAATATTCACAAACTGGGCATGAAGAGAAAAGTAGAAGACGGACTTCATAGAATATGTTTTATTTAATCGAAAACGCATTATGGTTAGGGCATCTCCACTTATCCAGCTAGCAGGATGCGGGGCCGGCTCATGTGACGCTGACTGGTGGGGCCCGCCTCCTTCTCTCCCCTCCCTTCTCTTCATTTTTCCTCCTCCGGATGGAGCTCAGACGCAGGGGCAAGGCCGAGCGCTTCGGCGACGACTGTCGGTGCTACAGGCCATCATCTGCTGTGCTTCAACCGCTGGCGAGCTCGGGGAGACGAGCCGCATCCATCTAGCTAGGACACGGAGCTCGGGGAGGACTGAGACGAGGGGGACTTTGATGTCGGCGGACGGTTGCTCGGGTGGAGATGGGCTTGGCGCTACGGCAACTCCGGCGAGGAAACAAGAGGGTGGGGAGGATCAGTTGGTCGAGGGGGTGACTCTAGTGGTGGTGGAAGAAAGAATGGACGCGCAGCTCGCCGAAATCGAGAAGAACAGAGGCGGCGGCCATGGCGACCGTGAGCGATGAGGAGAGGCTCTCCAGCTCGGGCGAGAGGCTAGGTGGGGCTAGAAGGAGATGGGGAGGCTGGCGGTGTGCTCGGAATGGCTCGGGGAGGGCCATTTATAGGCGGGGCGAGGATGGTCAGCCGGTTACCGCCGCTCGGGTCCGACCAACGTCCTGGCGAGGCTCAGCGAGCACGGGAGGGCGCGGGAACGTGACGAAGCATCGATGCAGCGGTCACGGAGCAGAGAAGGCCAAGGGCTCACGGGGAGGAAGACGATGGCCAGCTACAGCGCGTCCATGGGCGCGCGGTGACGAGCGCCAGCGAGCGAGCTGCCGAAGGGGGACAGGGGTCCAGGGTGAGGGCGACGACAAGGTGAACCTCCTAGACACGGTCATGCGCGTGAAGATGACGAGAGTGGGAGGGGGCGGAGCTAGAGACCAACCAGCTCGCGTCCACTGCATGCCACAGCGGTGGTCACCACGTGAACTGGCGTGTAGAGGGCGCAATGGGGTGGCAAATGTTGTCTAGGGTGGAGTACCTCCACGGTAGGTTACTACTGAGTTTAAAGCACGACTAAAAACGTTGTGGTTAGATGGGAATTGTCCTCTGAAGTTTCTGTAGCAAACTGTTGCATGAAACTATGAGCTACAGGGAGAGGCTAGGGGCCAAAGATGATGTCTGGGGTACTTAGCTTAGGAAGGACTATCATCCTTCTAATTTTGAGAGGATTTGGACCAAGATTTAATAGAGTTTCTTAACAACTGTTTAATCTGGTCCAGAAACTTGATCATGAAGGGGCACTCACATAGTGCATCCACTAGAGCTGAAATTTGGCAAGGATTGATGATTTGGACATATAATGATGCTGTAAAAATCTCATGCCATTTGGCCGAGCCAAAATGGGACTTCCTTCATACAACAACTCTCTGGACAGAATCGTGGGAAAAATCCCGAGGTAAAATGGCCGAATGAAATGAGCCCAAATCTTATGGAGATAGGTTATATGAGTAAGAGAAGGTCCTGGAAAATTTTCAGCAATAATTAAGTGATACGTCTCCAACGTACCTATAATTTTTGATTGCTCCATGCTATATTATCTACTGTTTTGGACCATATTGGGCTTTATTATCCACTTTTATATTACTTTTGGGACTAACCTATTAACCGGAGGCCCGGCCCAGAATTGCTGTTTTTTGCCTATTTCAGAGTTTCGAAGAAACGGAATATCAAGCGGAGTCCAAACGGTATGAAACCTTCGGGAACGTGATTTACTCACCGAACATGATCCAGGAGACTTGGACCCTACATCAAGCAACCAACAGGGACGACACGAGGTAGGGGGGCGCCCTCCCCCCCCCAGGCGCGCCCTCCACCCTCGTGGGCCCCCTGTTCCTCCACCGACGTACTTCTTCCTCCTATATATACCTACGTACCCCCGAACGATCAGATACGGAGCCAAAAACCTAATTCCACCGTCGCAACTTTCTGTATCCACGAGATCCCATCTTGGGGCCTGTTCCGGAGCTCCGTCGGAAGGGGAATCCACCACGGAGGGCTTCTACATCATCATAGCCTCTCCGATGAAGTGTGAGTAGTTTACCTCAGACCTTCGGGTCCATAGTTAGTAGCTAGATGGCTTCTTCTCTCTTTCTGGATCTCAATACAATGTTCTCCCCCTCTCTTGTGGAGATCTATTCGATGTAATCTTCTTTTTGCGGTGTGTTTGTTGAGACCGATGAATTGTGGGTTTATGATCAAGATTATCTATGAGCAATATTTGAATCTTCTCTGAATTCTTTTATGTATGATTGGTTATATTTGCAAGTCTCTTCGAATTATCCGTTTGGTTTGGCCAACTAGATTGGTAGTTCTTGCAATGGGAGAAGTGCTTAGCTTTGGGTTCAATCTTGCGGTGTCCTTTCCCCAAGTGCCAAAAGGGCAGCAAGGCACGTATTGTATTGTTGCCATCGAGGATAACAAGATGGGGTTTTATCATATTGCATGAATTTATCCTCTACATCATGTCATCTTGCTTAAGGCGTTACTCTGTTTTCATTAACTTAATACTCTAGATGCATCTTTGGATAGCGGTCGATGAGTGGAGTAATAGTAGTAGATGCGAGGCGAGTCGGTCTACTTGTCTCGGACGTGATGCCTATATACATGATCATACCTAGATACTCTCATAACTATGCTCAATTCTATCAATTGCTCAATAGTAATTCAATCACCCACCGTAAAATACTTATGCTCTTGAGAGAAGCCACTAGTGAAATCTATGGCCCCCGGGTCTATTCTCTATCATATCAATCTTCCATCACTTTATTATTGCTTTGCTTTTTTACTTTGCTTTTTATTTTACTTTGCATCTTTATACCAAAAATATTATCTATCATCTCAATCAGATCTCACTCTCGTAAGTGACCGTGAAGGGATTGACAACCCCTAATCGCGTTGGTTGCGTTGAGCTATTTGTTTTATGTAGGTACGAGGAACTTGCGCGTGGCCTCCTACTGGATTGATACCTTGGTTCTCAAAAACTGAGGGAAATACTTACGCTACTCTCCTGCATTATCCTCTCCTCTTCGGGGAAATCCAACGCAAGCTCAAGAGGTAGCAAGAAGAATTTCTGGCGCCATTGCCGGGGAGGCTTACGCAAAAGTCAAGTCAAGATTTGGACTCCCGACAATGAGCCATTTCTGGCGCCGTTGCCGGGGAGTCTACGCAAAAGTCAACATACCAAGTACCCATCACAATCCCTTATCTCTCGCATTACATTATTTGCCATTTGCCTCTCGTTTTCCTCTCCCCCACTTCACCCTTGCTGTTTTATGCGCCCTCTCTTTTCTGTTTGCCTTTCTTTGCGCTTGCTTTTGCTTGTGTGTTGGATTGCTTGCTTGTCACGATGGCTCAAGATAATACCAAATTGTGTGACTTTACCAATACCAACAATAATGATTTCCTTAGCACTTCGATTGCCCCTCTTGCCAATACTGAATCTTGTGAAATCAATACTGCTTTATTGAATCTTGTTATGAAAGATCAATTCGCCGGCCTTCCTAGTGAAGATGCCGCTACTCATCTAAATAGCTTTGTTGATTTATGTGATATGCAAAATAAGAGGGATGTTAACAATGATGTTGTTAAATTGAAGCTATTTCCTTTTTCGCTTAGAGATCGTGCTAAAGCTTGGTTTTCGTCTTTGCCTAAAAATAGTATTGATTCTTGGAACAAGCAAAGATGCTTTTATCTCTAAGTATTTTCCTCCCGCTAAGATCATCTCTCTTAGAAAGGATATTATGAACTTTAAGCAACTTGATCATGAACATGTTGCACAAGCTTGGGAGAGGATGAAATTAATGATACGTAATTGCCCTACTCATGCTTTGAATTTGTGGATGATTATACAAAAAATTTAGGCCGGATTGAATTTTGCTTCGAGAAACCTTTTAGATTCGGCCGCGGGAGGCACTTTTATGGAAATCACTTCAGGGGATGCTACTAAACTCCTAGATAATATTATGGTTAATTATTCTCAATGGCACCTTGAAAGATCTACTAATAAAAAGTGCATGCGATAGAAGAAATCAATGTTTTGAGTGGAAAGATGGATGAACTTATGAAATTATTTGCTACTAAGAGTGTTTCTTCTGATCCTAATGATATGCCTTTGTCTACTTTGATTGAAAACAATAATGAATCTATGGATGTGAGTTTTGTTGGTAGGAATAGTTTTCGTAACAACGCGTATAGAGGGAACTTTAATCCTAGGCCTTATCCTAGTAATCCTTCTAATAATTATGGAAATTCCTACAACAACTCTTATGGAAATTTTAATAAGATGCCCTCTGAATTTGAGACTAGTGTTAAAGAGTTTATGAATTCGCAAAAGAATTTAATGCTTTGCTTGAGGAAAAATTGCTTAAAGTTGATGAATTGGCTAGGAACGTTGATAGAATTTCTCTTGATGTTGATTCTTTAAAGCTTAGATCTATCCCTCCTAAGCATGATATCAATGAGTCTCTCAAAGCCATGATAATTTCCATTGGTGAGTGCAAGGAAAGAACCGCTAGGATGCGTGCTACGAAAGATGCCTTTATTAAAGGGTGTTCTTCCAATTTCCATGAAAATAAAGATGAAGATCTAAAATTTATTGATGTATCTCCTATCAAATCTTTGTTTTGCAATATGAATCTTGATAATGATGGGACTGATTATGATCCACCCTTACCTAGAAGGCGTTCCAAAAATTTGGAGTTTTTAGATCTTGATGCTAAAATTGATAAAAGTGGGATTGAAGAAATCAAAACCCTAGATGTTGCTAAACCCACTATTTTGGATCTCAAGGAATTTAATTATGAAAGTTGCTCTTTAATTGATTGTATTTCCTTGTTGTAATCCGTGCTAAATTCTCCTCATGCTTATAGTCAAAATAAAGCGTTTACCAAACATATCATTGATGTCTTGATGCAATCTTATGAGGAAACACTTGAGTTGGAAGTCTCTATCCCTAGAAAACTTTATGATGAGTGGGAACCAACTATTAAAATTAAGATTAAGGATCATGAATTTTATGCTTTATGTGATTTGGGTGCTAGTGTTTCCACTATTCCCAAAACTTTGTGTGATTTGCTAGATTTCCGTGATTTTGATGATTGCTCTCTAAACTTGCACCTTGCGGATTCCACTATTAAGAAACCTATGGGAAGAATTAATGATGTTCTTATTGTTGCAAATATGAATTATGTGCCCGTAGATTTTATCGTTCTTGATATAGATTGCAATCCTTCATGTCCTATTATTCTTGGTAGACCTTTCCTTAGAACGATTGGTGCAATCATTGATATGAAGGAAGGGAATATTAGATTCCAATTTCCGTTAAGGAAAGGCATGGAACACTTCCCTAGAAAGAAAATAAAACTACCATATGAATCTATTACGAGAGCCACTTATGGATTGCCTACAAAAGATGGCAATACCTAGATATATCCTTGCTTTTATGCCTAGCTAGGGGCGTTAAACGATAGCGCTTGTTGGGAGGCAACCCAATTTTATTTTTAGTTTTTTGTTTTTTGTTTCTGTTTATGAATAAATAATCCATTTACCTTATGTTTATATGTGGTTTTATGTTTTAATTAGTGTTTGTGCCAAGTTAAACCTATAGGATCTTCTTGGATGATAGTTATTTGATCTTACTGTAATTTCCAAAAACTTTCGGTTCACGAAAACAATTGTTAGAAATCACCAGAACGTGATAAAATAGTTATTCTAATTGCTTCTGATCAATAAACAAATTGCCTAGGTCGTCCTATTTTGGCTGAATTTTTGGAGTTCCAGAAGTTTGCGTTAGTTACAGATTACTACAGACTCTTCTGTTTTTGACAGATTCTATTTTTCGTGTGTTGTTTGCTTATTTTGATGAATCTATGGCTAGTAAAATAGTTTATAATCCATAGAGAAGTTGGAATACAGTAGGTTTAACACCAATATAAATAAATAATGAGTTCATTACAGTACCTTGAAGTGGTCTTTTGTTTTCTTTCGCTAACGGTGCTCATGAGATTTCTGTTGAGTTTTGTGTTGTGAAGTTTTCAAGTTTTTGGTGAATTTTTTTGATGGATTATGGAACAAGGAGTGGAAAGAGCCTAAGCTTGGGGATGCCCATGGCACCCACAAGATAATCCAAGGACACCAAAAAGTCAAAGCTTGGGGATGCCCCCGGAAGGCATCCCCTCTTTCGTCCACTTCCATCGGTAACTTTACTTGGAGCTATATTTTTATTCACCACATAATATGTGTTTTGCTTGGAGCGTCTTGTATGATTTGAGTCTTTTATTTTTAGTTTAACCCAATAATCCTTGTTGTACACACCTTTTGAGAGAGCCATACATGAATTGGAATTTGATAGAATACTCTATGTGCTTCACTTATATCTTTTGAGCTATATAGTTTTGCTCTAGTGCTTCACTTATATCTTTTAGAGCACGGTGGTGGATTTGTTTTATAGAAACCATTGATCTCTCATGCGTCACTTAGATTATTTTGAGAGTCTTAAATAGCATGGTAATTTGCTTAATAATAATATGCTTGGTATTCAAGATTTGTAAAACTTTCTTTTGAGTGCGTTGAATACTAAGAAAAGTTTGATGCTTGATAATTCTTTTGAGATATGGAGGTAGTAATATTAGAGTCATGCTAGTTGAGTAGTTGTGAATTTGAGAAATACTTTTGTTAAAGTTTGTGATTCTCGTAGCATGCACGTATGGTGAACCGTTATGTGATGAAGTCGGAGCATGATTTATTTATTGATTGTCTTCCTTATGAGTGGCGGTCGGGGACGAGCGATGGTCTTTTCCTACCAATCTATCCCCCTAGGTGCATGCACGTAATACTTTGCTTTGATAACTTGTAGATTTTTGCAATAAGTATATGAGTTCTTTATGACTAATGTTGAGTCCATGGATTATACGCACTTTTCTCACCCTTCCACCATTGCTAGCCTTTCTAATACCGCGCACTTTTCGCCGGTATCATATACCCACCATATACCTTCCTCAAAACAGCCACCATACCTACCTATTATGGCATTTTCATAGCCATTCTGAGATATATTGCCATGCAACTTTCCACCGTTCTGTTTATTATGACACGCTCCATCATTGTCATATTGCTTAGCATGATCATGTAGTTGACATCGTATTTGTGGCAAAGCCACCATTCATAATTCTTTCATACATGTCACTCATGAATCATTGCATATCGATACACCATGGGGCATACACATAGAGTCATATTTTGTTCTAAGTATCGAGTTGTAATTGTTGAGTTGTAAGTAAATAAAAGTGTGATGATCATCATTTTTAGAGCATTGTCCCAAGTGAGGAAAGGATGATGGAGACTATGATTCCCCCACA
Source organism: Aegilops longissima (assembly GCA_021605205.1). Taxonomy (NCBI): domain Eukaryota; kingdom Viridiplantae; phylum Streptophyta; class Magnoliopsida; order Poales; family Poaceae; genus Aegilops; species Aegilops longissima. The sequence continues at coordinate 449,163,559 of CM038680.1, read as the reverse complement.
AGTCGGGATGAGACTCCGGACGAAAAATAAATAAATAAAAGAAAAAAAAGAAAAGAGGCCATAAAAAAAGAGAAAAGGCCCAAAAAAATGAGAGAAAAAGAGAGAAGGGACAATGTTACTATCCTTTTACCACACTTGTGCTTCAAAGTAGCACCATGATCTTCATGATAGAGAGTCTCTCATTTTTTCACTTTCATATACTAGTGGGAATTTTTCATTATAGAACTTGGCTTGTATATTCCAATGATGGGCTTCCTCAAATTGCCCTAGGTCTTCGTGAGCAAGCGAGTTGGATGCACACCCACTTAGTTTCTTTTGTTGACCTTTCATATACTTATAGCTCTAGTGCATCCGTTGCATGGCAATCCCTACTCACTCACATTGATATCTATTGATGGGCATCTCCATAGCCCGTTGATACGCCTAGTTGATGTGAGACTATCTTCTCCCTTTTTGTCTTCTCCACAACCACCATTCTATTCCACATATAGTGCTATATCCATGGCTCACGCTCATGTATTGCATGAAGATTGAAAAAGTTTTGAGAATGTCAAAAGTATGAAACAATTGCTTGGCTTGTCATCGGGGTTGTGCATGATTTAAATACTTTGTGTGGTGAGGATAGAGCATAGCCAAACTATATGATTTTGTAGGGATAACTTTCTTTGGCCATGTTATTTTGAGAAGACATGATTGCTTTGTTAGTATGCTTGAAGTATTATTATTTTTATGTCAATATTAAACTTTTGTCTTGAATCTTTCGAATCTGAATATTCATACCACAATTAAGAAGAATTACATTGAAATTATGCCAAGTAGCACTCCGCATCAAAAAATATCTTTTTATCATTTACCTACTCGAGGACGAGCGGGAATTAAGCTTGGGGATGCCTGATACATCTCCAACGTATCTATAATTTTTGATTGCTACATGCTATATTATCTACTGTTTTGGACCATATTGGGCTTTATTATCCACTTTTATATTACTTTTGGGACTAACCTATTAACCGGAGGCCCAGCCCAGAATTGTTGTTTCTTGCCTATTTCAGAGTTTCGAAGAAACGGAATATCAAACGGAGTCCAAACGGAATGAAACCTTCGAGCGTGATTTTCTCACGAACATGATCCGAGAGACTTGGACCCTCGTCAAGCAACCAACAGGAAGGCACGAGGTAGGGGCACGCCCCCCCAGCGCGCCCTCCACCTCGTGGGCCCCTTGTTGCTCCACTGACGTACTTGTTCCTCCTATATATACCTATGTACCCCGAACGATCGAATCTGAAGCCAAAACCTAATTCCACCGCCGCAACTTTCAGTATCCACGAGATCCCATCTTGGGGCCTGATCCGAGCTCATGGAAGGGGAATCCACCACGGAGGGCTTCTACATCATCATAGCCTCTCCGATGAAGTGTGAGTAGTTTACCTCAGACCTTCGGGTCCATAGTTAGTAGCTAGATGGCTTATTCTCTCTTTTTGGATCTCAATACAATGTTCTCCCCCTCTCTTGTGGAGATCTATTCGATGTAATCTTCTTTTTTACGGTGTGTTTGTTGAGACCGATGAATTGTGGGTTTATGATCAAGATTATCTATGAGCAATATTTGAATCTTCTCTGAATTCTTTTATGTATGATTGGTTATCTTTGCAAGTCTCTTCGAATTATCCGTTTGGTTTGGCCAACTAGATTGGTAGTTCTTGCAATGGGAGAAGTGCTTAGCTTTGGGTTCAATCTTGCGGTGTCCTTTCCCAGTGACAGAAGGGGCAGCAAGGCACGTATTCTATTGTTGCCGTCGAGGATAACAAGATGTTTTTTTTTACCATATTGCATGAATTTATCCCTCTACATCATGTCATCTTACTTAAGGCGTTACTCTGTTTTCATTAACTTAATACTCTAGATGCATGCTGGATAGCGGTCGATGAGTGGAGTAATAGTAGTAGATGCAGGCAGGAGTCGGTCTACTTGTCTCGGACGTGATGCCTATATACATGATCATACCTAGATACTCTCATAACTATGCTCAATTCTGTCAATTGCTCAACAGTAATTCGTTCACCCACCGTAAAATACTTATGCTCTTGAGAGAAGCCACTAGTGAAATCTATGGCCCCGGGTCTATTCTCTATCATATCAATCTTCCATCACTTTATTATTGCTTTGCTTTTTATTTTACTTTGCATCTTTATACCAAAAATACCAAAAATATTATCTATCATCTCTATCAGATCTCACTCTCGTAAGTGACCGTGAAGGGATTGACAACCCCTAATCGCGTTGGTTGCGTTGAGCTATTTGTTTTGTGTAGGTACAAGGGACTTGCGCGCGGCCTCCTACTGGATTGATACATTGGTTCTCAAAAACTGAGGGAAATACTTACGCTACTCTGGTGCATTATCCTCTCCTCTTCAGGGAAATCCAACGCAAGCTCAAGAGGTAGCATTAAGCAAGATAAAATATACTTGCTTCACAAACTGAAAATGTGACCAAAAACAAAGAATTGAAGTTGAGGTCACATGGATGCAAGGAATGAGCTCAAATTTGGTGGCGAGTCATTATTTTATCAAATGAAGGATGTGGCAAAGTTTCAACTCATTTGGATATGCCTAGCTTGCACCTCCTTCACAAAGTTTCTTTCTAGGCATTTTTTTTGGAAAATCATTGATAAATAATTACTAGGCAAATGAGTATGAAATTTGCACAGGGCAATGATATGGATAGAAAAAGATGTCCAAAAAGTTTGGAGACAAATGGGCAAAGATAAATAGCACTTGCTTCACAAAGTGTCATTTAGGGCAGAAGAGGAAAGGAATATTTGGGAATTAATTTAAACATGGCAAGGAAAAGTTTTTCCATATTTGATGAAGATATGACCCAAAAAAATTATAAGAATTATTTGGAAATTTTGGGAGTGATGGAAATATAGGTTGCTTCACAACCTAGGGCAAACAGGGTTATTCCTTTAACAGAAAAATGAATATTCCCAAGGAAAAGAATATTGAGGTTGGTCCAAGATGAGGATGGCAAGGTCTTGGGAAGGATATGAGGATTAAAAGCCACTCTGGAAAGAAAGAAGAGGTCATCTTCTTCAGTTTTCAGACCACATAGCCACGGGAAAAAAACTCAAGCAAAAACCTTAGAAAATCAAAAGAAAAAGAAAGGGCAAAAAATCAGGGTGTGACAGCAGCCCTCCACGGGCTACTATTCAACCAGCCCTTCACGGGCTACTATTCATCCAGCCCTCCACCGGCTACTGTTCAACCAGCCCTCCACTTGGTCCTGTTCATCCACCCCCAACCGGCTTGATCGGGGTCCTGTTCATCCAGCGGCAATGGCCTCTACTACCACGTGGCCCTGTTCATCAAACCCCCAACAACGCACACTGTTCATCAAGAGGCAGCAGGTTCGATCGGCTTGATTAGCAGCGAGAGCGGCGAATCGTTTGAAGCAGGTTGATTAACGATCATGGATCGATCGATCCCTCGGGTTCAGTAACGCGTCGCTCGGGTTCAGTAGGCGAACGCCTCACTCGGGTTCAGTTAGAGTCCAACGCCTCTCGCACCCACGCGCATACTTGTACGACAGAAACACGCAATCCCTCCGTGCATCGCTCGGCCCCGACCACCCACCGTAACCGGGAACTCCCCAATATTTTCCTCGCCCTCGCTTCTACCACGGTTTTTTCCGTCATGGACGGCCCAAAGAATGTCATGCAGCTGCGTCTCCAGCCCGCCCAGGACGAAAATCCCATTTTTGTCATGATTTTTGGCATAGAAGTAGGAGCCCACCACATCTATGATGATACCGGGTTTTGTCACAATTATCGTCATAGAAGTGTCATAAGCATGAAAAAAAATTCGTTCGCAAAATGTCACGGATGTGTCTTTTTTTGTAGTGCTCTCTATGTTAATCTTGCAAATTAAGAGAGAAAGGGCATTATAATTGCATCACAATGTGAAATAATGACCAGAAACAATATAAATAATAGTAGGAATACATGATGCAAAATGAACGTATCAGTGCACTTGTTCTGGCCATGAGCCTCAACCCGCTTCTCCTTCTCGATGCCCACTACGACCTCCACCAGCTAGCCTTGGAGCCGCCGCTGCCGAGATCTAGAACACTCCTCTCCCCCACCTTCTAATATCTCACAGCGCCGCAGGATACCCTAATGAAAATGCACGATCCCCTCTCACTACCCACCACCATCTCTTAAATAGGCGACAAGGGGGCGCCGGTGCGGGCCATGGGCCAACCAGCGCACATGGGCCGCCCAAGAAAGGACGGGCCACCAGGTTCACAAAGGAGAAGCTAAACGTTGGGCCCTCTAACGCCCTGGGCCCAAACCGAGGACCAGCCCAGCCCATGCGCACCATTGCCATGCCCCTGCCACGGCGAGCATTGCACACCTCTGCCTCCGATGCTGAAAGGGGAAGAAGACCCTTGCCCAGCTGCCATCCCCCCCCCCCCTAGAGCGCGCATCCTGCCACGGAAACCGCTGGCAGCGCTGCGGGAGATAGGTACGCTGACCTCTAACCACCCCTCCAACCACCCCAGGGCCTGCTGTCGCCTCCCTGGCCAGCCGCACGCCCCCGTTGTCCTCGGTCTCCTCAAGCTCCCCTTCCTCGAGGGCCCACGCCCAGAAGCGGCCCCCAAGAGCCGCTGCACCACCCACGCGAGGGGCCGGCGACCCCGCCGCCCCACCCACCAAGCCCCGCATCCACACCGGAGGCACCCCTCCCCGGCGAGCATGGGGGCCGACCAGGAGTGGCACGAGCGGGAGAGCGCCCAATGGTCATTTTATTTCTCACTTGCTCACCTCCTCTGTTAGCTATTTAATCTTGTCATGGTGTTAGTAGTTGAGTATTAGTGTTAAGTGTTCTGGTTGAGTTAGTGGGCGGGTGATTTGGCCTAGTCGTTCACGCTATGTGCATGTGTAGTGTCGTGTGATGTGGCAGTATTACATAGGGATGCGGCTGTGCATACCGTGATTAGTTAGTTGCATGCATATGTGAGTTTGTTAGGCCTTGTACAATGCAAGGTGATTAGGAGAGGTGCTTGAAGAGATAAATCAGGATTTTTTTTAAACACCCATGCTTATTTGTACATGACAGACGTTTAATTAGGCGTCTCTTTTGTAAAAATAGGCAGCGGTGCTTTAAAAAAATTCGGTTTATTTTTCTAAGCACCTAGGATTGTACAAGGCCTTAGCTGCATGAGTTGTAGGTCTAGTTTTTGGGACGTTGGAGAGAATCTAGGAAACAGATTAGCTGCATGCAAGTAGTTGGCTAGTATTGTTCGTGTGTGATTTAGTGGCCGAATGAGACCGCTGGGCTGCGTGTGCGTGTGAGTGTGAGTTACTTTCATGGCGTCGTGATTCGTGAATACAAGAAAAGCTTGGGCGTTTATCGTCGCCGAATAACGAGTTCGTGTCGAGTTTGTCTCTTCCATTCGGTGTTCGAGAGGCCGGAGGCACAGCTCGGCGTACGTCGCCGTAGGCAGCTCCAACATCCTCTACTGCGAAAACTTAGTTCTGCTAGAGTAGTGCAGCACTGGAGCTTGTGCAAACCAACACAAATAAATTTGCATAGATTACAGCTAATTATTTATTTGAGTTTGCGAATATACATACACAAAAAAGAGAAATGCACACAGTGCCTCACACATACATTATCATCAATTTTGCTCCCAAAAAAACATACATTATCATCACTTCACACAGAATAGTACACGTACACTGCATAAACTTGGCAATACCAGACTAGCACAAGCTTCCAGAAACAAACACACACATTTTGCATAGGTTGCAGCTAATTAACCAGCTCGACTCAGTGGCTCAACTCCAATCAAATAGTACTTAGGAGTATTATGCAACAGAACAGAGTGCTCTAGACTGATTGTGACGACGATCCTGATACTGCTGCCGCTGCTGCTTGTTATTCATGGCCTTGGAGTTTAGTAGATATTTTTAGGGGTGAAATTGAGTTAATGGACGGTTCACGGTTGGATCAGGCTCTGATGCAGACAGACCTGTCGAAGACCCAGCTGAACTTTGCGAACTCGGGCTCTTTCGCGGCTTTGATCGCGCGGTCGTGGGCCAGCTCCTCCACGCGCCGGATCTTGCGCGGCAGCCCGCACACGTACTCCTGCGCGCGCCGCCCCTCGCCGGACAGCTGCCCCCCGGCGAGGTCCGCCACCTTCCACCTCCGCACGAAGTGCTCCACCATGTCGCCGTAGTCCCTTGCCGTGTACACCCCTGTGCGCTGCGCGACCGCCGAGAAGTGCTCGAACAGGTCGAAGTCACGGCCGTCGGTCATGAGCTTGCCAGGCATGGTGATTTTGTCCCGCAGGACGGCGGCCAGCGCCCGCACCATCCCGTCCGGGTCGAGCTCGAAGAACTTGGCGGCCGCCTTGGTGTAGGCCGTCTCGTGGCGCTTCTCGTCGGCGGCGACGACGCCGCAGATCTTGGCGAGGCAGCGGTCGCCGTGACGAGCGGCGTGCTTGGCGGTGTGAGTATGGGAGATGAAGGTGGCGCGCTCCTGGAAGGAACCGTAGACGATGTTGTGGTAGGGGCTGGACGGCCTGAGCATCTGCATGCCGTTGCGGAGGAGGTGGTGGACGGTCCGCTCGACCTGGCGCATGTCGACACGGCCGGAGAGGTAGAGGTAGCGGTTGAGGAGATCTCCGTGGCGGTTCTCCTCGGCCGTCCACCCGCGGATCCAGCGCGCCCAGGGCAGGTCGCTGCAGCCCGTGTCGTCGCTGCAGCCCACCACCCGGTTTCCCACGCACATGTACGTCGGCAGCGCCTCCTCCGTCACCATGTTGCCCACCAGGCACACCAGCACGTCGTCCGGCACGCCGGAGGCCTGGTCCTGGAGCTCCTCCGTCGTCATCATCATCATCGACGGCGGCGGCTGCTGCTCGGAGGAGCGGCCAGCTGAAGTGAGGGAGAAGCAGGGGAGCAGGTCGCTGGGCTGCCACGCGTCCTCCACCGGGGTGAGCAGCGGCAGCAGCTGCTTGTCCACCCACCCGCTCAGGTTCAGAGTCCGCGCCACCTCCGCCTCCGCCTGTTCTTGCGCCCGCATCCCCGTCACCGTGTTGTCGAAATGAGCTGTCGCGGTGGACTTGCACGCCCATCTCCCAGCTCTTGTCGCAACCCGGCTCCTGCACCTGCATGCATAAACGATTCCATTTCATCCGCTTGCTCACCACATCGCGTGCATGTGTGTGTGAGGAAGAGAGCCTTCCTGTACGTACCAGGTTGGATGGGCCTGTGCCGGCATGGCGAGAGCGTGCGGGAAAGACATGAGCATGCTCATCTTCTCAGTGCTGCAAAGGCAAAAGCTTCACTGACGATGCTGTATTGCAGGCAACGTGATGAGCCCCTGCATATTTGCTCGGTATATATGCACACCTACCTGTGCGGAGAAAAACCGCAAGGGTACCTAAAGTTGAAGTTGAAGTTGAAAGTATTTACCACTGAAGAATACACCCCCGGACCCGTCGTGGAGATCGGTGCTAGCCCTATGGTAGTGCCATGACTTGAAACCTACCTGAAAGTAGACTCGTAGAATAGGTTAGCTAGCCCTATGGTAGTTGCCTAGCCCCCGTTCCGGCGATGCGTCTAGCATCGTTGGTGGCGATGTGGAGGTGTGTCTCCGCGGATCTATCTTTGGTGGATTTGCTTCGGATCTCGTCGTTGTTCGCTCACGTTCGTGTGTCTTGGATTGGATTTTTCTGATCTACATTATTCTTCATCCGTGGCGGTTGCTGTTACGCAGTGCGCTGGTCCCACGGGCCTTAGTACGACGACTTCCGACTGTCTACTACAACAAGTTGTGCCCGACTCCGGTGATGGAGGGCGATGATGTGGCGCCTTGGCTCGCTTCAGTGCTGGTAGTTGTCGCTAGGTGGTCTACGGATCTGGATGTGATTTCTATTATTTCTGGTATTCGTTGTACTGCCATGATTGAAGATGAATAGATTGGAAATTTTTTCACCAAAAAAAAAAAGAGAATAGGTTAGCTATAGATGGAAGCAGATTTGTAGTACTCGGGTGCACCATACCCCAATATGAACATTAAATTTTAAAAAATACCGAGATTTTTTTTAAAAAAATTGGGATTTGCGGATATCAAACCTGTCTTCCCGATCTACTCTTATGTGAAATTTCATGAATAAATACCAGAGAACGTATTCGTGGCAAATAGACAAAAAATTTCTATATATAGAAAAAATTGTTTGGATGGATTTTTGTTTGGACAATATTTCTTTTGCCATGGATACGTTTTCTGGTATTTTTTTCACGGAGCTTCACACGGGAGTTGATTGGGAACCAGGTTTCATATCCCCAAATTTCAGATTGTTTTGAATTTTTTTGGTATTTTTTACATTTTATATTTGTACAGGGGTGTGGAGCGCCTAGGAGCTCCTGTGTATTTTCCAGATATAGATTAAGACCCTGTTTGGTTCAGCTTTTATCGACGGTACCACGCAGCAGAATCTGAACCAAAGGGCGAACCCATCAGAATCCGATTCCAGAAATCCGCTGCCAAAATTTGAACCAAAAGCGAAAGCAGCCCAGGACGTGCTTTCCAAAATCTGCTTCCGCTGCGGGCCAAAATCTGAAAAAGCTGTATCAGCTGGTTTGACAAATGACCTACATCTTTCTCACATCAGATTTTCCGCAACTGTTTTTCCACAGCAGATTTTTCACAGCTGCTTTTAGAAATCCACAGCCGAACCAAACAGGGTCTAAGTACTAGACTGGCTATAGTGTTAAATGCTTCATATCAGGAGGAGGAAGAAACGCCGGCCAAAAGTTATCACTAGCGCCCGTCCCTTTCTCTCTCATGCATTATCTTTCTTTCAGCTCGAGTGAATAGCTTGCAGCCAACCGACTAGGACCTATTATACTTGCTCTAAAGTTATAAAAAATCTTCCCAATTGAATGCATATGAATACTCCGTGGGCTCATTGCATGCACATAAATTTGATCAGAGTGAGGAAAGGGGCAAATTACTTTTTTTCGGGAAACTGTCGATCTATTCATCTTCAATCATGGCAGTATAACAGACACCAGAAGTAATAAAAATTACATCCAGATTCATATACCACATAGCGACGACTACAAGCACTAAAGCGAGTCGAAGACGCGCCGTCGTCATCGTCCCTCCCTCGCCGGAGCCGGGCACAGGCAAATTACTATTTTGACACTCATAAGGACATCTACAACGCAAATCGCCCGTAAATGTCCCGGCCGAACGGTTCGGACACTTTAGTCATCCAACGCGGATCATCAAAACGGTCCGAACCAGCCTAGATGTTCAAAATCCCACAGCCCGACACCAAATCGGGGGAGCTCTGGGGGAGTGTGGACATCCACCGCATCGGTGTACGACACCCTGGACGAACAAAAAAAGACACTTAGAGCACGCAAAATTGGCAATCCCCCATTATTTTCGCGCCAAATCATGTCCTCTCCGCCCCGAGAGCTGCCACCAAGTCCGTTCTGGACCATTCCACAGTCCACCACCGCCGCATTGGATCCACCGGAGCCCATCACCAGGTTCTTCGTCTCGCTGGATCATGAGCTTATTCGTCTCACTGGACCCAGAGCCCACTCGTGCGGCGCATTCATACAACAGCAAGAGCGGTGCATGATGGAGAGGGCGAAGAAGAAGGCGCATGTGGCCGCTCAGGCTAGAGCTCCTCCTACACATCAAACTGTAATGCTAGTTATGCCCAGGGAATCGCCACCTTGGCATGTCCGGTACAAGCCATCGTACTGCTATGTCGGCCATCTATACGGTTCGCCCGACACACAGCAATCGTCGCAGGACTCTGGCATCTCCTTCACCTCCACCACCGGCCACCCTCCACTATACATCGCGTCTTCACAGAGTTGCAGACGTTGGTCCGGAGGAGCCCTCATCCGATGGTGCCAGATCACTGTTTGGCGGTATGCCTCTACCAAGCTCGACAACACCCACTAACGAGGCGATGATGAACACGATCCACAACAGCGGCAACCAGAAAGATGAACAAGTCAATGACCACTACACGCAGCAGCTGGAGCAAGAGACATTGATAGATACCGAGCAATCGGTCATGCCTGATGCGGATGCAAAGAAGAAGAGGGGTTAGTCTTCCTCAAACAAAGAGGATGGACTATTTTGGTGTGGTTGGGCAAAAGTGTTGATCCGCTTCAAGGAACAGAGTAAAAAAGGCTCAACTTTTCAGCAAAGTGTGTATGATTTCTGATACGTCTCAAACGTATCTACATTTTTAAACAGTTTTGCTCTTATTTTGCACTCTAATTTGCATGATTTGAATGAAACTAACCTGGACTGACACTGTTTTCAGCAGAACTAACTTGGTGGCATTTTTTTGCAGAAATAAAAGTTCTCGGAATTGGCTGAAAATTTATGGAGATTATTTCTGAAATAAATAAAAAAATACTAGTGAAAAGATCTACTGGAGGGGACCCTGGCGCGCCACCTGAGCTTGTGGGCCCCTCGAGTCTCCGTTTTCCCTACCTCCGGTCCTATAAGTTCCGTCTCGCGGACAAAAAATCAGAGAGAAAGTTTCGTCATGTTTTACAATACGGAGCCACCGCCACCTCCTATTCTTCATCGAGAGGGCTAATCTGGAGTCCGTTCAGGGCTCTGGACATGGGATTCATCACCATCGTCATCATCAACCATTCTTCATCAATAATTCCATGATGCTCACCACCGCGAGTGAGTAATTCCTTCATAGGCTTGCTGGACGATGATGGAGTTGGATGAGATTTGTCATGTAATCCAATCAATTTGTTAGGGCTTGATCCCTAGTATTCACTATGTTCTGAGATTGATGTTGCTATGACTTTGCTATGCTTAATGCTTGTCACTAGGGCCTAAGTGTCATGATTTCAGATCTGAACCCTTTATGTTTTCATGAATATATTTGACTTCTAGATCCTATCTGCTAGTTATATGCATTTGTTATTATTCTGAACCGTAGACCCCAAGGTGACAATAATTGGGATACTCTCCGGAGATGACTGTAATTCGAGGAGTTTGTGTATTCACTATGTGTTAACGCTTTGTTTCGGGTATCTATTAAAAGGATGCCTTAACATTCCTCAGATTTCCTTATGGACCCCGTGATAACCCACAAGTATAGGGGATCGCAACAGTTTTCGAGGGTAGAGTATTCAACCCAAATTTATTGATTCGGCACAAGGGGAGCCAAAGAATATTCTCAAGTATTTGCAGCTGAGTTGTCAATTCAACCACACCTGGAAACTTAGTATCTGCAGCAAAGTGTTTAGTAGCAAAGTAATATGATAGTGGTGGTAACAGTAACAAAAGTAAAGACAACAAAAGTAATGTTTTTGGTATTTTTGTAGTGATTGTAACAGTAGCAACGGAAAAGTAAATAAGCGAGAACCAGTATATGGAAAACTCGTAGGCACCGGATTAGCGATGGATAACTATGTCGGATGCGGTTCGTCATGTAATAGTCATAACATAGGGTGACACATAACTAGCTCCAATTCATCAATGTAATGTAGGCATGTATTCCGTATATAGTCATACGTGCTTATGAAAAAGAACTTGCATGACATCTTTTGTCCTACCCTCCCGTGGCAGCGGGGTCCTATTGGAAACTAAGGGATATTAAGGACTCCTTTTAATAGAGAACCGGAACAAAGCATTATCACATAGTGAATACATGAACTCTTCAAACTATGGTCATCACCGGGAGTGGTCCCGATTATTGTCACCGGGTTGCGGATCATAACACATAGTAGGTGACTATAGACTTGCAAGATAGGATCAAGAACAACATATATTCATGAAAACATAATAGGTTCAGATCTGAAATCATGGCACTCGGGCCGTAGTGACAAGCATTAAGCATAGCAAAGTCATAGCAACATCAATCTCAGAACATAATGGATACTAGGGATCAAACCCTAACAAAACTAACTTGATTACATGATAAATCTCATCCAACTGATGAAGCACAGACTAGCGAGATGCTAATTTGTGCATGTAGACGGCCCGATCTTTCACGGCGATGCTTGATCAACAGTTCGTCCCCCTGTTCCTCCTCGCAACCTCCAAGAATAATTTTCACCCGTGTACAAAAATACACGAACAAAAATAATGATCCCCTCGGATCAGCACGTAGGCTTCGATATTGATGATCAACCCTTCGTTGCTAGGAAATTTCCATGATGGGAAAATCTCGATGATACACAAGATATAACCGCCCAAAACCTGGACGTTTTACTGTGTTATTCCTGTCTCACAAATAAACTCAAAAACTGCTCTGATTACAAGGCCGCAGCCTGGCTTTTTATATGCCAAAAAAATAGTACGTAAACCTAGATGCTTAGACTCCAACTCCCTCACATCATGTGCTAACTAGAAAAAACAAATCCTAACAAGAAAAGGAAAAGGACTCACGTACGTGCTAGCTAGCTAGCTCGTTGACTCAAACAAAAGAATAAGAATCTAGCAAATCTGCACCAGGATTCTACCTATCGCAACTTGATACGGTGGGGTACGAAAATTAGGCTCCACCGAAGCCAGAGCTGGCTCCGCCTTAATCTCCTGTATTTTCTTGTAAGACGCATGGTGCCATTCTGATTCCCTTTTATTCTGAAAACCAATTTGATCTCTTGCCATTTTATGCATACGTGACTTTTCTTCTCTCTTCTCTTTGATCAAACATAATTGTACACCTGTAGACTCCATGTGTATAGGCCTCTGCACTAACGTGCCAATGACATATCCTGGTTCCAATGCATGTGTCATATAATTGGTCTCTCGTCTGCTAATTGCCAAATTGATTGTCGGCCCACAAAGTTCACGTACATGACCATCCTTTCCTCGATGAAATCTGACCACTTGCATGGCATCAGTTTCTGTAACATTTTTATAACCTCTCTGCCTAACTGGGTTAGCTTCGATAGAATTAACAATTGATGATGCCATGTCCGTATCATCCTCCCTCCCTTTAAACGAAACCGTCCTCGGTTTCGGGTCTAAGTTATGTGCAGCCTTCCTCTCCGGAATTTGCATATCTATGGTGATTGCGCTGTCTGCCATTGGTTTCAGGATGTGTCTCTTTCCATCATGCATGAACGTGTATGTATTGGATCTTCCGGCATGCACTGCATCATGATCGAATTGCCATGGTCTTCCCAATAACAACTGACACGCGTTCATTGGCACAACATCACAGTCCACCTTGTCAATATAATCTCCAACCGCAAAAGTTACACGTACCTTGTGTGTGATCTTTAATTTTCCGGAATTGTACAACTACTCAACGTGGTGCGGCTGTGGATGCCGCCATGTGGATAAACCCAAAGCTTCCACTAGATCTTTGCTAATAGCATTGGTAAAGCTGCCACCATCAATTATCATCTTGCAAGCATGATTTTTGATCTTACACTGTGTTTTAAAAACACTCCACCGCTGCCCCTTTGCACCACCATCCTCTTGCACCTTCTCCACCAAAAGATTCAGCCCATGTACCGGCGCATTGATTTCTTCCTTTATTTCTTCTTGTTCTTCTCTTCTTTTCAGCAAACGACTTTTCCAATCCTTTGTGAACACATCCACTGGCATAGGAACAAAACAAATTCTTTGACCCTTCCATGAAAAAGAGAAACTATTTTCCTTGACATTCCGAACAGCACCGATGCGCGTGCACCATGGGTTCCCAAGTAGCAGATGGCACGACACCATGGGCACTGGACAAACGTGAAAAAATTCCGCACAACAATATTTTCCCAAATAAAAAATTAGCAAAATCCGATTCGTAATTTTGATTTCACCATTGAACCACTTCAACGTGTACGGTCTTTCAAGAGGCGCCATATTCAGCCTCAATTTTTTCACCACCTCGATGCTCACCATGTTGACTGCAGAACCTTCATCAATCGTCAAATTGGCACACCAGTCCTTCACGACGCAACGAGTGTGAAAAAGAACGGCCTCGCCGATGCCTTCCTCCTCCATCAATATGTTCTTGCTCAACATGTTGGTGCTCGCCTATGCAGATAATAATGTAGATTGAATCGACGTGACTAACCTTTGCTCTGAGTACCACTTGATGAAGCACAGACTAGCGAGATGCTAATTTGTGCATGTAGACGGCCCGATCTTTCACGGCGATGCTTGATCAACAGTTCGTCCCCCTGTTCCTCCTCGCAACCTCCAAGAATAATTTTCACCCGTGTACAAAAATACACGAACAAAAATAATGATCCACTCGGATCAGCACGTAGGCTTCGATATTGATGATCAACCCTTCGTTGCTAGGAAATTTCCACGATGGGAAAATCTCGATGATACACAAGATATAACCGCCCAAAACCTGGACGTTTTACTGTGTTATTCCTGTCTCACAAATAAACTCAAAAACTGCTCTGATTACAAGGCCGCAGCCTGGCTTTTTATATGCCAAAAAAATAGTACGTAAACCTAGATGCTTAGACTCCAACTCCCTCACGTCATGTGCTAACTAGAAAAAACAAATCCTAACAAGAAAAGGAAAAGGACTCACGTACGTGCTAGCTAGCTAGCTCGTTGACTCAAACAAAAGAATAAGAATCTAGCAAATCTGCACCAGGATTCTACCTATCGCAACTTGATACGGTGGGGTACGAAAATTAGGCTCCACCGAAGCCAGAGCTGGCTCCGCCTTAATCTCCTATATTTTCTTGTAAGACGCATGGTGCCGTTCTGATTCCCTTTTATTCTGAAAACCAATTTGATCTCTTGCCATTTTATGCATACGTGACTTTTCTTCTCTCTTCTCTTTGATCAAACATAATTGTACACCTGTAGACTCCATGTGTATAGGCCTCTGCACTAACGTGCCAATGACATCTCCTGGTTCCAATGCATGTGTCATATAATTGGTCTCTCATCTGCTAATTGCCAAATTGATTCTCGGCCCACAAAGTTCACGTACATGACCATCCTTTCCTCGATGAAATCTGACCACTTGCATGGCATCAGTTTCTGTAACATTTTTATAACCTCTCTGCCTAACTGGGTTAGCTTCGATAGAATTAACAATTGATGATGCCATGTCCGTATCACCAACCCATCACCGTCCAGCAAGCCTACGATGGAATTACTCACGCACGACGGTGAGCATCATGAAATTGGTGATGGAGGATGGTTGATGATGACGACAGCGACGAATCCCCCTCTCCGGAGCCCCGAACGGACTCCAGATCAGCCCTCCCGAGAGAGATTAGGGCTTGGCGGCGGCTCCGTATCGTAAAACGCGATGATTTCTTCTCTCTGATTTTTTTCTCCCCGAAAGCCAATATATGGAGTTGGAGTTGGTGTCGGAGGGTCTCCAGGGGGCCCACGAGGTAGGGGGCGCCAGGAGGGGGGCGCGCCCCCACGCTCGTGGACAGGGTGTGGGGCCCCTGGTCTTCATCTTTGGCGAGGATTTTTTATTATTTATTCTAAGGTATTCCGTGGAGTTTCAGGTCATTCCGAGAACTTTTTTTTTCTGCACAAAAAACAACACCATGGCAATTCTGCTTAAAACATCGTCAGTCCGGGTTAGTTCCATTCAAATCATACAAGTTAGAGTCCAAAACAAGGGCATAAGTGTTTGGAAAAGTAGATACGATGGAGACGTATCAACTCCCCCAAGCTTAAACCCTTGCTTGTCCTCAAGCAATTCAGTTGACAAACTGAAAGAGAAAAAGAAAAACTTTTACAAACTTTGTTTGCTCTTGTTGTTGTAACTATGTCAAGCCAGCATTCAGGTTTTCAGCAAAGATCATAACTAACCACATTTTCAATAACTCCTAGGTCTCATGTTTACTCATATCAATAACATAATCAGCTAGCAAGCCATAATAATATCTCGGATGACAACACTTTTTCAAAACATTCATAATATGATATAACAAGATGGTATCTCGCTAGCCCTTTCTGAGACCGCAAAACATAAATGCAGAGCACCTTCAAAGATCAAGGACTGACTAGACATTGTAATCCATGGTAAAAGAGATCCAATCATAGTCATACCCGATATAAATTAACAATAATGAATGCAAATGACAGTTGTGCTCTCCAGCTAGTGCTTTTAATAAGAGGGTGATGACTCAACATAAAAGTAAATAGATAGGCCCTTCGCAGAGGGAAGCAGGGATTTGTAGAGGTGCCAGAGCTCGGTTTTGAAATAGAGATAAATTATACTTTGAGCGGCATAATTTCATTGTCAACATAACAACTAAGAGATGACGATATCTTCCATGCTAAACAAATTATAGGCGGTTCCCAAACAGAATGGTAAAGTTTATACTCCCCCTCCTCCACAAGCATCAATCCATGGCTTGCTCGAAACAACGAGTGCCTCCAACATTCAACGGGTCCCAGGGGGAGTTTTATTTGCAATTATTTTGATTTAGTTTGCATAAAGCATGGGACTGGGCATCCCGGTGACCAGCCATTTTCTCGTGAGTGAGGAGCGGAGTCCACTCCTCTTGAGAATAACCCGCCTAACACGGAAGATAAGGGCAGCACTAGTTGATATATGAGCTATTCGAGCATGCAAAATAGAATGTTTATTTGAAGGTTTAGAGTTTGGCACATACAAATTTACTTGGAACGGCAGGTAGATACCGCATATAGGAAGGTATGATGGACTCATATGGAATAACTTTGGGGTTTAAGGGATTGGATGCACAAGCAGTATTCCCGCTTAGTACAAGTGAAGGCTAGCAAAAGACTGGGAAGCGACCAACTAGAGAGCGACAACAGTCATGAACATGCATTAAAATTAATAAACATTGAATACAAGCATGAGTAGGATATAATCCACCATGAACATAAATATCGTGAAGGCTATGTTGATTTGTTTCAACTACATGCGTGGACATGTGCCAAGTCAAGTCACTTAAATCATTCAAAGGAGGATACCACCCCATCATACCACATACAACCATTTTAATAGCATGTTGGCACGCAAGGTAAACCATTATAACTCGTAGCTAATCAAGCATGGCACAAGCAACTATGATCTCTAATTGTCATTGCAAACATGTTTATTCATAATAAGCTGAATCAAGAACGATGGACTCGTCATATTTACAAAAACAAAAGAGGTCGAGTTCATAACAGTTTTTCCCATCTCAGTCAGTCCATCATATATGTCATCATAATTGCCTTTCACTTGCAGGACCGAACGGTGTGAATAATAATAAGAGTGCACGTGCATTGGACTAAGCTGGAATCTGCGAGCATTCAATAAACAGGAGAAGACAAGGCAATATGGGCTCTAGGTTAAATCAATAATGATGCATATAAGAGCCACTTTAGCAATTTAATCATGGTCTTCTCCTACTGACCCCCAAAGAAAAGAAAAGAAATAAAAACTATTTACACGGGAAAGCTCCCAACAAGCAAAAAGAAGAACGGGAAATATTTTTGGGTTTTCTTTTTAATTACTACTACTACAGCAGGAAAAATAAACTACTACTAATTTTTTGGTTTTTCTAAGGTTTATTAAACACACAAGAAGAAAGCAGGAAAAAGAAAATAAACTAACATGGATATTACAGTGAATATCTAGCAATGAGTGTGTGTGAACATAAATGTAATGTCGGTGATAAATACGTACTCCCCCAAGCTTAGGCTTTTGGCCTAAGTTGGTCTATTGCCAGGGATAGCCTGGCTGATACCCGTAGGTGTAGCTGGGGTCATACTGCGATGCAGCGGCTATCGCCTCCTGAGCTGTAGCGTGGCGTCGAGCCGCCTCCGCTCTTCTCTCGTACTCATCTGCCTCCTCTCTGGTAATAATATATCTTCCTTTTGGCTGAGAATCAAAGAAGGCAGGAGCAGGAAGAGTAATATGGACAGCATGCCGTTTGTTAAAGATTAGTCGATACTGGAGAGGTAGTTCAGTCCTCTCAACAAATTGGTGGGAGACCATAGAATCAAAATCTAAATAAGCAGGGGGTAACTCCATATCACCCTCACGAATGTCTATCTCAAGAAAATTAGCTAAGCGGGTTGCATAAGTTCCTCCAAAGAAATCTCCGTTATGTCTATTATGATGCAACCTACGAGCTACAATGGCTCCCATATGATAAGATTGGTCCCCTAACACAGCACTTACGAGAATCTTTGAGATCGAGGCACACATGTGACATGCTTCATCCTTAGCATTTATGCATCTACCTATGAAGAGAGCAAAATAATGTATAGCAGGAAAGTGAACGCTCCCTATAGTGGCTTGTGTTATATCTCTAGATTCCCCTACAGTTATTCTAGCAAGAAAGTCTCTATATTCAGATTTAGGGGGATCCCTGACACTACCCCAAGATGGAAGTTTGCAAGCAAAAGTGAAATCATCTAAGTCCATGGTATAAGATTTGTCATAAAGGTCAAACATGACTGAAGGAGAATTACACGAAGATGAAAACTCAAACCTCCTCACAAATGAACTTGTGAGATCATGATACCGGGGGCATTTGTCAGCTTCAAAGTCCTCAAGACCGGCATTACGCAAATATGCGCTAAATTCTTCTTTGATTCCCGCTTGATTCTTTTCCGAAGGCCATTCACAGGGCCTCACAGGAGTGTCTCTTGGGGGTTCCTTGTCAGCATCACGCATTGCAAGCCTGGGGCCTTGATTCCTTGAAGAACCACCTTGGAACATCTTCCTAAACATATTGTTTCCTCTGAAAAATTTCTGAAATTTTTAGTAACTTCAAATAAAAGTGAACCAACTTCACTAAAACTGATAGCAACTACTCATACAAGTGCCTAGAGCATATATCAAGCATTAGAACTACTTGGAACCATATAAATTTGACATGCAAGCTCAAGAACATGGTCACCTATGCAGCACAAATTTGCAAAGAATAAAGCACTAGAACAAAAACTAATTGGACCAATAGAGGAGTCACATACCAAGGAACAATCTCCCCAAGCAGTTTTGCGAGAGGAGCTTTGAGCAAGGAGATCGAAAATCACAGCAAAAGTGGCTGGAACACGAGCTTGAGTTGGTTTTTCGGGTTTGTGTGAGGCAGAGGAAGAAGATGGGTGCAGGAATAAGTGGAGGAGGGCCACTGTGGGCCCACGAGGCAGGGGGCACCCAGGGGGGTAGCGTGCCCTCCACCCTCGTGGCCAGGTGGCAGCTCCCCCCGCGGTAATTTTTGCACAGTAAATCCTCAAATATTCCCGAAAAAATCATAATAAATTGGCATGGCATTCTGAGGACTTTTATTTTCGGGATATTTTTATATTGCACGGATAAGTCGGGAGACAGACAGAAAAATACTATTTTTACTTTATTTCTACTAAACAACAGAAAATATAAAGAGGGTACAGAAGGTTGTGCTTCTAGTTTCATCCATCTCATGCTCATCAAAAGGAATCCACTAACAAGGTTGATCAAGTCTTGTTAACAAACTCATTCCGATTAACATGAAACCGGAGAAATTTCGAATAACACTATGTTACCTCAACGGGGATATGGACATCCCCAATAATAAGTATATCATATTTATTCTTGACAGTAGGGAGAGGAAATTCAAAACCTCCAAACATAATCGATGGAATTTTTCCAATAGAGTTGATACTATAAACCTGAGGTTGTTTCCTCGGAAAGTGTACCGTGTGCTCATTACCATTAACATGAAAAGTGACATTGCCTTTGTTGCAATCAATAACAGCCCCTGCAGTATTAAGAAAAGGTCTTCCAAGAATAATATACATACTATCATCCTTGGGAATATCAAGAATAACAAAGTCCGTTAAAATAGTAACGTTTGCAACCACAACAGGCACATCCTCACAAATACCGACAGGTATTGCAGTTGATTTATCAGCCATTTGCAAAGATATTTCAGTAGGTGTCAACTTATTCAAGTCAAGTCTACGATATAAAGAGATAGGCATAACACTAACACCGGCTCCAAGATCACATAAAGCAGTTTTAACATAATTTCTCTTAATGGAGCATGGTATAGTAGGTACTCCTGGGTCTCCAAGTTTCTTTGGTATTCCACCCTTAAAAGTATAATTAGCAAGCATGGTGGAAATTTCAGCTTCCGGTATCTTTCTTTTATTTGTAATAATATCTTTCATATACTTAGCATAAGGATTTGTTTTGAGCACATCAGTCAATCGCATACACAAAAAGATAGGTCTAATCATTTCAGCAAAGCGCTCAAAATCCTCATCATCCTTTTTCTTGGATGGTTTCAGAGGAAAAGGCATGGGTTTCTGAACCCATGGTTCCCTTTCTTTACCATGTTTCCTAGCAACAAAGTCTCTTTTATCATAACGTTGATTCTTTGATTGTGGGTTATCAAGATCACAGCAGGTTCAACTTCTACTTCATTATCATTACTAGGTTGAGCATCATCATGAACATCATCATTAACATTTTCACTAGGTTCATGTTCATTACCAGATTGTGTTTCAGCATCAGACATAGAGATATCATTTGGATTCTCAGGTGGTTCAGCAATAGGTTCACTAGAAGTTTGCAAGGTTCTATCATTTTTCTTTTTCTTCCTTTTAGAAGAACTAGGTGCATCAGTATTATTTCTCTGAGAATCTTGCTCGATTCTCTTAGGGTGGCCTTCGGGATACAAAGGTTCCTGAGTCATTCTACCAGTTCTAGTAGCCACTCTAACAGCGTAATCATTTTTCTTACTATTCATTTCATCAAGCACTTCTTTCTGAGCTTTAAGTACTTTCTCTACTTGAGTGGTAACCATAGAAGCATGTTTGCTAACAAGTTTAAGTTCACCTCTAATATTAGCCATATAATCAATCAAGCGTTTAATCATAAAGGTATTCTGTTTTAATTGTCTACCAAAATAAGCATCAAAGTCATCTTGCTTAAACATAAAGTTATCAAACTCATCCAAGCACTGACTAGCAATTTTAGTAGGAGGGACTTCAGCTTTATCATATCTATAGAGAGAATTTACCTTTACTACTTGTGTCGGGATATCGGGATCGGGAGGTTCTTGATGAATAAAGAATTAAGATCATACACTTCTTCAACAAAGCGGTAGATTAAGACCATGTATTTCTTCAATAGGAGGTAAATTCTTAACATCTTCACTTTAATACCTTTTTCTTTCATAGATTTCTTTGCCTCTTGCATATCTTGAGGATGAGAAATAGAACACCTCTCTTCTTCGGAGTTGGTTTAGGAATAGGCTCGAAGAATTGGCTCGGGAGTTGGCTCGGGAGGTGCCCAATTATTTTCATTTGCCAACATATTATTCAATAGAATTTCAGCTTCATCCGTGTTCTTTCCTGAAAAGAGAACCAGCACAACTATCCGGTAATCTCTGGAAGCATCGGTTAGTTCATTATAATAGATATCAAGTATTTCAGGTTTCTTAAGAGGATGATCAGCAAAGCATTAAGTAACTTGAGAAGCCTCCCCAAGCTTGTGGGAGACTCTCTTCTTCAATTTGCACGAAGTTGTATATTTCCCTCAAAGCAGCTTGTTTCTTATGAGCAGGAAATATTTAGCGAGAAGTAATAAATCATATCACGGGACTACGCACACAACCAGGATCAAGAGAATTAAACCATATCTTAGCATCACCCTTTAATGAGAACGGAAATATTTTGAGTATATAAAAGTAGCGCGATCTCTCATCATTAGTAAACAGGGCAGCTATATCATTTAACTTAGTAAGATGTGCATAATAGTTTGATTCATAGCCATAAAAGGATCAGACTCAACCAAAGTAATTATATCAGGATCAACAGAGAATTCATAATAATCCTTATCAGGAACACAGATAGGTGAAGTAGCAAAAGCAGGGTCAGGTCTCATCCTATCTCTAAGAGATTCTTTACTCCATTTAACTAGCAGCCTCTTAAGTTCATATCTATCCTGGCAGGCAAAAATAGCTGCAGAAGATTCCGCATCAAAAAGATAACCCTCAGGAATAGCAGGCATATTTTCATCATCACTTTCATCATTGTATTCAGTTTCAATAATTTCTCTTTCTCTAGACCTAGAAATTTGTTCATCTAGAAATTCACCAAGGGGCACAGTAGTATCAAGCATAGAAGTAGTTTCATCATAAGTATCATGCATAGCAGAAGTGGCATCATCAATAACATGCGACATATCAGAGCGAATAGCAGAAGCAGGTTTAGGTGTCGCTAGCTTACTCACAATGAAGGTGAATCAAGTGCGAGCTAGATGGCAGTTCCTTACCTCCCTCGTAGTTGAGGGATAAATTTTGTCTTAGCGTCTTTCAAGTTCTTCATAGTGTCCAGCAGATATAAATCCCAAGTGACTCAAAGAATAGAGCTATGCTCCCCAACGGCCTTTAAAAGGGTCTTGATAACCCACAAGTATAGGGGATCGCAACAGTTTTCGAGGGTAGAGTATTCAACCCAAATTTATTGATTCGACACAAGGGGAGCCAAAGAATATTCTCAAGTATTAGCAGCTGAGTTGTCAATTCAACCACACCTGTAAACTTAGTATCTGCAGCAAAGTGTTTAGTAGCAAAGTAATATGATAGTGGTGGTAACAGTAACAAAAGTAAAGACAACAAAAGTAATGTTTTTGGTATTTTTGTAGTGATTGTAACAGTAGCAACGGAAAAGTAAATAAGCGAGAACCAGTATATGGAAAACTCGTAGGCACCGGATTAGCGATGGATAATTGTGCCGGATGCGGTTCGTCATGTAATAGTCATAACATAGGGTGACACAGAACTAGCTCCAATTCATCAATGTAATGTAGGCATGTATTCCATATATAGTCATACGTGCTTATGGAAAAGAACTTGCATGACATCTTTTGTCCTACCCTCCCATGGAAGCGGGGTCCTATTGGAAACTAAGGGATATTAAGGCCTCCTTTTAATAGAGAACCGGAACAAAACATTAGCACATAGTGAATACATGAACTCCTCAAACTATGGTCATCACCGGGAGTGGTCCCGATTATTGTCACTTCGGGGTTGCCGGATCATAACACATAGTAGGTGACTATAGACTTGCAAGATAGGATCAAGAACACACATATATTCATGAAAACATAATAGGTTCAGATCTGAAATCATGGCACTCGGGCCGTAGTGACAACCATTAAGCATAGCAAAGTCATAGCAACATCAATCTCAGAACATAATGGATATTAGGGATCAAACCCTAACAAAACTAACTCGATTACATGATAAATCTCATCCAACCCATCACCGTCCAGCAAGCCTACGATGGAATTACTCACGCACGGCAGTGAGCATCATGAAATTGGTGATGGAGGATGGTTGATGATGACGACGGCGATGAATCCCCCTCTCCGGAGCCCCGAACGGACTCCAGATCGGCCATCCCGAGAGAGATTAGGGCTTGGCGGCGGCTCCATATCGTAAACCGCAATGATTTCTTCTCTCTGATTTTTCTCTCCCCGAAAGCCAATATATGGAGTTGGAGTTGGCGTCGGAGGGTCTCCAGGGGGCCCACGAGGTAGGGGGCGCCCCCCCCCCCCCACCCTCGTGGACAGGGTGTGGGCCCCCTGGTCTTCATCTTTGGCGGGGATTTTTTATTATTTATTCTAAGGTATTCCGTGGAGTTTGAGGTCATTCCGAGAACTTTTGTTTTCTGCACAAAAAATAACACCATAGCAATTCTACTGAAAACAGCGTCAGTCCGGGTTAGTTCCATTCAAATCATACAAGTTAGAGTCCAAAACAAGGGCAAAAGTGTTTGGAAAAGTAGATATGACGAAGACGTATCAACCCCGCTACCACGGAAGGGTAGTACAAAAGATGTCATGCAAGTACTTATTATAAGCACGTGTGACTATATACGTAATACATGTCTACATTGAATTGATGAATTAGAGCAATTGTGTACGCTCTAGGTTGTGACTGTTACATGATAAATGTCATCCACACAAATATCCATCGCTGATCCAATGCCTACGCTTTGCTCATATTGTCTTTGCTAAGTTACTACTGTTGTTCTTGCTGCTACAATCACTACAAAACTGTTACCACTACTGTTACCTCTACTATCAAAATTATCAAACTATTGCGCTACTAAACACTTTACTGCAAAGAAACAACTTTTTAGGTGTGGTTGAATTGACAACTCAACTACTAAGGCATATAAATATTCTTTGGCTCCTCTTGTGTCGAATCAAGAAATTGGGTGAAATGTTATCCTCGAAGACTGTCGCGATCCCCTATACTTGTGGGTTATCACTTTCTACCATGAACAAAATCACTATGACCCCTACGACTAGGAAGTGATCCATGATCGCAATGAAAATTCTCTAAGCCATCGATGGTACACTATCCAAAGGTCGTCAACAAGTTTTGTGGTGCGTATTGATATGTCTTCGACGTATTTATAATTTTTTTATTGTTTCATGCTATTATCATACCAATTTTACATATTTTTGGCAACAAATTATATTATTTTTTATTTGGACTAACCTTCGCAGTGCTAAAGGCTAGTTTCTGTTTTCTATTATTTTGCGTTTGTAGGTGAAAAATCAAGGAGCTGTAATGACGATTTTGTTGTGGATTTTTGTGTGGAATATATCTGAATTTTTGGTGGAAGAATCTACGCAAGGCAACGCTCGTGGGCTCCACATGGACGGCCCGCGGGCTAGTGCGCACCTGGGCCATGTGTCCATGTGGGCAATCTATATGTCGGTTGGAGCTCTTGTTCGGTCGCAGGGAAGCTAATTTTAGGGGGGGGGGTGTTAAAGTTTCATTCGGATTGGAGTTAAGGAACTCCAGCTATAAAAGAAATGGTGCTCAGCCTCAGAAATAGTTCAAGAAAGTCACGAAAACAGAGAGAAAAAGGGGACGAGAGCTCCAGTCTTGGAGGGCACCCACTAGAGAGGAGAGCTCTTATCCTATCTAGGGGGAAGGCCAAGCAAGAGAAAGAAGGAGGGGCGTCTCTCCCCCTCTCTCCTGGTGGCGCCTGAGAGCTGATACATCCATTTTTCATCATGCTTTTATAACGATATTTATTGCATTATGGGTTGTTGTTATACGTTATGTCACAATACTTATGCCTATTTTCTCTTATTTTACAAGGTTTACATAAGGAGGGAGAATGCCGGCAGCTGGAATTCGGGGCTGGAAAAGGAGAAAATATTAGAGACCTATTCTGCACAACTCCAAAAGTCCTGAAACTCCACGGAATATCTTACAATAAATAATAAAAAATCCTCACCAAAGATGAAGGCCAGGAGGCCCACACCCTGTCCACGAGGGTGGGGGGCGCACCTGGTGGCCCTCCGATGCCCATCTTCTGCTATATGAGGTCTTTCGTCGAGAAAAAAATTAGAAGCAACCTTTTGGGACGAAACTCCGCCGCCATGAGGCGGAACCTTGGCAGAACCAATCTAGGGCTCCGGCAGAGCTGTTCTGCCGGGGACACTTCCCTCCGGGAGGGGGAAATCATCACCAATGTCATCACCAACGCTCCTCTCATCGGGAGAGGGAAATCTCCATCAACATCTTCACCAGCACCATCTCCTCTCAAAACCCTAGTTCATCTCTTGTATCCAATTCTTGTCTCCAAGTCCGGGATTGGCACTAGTAGGTTGCTAGTAGTGTTGATTACTCCTTGTAGTTGATGCTAGTTGGTTTATTTGGTGGAAGATCATATGTTCAGATCCATTATGCATATTAATACCCCTCTGATTATGAACATGAATATGCTTTGTGAGTAGTTACGTTTGTTCCTGAGGACATGGGAGAAGTCTTGCTATTAGTAGTCATGTGAATTTGGTATTCGTTCGATATTTTGATGAGATGTATGTTGTCTAGCCTCTAGTGGTGTTATGTGAATGTCGACTACATAACACTTCACCATTATTTGGGCCTAGAGGAAGGCATTGGGAAGTAATAAGTAGATGATGGGTTGCTAGAGTGACAGAAGCTTAAACCCTAGTTTATGCGTTGCTTCGTAAGGGGCTGATTTGGATCCATATGTTTTATGCTATGGTTAGGTTTACCTTAATAATTTTGTTGTAGTTGTGGATGCTTGCAATAGAGGTTAATCATAAGTGGGATGCTTGTTCAAGTAAGAACAACACCCAAGCACCGGTCCACCCACATATCAAATTATCAAAGTACCGAACGCGAATCATATGAACGTGATGAAAACTAGCTTGACGATATTCCCATGTGTCCTCGGGAGCGCTTTTCCTATTATAAGAGTTTGTCCAGGCTTGTCCTTTTCTACAAAAAGGATTGGGCCAGCTTGCTGCACTTTATTTACTTTTGTTACTTGTTGCTTGTTACAAATTATCCTATCACAAAACTATCTGTTACCACTTATTTCAGTACTTGCAGAGAATACCTTGCTGAAAACCGCTTATCATTTCCTTCTGCTCCTCGTTGGGTTCGACACTCTTACTTATCGAAAGGACTATGATAGATCCCCTATACTTGTGGGTCATCAAGACTCTTTTCTGGCACCGTTGACGGGGAGTGAAGCGCCTTTGGTAGGTGGAATTTGGTAAGGAAAAATTTATATAGTGTGCTGAAATTTACTGTCACTTGTTACTATGGAAAGTAATCCTCTGAGGGGCTTGTTCGGGGTATCTTCATCCCGACCAATAGAGCAAAGAGTTGCTCCTCAACCTAATGAACCTACTGAAAATGAATATGAAAATATTCCCTTTGAATTTCCTTCGGGTATGATGGAAAAACTGCTAGCTAATCCTTTTGTAGGAGATGGAACAAAGCATCCTAATGAGCACCTAATATATGTGGATGAAGTTTGTGCACTATTTAAGCTTGCAGGTATACCCGATGATATTGTTGACAAGAAGGTCTTCCCTTTATCTTTGAAGGGAGATGCATTGACATGGTATAGGCTATGTGATGATACGAGATCATGGAACTATAGAAGACTGAAATTGGAATTTCATCAAAAGTATTATCCTATGCATCTTGTTCATCGTGATCGCAATTATATATATAATTTTTGGCCTCACGAAGGAGAAAGCATCGCTCAAGCTTGGGGGAGGCTTAAATCAATGTTGTATTCATGCCCCAATCATGAGCTCCCAAGACAAACAATATTCAAAATCTTTATGCTCGGCTTTCTGAAAATAATCGCACTATGCTCGATACTTCTTGTGCTGGCTCTTCTATGATGAAGACTATTGAATCAGATGGAATTTATTGGATAGAATTAAATGCAACTCTGAAGATTGGGACCTCGACGAAGGTAAGGAGTCAGGTATGACACCTAAGTTTGATTGTGTTAAATCTTTTATGGATACTGATATTTTCCGTAAGTTTAGCACTAAATATGGACTTGACTCTGAGATAGTAGCTTCTTTCTGTGAATCTTTTGCTACTTATGTTGATCTCCCCAAGGAGAAGTGGTTTAAGTATCATCCTCCCATAGAAGTAAAAGTAGCTACACCTAGTAAAGTTGAAGAAAAGATTGTCACTTATAATGATCCTATTGTTCCTACTTCTTATGTTGAGAAACCACCCTTCCCTGTTAGAATAAAGGATCATGTTAAAGCTTCAACTGTTGTTCGTAAAAGCAATATTAGAACTTATGCACCTCCTGAGCAAGTCAAAGTAGAACCTAATATTGCTATTGTTAAAGATCTCTTGTCTGATAATATTGATGGGCATGTTATTCAATTCTGTGGTGAATCTGCTAGAATTGCCAAACCCTTTGCTAAAGATAAACATAGACCTGTGGTAGGCGTGCCTGTTATTTCTGTTAAAATAGGAGATCATTGTTATCATGGCTTATGTGATATGGGTGCTAGTGCTAGTGTCATACCTTATGACTTGTATAAAGAAATTAAGCATGAAATTGCACCTGCTGAGTTAGAAGATATTGATTTCACAATTAAACTTGCCAATAGAGATACTATATCAGCAGTGGGAATTGTTAGAGATGTTGAAGTCTTGTGTGGGAAAACTAAATATCCTGGTGATTTTCGTGTTCTCAGTTCTCCGCAAGATAGCTTTTGTCCCATTATATTTGGTAGACCCTTCTTGAATACTGTCAATGCTAAGATAGATTGCGAAAAGAATGTTGTTACTGTTGGCTTGGATAATATGATTCATGAGTTTAATTTCTCTAAATTTAGTAGACAACACCGTGAAGAAGAATTGCCTAGTAAGGATGAAATTATTGGTCTTGCTTCTATTGCCATACCTCCTAGTGATCCTCTAGAACATTATTTTCTAGACCATGAAAATGATATGTTTATGAATGAAAGAAGGGAAATAGATGAAGTATTCTTTAAACATGAACCTATTCTGAAACATAATTTGCATGTTGAAATCCTTGGGGATCCTCCTCCACCCAAGGGTGATCCCGTGTTTGAGCTTAAACCGTTGCCTGATAATCTTAAATATGCTTATCTTGATGAAAAGAAAATATATCCTGTTATTATTAGTGCTAACCTTTCAGAGCATGAAGAAGAGAGATTATTGAAAACTCTGAAGAAGCATCGTGCTGCTATTGGATATACTCTTGATGATCTTAAGGGCATTAGTCCCACTCTATGTCAACACAAAATAAATTTGGAAGAAGATGCCAAACCGGTTCGTGATCATCAACGAAGGCTTAATCCTAAGATGAAAGAAGTGGTAAGAAAAGAAATACTAAAGCTTCTGGAGGCAGGTATAATTTATCCCGTTCTTTGACGATCGATGGGTAAGTCCTGTTCATTGTGTCCCTAAGAAGGAGGTGTTCTTGTTGTTCCTAATGATAAAGATGAATTGATTCCGCAAAGAATTATTACAGGTTATAGGATGGTAATTGATTTCCATAAATTAAATAAAGCTACTAAGAAAGATCATTACCCTTACCTTTTATCGATCAAATGCTAGAAAGATTATGCAAACATACACATTATTGCTTTCTAGATGGTTATTCTGGTTTCTCTCAAATACCTGTGTCGGCTAAAGATCAATCAAAGACTACTTTTACATGCCCTTTTGGTACTTTTGCTTATAGATGCATGCCTTTTGGTTTATGTAATGCACCTGCTACCTTTCAAAGATGCATGATGGCTATATTCTCTGACTTTTGTGAAAAGATTTGTGAGGTTTTCATGGACGACTTTTCCGTCTATGGGTCCTCTTTTGATGATTGCTTGAGCAATCTTGATCGAGTTTTGTAGAGATGTGAAGAAACTAATCTTGTCTTGAATTGGGAAAAGTGCCACTTTATGGTTAATGAAGGTATTGTCTTGGGGCATAAAGTTTCTGAAAGAGGTATTGAAGTTGATAAAGCCAAGGTTGATGCTATTGAAAAGATGCCATGTCCCAAGGACATCAAAGGTATAAGAAGTTTCCTTGGTCACGCTGGATTTTATAGGAGGTTCATTAAGGACTTCTCAAAAATTTCTCGGCCTCTGACTAATTTATTACAAAAAGATATACCATTTTTCTTTGATGATGATTGTGTAGAAGCATTTGAAATACTTAAGCAAGCATTGATTTCTGCACCTATTGTTCAGCCACCTGATTGGAATTTACCCTTTGAAATTATGTGTGATGCTAGTGATTATGCTGTAGGTGATGTTCTTGGGCAAAGAGTTGATAAGAAATTAAATGTTATCCATTATGCTAGTAAGACTCTAGACAATGCTCAAAGAAATTATACTACCACTGAAAAGGAATTCTTAGCAGTTGTATTTGCATGTGATAAGTTCAGACCTTATATTGTTGATTCTAAAGTAACTATTCACACTGATCATGCTGCTATTAAATATCTTATGGAAAAGAAAGATGCTAAATCTAGAGTTATTAGATGGGTTCTCTTGCTACAAGAATTTGATTTGCATATAGTTGATAGAAAGGGAGTTGAGAACCCCGTTGCAGACAACTTGTCAAGGTTAGAAAATGTTCTTGATGACCCACTACCTATTGATGATAACTTTCCTGATGAACAATTAAATGTCATAAGTACTTCTCGTAGTACTCCATGGTATGCTGATTATGCTAATTACATTGTTGCTAAATTTATACCACCTAGTTTCATATACCAGCAAAAGAAAAAGTTTTTCTATGATTTGAGACATTACTTTTGGGATGACCCACATCTTTATAAAGAAGGAGTAGATGGTGTTATTATACGTTGTGTACCTGAGCATGAACAGGAACAGATCCTACGCAACTGTCACTCCGAAGCTTATGGATGACACCACGCTGGAGACAGAACTGCACATAAGGTATTGCAATCTAGTTTTTATTGGCCTACTCTCTTCAAGGATTCCTGTAAGTTTGTTTTGTCTTGTGATGAATGTCAAAGAATTGGTAATATTAGTAGACGTCAAGAAATGCCTATGAATTATTCACTTGTTATTGAACCATTTGATGTTTGGGGCTTTGACTATATGGGACCTTTTCCTGCCTCTAATGGATACACACATATTTTAGTTGTTGTTGATTATGTTACTAAGTGGGAGAAGCTATTCCAACTAGTAGTGCTGATCATAACACCTCTATTAAAATGCTTAAAGAAGTTATTTTTCCGAGGTTTGGAGTCCATAGATATTTAATGACTGATGGTGGTTCGCATTTTATTCATGGTGCTTTCCGTAAAATGCTTGCTAAATATGATGTTAATCATAGAATTGCATCTCAATATCACCCACAGTCCCGTGATCAAGTAGAATTGAGTAATAGAGAGCTCAAATTAATTTTGCAAAAGACTGTCAATAGGTCTAGAAAGAATTGGTCCAAGAAACTTGATGATGCATTATGGGCATATAGAATTGCATATAAAAATCCTATGGGTATGTCTCCGTATAAAATGGTTTATGGAAAAGCATGTCACTTACCTCTCGAACTAGAGCATAAGGCTTATTGGGCTATTAAAGAGCTCAATTATGATTTCAAACTTGCCGGTGGGAAGAGGTTATTTGATATTAGCTCACTTGATGAGTGGAGAACCCAAGCCTATGAAAATGCCAAGTTGTTTAAAGAAAAAGTTAAAAGATGGCATGACAAAAGTATACAAAAGCGTGAGTTTAATGTAGGTGATTATGTATTGCTATACAACTCTCGTTTAAGATTTTTTGCAGGAAAACTTCTCTCTAAATGGGAAGGCCCTTACGTTATCGAGGAGGTCTATCGTTCCGGTGCCATAAAAATCAATAATTTCGAAGGCACAAATCCGAAGGTGGTAAACGGTCAAAGAATCAAACACTATATCTCAGGTAATCCTATAAATGTTGAAACCAATGTTATTGAAACCGTAACCCCGGAGGAATACATAAGGGACACTTTCCGGAACATTTCAGACTCCGAAAAGGAGTAGGTATGTGGTACGGTAAGTAAACCGACTCCAAAACAATTTTTAAGGCAATATTTCTCTATTTTGGAATATTTAGAAAAATAGAAAAATAAGTAGCAGTCCGGAAAGGACACGAGGGCTCCACGAGGGTGGATGGCGTGCCCTACCCCCTGGGCGCGCCCCCCTACCTCGTGGGCACCTCGTGGGCACCTCGTGTGCCTTCCGGGCTCCATTTTCTTGCACGATACGTATTTTGGCCGATAAAAATTCATTATATATTTTCCCGAAGGTTTTGACTCCCTATCCTGCAAATATCCTCTGTTCTTGTTTCGAGCTGTTTTTCTGACAGATCTAGATTATCATGACGTCCCCAAGTGCTTCCAAGGACAAGTTCTTCGAGAAGGTCATCAACCCTTACCTCGCAAAGGTGCTGCGACACCCTCAAACCATTGAGTTGCGTGATGGGTTGCTGCACATCCGCGATGAAGAGGGACCAAAAGGAACCGGAAGCGTGGAGACGAGGCTCGAAGCAGTGGAGCAACAAATTTTCAATTGTCAAGGGATGGTGAAACGTGGACTCAACTCCAACCACATGATGATCGCGGAGTTCACTAGCAACCACAAGTTGGATGTTGACAATATCGGGGAGGCCATCTTCAAGCTTCATGAGAAGATCGTGAAGGAAATATGCCCTAGAGGCAATAATAAAGTTATTATTTATTTCCTCATATCATGATAAATGTTTATTATTCATGCTAGAATTGTATTAACCGGAAACATGATACATGTGTGAATACATAGACAAACATATAGTCACTAGTATGCCTCTACTTGACTAGCTCATTAATCAAAGATGGTTATGTTTCCTAACCATAGACATGTGTTGTTATTTGATTAATGGGATCACATCATTAGGAGAATGATGTGATTGACATGACCCATTCCGTTAGCCTAGCACTTGATCGTTTAGAATATTGCTATTGCTTTCTTCATGACCTATACATGTTCCTGTAAATATGAGATTATGCAACTCCCGTTTACCGGAGGAACACTTTGGGTGCTACCAAACGTCACAATGTAACTGGGTGATTATAAAGGAGTACTACAGGTGTCTCCAAAGGTACATGTTGGGTTGGCGTATTTCGAGATTAGGTTTTGTCACTCCGATTGTCGGAGAGGTATCTCTGGGCCCTCTCGGTAATACACATCACATAAGCCTTGCAAGCATTACAACTAATAAGTTAGTTGCGAGATGATGTATTACGGAACGAGTAAAGAGACTTGCCAGTAACGAGATTGAACTAGGTATTGGATACCGACGATCAAATCTCGGGCAAGTAACATACCGATGACAAAGGGAACAACGTATGTTGTTATGCGGTTTGGCCGATAAAGATCTTCGTAGAATATGTAGGAACCAATATGGGCATCCAGGTTCCGCTATTGGTTATTGACCGAGAATAGTTCTAGGTCATGTCTACATAGTTCTCGAACCCGTAGGGTCCGCACGCTTAACGTTACGATGACAGTTTTACTATGAGTTTATAAGTTTTGATGTACGAAGTTTGTTGAGTCCGGATGTGATCACGGACGTGACGAGGAGTCTCGAAATGGTCGAGACATAAAGATTGATATATTGGAAGCCTATATTTGGATATCGGAATGGTTCGGGTGAAATCGGGATTTTACTAGGAACAGGGTTACGGAACCCTCCCGGGGATAATGGGCCTTAGTGGGCCATGAGGGAGAAGAGGAGGGCGGCCAGGGCAGGCAGGCAGCGCCCCTCCCCTAGTCCGAATAGGACAAGGAGAGAGGCGGCGCCCTTCCTCTTTCCTCCCCTTTCCTTCTCCAACAAGGCAGAGGGGAGTCCTACTCCGGTGGGAGTAGGACTCCTCAGCGCACCCTTGAGGGCCGGCCGCACCTCCCCCTCCCTCCTTTATATACGGGGGCAGGGGGCACCCCATGAGACACAAGTTGATCTTCGTGATCGTTCCTTAGCCGTGTGCGGTGCCCCCCTCCACCATATTCCACATCGGTCAAATCGTCGTGGAGTTTAGGCGAAGCCCTGCGCCGGTAGAGCATCATCATCGTCACCATGCCGTCGTGCTGACGGAACTCATCCCCGACACTTTGCTGGATCGGAGTCCGGGGATCGTCATCAAACTGAACGTGTGCTGAACTCGGAGGTGCCGACGTTCGGTACTTGGATCGGTCGGATCGTGAAGGCGCACGACTACATCAACAGCGTTGTCATAACGCTTCCGCGCCACGGTCTCACGAGGGTGCGTGGACAATACTCTCCCTCTCGTTGCTATGCCATCACCATGATCTTGTGTGTGCGTAGGAAATTTTTTGAAATTACTACGTTCCCCAACAGTGGCATCCGAGCCTGGTTTTATGCGTTGATGTTATATGCACGAGTAGAACACAAGTGAGTTGTGGACGATACAAGTCATACTGCTTACCAGCATGTCATACTTTGGTTCGACGGTATTGTGAGATGAAGCGGCCCGGACCGACATTACGCGTACGCTTACGCGAGACTGGTTTCACCGCTGCGAGCACTCGTTGCTTAAAGGTGACTGGCGGGTGTCTGTCTCTCTCACTTTAGTTGAACCGAGTATGGCTACGCCCGGTCCTTGCGAAGGTTAAAACAGCACCAACTTGACAAACTATCGTTGTGGTTTTGATGCGTAGGTAAGAACGGTTCTTGCTCAGCCCGTAGCAGCCACGTAAAACTTGCAACAACAAAGTAGAGGACGTCTAACTTGTTTTTGCAGGGCATGTTGTGATGTGATATGGTCAAGACGTGATGCTATATTTTATTGTATGAGATGATCATGTTTTGTAACCGAGTTATCGGCAACTGGCAGGAGCCATATGGTTGTCGCTTTATTGTATGAAATGCAAACGCCATGTAATTGCTTTACTTTATCACTAAGCGGTAGCGATAGTCGTAGAAGCAATAGTTGGCGAGACGACAACGATGCTACGATGGAGATCAAGGTGACGCGGAATACTCAGGTCAAACTTGACGAGCCTAGCATATACAGATATGGCCTCGGAACACGGAGACCGAAAGGTCGAACGTGAATCATATAGTAGATATGATCAACATAGTGATGTTCACCATTGAAACTACTCCATCTCACGTGATGATCGGACATGGTTTAGTTGATTTGGATCACGTAATCACTTAAATGACTAGAGAGATGTCTATCTAAGTGGGAGTTCTTAAGTAATATGATTAATTGAACTTAAATTTATCATGAACTTAGTACCGATAGTATTTTGCTTGTCTATGTTTCTTTGTAGATAGATGGCTCATGCTGTTGTTCCGTTGAATTTTAATGCGTTCCTTGAGAAAGCAAAGTTGAAAGATGATGGTAGCAATTACACGGACTGGGTCCGTAACTCGAGGATTATCCTCATTGCTGCTGGAAGAATTACGCCTGGAAGCACCGCTGGGTGCGAGCCTGCTGCTGATGCAACCGGCGACGTTAAGAACGTCTGGCGAGCAAAGCTGATGACTACTCGATAGTTCGGTGTTCCATGCTTTACGGTTTAGAACCGGGCCTTCAACGACGTTTTGAGCGTCATGGAGCATATGAGATGTTCCAGGAGTTGAAGTTAATATTTCAAGCAAATGCCGGATTGAGAGATATGAAGTCTCCAATAAGTTCTATAGCTGCAAGATGGAGGAGAATAGTTCGTCGGTGAACACATACTCAAAATGTCCGGGTATAATAATCACTTGATTCAACTGGGAGTTAATCTTCCTAATGATAGTGTCATTGATGAATTCTTCAATCACGCCACCAAGCTACAAGAGCTTCGTGATGAACTATAATATGCAAGGGATGGACAATTCTATTCCCGAGCTCTTCGCAATGCTAAAAGCATGGAGGTAGAAATCAAAAAGGAGCATCAAGTGTTGATGGTTAACAAGACCACCAGTTTCAAGAAAAGGGCAAAGGGAAGAAGAAGGGAACTTCAAGAAGAACAACAAACAAGTTGCTGCTCAAGAGAAGAAACCCAAGTCTGGACCTAAGCACGAGATCGAGTGCTTTTCTTGCAAGCGGTGGACCTCGAAGCGGAACTGCCCCAAGTATTTGGCGGATAAGAAGGATGGCAAAGTGAACAAAGGTATATGTGATATACATGTTATTGATGTGTACCTTACTAATACTCGCAGATAGTACCGGGTATTTGATATTGGTTCATTGCTAATATTTGCAACTCGAAACAGGAACTACGGATTAGCGAAGATTGGCTAAGGGCGAGGTGACGATCTTGGCGTGGGAAATGGTTCCAAAGTCGATGTGATCGCGGTCGGCACGCTACCTCTACATCTACCATCGGGATTAGTTTTAGACCTAAATAATTGTTATTTGGTGCCGGCGTTAAGCATGAACATTATATCTGGATCTTGTTTGATGCGAGACGGTTATTCATTTAAGTCGAGAATAATGGTTGTTCTATTTATATGAATAATATCTTTTATGGTCATGCACCCTTGAAGAGTGGTCTATTTTATTGAATCTCGATAGTAGTAATACACATATTCATAGTGTTGAAACCAAAAGATCTGAGTTGATAATGATAGTGCAACTTATTTGTGGCACTTGCCGTTTGGGTCATATCGATGTAAAACGCATGAAGAAACTCCATCTTGATGGGCTTTTGGAATCACTTGATTATGAATCACTTGGTACTTATGTAAACGTGCCTCATGGGCAAGATGACTAAAACGCCG
Source organism: Aegilops longissima (assembly GCA_021605205.1). Lineage (NCBI taxonomy): Eukaryota > Viridiplantae > Streptophyta > Magnoliopsida > Poales > Poaceae > Aegilops > Aegilops longissima. Next base: position 449,127,508 of record CM038680.1, on the reverse strand, counting down.
TTCTCCGGAACTATGGAGCGAGCAACTGATTTATTGGAAATCATACATACTGATGTTTGTGGTCCAATGAATGTTGAAGCACACGGCGGGTATCGTTATTTTCTCACCTTCACAGATGATTTGAGCAGATATGGGTATATCTACTTGATGAAACATAAGTCTGAAATATTTGAAAAGTTCAAAGAATTTCAGAGTGAAGTGGAAAATCATCGTAACAAGAAAATAAAATTTCTACGATCTGATCGTGGAGGAGAATATTTGAGTTACGAGTTTGGTTTACATTTGAAACAATGCGGAATAGTTTCACAACTCACGCCACCCGGAACACCACAACGAAATGGTGTGTCCGAACATCGTAATCGTACTTTACTAGATATGGTGCGATCTATGATGTCTCTTACTGATTTACCGCTATCGTTTTGGGGTTATGCTTTAGAGACGGCCGCATTCACGTTAAATAGGGCACCATCAAAATCCATTGAAACGACACCTTATGAACTATGGTTTGGCAAGAAACCGAAGTTGTCGTATCTTAAAGTTTGGGGCTGCGATGCTTATGTGAAGAAACTTCAACCAGATAAGCTCGAACCTAAATCGGAGAAATGTGTCTTCATAGGATACCCAAAAGAGACTATTGGGTACACCTTCTATCACAGATCTGAAGGCAAGATTTTCGTTGCTAAATTTGGATCCTTTCTAGAAAAGGAGTTCCTCTCGAAAGAAGTGAGTGGGAGAAAAGTAGAACTTGATGAGATAATCAGATCTGCTCCCTTATTGAAAGTAGTTCATCACAAGAACCGGTTCTGTGACAACTGTACCAATTAGTGAGGAAGCTAATGATATTGATCATGAAGCTTGAGATCAAGTTTCTCTTGAACTCGTGAGGTCAACTAGAGTAAGATCCGCACTGCAGTGGTACGGTAATCCTATTCGGAAGTCATGTTACTTGACCATGGCGAACCTACAAACTATGAAGAAGCGATGGTGAGCCCAGATTCCGCAAAATGGCTAGAAGCCATGAAATCTGAGATGGGATCCATGTATGAAAACAAAGTATGCACTTTGGTTGACTTGCCCGATGATCGGCAAGCCATTGAGAATAAATGGATATTTAAGAATAAGACTGACGCTGATGGTAATGTAACTGTCTATAAAGCTTGACTTGTTGCGAAAGGTTTTCGACAAGTTCAAGGGGTTGACTACGATGAGACTTTCACACCCGTAGCGATGCTTAAGTCTGTCCGAATCATGTTAGCAATTGCTGCATTTTATGATTATGAAATTTGGCAAATGGATGTCAAAACTGCATTCTTGAATGGATTTCTAGAAGAATAGTTGTATATGATGCAACCAGAAGGTTTTGTTGATCCAAAAGGTGCTAACAAAGTGTGCAAGCTCCAATGATCAATTTATGGTGCAGTGCAAGCCTCTCGGAGTTGGAATAAGCGCTTTGATAGTGTGATCAAAGCATATGGTTTTATCTGAGACTTTTGGAGAAGCTTTGTATTTACAAGAAAGTGAGTGGGAGCTCTGTAGCATTTCGATATTATATGTGGACGACATATTATTAATTGGAAATGATATAGAATTTCTGGATAGCATAAAAGGATACTTGAATAAAAGTTTTTCAATGAAAGACCTCGGTGAAGCTGCTTACATATTGGGCATCAAGATCTATAGAGATAGATCAAGGCGCTTGATTGGACTTTCACAAAGCACATACCTTGATAAAGTTTTGAAAAAGTTCAAAATGGATCAGGCAAAGAAAGGATTTTTACTGTGTTACAAGGTGTGAAATTGAGTCGACTCAATGCCCGACCACACACCGAAGATAGAGAGAAAATGAAAGATGTTCCTATGCTTCAGCCATAGGCTCTATCATGTATTGAATCTGTGTACCAGACCTGATGTATGCTTAGCAATAAGCTTGGCAGGAAGGTACCAAAGTAATCCAGGAGTGGATCATGGACAGCGGTCAAGAACATCCTGAAATACGAAAAGGACTAAGGATATGGTTCTCGTATATGGAGGTGACAAAGAGCTAGTCGTAAATGGTTACGTCGATGCAAGCTTTGACACCGATCCGGACGATTCTAAATCGCAAACCGGATCGTGTTTTTATTAAGCGGTGGAGCTGTCGGTTGGTGCAGTTCTAAACAAAGCGTCGTGGTGGGATCTACATGTGAAGGAGAGTACATAGCTGCTTGGAAGCAGCAAATGAAGGAGTCTGGATGAAAGAGTTCATTTCCGATCTAGGTGTCATACCTAGTGCATCGGGACCAATGAAGATCTTCGTGACAATCTTGGTGCAATTGCCTTGGCAAAGAAATCCAGATTTCACAAGAGGACCAAGCATATCAAGAGGCGCTTCAATTCCATCCGGAACCAAGTCCGGTGGGAGACATAGAGATTTGCAAGATACATACGGATCTGAATGTTGCAGACCGTTGACTAAGCCTCTTCCACGAGCAAAACATGATCAGCACCAAGACTCCATGGGTGTTAGAATCATTCTTGTGTAATCTAGATTATTGACTCTAGTGCAAGTGGGAGGCTGAAGGAAATATGCCCTAGAGGCAATAATAAAGTTATTATTTATTTCCTCATATCATGATAAATGTTTATTATTCATGCTAGAATTGTATTAACCGAAAACATGATACATGTGTGAATACATAGACAAACATATAGTAACTAGTATGCCTCTACTTGACTAGCTCATTAATCAAAGATGGTTATGTTTCCTAACCATAGACATGTGTTGTTATTTGATTAATGGGATCACATCATTAGGAGAATGATGTGATTGACATGACCCATTCCGTTAGCCTAGCACTTGATCGTTTAGTATATTGCTATTGCTTTCTTCATGACCTATACATGTTCATGTAACTATGAGATTATGCAACTCCCGTTTACCGGAGGAACACTTTGGGTGCTACCAAACGTCACAACGTAACTAGGTGATTATAAAGGAGTACTACAGGTGTCTCCAAAGGTACATGTTGGGTTGGCGTATTTCGAGATTAGGTTTTGTCACTCCGATTGTCGGAGAGGTATCTCTGGGCCCTCTCGGTAATACACATCACATAAGCCTTGCAAGCATTACAACTAATAAGTTAGTTGCGAGATGATGTATTACGGAACGAGTAAAGAGACTTGCCAGTAACGAGATTGAACTAGGTATTGGATACCGACGATCGAATCTCGGGCAAGTAACATACCGATGACAAAGGGAACAATGTATGTCTTTATGCGGTTTGACCGATAAAGATCTTCGTAGAATATGTAGGAACCAATATGGGCATCCAGGTTCCGCTATTGGTTATTGACCGAGAATAGTTCTAGGTCATGTCTACATAGTTCTCGAACCCGTAGGATCCGCACGCTTAACGTTACGATGACAGTTTTATTATGAGTTTATAAGTTTTGATGTACCTAAGTTTGTTCGGAGTCCCGGATGTGATCACGGACGTGACGAGGAGTCTCGAAATGGTCGAGACATAAAGATTGATATATTGGAAGCCTATATTTGGATATCGGAATGGTTCCGGGTGAAATCAGGATTTTACCGGAACACCGGGGGGTTACCGGAACCCTCCCGGGGGATAATGGGCCTTAGTGGGCCATGAGGGAGAAGAGGAGGGCGGCCAGGGCAGGCGCGCCCCCCCCTAGTCCGAATAGGACAAGGAGAGGGGCGGCGCCCTACTCTTTCCCTCCCCCTTTCCTTCTCCAACAAGGCAGAGGGGAGTCCTACTCCGGTGGGAGTAGGACTCCTCCAGGCGCACCCCTTGAGGGCCGGCCGCACCTCCCCCTCCCTCCTTTATATACGGGGGCAGGGGGGCACCCCATGAGACACAAGTTGATCTTCGTGATCGTTCCTTAGCCGTGTGCGGTGCCCCCCTCCACCATATTCCACCTCGGTCATATCGTCGCGGAGTTTAGGCGAAGCCCTGCGCCGGTAGAGCATCATCATCGTCACCACGCCGTCGTGCTGACGGAACTCATCCCCGACACTTTGCTGGATCGGAGTCCAGGGATCGTCATCGAACTGAATGTGTGCTGGACTCGGAGGTGTCGTACGTTCGGTACTTGGATCGGTTGGATCGTGAAGACGTACGACTACATCAACCGCGTTGTCATAACGCTCCGCCACGGTCTCACGAGGGTGCGTGGACAATACTCTCCCCTCTCGTTGCTATGCCATCACCATGATCTTGCGTGTGCGTAGGAAATTTTTTGAAATTACTACGTTCCCCAACAGATCGAGCACCTTCAAGCCCAAATCTATGATCTGCAAAATCAAAACTATGAGTATGAATATAGATTCAAAAGGATGAGTTTGGTTGTAGATTTGAGGATTCTGGAGACTCAATCATCCTTCTATGATGGTGAGCCCATGCCTTGGAAGATGGACGACAAGCCCGCATCATCAACAACACCTCCACCTTCTTCACCAGCAAAGGAGACATAATCACATGGATATGGGCACTCCCCTTGGAAACTGCCAAGCTTGGGGGAGGTGCCACGGTATCATATCACAATCAGATCTCCTATCGTTACCGTTTTCTTAGTTCGATCCTATTAGTAGTATCTTGATCTAGTAGAATAAAGTTTATGGCATGATCTAGTTTTGAGTTTTGCTTTATGATCTCTCTATGTAATCAAGTCCGTGAGCTATATAATAAAGATTAGTGTTGAGTCAAGGGCTTGATTATTTTGCCATGTTCTTGAGTGAATAAAAGAATAGAGAAAAAGAATAAAAAGAAACAAAGAGTTCATATTGATCTTATTGAGAGTAATGACTTCACATCAAAGAGTATGATGATTGAAAGTTGTTGGGAGTTGGCAAACATAGCTTTGGTCATCATTGCAATTAATAGGAAGTAATAAGGAAAGAGAGGTTTCACATATAGATATACTATTATTGACATCTTTTATGATTGTGAGCACTCATTAAAATATGACATGCTAAAGAGTTGATGTTGGACAAGGAAGACAACGTAATGGGTTATGTTTTCTTATATCTGAGATAAAGTATATTGTCATGGATCTTCCAACATGTTGAGCTTGCCTTTCCCCCTCATGCTAGCCAAATTCTCAGCACCAAGTAGAGATACTACTTATGCTTCCAAAAACCCTTAAACCAGTTTTGCCATGAGAGTCCACCATATCTACCTATGGATTGAGTAAGATCCTTCAAGTAAGTTGTCATCGGTGCAAAGCAATAAAAATTTCTCTCTAAATATGTATGATTGATTAGTGTGGGAGAAATAAGCTTTATACGATCTTGTGACATGGAAGAAATAAAAGCGACGGACTGCATAATAAAGGTTCATATCACAAGGGGCAATATAAAGTGACGTTCTTTCGCATTAAGATTTTGTGCATCCAACCATAAAAGCGCATGGCAACCTCTGCTTCCCTCTGCGAAGGGCCTATCTGTTATTATTATCCTCTACCTTATGCAAGAGTCATGGTGATTTTCACCTTCTCTTTTTACATTTTATCCTTTGGCAAGCACAGTGTGTTGGAAAGATCCTGATTGATATATCTAATTAGATGTAGGTGGCATGAGTTATTATTGTCGACATTACCCTTGAGGTAAAAGGTTGGGAGGCGAAATTATAAGCCCCTATCTTTCTTTGTGTCCGATTAAAACTCTGTAACCACAAGTATTGTGTGAGTGTTAGCAATTATGAAGGACTAAATGATAGTTGAGTATGTGGACTTGCTATTAAGCTCTCACATAGACTCTTTCTGATGTTATGATAAATTGCAATTGCTTCAATGACTGAGATTATAGTTTGTTGGTTCTCAATAAAGTTTATGATTTGTACTCTGCATTGTGAATAGATTATTACTTGAACATAAGAAATCATATGACAATACTTATATATGTTGTTGTTACGAGAATAATCATGATGCCTTCATGTCCGTATTTTATTATTTATCGACGCCTCTACCTCTAAACATGGGGACATATTTATCATTATCGGCTTTCGCTTGAGGACAAGCGAGGTCTAAGCTTGGGGGAGTTGATACGTCCATTTTGCATCATGCTTTTATATCGATATTTATTGCATTATGGGATGTTATTATACGTTATGTCACAATACTTATGCCTATTTTCTCTTATTTTACAAGGTTTACATAAGGAGGGAGAATGCCGGCAGCTGGAATTCTGGGCTGGAAAAGGAGCAAATATTAGAGACCTATTATGCACAACTCCAAAAGTCCTAAAACTCCACGGAATATCTTACAATAAATAATAAAAAAAATCCTCGCCAAAGATGAAGGCCAGGGGACCCACACACTGTCCACGAGGGTGGGGGCGCGCCCTACCCCCCTAGGCGCGCCCCCTACCTCGTGGGGCCCCTGGTGGCCCTCTGATGCCCATCTTCTGCTATATGAGGTCTTTCGTCGAGAAAAAAATCAGAAGCAACCTTTCGGGACGAAACTTCGCCGCCACGAGGCGGAACCTTGGCGGAACCAATCTAGGGCTCCGGCAGAGCTGTTCTGCCGGGGACACTTCCCTCCGGGAGGGGGAAATCATCACCAACGTCATCACCACCGCTCCTCTCATCGGGAGAGGGAAATCTCCATCAACATCTTCACCAGCACCATCTCCTCTCAAAACCCTAGTTCATCTCTTGTATCCAATTCTTGTCTCCAAGTCCGGGATTGGTACTAGTAGGTTGCTAGTAGTGTTGATTACTCCTTGTAGTTGATGCTAGTTGGTTTATTTGGTGGAAGATCATATGTTCAGATCCATTATGCATATTAATACCCCTCTGATTATGAACATGAATATGCTTTGTGAGTAGTTACGTTTGTTCTTGAGGACATGGGAGAAGTCTTGCTATTAGTAGTCATGTGAATTTGGTATTCGTTCGATATTTTGATGAGATGTATGTTTTCTAGCCTCTAGTGGTGTTATGTGAACGTCGACTACATAACACTTCACCATTATTTGGGCCTAGAGGAAGGCATTGGGAAGTAATAAGTAGATGATGGGTTGCTAGAGTGATGAAGCTTAAACCCTAGTTTATGCGTTGCTTCGTAAGGGGCTGATTTGGATCCATATGTTTTATGCTATGGTTAGGTTTACCTTAATACTTTTGTTGTAGTTGCGGATGCTTGCAATAGAGGTTAATCATAAGTGGGATGCTTGTTCAAGTAAGAACAGCACCCAAGCATCGGTCCACCCACATATCAAATTATCAAAGTACCGAACGCGAATCATATGAACGTGATGAAAACTAGCTTGACGATATTCCCATGTGTCCTCGGGAGCACTTTTCCTATTATAAGAGTTTGTCCAGGCTTGTCCTTTGCTACAAAAAGTATTGGGCCACCTTGCTGCACTTTATTTACTTTTGTTACTTGTTGCTCGTTACAAATTATCATATCACAAAACTATCTGTTACCACTTATTTCAGTACTTGCAGAGAATACCTTGCTGAAAACCGCTTATCATTTCCTTCTGCTCCTCGTTGGGTTCGACACTCTTATTTATCGAAAGGACTACGATAGATCCCCTATACTTGTGGGTCATCAAGCGCCGCCGAGGGAACCATCGTGACGGCAATCATCTCCAACAACTTTGTTGCCGTCATCAACATCTTTCCCCCTCTGCGTGCATCCGTGCACTCTCTCTCATCCCGTTGTAATCCCTACTTAAACATGGTGTTTAATGTTGTATATTATTATTCAATCATGTGTTGCATCTCTATTATGTGTGAGTAATTTCATTTTATTCCATGAGTTAATTGTGATATGCTATGTTTGATATTAGTTGTATGTTATTATGCTGCTATCTTATGGTGCCCGTTGTCTCGCGTAAATGTGTGGGATTCCCGTTGTAGGGTGTTGCGGTATGTTAATGATTTGCTTCTGATGGGTTGCAGGAGTGATAGAAACATAAACCCGAGTTCGTGAGTTATTGCATATGGGATTAAAGGAGAGTTTTAACTTAATGCTATGGTTAAGTTTTACCTTACTGAATCTTTGGTAGTTGCGGATTCTTGCTAGAGTTCCAATCATAAAAACATATGATCCAAATACGGAAAGTATGTTAGCTTATGTCTCTCCCTCATAAATATGATGAGTATCACTATCGTTTCATATCCAATTGCCTAGGGACAATCCCTTTGTTTATTGTTCTTCTACAATTCAGCAACTAACTTTTATTTACCAAGTTCTTTATTATCTTGCAAAGCTACATTTTTATTTCCGCAAAGTACTTCTGGTTTTATTCTCGCAAAATAGTTTATTTTTTGTTTCTAGGTAAAACAAACGTTTAGTGCACGTAGAGTTGTATCAGTGGTTGATGCTACCTCTTGAGCATGCGTTGGTTTTCCCTTGAAGAGAAAAGGGTGATGCAGCAAAGTAGCGTAAGTATTTCCCTTAGTTTTTGAGAACCAGGTATCAATCCAGTAGGAGATAACACGCAAGTCACCTAGTACCTGCACAAACAATCAAGAACCTTGCAACCAACTCGATAAAGGGGTTGCCAATCCCTTCACGGCCACTTGCAAAAATGAGATCTGATAAAGATAATAAGATAAATATTTTTGGTTTTTTTGTTGTATAGATTGGAAAGTAAAGATTGCAAAATAAAATAGATAGTAAACTAGATTCGTAGATCGGAAACTTATATGATGTAAAATAGACCCGAGGGCCATAGGTTTCACTAGTGGCTTCTCTCAAGATAGCATATATTATGGTGGGTGAACAAATTACTACCGAGCAATTGATAGAAAAGCTCATAGTTATGAGATTATCTAGGCATGATCATGAACATAGGCATCACGTCTGTGTCAAGTAGACCAAAACGATTCTGCATCTATACTATTACTCCACACATCGACCGCTATCCAGCATGCATCTAGAGTATTAAGTTCATAAGAACAGAGTAACGCATTAGGCAAGATGACATGATGTAGAGGGATAAACTCAAGCAATATGATATAAACCCCATCTTTTTATCCTCAATGGCAACAATACAATACGTGTCGGTTCCCTTTCTGTCACTGGGATCGAGCACCACAAGATTGAACCCAAAGGTAAGCACTTCTCCCATTGCAAGAAAGATCAATCTAGTTGGCCAAACCAAACTGATAATTCGAAGAGACTTGCAAAGATATTAAATCATGCATATAAGAATTCAGAGAAGAATCAAATATTGTTCATAGATAATCTTGATCATAAACCCACAATTCATCGGATCTCGACAAACACACCGCAAAAAGAATTACATCGAATAGATCTCCAAGAGAATCGAGGAGAACTTTGTATTGAGATCCAAAGAGAGAGAAGAAGCCATCTAGCTAATAACTATGGACCCGAAGGTCTGTGGTAAACTACTCACACATCATCGGAGAGGCTATGGTGTTGATGTAGAAGCCCTCCGTGATTGAACCCCCCTCTGACGGAGCACCGGAAAAGGCCCCAAGATGGGATCTCACGGGTACAGAAGGTTGCGGCGGTGGAAAAGTGTTTCGTGGCTCCCCTGGATGTTTTCAGGGTGTAAGAGTATATATAGGCGAAAGAAGTAGGTCAGTGGAGCCACGAGGGACCCACGAGGGTGGGGGCGCGCCTACCCCCCTGGGTGCGCCCTCCTACCTCATGGCCGCCTCGTTGCTTCCTTGACGTCCACTCCAAGTCTCCTGGATTGTGTTTGTTTCAAAAAAGATCCTCGCGAAGGTTTCGTTCTGTTGGGATTCCGTTTGATATTCCTTTTCTGCGAAACACTAAAATAGGCAAAAAAAAAACAGCAATTTGCAGTGGGCCTTCGGTTAATAGGTTAGTCCCAAAAATAATAATATAATGTATATTAAAGCCCATTAAACATCCAAAACAGATAATGTAATAGCATGGAACAATCAAAATTATAGATACGTTGAAGACGTATTAAGCATCCCCAAGCTTAATTCCTGCTCATCCTTGAGTAGGTAAATGATAAAAACAGAATTTTTGATGTGGAATGTTACCTAACATAATTTTCAATGTAATTTTCTTTATTGTGGCACGAATGTTCAGATCCGAAAGATTCAAGACAACAGTTTAACATTGACATAAAGAATAATAATACTTCAAGCATACTATCCAAGCAATTATGTCTTATCAAAATAACATAGCCAAAGAAAGCTCATCCCTGCAAAATCATATAGTTTGGCCATGCTTCATTTTCGTCACACAAAATGTTCTCATCATGCACAACCCCGATGACAAGCCAAGCAATTGTTTCATACTTTAGTATTCTCAAACTTTTTTCAACTTTCACGCAATATATGAGCATGAGCCATGGACATAACACTATGGGTGGAATAGAATATAATGATGGGGGTTGTGTGGAGAATACAAAAAAGGAGAAAGTCTCACATTGACGCGGTTAATCAACGGGCTAGGGAGATGCCCGTCAATTGATGTCAATGCGAGGAGTAGGGATTGCCATGCAACGGATGGACTAGAGCTATAAATGTATGAAAGCTCAACAAAAGAAACTAAGTGGGTGTGCATCCAACTTGCTTGCTCACGGAGACCTAGGGCATTTGAGGAAGCCCATTGTTGGAATATACAAGCCAAGTTCTATAATGAAAAATTCCCACTAGTATATGAAAGTGACAAAATAAGAGACTCTCTATCATGAAGATCATGGTGCTACTTTGAAGCACAAGTGTGGAAAAAGGATAGTAGCATTGTCCTTTCTATCTTTTTTTCTTTTTTTTTCTTTTTTTATTTGGCCTTTCTCTTTTTTTTGGGGGGGACAATGCTCTGATAATGATGATCATCACACTTCTATTTATTTACAACTCAATGATTACAACTCGATACTAGAACATAATATGACTGCCTCCGACGGTGTACCGGGATGGGCAATGAATCAAGAGTGACATGTATGAAAAATTATGCATGGTGGTCTTGCCACAAATACGATGTCAGCTACATGATCATGCAAGGCAATATGACAATGATGAAGCGTGTCATGATAAACGGGACGGTGGAAAGTTGTATGGCAATATATCTTGGAATGGCTGTGGAAGTGCCATAATAGGTAGGTATGGTGGCTGTTTTGAGGAAGATATAAGGAAGCTTATGTATGATAGAGCGTATCATATCACGGGGTTTGGATGTACCGGCGAAGTTTGCACCAACTCTTAAGGTGAGAAAGGGCAATGCACGGTACCGAAGAGGCTAGCAATGATGGAAGGGTGAGAGTGTGTATAATCCATGGACTCAACATTAGTCATAATGAACTCACATACTTATTGCAAAAATCTACAAGTCATCGAAACCAAGCACTACACGCATGCTCCTAGGGGGATAGATTGGTAGGAAAAGACCATCACTCGTCCCCGGCCGCCACTCATAAGGTGGACAATCAAAGAAACACGTCATGCTTCAAATTTGTCACACAACGTTTACCATACGTGCATGCTATGGGACTTGCAAACCTCAACATAAGTATTTCTCAATTCCACAATTACTCAACTAGCACGACTCTAATATTACCATCTTCATATCTCAAAACAATCATCAAGTATCAAACTTCTCATAGTATTCAATGCACTCTATATGAAAGTTTTTATTATACCCATCTTGGATGCGTATCATATTAGGACTAGTCTTATAACCAAAGAAAATTACCATGCTGTTCTAAAAGACTCTCAAAATAATATAAGTGAAGCATGAGAGATTAATTATTTCTATAAAATAAAACCACCACCGTGCTCTAAAAAGATATAAGTGAAGCACTAGAGCAAAATTATCTAGCTCAAAAGATATAAGTGAAGCACATAGAGTATTCTAATAAATTCCGATTCATGTGTGTCTCTCCAAAAGGTGTGTACAGCAAGGATGATTGTGGTAAACTAAAAAGCAAAGACTCAAATCATACAAGACGCTCCAAGCAAAACACATATCATGTGGTGAATAAAAATATAGCCTCAAGTAAAGTTACCGATAGCGAAGATTTAAAGAGGGATGCCTTCCGGGCATCCCCAAGCTTAAACTTTAGTTGTCCTTGAATTTTACCTTGGGGTGCCTTCGGAATCCTCAAGATTAGGCTCTTGCCACTCCTTGTTCCAAAATCCATCAAATCTTTACCCAAAACTTGAAAACTTCACAACACAAAATTCAACAGAAAATCTCATGAGCTCCGTTAGTATAAGAAAACAAATCACCACTTTAAGGTACTGTAATGAACTCATTCTTTATTTATATTGGTGTTAAACCTACTGTATTCCAACTTCTCTATGGTTCATACCCCCCGATACTAGCCATAGATTCATCAAAATAAGCAAACAACACACGAAAAATAGAATCTGTCAAAAATAGAACAGTTTGTACTAATCTGTATCAAACGCATACTTCTGTACTCCAAACATTCTGCAAAAATAGGAAGACCTATATAATTTGTTTATTGATCTACTGAAATTGGAATCAGTATTTTATCACTTTCTGGTGATTTTTAACAATTGTTTTCGTGAGCAGAAATTTTCTGTCTTTTTCAGCAAGATCGCAAAGACTTCACCCAAGTCTTCCCAAAGGTTCTACTTGGCACAAACACTAATTAAAACATAAAACTGTTGGGGAACGTAGTAATTTCAAAAAATTTCCTACGCACATGCAAGATCATGGTGATGGCATAGCAATGAGAGGGGAGAGTATTGTCCACGTACCCTCGTAGACCGTAAGCGGAAGCGTTATGACAACGCGGTTGATGTAGTCGTACGTCTTCACGATCCGACCGATCCAAGCACCGAACGTACGGCACCTCCGAGTTCAGCACACGTTCAGCTCGATGACGATCCCCGGACTCCGATCCAGCAAAGTGTCGGGGATGAGTTCCGTCAGCACGACAGTGTGGTGACGATGATGATGCTCTACCGGCGCAGGGCTTCGGCTAAACTCGGCGACGATATGACCGAGGTGGAATATGGTGGAGGGGGGCACTGCACACGGCTAAGAGATCCAAGGGATCAATTGTTGTATCTTTGGTGCTAGCCCTGCCCCTCTATTTATATGTTGAGCCCCGGGGTCGAAACTTGGAGCAAAAGCCTCCTCAAAGTCGGTTTTGCCCAAAAGGCAAGAGTCCCACTCGGACTCCAGGACCAAACGCCACAATCCTTGGCGTCTGGCCCAGACGCCATGGGCCTCGGCGTCGGCCCAGGCCGACGCCAGGGTCTCCGGCGTTTGGCCCCCTGGCCTCCGCAAAACTCCTTTTGTACCGACCTAAAGCCTCATGGGCTCGACCCCTTGGCCTAAACATATCATCCAATATATGAATCTTTACATCTCGACCATTTCGAGACTCCTCGTCCTGTCCCCGATCTCATCCGGGACTCCGAACTCCTTCGGTACATCAAAACATGTAAACTCATAATATAACCATCATCGAAACCTTAAGCGTGCGGACCCTACGGGTTCGAGAACTATGTAGACATGACCGAGAACTATTCTTGGTCAATAACCGATAGCGGAACACGGATGCCCATATTGGTTCCTACATATTCTACGAAGATCTTTATCGGTCAAACCGCATAACAACATCGTTGTTCCCTTTGTCATCGGTATGTTACTTGCCCGAGATTCGATCGTCGGTATCCAATACCTAGTTCAATCTCGTTACTGGCAAGTCTCTTTACTCGTTCCGTAATACATCATCTCGCAACTAACTTATTAGTTGCAATGCTTGCAAGGCTTATATGATGTGTATTAGCGAGAAGTCCCAGAGATACCTCTCCGACAATCGGAGTGACAAAACCTAATCTCAAATACGCCAACCCAACATGTACCTTTGGAGACACCTGTAGTACTCCTTTATAATCACCCGATTACGTTGTGACGTTTGGTAGTACCAAAGTGTTCCTCCGTAAGCGGAGTTGCATAATCTCATAGTTACAGGAACATGTATAAGTCATGAAGAAAGCAATAGCAACATACTAAACGATCAAGTGCTAGGCTAACGGAATGGGTCAAGTCAATCACATCATTATCCTAATGATGTGATCCCATTAATCAAATGACAACTCTTTTGTCCATGGCTAGGAAACATAACCATCTTTGATAAACGAGCTAGTCAAGTAGAGGCATACTAGTGACACTATGTTTGTCTATGTATTCACACATGTATTATGTTTCCGGTTAATACAATTCTAGCATGAATAATAAACATTTATCATGATATAAGGAAATAAATAATAACTTTATTATTGCCTCTAGGGCATATTTCCTTCAGTCTCCCACTTGCACTAGAGTCAATAATCTAGTTCACATCATCATGTGATTCAACATCAATATTCACATCTGTATGTGATTAACACCCATAGTTCACATCGTCATGTGACCAACACCCAAAGGGTTTACTAGAGTCAATAATCTAGTTCACATCGCTATGTGATTAACACCCAAAGAGTACTAAGGTATGATCATGTTTTGCTCGTGAGAGAAGCTTAGTCAACGGGTCTGCACATTCAGAGCCGTAAGTATTTTGCAAATTTCTATGTCTACAATGCTCTGTACAGAGCTACTCTAGCTAATTGCTCCCACTTTCAATATGTATCTAGACCGAGACTTAGATTCATCTAGATTAGTGTCAAAATTTGCATCGACGTAACCCTTTACGACGAACCTTTTTTCACTTCCATAATCGAGAAACATATCCTTATTTCACTAAGGATAATTTTGACCGCTGTACATTGATCTACTCTTAGATCACTATTGCACTCCCTTGCCAAACTTAGTGGTAGGGTATGCAATAGATCTGGTACACAGCATGGCATACTTTATAGAACCTGAGGCATAGTGGAATGAATTTCATTCTCTTTTGTACTTTCTGCCGTGGTCTGGATTTGAGTCTTACTCAATTTCACACCTTTGCAACACAGTCAAGAACTTTTCTTTGACTGTTCCATTTTGAACTACTTCAAAATCTTGACAAGGAATGTACTTATTGAAAAACTTATCAAGCGTCTTGATCTATCTCTATAGATCTTGATGCTCAATATGTAAGCAGCTTCACCGAGGTCTTTCTTTGAAAAACTCCTTTCAAACACTCCTTTATGCTTTGCAGAATAATTCTACATTATTTCCGATCAACAATATGTCATTCACATATACTTATCAGAAAGGCTGTAGTGCTCCCATTCACTTTATTGTAAATACAGGCTTCACCGTGTATAAAACTATATGCTTTGATCAACTTATTAAAGCGTGTATTCCAACTCTGAGATGCTTGCACCAGTCCATAGATGGATCGCTGGAGCTTGCACATTTTGTTAGCACTTTTAGGATTGGCAAAACCTTCTGGTTGCATCATATACAACTCTTCTTTAATAAATCCACTAAGGAATGCAGTTTTGACATCCATTTGCCAGATTTCATAAAATTTGGCAATTGCTAACATGATTCGGACAGACTTAAGCATCGCTACAGTTGAGAAAATCTCATTGTAGTCAACACCTTGAACTTGTCGAAAACCTTTTGTGACAAGTCGAGCTTTGTAGATAGTAACACTACTATCAGTGTCCGTCTTCCTCTTGAAGATCCATTTATTTAACATGGCTTGCTGATCATCGAGCAAGTCAATCAAAGTCAATACTTTGTTCTCATACATGGATCCTATCTCAGATTTCATGGCCTCAAGCCATTTCATGAATCTGGGCTCATCATCGCTTCCTCATAGTTCGTAGGTTCATCATGGTCTAGTAACATGACTTCCGAACATGATTACCGTACCACTCAGTGCGGATCTTACTCTGGAAGACCCACGAGGTTTGGTAGCAACTTGATCTGAAGTTTTATGATCATCATCATTAACTTCCTCACTAATTGGTGTAGGAATTCTGGAACTGATTTCTGTGATAAACTACTTTCCAATAAGGGAGAAGGTACAATTACCTCATCAAGTTCTACTTTCCTCCCACTCACTTCTTTCGAGAGAAACTCCTTCTCTAGAAAGGATCCATTCTTGGCAACGAATGTCTTGCCTTTCGGATCTGTGATAGAAGGTGTACCCAACATTTTGGGTATCCTATGAAGACGCACTTTTCCGATTTGGGTTCAAGCTTATCATGTTGAAACTTTTTCACATAAGCATCGCAACCCAAACTTTAAGAAACGACAACTTTGGTTTCTTGCTAAACCATAGTTCATACGGTGTCGTCTCAACGGATTTATATGGTGCCCTTTTTAACGTGAATGCAGCTGTCTCTAATGTATAACCCCAAAACGATAGTGGTAAATCGGTAAGAGACATCATTGATCGCACCATATCTAATAAAGTACGGTTATGACGTTTGGACACACCATTACATTGTGGTGTTCCAGGTGGCGTGAGTAGTGAAACTATTTCACATTGTTTTAACTGAAGGCCAAACTCGTAACTCAAATATTTTACCTCTGCGATCATATCGTAGAAACTTTTATTTTCTTGTTACGATGATTCTTCACTTCACTCTGAAATTCTTTGAACTTTTCAAATGTTTCAGACTTGTGTTTCATCAAGTAGATATACCCATATCTGCTCAAATCATCTGTGAAGGTCGAAAATAAAGATACTTGCCGTGAGCTTTAACACTCATCGGACCGCATACATCAAGATGTATTATTTCCAATAAGTCATTTGCTCGCTCCATTGTTCAAGAACGAGTCTTTAGTCATCTTGCCCATAAGGCATGGTTCATAAGCATCAAGTGATTCATAATCAAGTGATTCCAAAATCCCATCGGCATGGAGTTTCTTCATGCGCTTTACACCAATATGACCTAAACGGCAGTGCCACAAATGAGTTGCACTATCATTATTAACTTTGCATCTTTTGGCATCAATATTATGAATATGTGTATCACTATGATCGAGATCCAACAAACTATTTTATTGGGTGTATGACCATTGAAGGTTTTATTCATGTAAACAGAACAACAATTATTCTTTGACTTTAAATGAATAACCGTATTACAATAAACATGATCAAATCATATTTATGCTCAACGCAAACGCCAAATAACATTTATTTAGGTTTAACACTAATCCCGAAAGTATAGGGAGTGTGCGATGATGATCATATCAATCTGGAACTACTTCCAACACTCATCGTCACTTCCCTTCAACTAGTTTCATTCATTCGCAACTCCGTTTGAGTTACTACTCTTAGCAACTGAACCAGTATCAAATACCGAGGGGTTGCTACGAACACTTAGTAAAATACACATCAATAATCTGTATATCAAATATACCTTTGTTCACTTTGCCATCCTTCTTATCCGCCAAATACTTGGGGTAGTTCCGCTTCCAGTGACCAGTTCCATTGCAACAAAAGCACTTAGTCTCATGCTTAGGTCCAGACTTGGGCTTCTTCACTCGAGCAGCAACTTGCTTGCCGTTCTTCTTGAAGTTCCCCTTCTTCCCTTTGCCCTTTTCCTTGAGACTAGTGGTCTTGTCAACCATCAACACTTGATGTTTTTCTTGATTTCTACCTTCACCGATTTTAGCATCGCGAAGAGCTTGGGAATTGGTTTCGTCATCCCTTGCATACTATAGTTCATCACGAAGTTCTAGTAACTTAGTGATGGTGAATAGAGAATTCTGTCAATCACTATCTTATCGGAAGATTAACTCCCACTTGATTCAAGCGATTGAAGTACCTGCACAATCTGAGCACATGCTCACTAGTTGAGCGATTCTCCTCCATCTTTTAGCTATAGAACTTGTTGCGGACTTCATATCTCTCAACTCGGTATTTGCTTGAAATATTAACTTCAATTCTGGAACATCTCATATGGTCCATGACGTTCAAAACGTCTTTGAAGTCCCGATTCTAAGCCGTTAAGCATGGTGCACTAAACTATCAAGTAGTCATCATATTGAGCAAGCCAAACGTTCATAACGTCTGCATCTGCTCCTGCAATAGGTCTGTCACCTAGCGGTGCATCAAGGACATAATTCTTCTGTGCAGCAATGAGGATAAACCTCAGATCACGGATCCAATCCGCATCATTGCTACTAACATCTTTCAACACAGTTTCTCTAGGAACATATCAAAACAAACATTTGAAAGCAACAACGCGAGCTATTGATCTACAACATAATTTGCAAAAATACTACCAGGACTAAGTTCGTGATAAATTTAAGTTCAATTAATCATACTACTTAAGAACTCCCACTTAGACAGACATCTCTCTAGTCATCTAAGTGATCACGTGATCCAAATCAACTAAACCATAACCGATCATCACGTGAGATGGAGTAGTTTTCAATGCTGAACATCACTATGTTGATCATATCTACTATATGATTCACGCTCGACCTTTCGGTCTCCGTGTTCCGAGGCCATATCTGCATATGCTAGGCTCGTCAAGTTTAACCTGATTATTCTGCGTGTGCAAAACAGGCTTGCACCCGTTGTAGATGGACGTAGAGCTTATCACACCCGATCATCACGTGGTGTCTGGGCACGACAAACTTTGGCAACGGTGCATACTCAGGGAGAACACGTCTTGATAATTTTTAGTGAGAGATCATCTTAAAATGCTACCGTCAATCAAAGCAAGATAAGATGCATAAAGGATAAACATCACATGCAATCAATATAAGTGATATGATATGGCCATCATCATCTTGTGCTTGTGATCTCCATCTCGAAGCAAGCACCGTCATGATCACCATCGTCACCGGCGCGACACCTTGATCTCCATCGTAGCATCGTTGTCGTCTCGCCAACTATTGCTTCTACAACTATCGCAACCGCTTAGTGATAAAGTAAAGCAATTACATGGCTTTTGCATTTCATACAATAAAGCGACAACCATATGGCTCCTGCCAGTTGCCGATAACTCGGTTACAAAACATGATCATCTCATACAATAAAATATAGCATCACGTCTTGACCATATCACATCACAACATGCCCTGCAAAAACAAGTTAGACGTCCTCTACTTTGTTGTTGCAAGTTTTACGTGGCTGCTACGGGCTGATCAAGAACCGTTCTTACCTACGCATCAAAACCACAACGATAGTTTGTCAAGTTGGTGATGTTTTAACCTTCGCAAGGACCGGGCGTAGCCACACTCGGTTCAACTAAAGTGAGAGAGACAGACACCCGCCAGTCACCTTTAAGCAACAAGTGCTCGCAGCGGTGAAACCAGACTCGCGTAAGCGTACGCGTAATGTCGGTCCGGGCCGCTTCATCTCACAATACCGTCGAACCAAAGTATGACATGCTGGTAAGCAGTATGACTTGTATCGCCCACAACTCACTTGTGTTCTACTCGTGCATATAACATCAACGCATAAAACCAGGCTCGGATGCCACTGTTGGGGAACGTAGTAATTTCAAAAAAATTCCTACGCACACGCAAGATCATGGTGATGGCATAGCAACGAGAGGGGAGAGTATTGTCCATGTACCCTCGTAGACCGTAAGCGGAAGCGTTATGACAATGCGGTTGATGTAGTCGTACGTCTTCACGATCCGACCGATCCAAGCACCGAACATACGGCACCTCCGAGTTCAGCACACGTTCAGCTCGATGACGATCCCCGGACTCCGATCCAGCAAAGTGTCGGGGATGAGTTCCGTCAGCACGATGGTGTGGTGACGATGATGATGCTCTACCGGCGCAGGGCTTCGCCTAAACTCCGCGACGATATGACCGAGGTGGAATATGATGGAGGGGGGCACCGCACACGGCTAAGAGATCCAAGGGATCAATTGTTGTATCTTTGGTGCTAGCCCTGCCCCTCTATTTATATGTTGAGCCCCGGGGTCGAAACTTGGAGCAAAAGCCTCCTCAAAGTCGGTTTTGCCCGAAAGGCAAGAGTCCCACTCGGACTCCAGGACCAAACGCCACAATCCTCGGCGTCTGGCCCAGACGCCATGGGCCTCGGCATCTGGCCCAGGGCCAGACGCCAGGGTCTCCGGCGTTTGGCCCCCTGGCCTCCGCAAAACTCCTTTTGTACCGACCTAAAGCCTCATGGGCTCGACCCCTTGGCCTAAACATATCATCCAATATATGAATCTTTACGTCTCGACCATTTCGAGACTCCTCGTCATGTCCCCGATCTCATCCGGGACTCCGAACTCCTTCGGTACATCAAAAACATGTAAACTCATAATATAACTGTCATCGAAACCTTAAGCGTGCGGACCCTACGGGTTCGAGAACTATGTAGACATGACCGAGAACTATTCTTGGTCAATAACCAATAGCGGAACCTGGATGCCCATATTGGTTCCTACATATTCTACGAAGATCTTTATCGGTCAAACCGCATAACAACATACGTTGTTCCCTTTGTCATCGGTATGTTACTTGCCCGAGATTCGATCGTCGGTATCCAATACCTAGTTCAATCTCGTTACGGAAAGTCTCTTTACTCGTTCCAGTAATACATCATCTCGCAACTAACTTATTAGTTGCAATGCTTGCAAGGCTTATATGATGTGTATTACCGAGAAGGCCCAGAGATACCTCTCCGACAATCGGAGTGACAAAACCTAATCTCAAATACGCCAACCCAACATGTACCTTTGGAGACACTGTAGTACTCCTTTATAATCACCCGATTACGTTGTGACGTTTGGTAGTACCAAAGTGTTCCTCCGTAAACGGGAGTTGCATAATCTCATAGTTACAGGAACATGTATAAGTCATGAAGAAAGCAATAGCAACATACTAAGCGATCAAGTGCTAGGCTAACGGAATGGGTCAAGTCAATCACATCATTCTCCTAATGATGTGATCCGTTAATCAAATGACAACTCTTTTGTCCATGGCTAGGAAACATAACCATCTTTGATAAACGAGCTAGTCAAGTAGAGGCATACTAGTGACACTATGTTTGTCTATGTATTCACACATGTATTATGTTTCCGGTTAATATAATTCTAGCATGAATAATAAACATTTATCATGATATAAGGAAATAAATAATAACTTTATTATTGCCTCTAGGGCATATTTCCTTCAAAAACCACATCTAAACAGAGGCTAGATGAATTATTTATTACTAAACAGGAAAAAAATACAAAAATACAAAAATAAAATTGGGTTGCCTCCCAACAAGCGCTATCGTTTAACGCCCCTAGCTAGGCATTGATAATTTTAATGATGCTCACATCAAAGACAAGAACTAAAGCACAAAGAGAGCATCATAGAACACGTGATAAACACATCTAAGTCTAACATACTTCCTATGCATAGGCATTTTATAAGCAAACAAATTATCATAGCAAGCAAAAATTAGCATATGCAAGGAAGAAGAAAGAGACGATAGTAATCTCAACATGATGAGAGGTAATTTAGTAAGATAAAAAATTCTACAACCATATTTTCCTCTCTCGTAAAAATTACATGTAGGATCATAGAAAAATTCAACAAAATAGCCTTCACATAACATATTCTCTAGATGATCCACATGCATGCGAAGTTGATACTCTTCCAAAATAGTGGGATTATCATTAACTAAAGTCATGACCTCTCCAAACCCACTTTTATCAAAAATACCATAAGATTGAACATTATCCAAATATATGGGATCTAAAGTTGACACTCTTCCAAACCCACTTTCAATATTATTGCAAACACTATTATCAATCTCATATTCATCATGGGGCTTAAATAAATTTTAAGATCATAAGAAGAATCACCCCAATCATGATCATTGCAACAAGTAGTAGACATAGCAAAACTAGCATCCCCAAGCTTAGGGTTTTGCATATTATTAGCACAATTGACATCAAGAGAATTTATGGTAAAATCATTTCAATCATGCTTTTTATTCAAGGAGCTATCGTGAATCTCTTCATAAATTTCTTCATCACAATTTTCAGATTCACGAATTTCAAGCAAAACCTCATAAAGATAATCTAGTGCACTGAAATCACTAGAAATTGGTTCATCATAATTGGATCTCTTAAAAAGATTAGCAAGGGGATGAGGATCCATAAACTTTTAGCAAGCGAAGATGCAAGCAAAAATAAGGCACATGGTAACACGAGATCGAACGGAAGGAGGGCGAAGAAAAGGCAAAGGTTTTTGAAAATCGTTTTACAAGTGGGGGAGAGAAAAACGAGAGGCGAATGGCAAATAATGTAATACGGGGGAGAAGAGTTTATGATGGGTACTTGGTATGTCTTGACTAGGCGTAGATCTCCCCGGCAACGGCGCCAGAAATCCGCACGTTGGCGGGAGATCAAATCTTGACTTGACTTGGCGTAAACCTCCCCGGCAACGGCGCCAGAAATCCTTCTTGCTACCTCTTGAGAATGCGTTAGTTTTCCCTTGAAGAGGGAAGGGTGATGCAGCAAAGTAGCGTAAGTATTTCCCTCGGTTTTTGAGAACCAAGGTATCAATCCAGTAGGAGATAACACGCAATTCACCTAGTACCTGCACAAGCAATCAAGAACCTTGCAACCAACGCGATAAAGGGGTTGTCAATCCCTTCACGGCCACTTGCAAAAGTGAGATCTGATAAAGATAATAAGATAAATATTTTTGGTATTTTTGTTGTATAGATTGGAAAGTAAAGATTGCAAAATAAAATAGATAGTAAACTAGATTCATAGATCGAAAACTTATATGATGTAAAATAGACCCGGGGGCCATAGGTTTCACTAGTGGCTTCTCTCAAGATAGCATATATTACGATGGGTGAACAAATTACTACCGAGCAATTGATAGAAAAGCGCATAGTTATGAGAATATCTAGGCATGATCATGAACATAGGCATCATGTCCGTGTCAAGTAGACCGAAACGATTCTGCATCTACTACTATTACTCCACACATCGACCGCTATCAGCATGCCTCTAGAGTATTAAGTTCATAAGAACAGAGTAACGCATTAGGCAAGATGACATGATGTAGAGGGATAAACTCAAGCAATATGATATAAACCCCATCTTTTTATCCTCGATGGCAACAATACAATACGTGTCGGTTCCCTTTCTGTCACTGGGATCGAGCACCACAAGATTGAACCCAAGCTAAGCACTTCTCCCATTGCAAGAAAGATCAATCTAGTAGGCCAAACCAAACTGATAATTCGAAGAGACTTGCAAAGATATTAAATCATGCATATAAGAATTCAGAGAAGAATCAAATATTGTTCATAGATAATCTTGATCATAAACCCACAATTCATCGGGTCTCGACAAACACACCCCAAAAAGAATTACATCGAATAGATCTCCAAGAGAATCGAGGAGAACTTTATATTGAGATCCAAAGAGAGAGAAGAAGCCATCTAGCTAATAACTATGGACCCGAAGGTCTGTTGTAAACTACTCACACATCATCGGAGAGGCTATGGTGTTGATGTAGAAGCCCTCCGTGATCGAATCCCCCTCCGGCGAAGCGCCGGAAAAGGCCCCAAGATGGGGTCTCACGGGTACAGAAGGTTGCGGCGGTGGAAAAAGTGTTTCGTGGCTCCCCTCGATGTTTTCAGGGTGTAAGAGTATATATAGGCGAAAGAAGTAGGTCGGTGGAGCCACGAGGGGACCACGAGGGTGGGGGGCGCGCCCTCCTACCTCGTGGCCGCCTCGTTGCTTCCTTGACGTCCACTCCAAGTCTCCTGGATTGTGTTTGTTCCAAAAAATATCCTCGCGAAGGTTTCGTTTCGTTTGATATTCCTTTTCTGCGAAACACTGAAATAGGCAAAAAAAACAGCAATTTGCACTAGGCCTTCGGTTAATAGGTTAGTCCCAAAAATAATAGAAAAAAGTATATTAAAGCCCATTAAACATCCAAAACAGATAATATAATAGCATGAAACAATCAAAAATTATAGATACGTTGAAGACGTATCAGTTGATACAACTTGAGAGAATTTTAATTCTACCTTTAGCTCCTTGTTGGGTTCGGCACTCTTATTTATCGAAAAGGCTACAACTGATCCCCTACACTTGTGGCCTATCAAGACCTTTTCTGGCATCGTTGCCGGAGAGCAATAACGCGGGGTGAATATTCTTGTGTCTACTTGTTGACTTTACCTTTAAGTAGATTTTATTTCATGTTCTAAGTTGTTCTCTATCTTTAGTTATGGATATAGGACACGGAACACTAAAAAGATTAGTTGTACTTCCTACTCATGGAGATGGGAAACCTCCTAAAACTCTCGATGCTGGTTATGTGTGGAACATTAAATATTTCTTTGATAATCTTGATAAATCCTCATTCAACATGGTACACACTTTGGATCAAACGTTTTTGCGGGTTTTAAGAGGCATACTTTTTTCCGTGTTTTCGTTAGTTTTACTAGTCTTTCTTTATGTTTTTTCAGCTTTTTTTCTTTTTACTTTATTTTAGTTTTTTCTTCACACTTTAATTCATGCATATTTATTCGAATTCATGAACATTGAAGAAAACTATGAACTTTTTTTAGAATTCCTGCACATTTTCATGAATTCAGGAATATTTTAAGTCCACATACATTTTTGAAGTTTGAACTTCTCTAAATTTAGAAACCTTTTTTCTAAATTCATGAACATTGTTTAAAATCCACGCATGTTTCTAAATTTTTTTGTTATTAAATTATCAAAAAATAAAAGTAATGTTTTTAAAATAGAAAAATATTGATTTAGTAAATTTCTTTAAGTAGTTGCTTTATCTGAGTTAGTAGTGAAGCAAGCGGGGGGGAAAGTTAACTGAGTGACCGAACAAGGAGCCGTGATAAGCAAGGTAGAGCATCATGGCCGGTCCATGTGAGCAGACACCGATAACAAAATGTGCAAGGACACGACAGCCATACACCTAAGGCCAACTCTAACCGATCCCCTAAACTTAGTGGAGTATATATACTCCACTAAGTTTTGGTTGGACCTAGTCGATCCCCTAAATATAGCGGAGTAAAATTTTGTTTTTCTAAACTTTGCAATTCTAGTATAAATTGCAACTACATATTAGCACACATATAGAAACTAAACATAAATTTGAATGTTCTACCAAATTACGAATATAGTTTACAAACCGAATTCAAAGTTTACAACCTGAATTATTCAAATTTAAACAAGACGAATGGTTCAAATGTAGCAAATAGCATTTCATAGAACAACTAGGACTCGCTTAGATGTTGCCAATGATGCTCAATAAGATATTATTGGAGCTGAGTATGAACTTGACCGTTCTCGGTCTTGCGATGCTCCTCAAGGAATGTAAAGATCATGTTTGTATCATACTCTGACTCAACCGGAGTCCCATTGGTGATGTATCGAAAGTTCTCAGGCATATCTCTCTCGTCTTCAATGATCATGTTATGCAATATGATGCAACAAGTCATGATTCTCCATAGAACCTTGGAGTTATAGTACTCAACAGGGCCACGAACAATTGCAAAGCGCTTCTGAAGCACACCGAAGGCTCTTTCCACATCTTTTCTTGCAGCTTCTTGACATTGGGCAAAGTGAGTGTTTTTGTTACCTTTTGGACGCGGAATTGTTTTGACCAAGGTTTCCCATGATGGATAGATGTCATCCGCAAAGTAGTAACCCATCGAGTAGTTGTGCCCGTTGACCGAGTAGTCGGTGGGACCTTCATCTTGTATAAGTCTGGAAAACAAAGGTGACCTCGATAGTACATTCAACTCATTGTGAGATCCAGGCAGACCAAAGAATGAATGCCATATCCAAGGATCCTTGGATGCAGCTGCCTCAAGAATGATCGTTGGATTGTTGACGTGGCCTTTGTACTGACCCTTCCAGCCTGCAGGACAATTCTTCCATCTCCAGTGCATACAATCAAGTGATGCAAGCATCCCTGGCCATCCTCTTGCTTCACTCTCAGTCATCAGCCTCTGGGTGTCTTCCTCGGTTGGTGCTCTCAAGTACTCCGGGCCAAAGACAACGATCACTGCTTTGGTGAACCTTCGAACAACCTCCAAGATTGTGTCTTCGCCAATGCGTACATAGTCATCAATTGCATCGGCCGAACACCCATATGCCAAGACTCGAACAGATGCACTGCATTTCATCAGAGAGCTTGCACTGATCTCTCCAAATGCATTTCTCTGGAGCTTGAACCAGTCATCATATCTCTCAGTGGCTTTTGCAGTGGTCAGAAAAGACTTTTGTGCATCCGAAAGCGTCGGCGAAAGTACTTCTCCGGATAGGTTGGGTTTGGATCAAAGTAACCTTTCATGACCTTGGCATGGACCTCCGCTCTATCATGGTTGATGCGTATGCGGCCAAATTGTGATTCTCTCCTCGGCCGCCGAACATCATCGTTGAAAATCATGCCTAAAACAGTGTCAAAGTCATCGTCGCCTTCTTCCTCCTCTTCGGATGACGACGAGTCCTCCAACGCCATCTCCCTCAACCTCTTCATCTACCATCCAAACTGTTCGGTTCAATCCAGACGGCTTGGTTCAAAGAGAAACAAACAAAAAAACTCACCTAGGCAATTCTTCGAACACTTGGGGTGCGGTGGTGGTGCAAAAGCCAGCTGGCGTGGTTTAGACCGAACCGGCGAGCGGCGGGTGACCTGCAGCGGTGCACAAGCAAGGTGAGATGCAGCGGCCGCTAGAAAAAGAAAAACTCAAAAGAAATCGAACGAATCAACAATGGCGACGGCGACGGCGTTTCACCTTGATTCCGGCGACGGCGACGGCGGCCGAACGGGCTGGCCGACGGGCAGAACGGCGGCGGAGGGCAAGGGATGGAACGAGGTAGCGGCCGGAGGTGCACCAGCGAAGATTTAGCGGCGGCGCGGACGCGAGAGAGAGAGGCGCAGCATTTTACTCGGCCGCCAATAGGTGGAGTAAAAATAGGGAAACAAATTAGGTCCGGAGAAAAATATACTCCGCTAACCGTGGATAGGGGATCGGTTAGGTGCCGGTTACTAGAGTAAAATCAAGATTTTACTCCATTAACCAGTTATAGGGGATCGGTTAGAAATGCCCTAACAAGTTCACTCTCTCTCATAATAAATATCATCTCCAACAGCAGACCAGCACAATATATGAATGACAAAACACCGACGTAACATAATTAAAACCCAAGCCATCGTAGATAAACCAAAATGAAACAACCATCTGCAATAATCTGTTGGAGAAAAGGATAGTTAATCCCACAAATGAAGAACGGTGCGGCGCAGCGCGCGTTAGCTTCTAGTGATGTACTATCCCAAAAGACTAGTGCTGCACTGCAGCTTGAGCAAACCAACACAAACGCACATAAATATGTTGCAGCTGCTTATTTAGCTGAGTTTGCTGCACATACACACAGAAGAGAAAGAAATGCATACACTTGCTCACACATACATTACCATCGCTTCACACAAATCATATAGGCTATGTTTACCGCATAAACTTGGCTCTACCAGATTCTTTTATGGCGACGATCCTCATCCTGATGCCGCTGCCTGTTATTCATGGCCTTGGGAGTGCGTAGTGGATTTTCGATAATTTAGTAGATACTTTTGGGGTAGAATTTAGAAGAATTTTTTTTAGCAATAGGAATTAGTAGATGGGCCGGCTAGATCAGGCTCTGATGGCTGATGCAGACAGGCCTGTCGAAGATCCAGCTGAACCTTGCGAACTCGGGCTCTTTTGCGGCTTTGATCGCGCGGTCGTGGGCCAGCTCCTCCACCCGCCGGATCTTGCGCGGCAGCCCGCACACGTACTCCTGCGCGCGCCGCCCCTCGCCGGACAGCTGCCCCCCGCCGAGGTCCGCCACCTTCCACCTCCGCACGAAGTGCTCCACCATGTCGCCGTAGTCTCTTGCTGTGTACACCCCGGTGCGCTGCGCGACCGCCGAGAAGTGCTCGAACAGGTCGGCGTCGCGGCCGTCGGTCATGAGCTGGCCGGGCATGGTAATCTTGTCCCGCAGCACGGCGGCCAGCGCCTGCACCATTCCGTCCGGGTCGAGCTCGAAGACCTTGGCGGCCACCTTGGTGTAGGCCGTCTCGTGGCGCTTCTCGTCGGCGGCGACGACGCCGCAGATCTTAGCGAGGCAGCGGTCGCCGTGGCGCGCAGCTTGCTTGGCGGTGTGGGCGTGGGAGATGAAGGTTGCGCGCTCCTGGAAGGAACCATAGACGGCATTGTGGTAGGGGCTGGACGGCCTGAGCATCTGCATTCCATTGCGGAGGAGGTGGTGGATGGTCCGCTCGACCTGGCGCATGTCGACGCGGCCGGAGAGGTAGAGGTAGCGGTTGAGGAGGTCGCCGTGGCGGTTCTCCTCGGCCGTCCAGCCGCGGAGCCAGCGCGCCCAGGGGAGATCGCTGCAGCCTGTGTCGTCGCGGTAGCCCGGCACCCGGTTGCCCATGCACATGTACGTCGGCAGCGCCTCCTCCGTTACCATGTTGCCCACCAGGCACACCAGCACGTCGTCCGGCACGCCGGAGGCTTGGGCCTGCAGCTCCTCCGTCGTCATCATCATCGACGGCTGCTGCTCGGCGGAGAGGCCAGCTGCAGAGAGGGAAAAGCAGGGGAGCAGGTCGCTGGGCTGCCACGCGTCCTCCACCGGGGTGAGCAGCGGCAGCAGCTGTTCCTCGACCCAGCCGCTCAGGCCCAGGCTCCGCACCACCTCCGCCTCCGCCTGCTCTTGCGCCGGCATCCCCGTCACCGTGTCCTCGAAATTAGCTGTCGCGGTGACCTTGCAGGCCCATCTCCCAGCTCTCGCCGCAGCCCGGCTCCTACACCTGCACGCACAAACGATTCCACTTCATCCGCTTGCCGAATCAAATCGCACACCTAGTTGGATGCTCGTCACGTCGCGTGCATATTTGCGTGGGGAAGAGAGCCTTCGCACGTACCATGTTGGATGCGCCTGTGCCGGCATGGCGAGGCCGTGAGGGAAAGGCTTGAGCATGCTCATCTTCTCAGTGCTGCAAAGGCAAAAGCTTCCCAGACGATGCAGTATTGCAGGCACCTACCTATGTTTGCTTCCTATATATGCAGGCACCTACCTATGTTGGTTGAGTATGAAATGGAAACGGGAGCAACATGCACGTGCCGACAGGGTACATAATTTGGCTAAGAGGCCTCAAAACTTGCTGTCGAGCACTAGACACATGACCAGTGAGGAAATCTAAATTTAGATTAAACTTGTAGATGTGCGTTTTAACGTGAATTTTAAAGCTTCGGTTTGAACACCAAAACTTAAACAATTTTCAAGTGAAAATACCAACTTCCAAATAAATAAACCGTGTGTTCTTTGGTAGCCAACAAGGGGACAATAACCGGTGTTGTGCCATCAAGTGGAACTCCTTGGGCAGTCGAACCCTTCAATTGGTCATGCTTTTCTTGTTTCTCTAGATTTGTTAGGCATCCGACAGGAGAGTGATCTCGTGATACTATGCCTCGTCGCAGGCTTGTTCTTCTCTTTTACATTGTTTGATCACACACTAATAGGGATCGGGATGATCCAGGTATGCAACCATTCGGGGTACCATTTTCACCCACTCCTTCATCCACTGATATTCATTGTCGGTGCTCAACTGTTTTGTTTCGAAATGGCGTCGACATCATGGTGGAGGTGGCATTGTGAGAATAAAAGGCTCCCATATTTCATTCATCTCCATGTGATGAAGTTGTGTGGAGCTCATAGTGGTTACCACGGTTTCGAGTCTCAAGCTTGGTCGAGCAATTGTTTTGGTGGTCCGGTCCTTCTACTATTGTACTTTCGCCCTTCTTGGTGCAGGAAGCTTCATGCTTCCTTTGTCTCCTACAGTGGCTTTGTCTTTGATTTCAGTTTGCTTTTGCTAACACATCGAAGATGCATCTGCATTCTATGGACTCTGATCCACGGCAAGACGCTATCAAGATATGCTCTCTAAGGGCGTGTGTTTGGTGACGTCCAACACAAACATCCGACCGTTTGTTGTGGAGCCCAAGTGGTTGAGTGCAGTGAATCATTTCCTCTTCGTCTAGAGTGCCAAAAGTTTGATGTGATGATATGTTTCTATGAAGAATCAATAAAGAAGAACACTTACGGTGTTGATCATCGAGATTGTCTTTCATTATGAATCAATCACTTGTAATTGTTATTTGTTAGACTCTATAAGGTGAACGGTTTGTTGGAAAAACATGTCTTCTTTTCAAGTCATGATTGCTAGAAACATTTTTATGTTAATTGTTATCCAAAATAAAATGATGTTATTTTAGGCTTTTAGCAGCATATATTCTAGTGTAGCGCAGTAAACATTCTTGATGTTCAACTAAGACATTCAATTTTCGAAAGTTTATGCTTTGACTTACATATGTGAATAAAGAGCATGGTTAAACCATAAACCCTTAATTTGATTTTCTATTTAGTATAAAAAAACTAGCTAGTTGTTATCCAAGTTAAAATATAATTTTAGGGCAACCTCAAGTTTGAAACTCCAAATAGGTGTGTTTCTCTTCTTCATGACCTGGCACAAAGTGGTTAAACAATTACTCCCTCCGTCCGGAAATACTTGTCATTAAAATGGATAAAAGGGGATGTATCTAGAAATACGTCTAGATACATCCCCTTTTATCCATTTTGATGACAAGTATTTTCGGACGGAGGGAGTATGTTGTTAATTCATCCCACATGGCCACATGTGTTGTTAACCCGCCCCACATGTTGTATGATACTCGTGATGCATTGAAATACGCCCTTAGAGAGCATGTTGGGTAAGAGATAAATGTGGGTATCCATGATCTTTTGAAGTATACATCTCGCAGAGGTTTTTGTAGCTTCAAATCACGCGATTAGATTCTCATCCTAGAGAGGAAGTCTTTCATCAAGAGAAGGCTACAACCTCTCATGAGCATATATCATGTGCAAGAAAAAGAATTCTAAAGAGATGGGTAGCACACAAGCCTAACAAAAATGAATAGTAAGCAATTGCACTCATGACAAGGGGACCAACTACACGTAAGTTGCGTTTTGGGTAACTCGGTCTTTTGAGCCATTGGATTAAGATTCAATGGTCGTTCTTCTTTCTTCTTCTTCCATATTTCTTCCTCGTCCAACTGTTCATCCTCCCACAAAATCGACTTACCCACATTGCAAATTCAGTCAACTTACATATAGCTATAGTGGATGACAAGATTGCATTCTACTCTCTCCAATTCCAAAATACTTGGAGTTTAAGATTTGTCGTAAGTCAAACATCTTTAAGTTTGATGAAGTCCGTTGAAAAATATACTACTGTCTATAACACCATGTTCATTAGATTCATCATAAAATACATGTTCACAAAATTTAAATTTTATGTTGTAGATGTTAATATTTTTCTGTATACATGGTCAATTTGAAGAAGTTTGACTTAGGACAAACCAAAATATCAAGTATTGCGGAATGGAGGGAGTAGACCGTTGATTGTAGACGTGGCATAGGTACTGCACATCAATCTAGGATGTTCTCTGTCAGTTCAATATATGAGGTGCTCGTCACTAATGGGTTCTGGTATTGTAGGCACATTTGGGAATTGAGAATGCCTTACGATTAAGTTTTATTCGGGCTCCTTCTTAAGAGAGTTCTTATTAATTAAAAATAATCTAGTAAAAAGAGAATGACATGGAGCTTGTTTTGCGCATTTTGTAATTAGGAGGAGACTATTCAACACAATTCCTTGAATTGCAAGTTTGCGCATCTGAATTGGCTAGTGATTTCGTTAGCCTTTGATTTAACACCCCGTCATTCCATATGTCATATATTTGGAAATTGGCTTCACCCAGATATTGCAAGCATAATTTTTTGCTGGCGTCATTGCTTGATGTTGGTCCATTTGGCTTTGCTCTAATGATGTCGCTTTTGATAAGAAGTTAAGTTATCAAACTCTTTTGCAAGCTATGTTCTTACCGATTTTTTAGTTGTAGTTATGGTTAACGTTGCGGCATCTAGACCAACAGGAGGCTTTAAAGGCTAGCAGTGGCAAGTTGCATCAAGTTATTAGGGGATTCATGTCTCAACATAGGTGAGGATTTACAAATAGACTTTGCAATACTTGAGTTCTTAGTATGTTGATGGTGTATTGTCTTTTTAATAATATTAAGACTCGCTAAACTTTGTAAGTGTGCACCCACAGTGCAAGGCAGATGTGTAATAAATTTTGTATATTGTAATACAGGTGGTTAACAAATTATGTGGCTGGTTAAGCTCATGCTTATTAAGACTCGAGTCGCTAGGGTTTGGTAAGCTTAACGAGCAAAAATCTTGCTCGGCTCGATTCGTTTGAAGCTCATTAGACTTGGGAGCACTTTTTAATAGACATCACCCTCTTGGTTTGGCTATGAGGTGTTGTGGTCTTTGGGACGAGATTATGACTATGTTTTTTTACACAAGATGGCCACCGAAGGAGGTGTGATAGTTGCTAGTTTCCATGGACTGGTCTGGGTGAAGGCTCCACGAAATGTGTGTTATGTTGTACTCCCTCCATTTCTAAATATAAGTTTTTTTAGACATTTTAAATGGAATACAACATACGGATATATGTAAACATATTTTAGAGTATAGGTTCACTCATTTTGCTCCGTATGTAGTCATTTGGTGAAATCTCTAGGAAGAATTATATTTTGGAACAGAGGGAGTATTAACAAACTTAACAAGCTCGTTTTGCCACGCAACATAACCCAACATAACCCAGGCCAACATCATGCTACATGAAACAGTGCTGAATAGTATCTAC
Source organism: Aegilops longissima (assembly GCA_021605205.1). NCBI lineage: Eukaryota > Viridiplantae > Streptophyta > Magnoliopsida > Poales > Poaceae > Aegilops > Aegilops longissima. Next base: position 449,094,907 of record CM038680.1, on the reverse strand, counting down.
TGTAGATAGAATGAACGAAGTTTGATTCCACGCCCAGGCCATGGCCAGTATTCCCCGGGGCCTGGCCTGGCTACGCCCCGAACCCAACGGATCCGGTCATTCAACACTCATCTTCACGTCCCGGTCCCTCAATAAAACGTCTGGCACGACTACACAGTTACTCAGTGGATGTATCTATTTAGTGCACCAGAGCGAAGTCGACGGTGGCACGTGGGTGTGGTAAGTGTTGCACATGCATCAACGGCATCCATGCTTGGTTGCTAGTCCTTCTGCCGCTCTACTACTAGCCTCCGAGCTACCAGCATCGTGTCATCCATATGCATGTTCTCGAGTTAATGTGCAATACGTACCAACTAGTAGCGTGTACTAGCTGACCAGTGAACATTGAATATGCCCTTCAATTCCTCGACGGACAATTTTCTCTCTACCGTTCTATTTTCTCTCCATCTTCAGTGCGGCTGACCAAATCACCCCTATATGTTTGGACCCAACAGTTTGAACGATTTTAGGTCTTCAATGTACTCATTCCGTTCTTAAATACAAGTATTTATAGAGATTTCACTATAAACTACTCCCTCCGTCCGGAAATACTTGTCATCAAAATGAATAAAAGAGGATGTATCTAAATGTATTTTAGTTCTAGATACATCCTTTTTTGTTTATTTTGATGACAAGTATTTTTGGACGAAGGGAGTACATACAGAGCAAAATGAGTGAATCTACACTCTGAAATGCATCTATATACACTAGTTGACTGCCCGTGCGTTGCCACGGGACACCATACCCTACCAACAAAACAAATGTTGCTCCTTCTTCACCCTGTTTTATCTCAAACCAATCATTTGCTCTAGCTTCAGTGTCTGTCACTCTACTTCACTCCAGAAAACTCCAATATGACATGATATGTTAGCATTTACGATGTGTGTCATTTGCTTTTTGTACGGATTGCTAATGCTCATGTGTTGGTGTATGTTTTTGTGAAAGTTCATATTTTCGATTAACCAGACCATTCAAACGAAAGGTTCATGTATGTTCCAGACCTGAATTTATTGTGGTAACTCACTCATCAAAGGGAGTGAAGCAAAAGAATACTGAGTTGGGAAGATGAAAACTAAAAGACGGACAAAGTCGTTCTAAAATCTGACAATAATATAAGAACTGAACATAATTTGGTCGATATATGCTTGCCCCACTAAACATATTTTGAACCATAAAGAGACATGTAAAAAATAAACTAAGTGCATATTAGTTGCTAGACATGTAAAAAAATCTTAGTAGTCAAACAGAAAGGTCATATGGTCCCTTAGCAGTTCATATATGATTAAAACTGTAAGAATATTAAATGGAGATATTTTTTGGGAACCATGCAAGAGAAGTGCATTTGATCATTATAGAAAAAATAATAGTACCTAATCTCAGAGTACAAAGCTCAAAAGAAAAGAACGACCTCATCACAACCTACATAGGAAAAGAAGGTAACTGCCGAAACACAAATCGTAAACCTTGTCGGACAGAGAGATACAAAGCACAAAGCATCAGCCTTGAACCATTCAAACATCAAGTTGTTACGTTCTTGCTGAAAGGAGCATGCGACCAAGATAACAGCGAAGGAAAACTTATTCCTCTTGCCTGAAGCGACCCCATACTTGGTAAAAGGTCCACCGTTCGACGAGGAACTGTCAACCTTGAAAATAAATGCTTGATACTCCCAGAACATGTTCTGAAAAATGGGATAAGCTGAGAAGAACAGAGCAGTTATGTTCAACAAACAACTGTGCAAGAAATTTGGCCCCTACCTTATACCAGTTGTGCGCATCACACTTAATTTGTTCAACGTGCGATCCAAACGGGAGGATTTTCCTTCAAAACTCTGTTGTGTCGTTCCTTCCAAATCATCCAAACGACCAAGACAATGACAGTGTTTATCATCTTCATCCAATCGTCGAGATTATATAGTTCCACGGCAATTCATTTATGATCAAAGCAATATCACCTATCGTAGGAGTATTTTCAGCAACAACTATGATATACTCCCTCCGTCCAAAAATACTTATCATCAAAATGGATAAAAAGAGATGTATCTAGAACTAAAATACATCTAGATACATCCTTTTTTATCCATTTTGATGACGAGTATTTCTGGACGAAGGGAGTACTACTACTCCTAGTTTCAGTAAACAAATAAGATAGATGCAGCACTAACATGATGTGGGATACTAAGCAAAAGCAAAATAATTGTCAGCAAGAAATATGAAGTTAACTCTGATGTAGTGCTACATCCATCCGTGCGACCACGTCCTTCTCCACCCCATCCGCCCCGCTCTCCTCCGATTGCTGCCCCTGCGCCTATTCATCACAACAAGAAGACTATTCCACATACAGAATGGCATAACAAACACAACAAGACTATCAGATTTCAGTTACAGATCAAGCGAAACTCTCACAATGTTTACGGAACTGAAAAGCACAATTTCTCGTGGACTACGTCTCAGCAATGACAGATTTACTTTCTTTTTGTAGGAAGTGTCAAAAAATGTCAAACTTATAGAGAAGTACTCCCTCCGTTCGAAAATAGTTGTCCTCAAAATGGTTATATCTAGACTTATTTTAGTTATAGATACATTCATTTTATCCATTTTAAGGACAAGTATTTCCGGACGGAGAGAGTATTAGAAGTCCATGCTCATACCTCTTCTTTATCCTGGAACTATTATCCCATCTCCATTAGAAGTTGCTGGAAGAATCTGACCAAAAATAATAGTGCATGTCATAACCAATAAATCAAGATCCAGCACAAGTTCTGTATTAGGAATCAGACCAAGAAGAGAACCGTATAAAATTTGAGAGAATATGCATCTGTACTATTAGTGCAGATCATAATTAAGAAATCAAGCTGGAGTTTTTTACTCAAATTCTCTATTAGGAATCAGACCGAGAAGAGAACCGTACAAAATTGTCACACCTACGCCTATGTCAGCGGGAATAAGTCGCCTGGCTCAGAATAATCCATGCGAGAGAGCTTTGTGAGCTGGCTAGTGTGTCCTGGGAACCTCACCCCCTCGTTCTCTGAACTCTCTGAACTCTCTCTCCCTCGTTCTCTGAACCTCACCCCCTGCTTCTCCTCGTATCTCCAATTCCCCATTCGCAAACTCTCCTGTATGGTTGTATCTTGGTGATGATGAAATAGATGATTCGGGACATTACAAAAAGTTATGGGTGGTTGTACGTCTTCTATCCCCAGTTCCCGATCAGGCCAAAGCAGGCGGCGCTGTGGACTGAGTCGCGGAAGGCCACAACGGCAAGCGGCAAACCCCCAGCCGGTTGTCTCGACTTCGACTCTCGAGGTCGTTGTTGAGCAAGGTGGAGACATTGCCGTGCTCCATGCGCAGTCCCCGGATGAACTCGTCGAGAACACCTCTGCCGCTGGCCAACGACGGATCAGACGGGTCATCGCGTGCCTGGCGAAGATAAGAAGAGGCGGAGTGGGGACTGGGGAGCTTACCTACGTGGAGGTGACCTTGCAGAGGACTCACATAAGACAACCACGCAGAGGGGCTTCGCCGACGGGAACATGGACATCACACCGCTGCCTCATTTGATTTGTGATGTCCGCCAATGCTTGGCCGGTCGCCCGATCGTCGCCCGGGATCTTGGGGTATGGTCAACCTTGACCTCCCGAACTGTTGTGCAACCTCCGGTATAACCTCATCAACAGAGAAGGGGTCCGCTTCCCATCTCCCGGCGGCGATCAAAAGATGAAGCTCGGCGGAGCGGCGACATGGCGTAGGGTGGTGCGGTTGGATAGGGCGGTACGCCGCCTGGATCGTTGGTGGGGGGAGGGAAGCACGCGGGTGGTCGCGGGCCGACGTGCGTACGTGGGCAGTTTTTTTTCTTTTTTCTTTTCTTTCGTGCGAGGAGATCCTTTTTTTCACGTAGGAGCGGAGGGGGTCGAAGGAGGCGGGGGCAGGGAACGAGGTTGAACCATCAAGACGTTCGATTCTGCTTTAATAATAGAGATCCATATGTGGTCTATAGTGGAATCTCTACAAAGACTTATATTTTGAAATGGAAGAGTATCTCTTTATTTTAGGTGGTCTGGACTTTTAAAATCCGCCAAGCTGGCTCAAACCAGGGCGTCGCTATGTCTCGCCTTCAGCGAGTCCGGGGGGCAAGCGAGCTTGGCCGGCCCATGACCACGGGAGGCCACAACTCCTTTTCTTGTTTCTTTTTACGTTTTTTGTTTTCTTTTTTACTTATATTTTTTTACTTTTGTTTATACTTTAAAATATTATAAATATATATATTACAAAAAACACTCTTTAAAAATGTTTGAAAAAATATTGAACAAGTATTTAAGAAATGTTGAATAATTATTTGAAAAATGTTCAACAAGTATTTGAAAAATGTTGAACAAGTATTTGAACAAATATTAATCCTATATATATATATATATATAATATTGAAAAAGTGTTTGAAATGTGTAGACAAACTATTTGAAAAATGTTGATTATGCACATAGAAATGTTGAACAAGTAACTGAAATTTTTTAACAAGTATTCAAAAATACTTAACAACTATTCAAAAATGGTGAATAAGTATTTGGAAAATATTGAACAAGTATTTGAAAAATGTTGATCATATATATAAGAATGTAAAATGAAAAACAAACCAGTGAAGAAAAAGAATGTTGTACAGGTATTTGAAAATGTTAATCATGTATATAAGAATGTAGAATTAAAAACGAAACCAAGAAAGAAAAATAAAAATAAAAGAAACAAAGAATGTATAGAAGGTAAATGAAAAGGATGAAAAACCAGAGAAGAAAAAAGAAAAGAAACAAGAGAAAATGAAAAAAGAATGAAACAAATCGGAGAAGAAGAAGGAAAGAATGAAAAGTCGGAGAAGAAAAAAGAAATGAAACAAAAGAAAATAAAAAAAGAAAGGAAAAATGGAGAGGACCGGCTCGGTCGCCTCTAGTTGGCCGCGGTCCTACCTCTAACCAGTAATTGGAAGCGGTGGAGTGGTTAGCTGCGATGGTGATCTCCTGTAGACCAGCGATCGATCCGCGTTGCCCCCCGCCCCTTCAGTTTCTTTTTCCTTCAATTAATGTACTCACGATGGGCCAGGCCGATTCGAAGGCAGCAGCAAAATTATTCCTGCGAGGGCAAGCTATCGTCTCAAACAGTCTGGTGGAGTTCGAACGTCCAACAACAACTCGGCCCCATCAAAAATCCCTCTCTTCATCCATAATCTTCTACGCTCATTGTCTATCCACATTCAATCCCTGCCGGCCGGTGGCCCGCCTCCCCCCAAACCATCCCGTCATCCCCCTTTTCAAAAACTGTTGCACACCACACCTCCACCAGCCTCTGCGATGGGCAAGAAGATGACCGAGGCAGGCAAGGGGCACTCTCGGGCATGGTGGCTTTGCTCGGCGTCTACCGCTCACCGTGCATGCCAGGACTTTGGATCCGGGGATGTGTGAGCTCCAGATGCAGTCCACGCTGCCGCCCCGGTCATCGGATCCGTCTTCAACCACCGCTTCATTCATCATGAAGGACGAGCTGGTCGATGACGACGACAGCGACTGGGCCAAGTTCGCGGCCGAGGAATCGGAGGAGGCGAAGTCGCCCAGGCCTGCCCGATGGTGGCGATGCAGTGGAATTACAAAAGCACCTCTAGATCATGATACAGAACTTGTTGGTCGACTAGGATCCGGCTCTGCCATCCCCTCCGCCTCATCGCCTTGGTGCCAAATGGTGCCCAGCCCCAACAAAGCAAGAGTCGTCTCGGCCAAAGCCGCTCACCCGCTTGGAATGGGCGAATAGCTCCCATGCGACGTCGTTGGTGTGAATTGTCTCTGATGAGACGTAGTTGGTTGTAATAGCTCGCATGCGACATCTGCGTTGGAAAAAATAGCTCCCATGCGACACTGCTGCCTAATCCAAAGACACATGTTTAAAACTTGAATCAGGTGAGCGGGACCCACAGCATGGGACCCACTAACTTATCCAACTCAGCATTGGTCAGGTGAGCGGGACCCACAGCATGGGACCCACTAACTTATCCAAGTCAACATTGGTACAAGAGGACACCGAGCCGTGCCCCGAGCCGTGCAAACACCCGAGCCCATCCTCCCCCTCCCCGACCGTTGTTCTTCTTCTTCCCGGACGACACAAAGAACGCCGTCCGGGCGCGACCTAGCAATGTCGAGCTCGCTTGACCTCCGCCGCTCATGGCGGCGCTATGGCGTAGTGCCCATGACAAGGTGCCCTGCATGCCCACGTATCGCACCTCAAGCGGCTAGTCACAACGACCGACAAGAATGGCAACCTTGGGCGGAATTCGTGAAATGCGAGAGCAAACGAGCGAGGAAAGGTGAGATTTTACTTCTTAATATGCCAATTTTGGTTTTGTCTCCCAATTTCAAATTTGCCCATTTTTCCCCATCGGATTTGGGATTTAGGGTTCATCTTTCCGATTTCAGAAATTGAAGCAATGCACCCATTTTGAGTGGCTAGATGAGTACATAGAGCGGATTCAACTGGAGGGTGCATCGGGAGCTCGATTTACCGTTGAGGCGGAGAAGTTGGGCAAGTTTGGATCGGGCGCATCTGGATCTGGCAATTCCATTAGGGCGCCCGCCCTTCCATGGGTGCTCTTGTGAGGGATGCGGGAGTGACGGCAGAGTGAAGAAGCTGAACAAGCGGATGAAGAAACTCATCGAATTGTAGAAGCGGGGCAATTTGATGGGGCTGATGGCGGACTTTTTATGTTTGTGTAATTGCTCTCGCATTTGTTTATGTGATGATAATTAGTCGTAAGTGAATAGATTGGGCATCATTTGTAATCGTAATGATATGTACATTTGAATAAAAGTGTTGCGCTATCTGAATTGGCATGTCTTCTCCTCTGCTTCGTTTTTCAGTTCTTGATTCGTCATCGATTTGATTTGATGGTAGAGGAGAAAAGAAAAAAAAGGTTTGTTCACAGTTTCCGAAAAGGCCCGGCCCATATAGAAGTTAGGCGGGCGAATAGAACATATCCAGCCCATTGATAAAAGAAGTGTAGCTACTGCAAAAAAAAGTGCAAGCGGTCATTGACATCGATATATCTTTTCGACTTTAGGTTATTTCACAAATGTTAAGTTTCATGCCTTCACCTTTTTTAGATAACTCATCTGGTAATTATTTGAGCTATTTTTATGCATAAGCTATCGTGTCCGATTGAAGGGGCCCGTGTTGTTTCGGCTAAAACAAAATGTTGGTTCTAGTTTATTTCAACCAAGGTTGGTTCTAGTCTTTGTGAACCAAAAAAGTTGCAATTGTTTGGTTCTAGTTTATTTCAACCAAGCATCATTTTTTAATATTTTTTCTGACTTGTGCTATGGTGTTTTCAAAGTTTTTACTCGTGTGTTTCAACCGAAAAAGGTTGTGCCCCTCTCAAAAAAGAAGACATCTAGTGTGCCCTAGTAGCATCTCCTTACAACATAGAGGGCATCCCTTACAACATATAGTGCATAAAACATAAAAGGAAGATAATTAACTAGACATGTGCTAACAACAACTTATATGATTGGATCATGTTTTAGTGCATTTTTTAGTACACATGGCCACATAAATAAAATGCAATGGAGAAACTTTAGGACCGAAAAAACATATAGATAGATAGAGGGGCATCGGGTACCCTAGTAGCATAGATAGATAGAACATATAGAGGGGCATCCCCCCACTACATATAGTTCATAAAACATGAAAGTAAAATAATTAAAACTAGATATATAGAAGACACGGGCACACACGCCCGAGCCAACACAAACACAAACTAGATAGATAGAAGACTCGCACTTGAACAACTCCTTGGCCCCTCCTCCTTGCCACTCCTTGGCCCCTCCTCCTTGGGCCCCTCACTCGTCATTCTCCGGCATCTGGTAGGGGAGGGTGTGCATGCCGTTGGGGTGAGGGAAGATGTTGTGGAAGTTGGTGAAGATGTTGTAGGTCGTGAACGCGATAAACTCGTATCCACACCAGAACACCTCCCCGAGGAGGTGGTGAGCGTCGTAGGGGTTAGTGAAGGTGACGTAGAGGCCAATGACGATGCCGTTGGGCCCGGCGTTGCCATCGTACTGCTCGTGGAGGTGGAACATGGGCGGAGTGCCCGGAGGGAGGTAGCGGTAGCGGCTTGGAGGAAGAAGTGAGCCAACTCTCTAGGGCCCCTCCACCTAGAGATGGCCCACACCCTCGAGGCTATTCTCGGCGACGACTCCGGCCGGTACTGCCTCTCCGACGCGGTGCGAGGGCGACGGTAGGTAGGGCCGTTGAACTGCATGGTGGCTCGAGTGGTGGATTAGGCTCAAAAGAAGAAGGGAGGAGGCTTGAGAGATGAGTGTGAGAGGATGAGGAAATGGTGCCCTTTTATAGCGCGTTGCAGCCATGGTCAATGTGTACACGGTGCCCTTCTCGTCGTTTTCTCTTCTCCGTTTGCTTTGGCATAAGTAATTGCGGGCATTAATTCAAAAACGGGCGGCGAGCATCCAAAGAGGCGCAGGCGGCACAGGCGAGATGCATCGTTTCGTGCACTTGCATCGGCGGTGACGCGCGCGGGAAACAAGCCCGTTCATCCGCGCGTGACACCGAAAAAGGAGCTGCACCACCGACGCGTCCGTCTCGTTCAAACATGCATTTGTTAAAATAGCTTAGATCGACGACGTACCTATACGTTGCGGCCCTGCCGTGCTTTTTGCATCGATGCGTGCATGCAATCCCGCATGCAAATGGATAGGTGTTCACGAGCAAAGAATAGCTAGGCTGCGACGTTGCATGGCATGCATGGGACAGGATGGCCCGGATGTCATTGACCCTCTCGCATGCAGCCCATCCCCCCTCTCGGCGGCCGTGCGCGCGACGCCAGACTCTGCCGGGCCCGATCCGCTTTCGCCCAACGGTCACTTAGATGCTCCCCGCTCAACGTTATCATCTCAAAAAAAATCTGTTCGTCGAGAGAGAAAGCGGTGGCCAATCAGATTGAGCCCACGGATCGCCCTGCGGAATCCTTCTAGAAGGCCTATCCGACGACGCAGTTTGGCGTTAGGGTTAGATCGACGGTGGACGTTTGGCGCTAGGGTTACATGGGGTTTGGAGGCGGTCGGTGGGGTTTTGAAAGGTTTGACGAACATTCAAATGTGTATAACTAATTCAAAAAAATCTAAAAATGAAAAACATGCGCATATAGCCTTTTATGTTACATAGTTATGATATAAAATGATAAACTTGATCTAATGATCTTTGCATGAAAAAACCTTCACAAATTGGACTATCTCAAGCGAGGTTGCATAGAGTTCAAAGGAGTGAGAAGAGGGTTTGAGGTTTTGAAAATGCAAAAAATCAAAACATCACCTTAGCTTCATTTTAGAGTGACTAAGAGGATCTGAAGTTATTTTTGCATTTTAAATTTTTAAACTTGTTTTATTGCTGACTTTGTATTAAAGGGTGTTTTTCAAAATAAATTAAATAATATGAATACTTATTCAAAAAAAGGTGAGACTTCGTATTGATCCTATATAGGTATAATATAAGCTAAGAAAATCTTTTTTGGGTGATTTTGAGAAGGTCGAATAAAACTTGCTTAGAAATGGGGCCGTTTTCCCTTACTTTGGAGCCTGTTTGGACAACATTTTCAGTGACTATGAGTTGGACTTCACAAAAAGGGTTGGATTTATGAACTAAAGTGCATAGTAGTACATAAAACGATGCAACATCACAGAACAAACAAATGAACTCTAAAAATATTGGAGATAGGTTCAAATTTGAATTTTATTTCAAGTCAAATCAACATCATGGCACATAAGTTTTCACATGAAAGAACATAAGTTTTCACATCAAATGACAACAAACTTAAGTTTTCACATCAAATTTGAATGATTTCGACTCTATTTCTTTTGCTTCTTTCTACCACTCGATTTCTTCTGCTTTTTCCACCGTTTGGTTCCACGGCGCATAGTTTGTTGATCTTGATGCTCTTGCTTTTGGCCCTTGCAAACTCCACTAGGCCCCTCAACTTTTGGGGCCCCAACTTTTGCACTGACCATGTCCCACTTCTTCAGTTTGCACTTCTGCAGATTGAGTAGATGGCACACATTGTTCAACTACTTCAGTTTGCAACTCAACACTTGGCAGCACAACCTCCAAACATGGCAACACAGTTGTCAAAGTAGATTCGCATGGCAGCACAACAGTTGCTTCATCGCAACAGTTTCAGATTGCCCTAAGCGTCGCAAAACAGATTCAATATGCATCACATCGTCCAAAACAGAAACACTTAACTCATGTTCAGCGATAACAGTTTGATTAGCTCCATATCTTTGTCACCAAACATTATCTCGCTTAGTGCTCTTCCTTCTATAGCCATTGAGTCTTGCTTTTCTCCTTGGCCAGCATTGTTCAACAACAAGAGGTGGGGTTTTTCTGCATGCTTCCTCCTAAAAATAAAGCATTTGACTTGGTTAGATACTAGAACAAGTAGCAAAATCAAAAACTTGCAAAAACAGTAACATAAACATACTTTGGCCTCTGAGGAGTGTAGATGCAGTTGGATGAACCAATTCTGTGCCCAAGTACCTCACACAACTTGCACCTATTTTTGTTACCTTTTTTAGCCCTTTTGGGCTTATCATTCTTTTCCTTTTCCTTTTTCCCCTTCTTACTACAACCACCTTTCTCAAACCAAGCTTTGAATCTGCTCTGTTTAGGCCTCACAGCCTTTCTTCTAGTGACAGGGGGACACAAGGTAAATTCTATTTCCACCTCAGGCCACTGAGATTGGTCAGTCGGTGCAGGAATTGGACTTGCATATGCAGCTTTGAATTTTGTCTGAATAATACTCATGCAAATATGGGTGCATATTTAACCTGGGTTTAGATGCCAAAAAAGTATGGAATGCTCACATGGTTTTCCGGTGTGTTGCCACTCTTGGCAAGTGCACTCATGCAACTCAAGATTTACCACATGCCTCTTGCCACTCTTTGTATCTCTAACTTCAGCACCCCACAAGGAAGATTTCTCAACAGATAGATGTGAAAGATTTCTACTCCTGTTGACCACTGTTGTACCTTCTTTGGAAGCTTGTCCCTTTCAAAATATTAGCAATTTTTCCTCTTAACTCCCACAAACGCATGATCATGATCCTTATTTGATCCACCATGTCATGCACAGGCAAGTCTTTCAAATCCTTCACTTTGTTGTTAAAACTTTCGCCAAGTTGTTATTGATATGATCACTTTTATGGCAGTATTAAAACCTGATCTATACCACAACAGAGAATGGTGGGTGTTCAACCATGAAGCAAATTCATTATCACTACATGATGCCAATATCTTACCAAGGTGATAGGAATGTGTGCATGCTGGTGTAGGATCTTCTTCTTGCCACATGCGCCCAAATTCATCTCCTCTGAATTTTTTATCGATTCATCCACATATGTCCAAAGCACTCCTCCGCTCGGCATGGGGAAACATTTTTACTGCATTTTCCAACCCTTTACATGCATCTGTGTGGATGGCCAAAGGAGAAGCGGCCCTATGCATCTTTTCGGTTGCATCATGAACCATATCCATGATGCCTCTGTCTCGATTGAAACATTCCTATTGCAATTGGGAACATCCAGTTGTGTCCATCTAGAGCATTGCATGCAGCCAACTGACCATTTCACTTTCCGGTCAAAAAAGATGAGTCTATGCTCAAATATGGGCGACAACCTGCTTTGAATCCATCTATGCAAGGCTTCAAACACATAAAAAACTTGCTGCATAAAACCTTGCCATCCTCTGTTACCTCTGTATCTATCTCCACCACACTCCAAGGTGACCTCTTCTCCACCTGCTTTAAAACTATACAACATCCTAAATGTATTTGCCCAGTCACCATACAATGATTTCATGGCCCTTTGTTTTGCTTTCCACACTGTGGTATATTGCAGTTGGATGGGGTACAGCTTCTCCAAGTCAACTTTAAGCCTCTTTGCAGTAGTGTTTGGAGTCTTGGCTAAAATAGGAGTAATCTTCTCTGTAACCCAAAGCTGTGATGTCATCTTTGAAACTCTCGTGAAGTGGTCATACATGTATCTTTGGTGTGGTATTTGATTTACCCTTCTTGTACTTCCATCAGGTTGTAGTCTGGCGAGACAAGTACCATTTGCAAGGATTGCCACCACCATCATAACCTTTGCACCGAGCATAAAATTTCTTTCGATCAGTCCACATAGTCTTGGCATCAAACTCTTTTTCACTTGCATAGGTCTGAAAGACATCCTAAACTCCTTCATGCTTGGCCACAACTTTCCCACCTCAATAACTGGGTTCTCTTTGTCATACAAACAAACCAGCTCATTATCATCTCTGCATCATCCACATCATCTGCAGCCTCTCTCATCAGTTGTTCTTCATCCTCATTTGCATTTCTAGGGCCTCTGTTATCTTGAGAGCAAAGAAGCATCATCCTTCTCCTTATCTTTGTCATCAACTTGAATGCCAAACATTTCGCCATATCAATGTCGATATTGGTGTAATGACCAAATCTGTTTTTCATTCAACTCTACTACATTCCAGTCAACAACAATCTTCCTAGCACCATGGATTCCCTCCTCTCCATCTGCATCAATCCTGTATCTTCATCTACTACTACGATCGGTTCATCAACAATGCCAACATCTTCTTTTGTGAAACCCACTCATCATCTTCCATCTGTGCAGCCATCTTTGATGGCACATAACCAACTCTGGAATGAGTTTGCAGATCAATTAGCTCTGCATAAAATATTACTTGTGTGCTTGCCCACCCTTCTTGCTGATCAATTTCAGCAACCATGGATTCTCCATCTTCAATTCTCACATATTCACCATTATAGTTATCGAAGCGTTGCAGAGATACCTCTTGTTCGGACCCCAAACAATACTCTCCCAATTATCTCCACCAAATTGCCCACGGCCTTCTCCTTCATGCTCTCCAATTCTTGGGGATCAACATCTGCAAATTCGACATCCAACCTCACGGTGGTATCTCTATCAATCTCTTGGACACTGCCATCATCGAGCTTGGCTTTACAGGAAAAAATTCCACTATAATTGCGAATGTGGTGGCGAACTGAACCTCCCTGTTTTATCAATGGCGCACAGCAGTGGCAGTCACTACCAAATCGAGTTCGATTCTAAATGGGTCGCCAAGAAAAGAGGGTGGCATTACCGATTTGAAGCACTTGTCTCTCGCTCCATCTCATCCAGCCCTCGCTCCATCTCCTATCCAATCGAGATTCTAAAACGCCAAGCAACAGGGCAGCATGAGGCCACAGATTTATCAAAATTCAGTGGAATGGGAGTAGTGTTTGGAAAATACTCACTGCAATAGCAGCTGAGAGATAGGCGCTCCACCACCGGGCGCGGAGAAGAAACAACCCCGGATCCAATGGAGCCCGATTCTAAATCGCCAAGAAACAGAGGGCAACATGAGGCCACAGATCCCCAAAATTTCGGGAGTGGGACTAGGGTTTGGGCTCACCTCGTAATAGCTCCACCACCGCGGAGAAGAAACCGCTGCCGGAGAAGATGCTTACGGCGGCGCCGCCCGTCCGGCTCGGGCGAGTCGAGAGCAGTCACAGGCGCCCACGGTCACACGATCACCGGTCGAGTCGTGGACGGTTGACTCTTGACTACGTGGCCATAGGTGGACCCCACCGGTCGAGCACATAACCCCGATGTCCTAACCAAATCTCAGCCTAACGGACAGCCAACTAGCCGCGTAAATGGTGTGTCGCATGGGAGCTATTTTTTCCAACGCAGATGTCGCATGAGAGCTATTACAGCCAACGACGTCGCATGAGAGACAGTTCACACCAACGACGTCGCATGGGAGCTATTCGCCCGCTTGGAATGCATCATTGAGGCGGAGGCGCGCCGAGAACGGTGCCAGGCCTGCCGCTCGGTGACATTCGCCAAAACCTAGTTGTCGCCTTCTCAAACGTTGGCTACAACTTTTAGTGGTTTATGTCTGGTATTTTTGTTTTTGTTCTTTCGTTTTTCTTTCTGGATTTCCAGTGGCTCTTTCCTTTTTTTTCTTTCAGTTATTTTCTTCACTTTTCAGAATTTTTATTTAAAATTTTTCTCATTTCCTTTTGTTTTATAAATACATTTCTCTTACATATACAATTTTAAATAGGAATACACAATGATTACTTTTCAACACACAGTGAAAATTATTCAAATGCGTGATGAAATATTTTTTATATTTGAATTTGCTTTACCAATACCTTTAAAGGGCAGCCCCAGTGCATGTAGCTCCCGCTTGCGCAGGGTCTGGGGAAGGGTCCGACCACTTTGGGTCTATTGTACGTAGCCTTTCCCTACATTTCTGCAAGAGTTACTACTGCGCCAAGGCTCCCCTTCTTTACCAATACCTTTAAGAACATATTTTCATTTTCTATTTGTTAACAAATAGACAAATAAAATATAAATAAAACCTTAAGTCTATGGAGCCGTATTTTGGCATGTGCGCTTCCTCGACTATTTTCCCCAATGAGCAGCAAATAGGAGTACTCCCATATGTCTCATATCTAACAAGTAACAGAACATCTACAAGGGCCACTTTTGGGCCGGCTTAGTGTTTCCCATTAAATATGTATTATTTGTTTTATTTATAATAAAGTTTAAATTATATACTTGCCGGTAGTTTTTAAATAGTTATAAATGTAAATGAAAATATATTCTCTGGCTGCAAAAAAAATCATCACATATATACGAAAAATTATGTCAAATTTAATAATGTTTTGTATAATGTCTAGATGTTACCACATATTCTTCACGGACATATAAATAGTCTTGAAGTCACTACATAAATATTCTAAAATTATAACAATATTCATATAATAAAAGTTTGTTCATTTCATAAAAATTGTTCACATGCATGTAAAAAGTACATGTATACTTTCAAAAGTTCATGTGAATTTTAAAATAAATATTTATATTTTAAATATTCAATCATGTGAAATAATGGATAAAAATAAAAAATAAGAAAAGAAATAGAAAAACAAACCATAGAAAACAGAAAAATGAAAAGAAAGAAAGAAACTGATAACATTACAACAAGCAAACCGGCGTACACTGGTCCGCATGAAAAACCTAGAAATGAAAAAGAAAAGACACACCAAAGAAAAGGTGTGGACAAGTGGATGTTGTCTGAAGGCGAGTGCTAGGACGTGTCTAGGGAGCAGCCGGCTGCTCCCTAGCCGTCCCAAGCGGCCGACTAAAAAGGAAAATTATTGTCCCTAATTTATAAACGGAAATAATTTGCCCCATAATTAGTATAAGGAAAATTCTAATCTATATTACGAAAGATATCATATAAACAGAAAAAACACCCATGTGAACATGTATGAATAGATTCGATTCAGGTTTTCAAAATTTTAAAAAGTCATATCTTTCAAATCGTGCATCGAAATTCAGGTCAATTTTCATCATTGAAATCCTCACGACGTGCTTTTCAAAACTAGATCCCTCATGAGTATGTTTTGACGAATTTTGTTTCAATTTATTCGTCATTTAGTACAACTGTCTAGCTGTCGATGTGTAACTTTTTCCCTACTCATGTACGTGCAAATTTCACTTATGGCACCTTCGACCCAAACTACCGCCATACTAGCGAGATGTGCAATTTTGTCTGCTGCCTCTGTCAACTGATTAGTAGTTAATGTGCAATTTTTTTCGTGTTTGTAGATGCCAGTTTTCACTGATTGCTACCTCCGCCAACTGCCTAGCAGTGGATGTGCAACTTCAGATATTGCACTGGCCAACTGCCTAACAGTTGGTGTGCAACTTTTTTCCATATTCCACGGATGTGTAGTTTTTACTTCTAGCACCCCGTCCCACCCTCCCTGCTAGTGAGATGTGCAATTTTAGGGGCCCCTATAGGCACCTTTTTTCTACCCTTGTAGATGTGCAGTTTTTCATCCTCCAAAAACCCTGCCGGTGAGATGCGCAACTTCGTTTGCTGCCCCGGCCAACTGCCTAGCAGACTATGTGCAGCTTCGTCTATTGCCCTGCCAAGTAAAACTACACATCCACAAATAGAGAGGACAAGGAGCTACACATCGACTACTATGCAGTTGGCTGAAATAATAGACTAAGTTGCACATATCTTTGGTAAGAAAGGTGCGGCAAGGTGTGCCAGTCATGAAAAGTACACATGCACGCATAGGGAAGGGCTGTACATCGGCTAATAGGTAATTGACGTGAGCAGCAGACTAGTTGCACATCACAAAAGGTTAATTGTCCTGGTTGCTAGGTTGCGTCTTCCAATAAAATTTGGATCATGCAGCTTCAAAATGATTTGAAAAAAGTTGCACCATACGGTATTAAATTTGTACTATGTAATAATAGAGTTGCATCATGTAGCATCAAAACTGGTATCGAAATTTTTTGTCGAAACATATTCATACGGGATCTAATTTTAAAAATCTCGTCGCGAGGATTCCAACAATGAAAAAAGCTCTGAATTCTGACGTGCGGTTTGAAAGATATAGCTTTTTTAAAATTTAAAACCCCGAATTAAATGCCTATGCACATGCCCACGTGAGTTTCAAATAGGACATTCCACGTCACGCATAAAGACAAATTTAAACGTGCACGCATGCGTGAGTGGAGCGGCCGCTTGATTCCTTGAAATAGTGCGCACGCACTTTGTAGCTTTTAGGATGTACTCCCTCCGTCCGGAAATACTTGTCTAAGGCATGAATGTATCTAGATGTATTTTAGTTTTAGATATATCCATTTGTATCCATTTCTACGACAAGTATTTCCGGACGGAGGGAGTGATGCATAGTCTCATATAGAAAAGCGATGCTGACTACTAAACGCGAGCTTTATGCTTTATGTTTTCTAGATAAAGCGAGTTTTATGTATATGATCTAGTTTGTAAAAAAGAATTTTACAGATTCTCAGGAGAGTAACTAGTTGACAAGCGCTCCTTCAAAAGCCTCTCAATGGTCACTTGGGATAGGCTGAGAGCGTGCCATCACGTGTCGCGCTTTGGGCGTAGTTATTTTTTATTTTTCACACGTGTTTTCAGCTTTTTAGACGGTTTTTTGGCTTTTTGTACTTTCACAGGTCTTTCTTAACTTTTGGAAAAAAAATACGTGAGAAAACATCTTTTTTCTTTTTTTTTTCTTCCGCGAGAGGCACTGCCGCACCTCTCAAAAAGGGTAAAAAAACGCGTTTCCTTTTTTCCCTTTGGCGAGAGGCACGTTTTTGCTTCCACGGGACATGGTTTTGCCTTGGCAAAAGGCGCTGGCGTGCCTCTCGAAAACAGAAAAAATATGCATTTTCCTTTTTTTCTTCTGTGAGAGGTACATTTTTGCTCCCGCGAGACGCACAACCGTGATAGGCACGATTTTGTTTCCATGAGAGACACGGATTTGCTTACACGAGAGGCACTGCTGTGCCTCTTAGAAACGGAAAAAACACATTTTCTTTTTTTCCTTCCGCGAAAGGCGCGGTTTTGCTTCGCGCGAGAACCACAGATTTGCTTCCCTGAGAGTCACGGAAAAAAACATGTTTTGTTTTCTTTTCCTTCCCCGAGAGGCACAGATTTGTTTTCGCGGGAGTCATGGTCGTGCCTCTTTCGGAAAGGGAAAAAACATGCTCCCGCTTCGGTTTTCTCGTCCAGTTTTTTCGTGAAAAAGAAAACTTTCAAAACCTATCAACATGGATCTAGTTTTGAATATCTCGACGTGAGGAATCCAATGGTGAAAACGGTTTGCGGGAGTCATGATCTAGCTTAAGAGATAAAACATTTTGAATTAACGGGTCTAAAAAGGGGAAAACTCTCAGGTTGCGACAAGTGGCATGCATGCAGTGCGCCACTTGTCGCAATGTGGAGAGATGGGAGTGATCCTTGAAAGGAGTACTCCTCAATTAATGATTTCGGATTCTCAGCCTTAGGCGAAACCACAGAAGTATTTATATGAGCCATGCGCAGCCCATTATTATTGGCAACGCTGATACCGTAAGGTGACTTTATCTTGCATACAGCGAGATATATGCACTGGCCGAATCCATAGGCAATCCTACTTTCGATAAGACTTGTTGATAATTCAATCTAATTTTTCCCATTATTTGACTATTCATAATAGTGAGGAAGAAAAGGCCTGAAAGAAGAGTGGCCCTGAGTAGCATCCCCTGCTTCGTCGGGCGGAACCCCAGGCTGAGAACTTATTGAGAATGTTGTTAAGATATCAGTATCCTTAGTTTTATACGTTGGACGCTCATCTGAAGGTTTTCCTCCACGTGTAGTTGCTGGGTCAGCCCATTTTTTGTGGTTGTTTCCGATGTTTTTGGTTGATTTGCTCGCTTGCTTCTTCCTCTTTTTTTCTTTATTATTTTTCTTATTTTATTTTGGTTTTTGATGTTTTCTTCACCGGTTTTGTGTCGGTTTTCCCCAGGTCACCCAGCCAAATTGTTGCTCATTTCTTCTTCATTTTTCCTTCTTTCTCGGTTTTCATTGGTTTTTTCCGTTTCTTTCTTTCTTCGTTTGTGTTAGTTTCTTTCTTGGTTTCTTCGTTTCTTTCTTGATTTTTCATTGTTCCAATTCTTTTGCATTGGTTTTCTTTGTTTTTCGTTCTCGGTTATTGTTCGTTTTCTCTTATTTTCTTTCTTCCTTTGCCGACTTTCATGGGTTTCTTTTTCGTTCAACACGTCGCAACTTTTTTTCAGCATACATAAATCTGTTCCGTATACATCAAGAACATATTTTGTATGCACATTTGCCATCTTCAAACACATGATTAACATTATTGAAAACATATATTTTTTATGTCATTTTTCATACATATTGTATATTTATGGTATAAATTTAATACATTTTAATACATGTTAAACATCTTTCAAATAAAAGATTAACATTTGTTGAATACATGGTCAACATTTTTCTACATGGTGAACATTTTTAATGGCAATATACATTTTTCACACAATGTACATATTTCCTATACATTTTATATACATGTTTAATATTTTAATACATAACTAACATTTTTAAAATATATGTTTTCTGATATCTACTTTTATTTACTGTGTGTTGTACATTTTTCGTATACATCAGGAACATTTGTATACACATTTGGAAAATTAACTACATGATTGAAATTTTCTCATACACATTGTACATATTTCAGTATACATCAGGACATTTTCTCATACACATTGTAATTTTTAATACATGTTGTATACATGAGAAACATTTTTATATAGACATTTAACATTTTCAAATGCTGGATTAATAGTTTTTAAATGTTGATTAATATATATATATATATATATATATATATATATATATATATATATATATATTTAAACAAGATCAATTTGTTTCATACACATTGTATATTTTTATACATTTTCGTATACATAATAAATTTTAAACTTATTTTTAATGCATAATTAATATTTTTTAATGTTTTATGTAAAGAGTTTTTGTAATATATAGTTAGAATATTTTGAAGTCTAAAAAAAAGCAAAAAATTATAACAAAGAACGTTAAAAAAAGGGGAGAACAAAAATGAAGTTGTGGCCTCCTGCGTGGTGGGCCGGTCTTGTGTGGCGCTCGCCTCAGGCAAGGCTGCCCTACATCTTGCTGATACCGCCGGTTAGCGCCGCGGTGCTTGCACAGGGGTTCCCGCGCAAGGCCGGCCCATTAAAGTGGAGACAGGTTTGCTCACTGATTGCAAAAGCATAACACTAAGAAGAATGCCCACGTGTGAGTTCGCTTGCATTAGTTAGACTTTGTTTGTGACCATTTTTAGAATGCAAATCAAACAACGTAGCTTCAAGATGTCGTGCTTTAAAAATACTAAAATATGAAGTACAATTTGTCTAATTTTTGTGAAGCTCTTCAAGGGGTGCTTCAAAAACTCTACCATCTTGGAGTTGGCGGGAAATTACCCAACTCTACCATCGGTAAGTGGATGCCAGTTTGTTTTTTCCCCAGGTCACCCAGCCAAATAAACCTTTCTCACATAATTCATTTTTTAAGTTGGAGCTACGTAAAAGCCAAATATGATAAATTGCTCTGTGATGAAGCTACAACTCCTTGGTGAAACTGCACCAAACTAGACTTGATAGAGCGGAGGTGACTTTCGTTGAGAAGAGCAGCCCACACAAGGCCCATAATTTGGTTTTTGCTCACCTTCTTTTTCTAGTGCTACTCTGTTGTTACCAAAACATGGCTATCGGTTTTCAAATTAAAAACGAGTTCACAGATTAGAAGAAAAATTCCAGAATTAGAAAAAAGTTTCTAAAATTGAAAAAAAAGACTAAGTATTAGAAAATTTTGGTTTCACAAAGAGCTTGTGAATTTTAAAAATGTTCATGAAAATTAGAGAAATTCATGGTTTGAGAAAACAGTCACATTTTTTAAAATTGATTAAAAAACGTCCTAGAAAACCAAACGAAAAAACACCCCAAAATAATCGACGGAACCTTATAGAAGCTTTCCAAAACCTATCAACCAGTACCGATTCATTGTTTCCATTCTTTTTCATTGGTTTTCTTCAATTTTTATTTTCCTTTTTTCATGCATTTCTTTGTTTTTCATCCTCGGTTTTTTTGGTTTTCTATGATTTTCTTTGATTCTTTGTCTATTTTCATCGGTTAACACGTAGCAAATTTTTTACCATACATTCATATTTTTTGTATACATCAAGAACATATTTTATATACACGGTTATCATTTTCATACATATGATTAACATTTTAGAGAACTTATATTTTTATGTGTACATTTTCCCATACATCCGTGTTTTTATGTTATAAATCTAATGCGTTTTTCATACATGTTAACAATTTATAAATAAAGATTAACATTTCTTGAATACATGCTAAACATTCTTCCAATACACGGTAAATACATATTAATGGCAATAAACATTTTACAGACACAGTGTACATTTTTATATACATCTGGAACATATTTATATACATGCTAAACATTTTAGTACATAACTAAAAATAAATATTGCTTATTTATCAGTAACAGTTTTTACAAATGTTAAACATTTTTAAAATACACGGTCAACTTTTTTCATGCACATTGTATTTTTCTAAATAAATTTTGTATACATGAGATATTTTTTATATTTTACATTTTCCAAATGCTTTATTAATACTCCCGTCGTAAAGTACTAATCTAAACGCTATTACATTTCTTTATGGAGGAGTAATTTTCAAATGCTTGATTAACATTTTCTAAATACAAGATCAATTTGTTTCATACACATTGTATATTATCTATACATTTTTCGTGTACATAAGAATATTTTTCTATACATTTTGTGAAATGCTTGATTTTCATTTTTTTAATGTTTTATGTAAAGTATTTTTGTAATATATAGTTAGAATATTTTGAAAGTATAAACAAAAAGACAAAAAAAAATAAAAATATGAAAAAAGGGAGAGCAAAAATGAGGTTTCGGCCGTGCGCGTGCGCTCGCCTCAGACGAGGCTGCCCTAGATCTCGCTATAAGGGACGCATTGGCGTGCCCCTGATACTGCCAGTTAGCATCGCAGCGCATGCACAGGCATTCCTGCGCATGGCCAACCCATAAGGCTTTGTTTGGTATAGATTGCAGAGGTTTGGGGAGGGGGGTTTTTCAGGGGATTGGGTGATTCCCTTCCTTCCACCAAATCCCCTCAAAACCCCTTCAATACCCAAAACCCCTCCATCCACAGTCTTCTTTGCTCAAAATTTCTGTTTGGTAGGCAGGGTTTGTCATATTGACATAACATGGTGTAGAACATTTTAAAATTCAATCTTTACAATGTAACTAACTCCCCTTATATCCTTGCTACACAATTGTAAAGGTCGCCTAATAAAAATGAGACAAAGTTGCTGCAGGGGAATAATTTAGTAACAGTTTTTTCCAGCAGAAACATAATTTTGCATGACTGAAATCAATATCTCATCAACCGATATAGTTACAAGAAATTATATGAAATGAGACAGCAGCGATAGGTATATTTCGAAGTTCCATAACCTCACATCAGACCATGAAAGTGTCACCATCAGCACTGGGTTAGATTGTGTACAGAATCACTAGAATAGGGCTGACTTTCGGAATTTTCGAACGAGTAAATGGTGTTAATGCTCGCAATGAGATCTTGCCCCTGAAAACAAAATTCAGTGTTTAGTTACCCAACCTGGTCAAATAAAAACTTTCCATCCTAAGTCTGTACATCTCCTGTTATCAGTCTGGTCAAACAAAATTCAACGAAATCGACAAAGGCAGAAGCACAAGGTTCAGAACAAAACAAAAAAAATCTCGAGCAGATCGCAGAATTAAAATTCAAACAACTGCCATCTTCCAAAGTGAAGCAAAGCACATTTGAAACTAACTAGAATACGGCAGGACTTCTAAAATTCTTAGATTGTGTTAAAAGCTCGGAATGAAATATTGCCCTGGAAACGAAATTCAGTAAAAACTTGACAAATCTGATATAATACAACTTTCCATCCATACGGCAATCTGTAGTCGGTACATCTCCAAGTCATGTGAGTACCAATGTTTGTAAAATGTCGATGTACAATCTGAGTGCGGAGAACCAATGTTGCAATAAATTAAACTAGAATCAAAATAACACCCCCAGCCCATGACACTAGGGAACAATAACAACAATCAGTGCCCATGACACTCGGTTTTGCACAAATCAACTGTCAGTAGATCAAGAAACTGCAAAATTTACATTTACGTTGCTACAACAGCAGAATCATTTTGCAGAGATTAGGAGAACCATCTAGTAACCATCAAACTGCAGCAGAAAATCAGCAAAATGAATCATCGGCCTACTGTCGGTGGATCATCGGTCTAAAATCTTACTGCACATTATTATTACTACTACTATAAGGAGCACAACTGTATGGCAGAGATTAGTAACAACTAACAACTATATATCACAACAAAAATAATTTCATTACTTTCAAAGTCTCGGTTTACAAGAAGAATCACAAATTCAGTTCTTACAACCAAAGAGCCAAGCGATAACAGGACAACTTCCATCCAGCACCAGTACTTCAATGACTTGCAGATAACTAGAGTCAACAACCAAAGTAACTAAACCTAAGAGGAGGTGAAGCTGTATTGCTGCTTTCAAAATCTCAAGTTGCAAGAGCAGCGCAAATTCAGTGACCACCAACGAGCCAACAAAGCATTGGCAAACCAGGTTAATGATCATCACATCGGCAATACTCAGTGACAACACGCAATTAAACGGGGCCATTGAACAATCTGGTGGGTACTGCACCTAACTTAGAAGTACACCCTTGTGGGTGGATCAATCACCTATCTAGAATCTGTGTGTATTACTAAAAGGAACAATCGCATGGCAGAGATTATAGTGATAATTACAGAAATGAATCATTACTTTCAAAGTCCCAGTTTACCAAAAAGCATCAGAAATTCAGTTCTGGAATCATTCAGCAACTTTCATCCATCACTAAAAGCATCACGAACAGACCGAACCAGACTAAACAGACTCAGGCAGCGGCAGTCTAAGACGAAGTGAACTTGGTGACGACCCTGGTGCCCTCGGAGACGGCGTGAGCTCGCCGGGGAAGACGAGGCGGGCCGGGCGGATGGAACAAACCTAGACGACCAGGGGAAAGAGGGGGAGACGAGGCGAGGGCTTACCACCGGGAAGAAGCCCAGTATGGCGGAGGAGGTACGCCGGTGTCGAGGAGTTGGTCGACGGCGCGTTGAAGAGGGGTCAAGCGGCGGCACTATGAGCAGGCGGCGGCGCGGTGTCGTTTCCTCCCCAAATCCGCGCGTCCCCCCTCGAGGGCTCTGAACCGCGTGGAAAGAAGAGTATAGGAGGGGGTTGGGCCGCCGAAACCCCGTGTATCAAATAGGCCCACAAGGTTTTACGGGGTTTCTGGGCCACGCGAGGAAATTCCCTACAAAACCCCATCGATCCTCTCCTACCAAACGAGGCCTAAAGGATAGAGAGGTTTGCTCGTTGACTGCCCACACGTGCCACTCCAGAAAAATGCCCACGTGTGCGGTTGCTTGCATTGGTTAGACTCTGTGTGGGACCATTTTTCAAACACAAATCAAACAAGGTAGCTTTCACGATGCCGTGCTTCAAAAAAATTAAAATATGAAGTACAATTATCTAATTTTTGTTAAGCTCTCCAAGGTTTGCTTCAAAAACTTTAGCTCAAAGAGGCTTCATGAAGTTGGCAGGAAATTACCTACCACTACCACCAGTAAGTGGATGCAACTTTGTTTTTTCCCTAGGTCACCCAACCAAATAGACCTTTATCCAATAATTTCCTCATTCTTGAAGTTGTAGCTGGGTAAAAGCCAAACATGATAAACTGCTCTATGATAAAGCTGCAACTCATGTGCGAAATTGCTCCAAACTGGACTTGAACAAATCTAGGGTCCGTGCATCTCGCCGGCGCCGCCGCAGGTCCGCTTCGTCTCCAGTGACCTTAGGGCCATGGGGCACGGTGGATCTTGGCAAGGGCCGGCGGGAGGGCTTCGTTGTTAGTTCTTCCTTCGAGTTTTGTTAGGATTTGTGTCCTGCTCAGGAAGACAAGATGGCGGCGGCTCCCTGAAGATGGAATAAAGGTCTCCCCGCCTAGCCCTCGTTCCGATGGTGCATCTAGCATCGTTGGTGGGCGTGTGAAGATGTGTCTCCGGCGGATCTATCCTCGGTGGATTTGCTCGGATCTGATTGTTGTTCGTCCATGTTCGCGTGTCTTCGGGTTGGATCCTTTCGATCTATGTTATTCTTCATCGGTGACGGTTGCTGTTCTGGTGCGCTGGTCCTATGGGGCCTTAGCACGACGACTTCCCGACTGTCTACTACAAGTTGTGCCCGACTCCGGCAAGGGAGGGGCGATGACGGCGTCGCGCCTTCGGCTCGCTTCAGTGCTTGTAGTCGTCGCTAGGTGGTCTACGGATCTGGATGTAATTTTTATTATTTCTAATGTTCGTTGTACTGCCATAATTGAAGATGAATAGATCGAAAGTTTTCTCGCAAAAAAAAAACTGGACTTGATAGAGTGGAGCTGACTTTCATGGAGAAGAGCAGTCCAAAATAGGCCATTAGTTTGCTATTTGCTCACCTTCTTTTTCTAGTACTACTCTGTTGTTATCAAAACTTGGCTATCGGTTTTCAAATTAAAGATAAGTTCATAAATTTGGGAAAAAAAATCAAGAAGTAGAAAAAGTTTGTAGATTTATAAAAAAGACTAAGGATTTTGAAAAAAAATGTGTGCAGTTTCGAAAAGAGTTTGTGAATTTGAAAAAGGTTCATGAATTAGAGAGAATCATGATTTGACAAAATAATTACATTTCTAAAAAAATATGGATTTGTAAAAAATGAAAAGTGAAAAAACAAATAAAATCCGTCCTGAAAAAACCAAAGAAAAACCACCCCAAAATAAATGTAGGAACCTTCTACAATGTTTCGAAAACCAGTGAAAGAAACCTACGCGTCCCGCCCACATAGAAACTACCATAACCGTCCCGTCAAGCGCTAAATTAGATTTTGCGTTAGCTCAATTAGCTAGGCACGTCTTTGTCTCGCCTGCGGCGAGATGGTACGTTCGGTCGCCTCAACGGCAACCTAGAGTGGGTCGGCCCAGTAGGAATACTTAAGTATTTTTTTTTTCTTTACTTCTATTATGTTCCTAAAATGCATCAAATATAGATATATATTTGGAAAGTTTTATATTATTTTAGGTTTCCTAAAGTTTCACTCCCTATTGTAAAAATATTCGGGGAGTGTTACAATTAGATTCTCGCGGTTTTAGACAAATGCTTGTACTTTTCTAAAATAAATTTCTGACATGTCAAAAAATATCGCACATTTTACAGTTCATGGTAGTTTTTTCAAAAATCATGGAATGTTTAAACAAAATCATGATGTATAACAAATATTTCAAGACATTATGAAAATGTTCACATCACTAAATAATGTTTGCCGACTTTACAACAAAGTTCATAATTATTTTCGAAAATGTTTAGGGTTTGCATAAATAAATGATCACCGTGTATCTAAAAAATGCATGATGTGCAATTAATAAATGTACACCATGTATTTTATAAATGTTCAACATCTATCTGAAAGAATTTCAACTTGTATACAAAAATGTTGAATGTGTATTCAGAAAAAGTTGACATATATACAAAAATATGATCCGTGACTAAAACAAATAGCAGATCAAATGTAAAAAAGAATTGGTGTGTAAAAAATTCATGAATTTTTTATTAATGTTTAAGCATGTGCTTAAAATGTTCATTGAGTATTAAAAAATGTTCAATGTGCATTGTCCAAATATTATACATGTATTTGGAAAATGTTTACTATGTATCTTAAAAATGTTCAACTTGTATAAAAAAGGTTTACCATGTATTTAGAATCGACAAAGTATTCTAAAAATAGACAAATAAAGAGATACAAAAACTAAAAAAATATACAAAAACCAATAGAGAAAGCAAAAAAATGGAAAAAAAATCTGAAGAAAGTGAATAATAAAACACAGAAACAAACGCGTGGAAGGTGCTTAATTGGCTTGTGCCGTTGTGTAGAACATTTCAAAAAATGCTCTATTGGGCTGTCCACTAAGAGGAGCACACAGCCGTTCACCAGAAGCAAGACGACTATACATCTCGTAGCAAGCGAGATATATCATTTGACAATTAGCTTGTCTTATTCCGTGCACAAGCCGAACAAAGCCCAACAAGTTGGACAGCTATGCCTAAACATATGCCCAAGATAAGTTCACAAGGAGTTAAAGCACACGAAGTATGCCCCTATCTAATCAAGAACGTTCATGGTTTTCCTTTTTGTGTGCATCAATACCTCGCCTACTACAAGGTATAGCGCAGGGTCACCCATGCTCCCATCTCACATGGCTGGGCCCAAAAGGTTGTACTATTTCTTTGTCATATTTCGTTTCTTATTTGCTGTTTATAAATAGTAGTGTATTCTGAGTAAAGTATGGCGATATCTATCATGTTATTTTATAATAATATTAAAAAATAAAATGATCTTTTATTTAAAAAATCATTTTATAAAAAGGTGTTCATAATTTTAATATTACCACGGAATTGTAAAGTTACGCCGTATTACATGGGATTTTAATAAGTATTGATGAACTTTTAGAAAATGTTCATAAAAGTTTAGAATTCTTTTGGTGCATTTCTATACAATGTTCTTTTATATTAAAGAAGTGTTCACACGTTCTATAATTTTAAAGAGTTTTTCACATTTAAATTAAAAAATTCACATGTTTACAAAATGTCCACACAATTTAAGAAATGGTAGTATTTTTGAAAAAACTCACTTCTTAAAAGTGTTCATACATTTTACCAAAGGTGATAAAAAATTAAAGATAGTTCATGTAAATTTAAAAGGTTCTTGTAAATTTTTAAGTAATGTTCATGTATTTTTTTTTAAATGTTACAAAGGGTTTACAAATTTCAAGGAAAAATATATAATGTGTTATGTAGCAAACCGAAAAGAAAAAAAAGCAAAAAGGTAAAAAAATACAAAAAAATCGTCGAAAGGAAGTTGTCCAAGAAAACGGCATAAAACAAAGGCAGCACCATGCTTCGGCCGGCGGATGTATTGGAAACATCCATCGCATGGAGCTCCGTTCGATCAGCGCCCTGACAGCCGTCGGATTTGACCATCGCGCGCGTGACCACCTTTTACTTCCTGCAACAACACCTCTGTTTCGGAAACAGATTCCGCTATTCGCAGTCATGTTGCAATGTTTGACCACTCACTCTCTAACGTCGGGCGCTCCTCCGACGCTGCAACTCGGGCTATATTTCTAAAACAAGACCTTTGTTGCAGAAAAAAAAACCTTCACAACCCGAACATTTTTTTTCTTTCAGAAACAAAAGACATGTTGCAGAAATCTTTTGAAACAAAACCACAGTTGCAGAAAAAAAAACCTTCACCACTGAATCATTTTTTCTTTCTTTCTGAAACTGGTCCTGTGTTGCAGAAACCTACTGAAACAAGACCCTTATTGCAAGATAAAGAAAAAAACTAGCCGCGCGGGATCCTGCAACTTTAAGTTTAAGTTTATCATAAGCTATGAGCTTCAGAGAAAATCACAGGGAATCCTACGGAAACTATGACCTCCAGCAATCCATAATAATACAAGGGATCCTGCAGCTTCATGTCCCTTTGCATGACATTACCAGTGCATAAATTATGTAAAAAAATCCTGCAGCAGATCCAAATCCTGCAACCTAACTACACCGGCGACCTACAACACCGCCGAACTACCTACTCCGGCGACCACTCTCCAACAAACCAGCCGTCTCCCTCCTAGTCGCACCATCCTCGTCATCTCAGTGGTATGGATCAAGCCGCCCTGGGGAGAACCGCCATGAACACCTACAGAATCGCCATAAATGCGGGGAAAGGGGAGGGGGGATCTCAGATCCATACCTGCTGGAGTCGACGTCGGCCACCGACGAACCCCTCGCTGTCGCGACCGCGTTGGATAGGCCCTGTCGCCCACCGCCCTGCACCGCTAGCCCGGCCGCCCTCCCAAATCCGGAAGCGTTGCCCTCCTAGTTGACGGAGCTGCCGGTTGCAAGAATGCAGGTTCTGAAACAAGGGCTCTGTTTTAGAAAATGGACGCGTGTGACGCGGAAGCGGGGACGCTCTCGTCCATCCGATCACAGACGATTCGACGGACGCGGCGCGCGTGGTCGGTCAGGTGAAGGTAAGCTTTTCCCATAAAACAAGGGAAACTATCGATCAACCGACGGATGTTTGTGAGCGCGGTGGCCACCTCCATGGCCGTCGGATTTGATTTGGATTGAATGACTGAGAAGCAATCTCTATATTAGTATAGTTCTTGCAACTTGCCCCTTGTTTCAGTTGGCTTGATCGAAACAAATGGTTTGCTGCAGACCGAGCACTCGTGACTAGCATCCAAGCGGAGCGCCCCTGCTTGTAGGTCGTCGTCGCGACCGCTGCCTGTAGGTCGTCGTCACCGAGCATCACTGCCAATCACTGCCAATAGGCGCCGCCGCTGTGGGTCGTTGTCGTGAGCACGTCCATACCGGATCTCTACTGTCTGTCTTGGCCTACGATCGAAGAAAAACCAGTACTGTACATCTGTCGAAGGCTCCGTGCCAATTAAAGGGCTGTATAATACAGGCGCCGGTGCACAGCTAGCCTTCATGGCAGTTAACGTTTCAGGTAAGTAAAAAGGAAACGTACCTTATTCGCAAAAAAAAAGAAGGAAACGTACCGGTACGTGTAATCACGCGTGTGGGGGCATACGTGACTCCGATTCATAAGCGAGCCACCACCAAACCTCCTCACTCCCTCTCAAAAAAAAAAAAAACTTGTTACAGTACCTACTTACGGTACGCGCGGGCTTCACATGCCCTCACGTGCGCCGCGCGCCCGCTCGTGTTGACATTATACTTGCCCGCACGACTTCACCAGCCAGGCTCCCCACTTCTACTAGAGAAAATTCCTTATTGTGTTTGTCTTAAAATCTGTTCCTTATTGTGTTTGGGAAAGTTTTTCTTCCCTATTTGACACTAGTCACAAATTTTATTCGCATGACGACATTTCCGTCCATTTTGGCTTAAACGACACGAAAAGACGATTTTCTTTTCATGCGGTATGTGTGTCCGCGCGTGTGTGTGCTGTTGCGTGTGTTGGTGCACGCGCACATGTGCTGCTGCTGCATGTGTGTGTGCATGTGTGCTGCTGCGTGTGTGTTTGCTACTGCATGTGTGCGTGCTGGCGTGTGTGTGTGCGCTGTTGCGTGCCTATGTGTTGCGTGCGTGTGTGCTGCTGCTGCTTGCGTGTGTATGTGTGTGTACTGCGTGCGTGTGTGTGCGCGTGCATGTGTGTTGCTGCGTGTGTGTGCGTGTGTGTGTGCAGCAGCGCGTGCGTGTTGTTGCGTGTGTGCGCGTGCGTGTGTGTTGGTGCATGTGTATGTGTTGCTGCGTGTGTGCTCTCGCCGCCCATGACTGATCTTTGCGTGTGTCTTATTGCTTCACACACATACCGCATGAGGCGAAAAAGAGTCTTTTCAGGTGTCATTTGAAACAAAATGGACGAAAATGTCATATAGGGAATAAAATTTAAAGCTTGTGTCAAATAGGGAAGAAAAACTTTTCCAGTGTCAAATAAGGAAGCAGATTTTAAGATAGTGTCAAATAAGGAATTTTCTCCTTCTACTAACCCCTTTTATTTACTGCAAGTAATTAGCCTCCCTAATCACTGGCCCGCGAAGTCGCGAGACGTCTGCTGCAGCTAGCTGCTCGGTACTTGCGCCTGTAACTGTTGGGGAAGATGCATGCCTGCGAATGGGGCTGCTGCTCTCTGTCAGTGGAGTACTAGTGCCGGAAGCGGTCAGATTGTGCTCGAGAAGGCGGCAGAACCTGGGTGGCGTGTGACTCACATTACCAGGAGGACGAACATCCTTTGATCACGAGCGTACACGCACGGCTTCGGTGTCAGTGTGCACTGAGTGTGTTCCAAGGAACAGCCATCATCATTAACTAATGTGGTTGCTGTTGAAATACAGTAACAGACAAACTGTCCTTCCGGCCGATCTCTCCCGGTGTCACTGATCGATTATTTTCTACCCCGGGCGTGGGGGGTGAATAGGCTCTGCAGTTTTCCGATGTGCGGCGCGGACTGGCAGAGCTGCGTTCTTCAAGAGAGCGCGTGTCTCAGGGCCTGCCTTCTCACTGCTGAACGCAGATGCACTTCTTTTACCCTCATTTGAATTGGTACACGGTTTCGTCTGCCGTCTTGCTGTTCCTGTATAGTCATATCATTTCGACATTTCTCACTATGCACGACGACATTGGCCTACAACCAAAGGACGGTGCTAATCTCAAGATTCCAAGGAATCACCTCACCTCAATTAGGAAGCAATCTATAGATAGCCATTGCATCAGGAAAAGAGTTCACACTTGCATCACATGCTGACAAAGCCACACTATCTCCAACTTGCTGTTGTGCTTTATCACTTCATTCCCTCGTTCTCACTTGTATTCTGACAGCGCCAGGCCGGGGTCGACGACAAGCAGAGAGATTGCACGCCGAGATTCCAAAGAAAGCTCGTGTATAGTATACGTAGCGAACTGCAACAAGTATTCCCGGAATTGCCGCTGCGCTAGTGCCAGCCAGTGTGACTCACACCTCGCAAAGGCGCGACGGCCGGCTAAGATTTGGACATCGCGTCAATTTGATGGCTAAGATTTCACTGTCACGTCGGCTTTATGCGGTTCGGATCAGACCGGGCGGGCCGCATCAAATGCTGCGCTGCCCGCCGTTCCACATCCAGAGGGACAAGATTATGCCCGACGTCCAAACGGCTGCGTGCGTGCTGAATCAGGTCGCTCCCGTCGATGCGATGCGATGCCATGCATGCGACAGGTGAGCTAGCATCTCAGCTCACGCAGAAAGATACCACCACCAAGCTTCTTCCAAGTCACCGGTGACTGTAGAACGAAGAGCGATATGGTCTGAACGATTGCGCACTCCAGAATGCATCCACCCCCGCGTCCCGGCGGTGTAGACTCTTGGCATGGTAGTGTAGGTCATCTGAATTCAGCCGTACTTCGTCATATTTTTCAAAGTTTTTCATTCACACGTAACAGGATCGACGATCATACTTGTCATGTTTGCCATGTCGGAAAGCATGTTCGTCTTCCTTTTAGTGCATCCACCGCCATATCTTCTTTTCTGTTTCAACTACTTCATACCGATGTATGGACATCTTCGGACGCAAGTAACACTAGCTATCTTTATTACCTTGCGATCTTAGACGATTTCTTGCATTACGTGTGGACGTTTCCTTTACGTCGCAAATATGATGCACTAGCGACTCTTACGGCTTTCTATGCCTACGTCTCCACACAGTTTGGTCTCCCCATATTTGCACTCCAAACCGATAACGAGAATTTTTGTGACAATCTTGCCGTTCGCACACTTCTCGCATCACGTGGAACTATCTTTTTCCTCACACGTCCTTATACATCACAACAAA
Organism: Aegilops longissima; assembly: GCA_021605205.1. Taxonomy (NCBI): domain Eukaryota; kingdom Viridiplantae; phylum Streptophyta; class Magnoliopsida; order Poales; family Poaceae; genus Aegilops; species Aegilops longissima. The sequence goes on along the minus strand of CM038680.1, from coordinate 449,062,818 downwards.
ATGGCCGTGCTGAAAGTATGCTACAGACTCTCGATGATTGCGCATGTACCCTTCTCTTTATGCCAATGTGCCTCCTCGGTTTTGGCCTGACGCGCTCGCCACCGCATCTCTTCTACTTAACATACGTCCATGCCGTCCTCGCTGAAACTATGCACCCCACCAACTTCTCTTCGGCACTCCACCCTCGTATGATGAGCTTCGTATCTCCAGGTGTCTTTGTTACCACCACCCCCTCACAAGCTTGCCCCACGAATCCTCGCTTGCATCTTCCTCGGTTACCCTCCCAACACCAAAGGTTACCGTTGCTACGATCCCGTCTCCCACCACGTCTTCGATTCGCGGCACTTTACTATCACAAGGAAGTTTTTACCTTTCACCAGGTACCACCAGCAGCGGCATCTTTGCCAGTTCCCCTCGACGCGCCCCAGTCATGGCATTCCAGCCGGTCGCGGCCTGCCCCTGCTCCCGCCCATGGAAGGCCGTCCCCGCCGCCGGATCAAGCCCCGGTGGCCCCCTCGGGCGCGGCCATCTTGCCAGCCTCTTTAGTTGCGCCCCCTCAGGAGCGGCCGCCTCGCCGGCCTCTTCGGGTGCAGCCACCATGGCGGTGTTGGGGAATGTTGCAGAAAATTAAAATTTCCTACGGTTTCACCAAGATCCATCTATGAGTTCATCTAAGCAACGAGTCAAGGGAGTGAGTTTGCATCTACATACCACTTGTAGATCGAGTGCGGAAGCGTTCAAGGGGATGGTGATGAGGGAGTCGTACTCGCCGTGATTCGGATCACCGATGACCAAGTGCTGAGCGGACAACACCTCGCGTTCAACACACGTGCAGTGCAGACGACGTCTCCTCCGTCTTGATCCAGCAAGGAGGAAGGAGAGGTTGAAGAAGACAGCTCCAACGGCAGCCGACGGCGTGGTGTAGTTGGTGCAGAAGATCTCGGCAGGCTTCGCCAAGCACGACGGAGGAGGAGAGGTGTTGGGAGGGAGGGCTGCGCCTTGACTTGTGTATGCAGCCCTCCCTCACCCCTCTATTTATAGGGGAAGGGGCAGGGGCCAGCCCTCTAGATGGCATCTAGAGGGGGCGGCCAAGGGAGGGCTTGCCCCCAAGCAAGGCGCCTCTAGGGTTCCCCAACCCTAGGCGCATGGGCCCAGGCGCCCAGCCCACCAGGGGCTGGCTCCTGCCCACGCAGCCCAGTGGCCCCGGGGGGTGGCCCCTCGGTGGACCTCCGGAACCCTTCCGGTGGCCCCAGATAATACCAGTATGCCCCAAACTTTCCGGTGTCCATTTGACAACTTCCATATATAAATCTTTACCTCCGGACCCTTCCGAACTCCTCGTGACGTCAGGGATCTCATCCGGACTCGAACAACATTCGGTAATCACATACAAGTCTTCCTAATAACCCTAGCGCCACCGAACCTTAAGTGTGTAGACCCTACGGGTTCGGAGACATGCGAACATGACCGAGACGGCTCTTAGGTCAATAACCAACAACGGATCTGGATACCCATGTTGGCTCCACATGCTCCTCGATGATGTCATCGGATGAACCACGATGTCAAGGATTCAAGCAACCCGTATACTATTCCCTTTGTCGACGACGGTATGTTACTTGCCGAGACTCGATCGTCGGTATCCCAATACCTCGTTCGGTCTCGTTACGCAAGTTACTTTACTCATACCGTAATGCATGATCCGTGACCGGACACTTGGTCACTTTGAGCTCATTATGATGATGCACTACCGAGTGGGCCAAAGTGATACCGACGGAGTGACAAATCCTGTCTCGATCCGTGTCAACCCAAGCAGACACTTTCGGAGATACCGTAGTGCACCTTTATAGTCACCCGATTACGTTGTGACGTTTGGTACACCCAAAGCACTCCTACGGTATCCGGGAGTTACGATCTCATGGTCTAAGGAAGAGATACTTGACATTGGAAAAGCTCTAGCAAAAGCGAAGCGATCTTGTGCTATGCTTAGGGTTGGGTCTTGTCCATCACGTCATTCTCCTAATGACGTGATCCCGTTGTCAATGACATCTGATGTCCATAGTCAGGAAACCATGACTATCTGTTGACCAACGAGCTAGTCAACTAGAGGCTCACTAGGGACGTATTGTGGTCTATGTATTCACACGTGTATTACGATTTCCGGATAATACAATTATAGCATGAATAAAAGACAATTATCATGAACAAGGAAATATAATAATAATGCTTTTATTATTGCCTCTAGGGCATATTTCCAACAGTCTCCCACTTGCACTAGAGTCAATAATCTAGTTACATTGTGATGAATCGAACACCCATAGAGTTACGTGTTGATCATGTTTTGCCATGGAAGAGGTTTAGTCAGCGGATCTGCGACATTCAGATCCGTATGCACTTTACAAATTTCTATGTCTCCATCTTGAACATTTTCACGGATGGAGTTGAAGCGACGCTTGATGTGCATGGTCTTCTTGTGAAACCTGGGCTCCTTGGCAAGTGCAATAGCTCCAGTGTTGTCACAGAAGAGTTTGATCGGCCCCGACGCATTGGGTATGACTCCTAGGTCGGTGATGAACTCCTTCACCCATATTGCTTCATGTGCTGCCTCCGAGGCTGCCATGTAGTCCGCTTCACATGTAGATCCCGCCACGACGCTTCGCTTGCAGCTGCACCAGCCATCGCTCCACCATTCAACATATACACGTATCCGGTTTGTGACTTAGAGTCATCAGATCTGTGTCGAAGCTAAGCGTCAACGTAACCCTTTACGACGAGCTCTTCGTCACCTCCATAAACGAGAAACATGTCCTTCGTCCTTTTCAGGTACTTCAGGATATTCTTGACCGCTGTCCATTGTTCCTTGCCGGGATTACTTTGGTACCTTCCTACCAAACTTACGGCAAGGTTTACATCAGTCCGGTACACAGCATGGCATACATAATAGATCCTATGGCTGAAGCATAGGGATGACACTCATCTCTTCTTTATCTTTTGTCGTGGTCGGGCATTGAGCCGAGCTCAATCTCACACCTTGCAATACAGCAAGAACCCTTCTTGGATTGATCCATTTTGAACTTCTTCAAAATCTTATCAAGGTATGTGCTTTGTGAAAGACCTATGAGGCGTCTCGATCTATCTCTATAGATCTTGATGCCTAATATATAAGCAGCTTCTCCAAGGTCCTTCATTGAAAAACACTTATTCAAGTAGGCCTTAATGCTGTCCAAGAATTCTATATCATTTCCCATCAAAAGTATGTCATCTACATATAATATGAGAAATGCTACTGAGCTCCCACTCACTTTCTTGTAAACGCAGGCTTCTCCATAAGTCTGCATAAACCCAAACGCTTTGATCATTTCATCAAAGCGAATGTTCCAACTCCGAGATGCTTGCACCAGCCCATAAATGGATCGCTGGAGCTTGCATACTTTGTTAGCATTCTTAGGATCGACAAAACCCTCCGGCTGTATCATATACAGTTCTTCCTTAAGATGCCCGTTAATCATAGTATGCGGCAATTGCTAACATGATTCGGACGGACTTAAGCTTCGCTACGGGAGAGAAAGTCTCATCGTAGTCAATCCCTTGAACTTGCCGATAACCCTTAGCGACAAGTCGAGCTTTATAGATGGTGACATTACCATCCGCGTCCGTCTTCTTCTTAAAGATCCATTTGTTTTCTATCGCGCCGATCATCGGCAAGTCACCAAAGTCCATACTTTGTTTTCATACATGGATTCTATCTCGGATTTCATGGCTTCTAGCCATTTGTTGGAATCTGGGCCCGCCATCGCTTCTTCATAGTTCGAAGGTTCACCGTTGTCTAACAACATGATTTCCGTGACAGGGTTGCCGTACCACTGGGGCGGAACGTGTCCTAGTGGACCCTGAGTTCAAGAGCAACTTGATCCAAGTACCTTGATCATCATCATTATTTTCCTCTTGATTGGTGTAGGCATCACAGAACATTTTCTGAGCTGCACTACTATCCCGTTCAAGAGGTAGTACTTCATCGAGTTCTACTTTCCTCCCACTTACTTCTTTCGAGAGAAACTCCTTTTCCGAAAGGATCCGTTCTTGGCAACAAAGATCTTGCCTCGGATCTTAAGTAGAAGGTATACCCTATGGTTTCCTTAGGGTATCCTATGAAGACGCATTTTTCCGACTTGGGTTCGAGCTTTTCAGGTTGAAGTTTCTTGACATAAGCATCGCATCCCCAAACTTTTAGAAACGACGACTTAGGTTTCTTCCCAAACCATAATTCATACGGTGTCGTCTCAACGGATTTAGGCGGTGCCCTATTTAAAGTGAATGTAGCTGTCTCTAGAGCGTATCCCCAAAATGATAGCGGTAAATCGGTAAGAGACATCATGGATCGCACCATATCCAATAGAGTGCAATTACGACGTTCGGACACACCGTTCTGTTGAGGTGTTCAGCGGCGTGAGTTGTGAAATGATTCCACATTTTCTTAAGTGTGTACCAAATTCGTGACTTAAATATTCTCCTCCACGATCCGATCGTAAGAATTTTATCTTTCGGTCACGTTGATTCTCTACTTCATTTTGAAATTCCTTGAACTTTTCAAAGGTCTCAGACTTGTGTTTCATCAAGTAGACATACCCATATCTACTTAAGTCGTCTGTGAGAGTGAGAACATAACGATATCCTCCGCGAGCCTCAACGCTCATTGGACCGCACACATCGGTATGTATGATTTCCAATAGGCTGGTTGCTCGCTCCATTGTTACGGAGAACGGAGTCTTGGTCATTTTGCCCATAAGGCATGGTTCGCATGTGTCAAATGATTCATAATCGTGAGACTCTAAAAGTCCATCAGCATGGAGCTTCTTCATGCGCTTGACACCAATGTGACCAAGGCGGCAGTGCCACAAGTATGTGGGACTATCGTTATCAACTTTACATCTTTTGGTATTCACGCTATGAATATGTGTAACATTACGCTCGAGATTCATTAAGAATAAACCATTGACCATCGGAGCATGACCATAAAACATATCTCTTATATAAATAGAACAACCATTATTCTCGGATTTAAATGAGTAGCCATCTCGTATCAAATGAGATCCAGATACAATGTTCATGCTCAAACTTGGCACCAAATAACAATTATTAAGGTTCAAAACTAATCCCGTAGGTAAATGTAGAGGTAGCGTCTCGACGGCGATCACATCGACTCGGAACCATTCCCGACGCGCATCGTCACCTCGTCCTTCGCCGATCTCCGCTTATTCCGCAGCTCCTGCTGTGAGTTACAAATATGAGCAACGGCACGGTATCAAATACCGGGAGTTACTACGAGTCTCGGTAAGGTACACATCAATTACATGTATATCAAATATACCTTTGGTGTTGCGGCCTTCTTATCCGCTAAGTATTTGGGGCAGTTCCGCTTCGGTGACCCTTCCCTTGCAATAAAAGCACTCTGTCTCGTGCTTGGGTCCATTCTTTGACTTCTTCCGGCAACTTGCTTACGGGCGCGCAACCTCCTTGCCGTCCTTCTTGAAGTTCTTCTTGCCCTTGCCCTTCTTGAACTTAGTGGTTTTATTGACCATCAACACTTGATGTTCTTTCTTGATTTCAACCTCTGCTGACTTCACATTGAGAATACTTCGGAATGGTCTTCACCATCCCCTGCATATTGTAGTTCATCACAAAGCTCTTGTAGCTTGGTGGGAGCGATCAAGGATTCTGTCAATGACCGCCTCGTCAGGAGGTTTATGTCCATTGGGACAAAGCGGTTGTGCAACCCAGACATTTTGAGTATGTGCTCACCGACACAACTGTTTTCCTCCATCTTACAACTATAGAACTTGTCGGAGACTTCATATCTCTCGACCGGGCATGAGCTTGGAAAACTAGTTTCAGCTCCTCGAACATCTCATATGCTCCGTGTTGCTCAAAATGCTTTTGGAGCCCGGTTCTAAGTCTGTAAAGCATGCCGCACCGAACGAGGGAGTAATCATCAAGACGAGACTGCCAAGCATTCATAATGTCTTGGTTCTCTAGGACGGGAGCGTCACCTAGCGGTCCTTCTAGGACATATTGTTTCCTGGCAGCTATGAGGATGATCCTCGGGTTCCGGACCCAGTCCGTATAGTTGCTGCCATCATCTTTCAGCTTGGTTTTCTCTAGGAACGCGTTGAAGTTCAAGTTGACATGAGCGTTGGCCATTTGATCTACAAGACATATTATGCAAAAGTTTTAGACTAAGTTCATGATAATTAAGTTCATCTAATCAAATTATTTTAATGAACTCCCACTCAGATTAGACATCCCTCTAGTCATCTAAGTGTTACACGATCCGAGTCGACTAGGCCGTGTCCGATCATCACGTGAGACGGACTAGTCATCGTCGGTGAACATTCTCATGTTGATCGTATCTTCCATACGACTCGTGTTCGACCTTTCGGTCTTCGTGTTCGAGGCCATGTCTGTACATGCTAGGCTCGTCAAGTTAACCCTAAGTGTTTTGCATGTGTAAAACTGTCTTACACCCGTTGTATGTGAACGTAAGGATCTATCACACCCGATCATCACGTGGTGCTTCGAAACGACGAACTTTAGCAACGATGCACAGTTAGGGGAGAACACTTCTTGAAATTTTTGTAAGGGATCATCTTATTTACTACCGTCGTTCTAAGTAAACAAGATGCATAAACATAATAAATATCACATGCAATTATATAGTAGTGACATGATATGGCCAATATCATAAAACTCCATTGATCTCCATCTTCGGGGCTCCATGATCATCTTGTCACCGGCATGACACCATGATCTCCATCATCATGATCTCCATCATCGTGTCTTCATGAAGTTGTCACGCCAACGACTACTTCTACTTCTATGGCTAACGTGTTTAGCAACAAAAAATAAATAAAGACAACTCCTATGGCTCCTGCCGGTTGTCATACTCATCGACATGCAAGTCGTGATTCCTATTACAAGAACATGATCTCATACATCACAATATGTCATTCATCATTCATCACAACTTGGCCATATCACATCACATGACAATTGCTGCAAAAACAAGTTAGACGTCCTCTAATTGTTGTTGCATCTTTTACGTGGCTGCAATTGGGTTCTAGCAAGAACGTTTTCCTACCTATGAATAACCACAACGTGATCTTGTCAACTTCTATTTACCCTTCATAAGGACCCTTTTCATCGAATCCGCTTCAACTAAAGTGGGAGAGACAGACACCCGCCAGCCACCTTATGCAACTAGTGCATGTTAGTCGGTGGAACCGGTCTCACGTAAGCGTACGTGTAAGGTTGGTCCGGGCCGCTTCATCCCACAATACCGCTGAAGCAAGATAAGACTAGTAGCGGCAAGCAAGTTGACAAGATCTACGCCCACAATAAAATTGTGTTCTACTCGTGCAATAGAGAACTACGCATAGACCTAGCTCATGATGCCACTGTTGGGGAACGTTGCAGAAAATTAAAATTTTCCTACGGTTTCACCAAGATCCATCTATGAGTTCATCTAAGCAACGAGTCAAGGGTGTGAGTTTGCATCTACATACCACTTGTAGATCGAAAGGAAGCGCTCAAGGGATGGTGATGAGGGAGTCGACTCGCCGTGATTCGGATCACCGATGACCAAGTGCTGAACGGACAGCACCTCCGCGTTCAACACACGTACGGTACGGACGACGTCTCCTCCGTCTTGATCCAGCAAGGAGGAAGGAGAGGTTGAAGAAGACAGCTCCAACGGCAGCACGACGGCATGGTGTAGTTGGTGTAGCAGTACTCCGACAGGGCTTCGCCAAGCACGTACGGAGGAGGAGAGATGTTGGGGACGGGAGGGGCTGCGCCTTGACTTGTGTATGCAGCCCTCCCCTCACCCCTCTATTTATAGGGGGAAGGGGCAAGGGCCGGCCCCTCTAGATGGCATCTAGAGGGGGCGGCGGCCAAGGGAGGGGGCTTGCCCCCAAGCAAGGGGCGCCTCTAGGGTTCCCCCAACCCTAGGCGCATGGGCCCAAGGGGGGCCCAGCCCACCAGGGCTGGCTCCTGCCCCACGCAGCCCAGTGGCCCCCGGGGGGTGGCCCCTCCGGTGGACCTCCGGAACCCTTTAGGTGGCCCCAGACAATACCGATATGCCCCGAAACTTTCCGGTGTCCGCTTGACAACTTCCCATATATGAATCTTTACCTCCGGACCCTTCCGAACTCCTCGTGACGTCCGGGATCTCATCCGGACTCAACAACATTCGTAATCACATACAAGTCTTCCTAATAACCCTAAGCGCCACCGAACCTTAAGTGTGTAGACCCTACGGGTTCGGAGACATGCGACATGACCGAGACGGCTCTCGGTCAATAACCAACAGCGGGATCTGGATACCCATGTTGGCTCCTACATGCTCCTCAATGATGTCATCGGATGAACCACGTTGTCAAGGATTCAAGCAACCCCGTATACTATTCCCTTTGTCGACGGTATGTTACTTGCCCGAGACTCGATCGTCGGTATCCCAATACCTCGCTCAGTCTCGTTACCGGCAAGTTACTTTACTCGCATCAGTAATGCATGATCCCGTGACCGGACACTTGGTCACTTTGAGCTCATTATGATGATGCACTACCGAGTGGGCCCAGTGATACCTCTCCGTCATACTGAGTGACAAATCCTGTCTCGATCCGTGTCAACCCAATGACACTTTCGGAGATACCGTAGTGCACCTTTATAGTCACCCGATTACGTTGTGACGTTTGGTACACCCAAAGCACTCCTACGGTATCCGGGAGTTACACGATCTCATGGTCTAAGGAAGAGATACTTGACATTGGAAAAGCTCTAGCAAAACGAACTACACGATCTTGTGCTATGCTTAGGGTTGGGTCTTGTCCATCACGCCATTCTCCTAATGACGTGATCTCGTTGTCAATGACATCTGATGTCCATAGTCAGGAAACCATGACTATCTATTGACCAACGAGCTAGTCAACTAGAGGCTCACTAGGGACGTATTGTGGTCTATGTATTCACACGTGTATTACGATTTCCGGATAATACAATTATAGCATGAATAAAAGACAATTATCATGAACAAGGAAATATAATAATAATGCTTTTATTATTGCCTCTAGGGCATATTTCCAACAGGCGGCCCCTTCGGGGCGGCTGCCTCGTGGCCTCTTCCGTTGTGGCCCCCTCGTCGGCCTCTTCAGGTACGGCTGCCACGGAGGCCCCTTCAGGCACGACTGCCATGACAACTCTTTCAGATGACGCTGCCACGGCAGTGAATTCGCCCATGGATGCCATGGCACCATCTTCGGTTTTGTGCCGTGGCAACGGTTTTGGGTCAGCCGCCACGACAGCGGACTCATCGACTGGCTCCTCTCCGAGCGCCTCCCATTCGCCGCCCATGGGTTCTGGCTCCGCGACGGGCTCGCCACCACCCTCGCCCGTCGCTCCACTCGCCCCTCTGGTGGTACCGTATCACATGACAACTCGTGCTCATGCTGGTGTGCATTGTCCCTGCAAGCGCTATTCGTCTAACGAGTATGTGTGTACCGCATCGACTTCGTCACCATCGGTGGTTCCCTCTCCAGCTCGCGCTACTCTTCGTGACCCTCACTGGCTCGTCGCGATGCAAGAGGACTTTGACACGCACGTGGAAACTTGTGTTGCAGCCTCCCCATGCCAACATCATCACTGGGAAATGGGTGTTCCGCCACAAGACCCGCCCCGACGGTTCCCTTGAGTGCTAGAAAGCGCGCTGGGTGGTCCGTGGCTTTCGACAGTGCGCTGGAGTTGACTTCACCGACACCTTTGCCCCAGTCGTTAAACCGAGAACGATCCATGCTGCTCTACAACTCGCGGTGTCCCGCGCATGGCCAGTGCACCAGTTGGACGTTTCCAACGCATTTCTTCAAGGTCATCCTACCGAGCAGGTGTTCTGCTAGTAGCCTATTGGATTCGTCGACGCCACTCATCTGGATCACATGTGTTTGCTTTCTCAATTCCTCTACGGGCTCAAGAAGGCACCACATGTGTGGTACCAGTGCATCGTGGCGTTCCTCCAGCGGCTCGGGTTTCGGTCATCCCACTCCGGCGCATCGTTGTTCGTCTACCATCAGGGCTCCGCTACCACCTACCTCCCGCTTTACATCGACGACATCATCCTGACGACATCCTCCTCTTAGCTCCTTCATCAGCTCACTGCTCATCTATGAGATGAGTTCGCCCTCAAGGTTTTGGGGCCTCTGCACTACTTCCTTGGCATCGAGGTGGGACGACGCGCTGACAGGTAGCAGCGATATGCTCATGAGATTCTCGAACATGCGGGCATGCTTAACTGCAAGCATGCTGCCACGCCTGTCGACACGAAGGCCAAGCTCTCTGCACTTGATGACTCGCCTGCACCGGATGCAGCGTTTTACCGCTCCATCATAAGTGCGCTGCAGTACTTGACGCTCACACGCCCAAACCTATGCCGTGCAGCAGGTGTGTCTTCACATGCATGCTCCGCGTGACTCCTATTGGACCCTGGTGAAGCGGATTCTTCGTTATATTTGCGGCACCATGGCTCTTGGGCTCACACCGACGGCGTCCTCCTCCACCAACCTCCGAGCTTACTCGGACGTCGATTGGGTTGGCTGTAAGGACACGCAACGCTCTAGATCGGGCTACTGCATCTATCTCGGGCCTTCGGTGATCTCTTGGTCGTCTAAACGACAACCCACGGTTTCCCGCTCGAGTGCTGAAGCGGAATACCAGGCAGTGGCTAACGTTGTTGCTGAGTGCTCTTGGCTTCACCAACTCCTTCAGGAGTTGCTTTGTGATGTACATAAGGCCACGGTCATGTACTGCGACAACGTCTCCGCCCTCTACCTATCCGCCAACCCTGTTCATCATCGCCGGATGAAGCACATCGAGCTCGACATACACTTCGTTCGTGAACAGGTTGCGCTTTGTCAAATACAGTTCTGCATGTTCCTACCGTTGAACGGTTCGTCGATGTTATGACTAAGGGGCTTCCGACATCCACCTTCGAGGAGTTTCGGTCCAGTCTCTATGTCGCCGGCGACGTTGCGACTAGCGGTCGGGAGGGTGTTGAACATGTATGTACGTATGGGATGTATTGTCACGCCTCCTTTCTTTCCCGTACAGTGTATAACTTGGAAGACATGTAAGTCAAGATCGTGCGCCCTTGTATCTATATATGTGCATTTGCACGTGTATCGCATGCAATTCCATCTTTTCTAACAACACTATTGCATGCGGACAGGGGACCTAGCATCTCGGCTCACACGGAAAGATACCACCAAGCTTCAAACTTTTATCTATAGTGTTTTCAGTGATTTTCAAAGTCACAGGTGACTGTAGAACGAAGAACGATATGGTCTGAACGATTACGCACTCCAGCAGGCATTGGCACCGACACGGCATTTTTCCAAGAAACTGCGAGCAAATTCAATCCATCTTGTTTGTCCCGAACTGTTTTATTGATACGGTACGTGCACGGTGCCGTACGTACAGGGTGTACCGAACAGAGCCTAAATAGTGCGCTGGACAGCTGCTGCTCGATGAGCCCATCAACGGGTGAGCAGCTCCTGGGAGACCAAAATCATGGGAAACCACAGGTGGGCTCCGACCATTATCTTGACGCATTATTGGATTTTTGGCAGGCGATGAACACCGAAGCAGACCGAACCAGCATCCCCCCTTCCCTTTGCATCCGGATCCTATCGGCGCGTACTGTTTCTTCAGGCCATCCGCGTGTACTGTTTGCTGTGCTGGCCTTTGGGGCCTTGGGGCCATGAATATAGGTGTCCTTGGCGTGGCGCTCCTTTTCCATGCAATGGCAAAGAGCTGGTCCATTTTGATGTGTTGTATGTGTTTCAAGAATACGTTTGGTCACCTAGCTTGCAAGATAAGTACGATCCAAGCCTCTGGTCGACGAATGGCAAGTAACCGGGGATTTTTAGCAGGATTTTTAAGCTGCGCAGACTGCAACCCCAGTGGTTTTTATTCGTTTTAATTAGGCTTTGAAGGCGGTGTTGTTTAACCGGTATTTTTTGTGATTGAAAGGTATTGATTTCCTTCTAATGATTACCAATATATAGTGTTTAAGTTAATGCTAAATAGTGCCTATTTGTTTTCGACGATCCAACAATGGAGAGATGTCGAATCCGAGCATTATTTGTTGTGGAATATTATCTTCACTACTATACCGGAGTCTGACATATATAGCATCCGGAAAATTTAATGGTTGGGCTTAAACACAATGCACACAATGTACAACTTGGTAACCATGTTCTCTTTTGTTCTATATTATTTTATGTTGTAGTTCTCCCACCTTTTTTCCTTCCGAGGAACTGCCATTCATCTTTACCTTATGATTAGTATTATACCTTCGTAAAATCCATTAGTTGTTTAGATTTTTAGTACTCTGCTAGGTCTTCAAATATGATGTACTGTAACTTGATTATAATGCGATGATCTACGAGAATTAGATCCACATCCTAGGAGTTTTGTTTTTAGTGCTGACAAAAACAAACCCTCTGATACTAATCATTGGAATTTTTATTACTGAACAGGCTAGACTCATAGAACTTCCCCTTAATGGTAGAAATTTTATTTGGGCCAATAATCCGCCTGATCCCACATATGAAAAACTTGACTGAATTTTGATTTGCCCTGACTGGGAGGAAAAATACCCATTGGCTATGGTACAAGCTTTAGAAAGGGAGGTTTCTGATCAGACTCCTCTCATTTTAGACACCGGTGTCTACACCTTTTCCCCTCCCTCCTTCAGGTTTGAGAACTCATGGATGATGAGCGAGGATTTTAGAGAATTTGTGATAAAACAATGGAACTCCCCCTGTGTGGGGACTAATTTAGATAAATGGAAAGTTAAAAATGAGATTCTTAAGGGAAAAAATTAGAGGGTGAAGTTTAAATGACAATGTTGCTTATAGAAACTAAAAGAAAGAACTGTTGGTCCAGTTAGATGAGTTGGATAAAAATGCTAAGAAATAGGGGCTTACAGCACATGATAGAGCTTTACAAAAAGACTTGAGGAAACAACTAAAAGATCTACTCATGCAAGAAGAGCTCAAGTGGCTCCAAAGATATAAAGACAGGGAAATTAGAGAGGGTGGTTGTAATTCCAGATGTTACAATGTTAAAGTGAATGGCAGAAGAAGAAAAAAAATCATCTCTTTGGAACAAGATGAAGGGGTGATCGAGGGGGAGGAAAATCTCATCAAATATGTCACAAAATTCTATAAGCAACTCTTTGGGCAAACTAATAGTTCATCCGTCTCTCTTGACATTCAAGAGGTAGATGATATTACTGTTGACGATGCAGATAAACTGATCAAACCTTTTTCCATGGAAGAGCTGCATAAAGTTGTTTTTTCCATGGAAAAGATGGTTTCCCTCTTGATTTCTATCAACACTTTTAGAATTGATTAAATGGGATCTCAAGGCTTTGCTTGTTGATTTCCATGAAGGGAAAATTGATATCTCTAGAATCAGTAATGGGATTATAACTCTAGTTTCTAAAACAAAGGATGCTACACAAATACAGAAATTTAGACCCATTCACCGGCTGAATGTGAGCTTTAAGATAATTACTGAAGTTCTGATGAACATGCTTAGTAAAGTGGCGAGCCTTGTTATATCTCCTACTCAAACTGCTTTTGTGAAAGGAAGACACAGTATGGAGGGGGTTGTGATTTTGCATGAAGCCTTAAATTCAATTCATGTAGAAAAACAAAGTGACATGCTTTTCAAAGTTGACTTAGAAAAAGGATATGACAAAATAAAATGGCCTTTTGTGTATAAAATGTTGAAATTTAAAAAATCATGATGAATGGTGTGACTTGATTATGCACATCACGATAGGGGACATGTTAGTGTTAAGGTAAATGACCAAATTGGTACCTATTTTAAAACTTATAAAGGATCGAGACAGGGGGATTCTTTGTCCCCTTTGCTTTTTAACCTGATTGCTGATGCTCTAGCTGTCATTCTTGACAATGCTAGGAAAGAGGGACTTATCAAAGGGGTTTTAATTGCAAATGTGTATAAAGGGATTAATATGTTACAATATGTAGATGACACTATCTTCCTCTTACAAGATGATGAGTATAGTGTTAGGAATTTAAAGTTCATCCTTACTGCTTTTGAACACATGTCGGCTTGACTATCAATTTTCATGAGAGTGATTTTTTCTTATTTGGGGAGGTAGTTGGTAAAGCTGCTATATACCAAGAAATTTTTACATGTGGCTTGGGTTCCATTCCTTTGAAATACCTTGGACTCCCAGTCTCAGATATCAGACTTAAAAATAGTTTTTTGGAAGGTGATGACTGAAATGATTGAGAAAAGATGTGCCCGCTCGTAGGGGAGATTCCTAAATATGGTTGGTAGAGTAAACCTAGTCCAATCTTGCCTTACTAATATGCATATTTATATGATGTCTTTCATTCCTTTGCCTTACTAATATGCCTATTTATATGCTGGCAGGGGAATTTATAGTAGATTGATAGATCGAACGCTAAACAAAATAAATAGAAATAAATTGCAGCAAGGTATTTTTGTATTTTTTTCGGTTTAATAGATCTGAATAAAAACGCAAGGGAAAAGTAGATCGCAAAGAAAATATATGAGAAAGAAGACCCGGGGCCGTAGGTTTCACTAGTGGCTTCTCTCGAGAAAAATAGCAAACAGTGGGTAAACAAATTAATGTTGGGCAATTGATAGAACTTCAAATAATCATGATGATATCCAAGCAATGATCATTACATATGCATCACGTCCAAGATTAGTAGACCGACTCCTGCCTGCATCTACTACTATTACTCTACTCCACACATCGACCGCTATCCAGCATGCATCTAGTGTATTAAGTTCATGGAAAAACGGAGTAATGCAATAAGAACGATGACATGATGTAGACAAGATCCGTTCATCTATAAGGGGGGTAGATGTAGATCTCGTGTTTTTATCCTTAGTAGCAACGATACATATGTGTCAGTTCCCCTTCTATCACTGGGATCAAGCACCGTAAGATCGAACCCACTACCGGGCACCTCTTCCCATTGCAAGATAAATAGATCAAGTTGGGCAAACAAAACCCAAATATCGGAGAAGAAATACGAGGCTATAAGAGATCATGCATATAAGAGATCAAACAAACTCAAATAACTTTCGTGGATATAAAAAGATATAACTGATCATAAACTCGAAGTTCATCAGATCCCAACAAACACACCACAGAAAGACTTACATCATATGGATCTCCAAGAGACCATTGTATTGAGAATCGAGAGAGAGAGAGAGGAAGCCATCTATCTACTAACTATGGACCCGTAGGTCTACAAATAACTACTCACGCATCATCGGAGAGGCACCAATGGAAGTGGTGAACCCCTCCATGATGGTGTTTAGATTGGATCTGGTGGTTCTGGATTCTACGGCGGCTGGATGAATATTTCGTCAACTCCCCTAGGATTTCTGGAATATTGGGGTATTTATAGAGCAAAGAGGCGGCCTGGGGGAGTCTCGAGGTGGGCACAACCCACCAGGGCGCGCCCGGGCCCCCTGGCGCACCCTGGTGGGTTGTGCCCCCCTCGGGGCACCCCCAGGTGCAACTAGGGCCCATTGCCTTCCTTCTGGCCCATAAAAATCATGAAAATAGTTTCGGGGCATTTGGATCCGTTTGATATTGATTTCCTGGGATGTAAAAAACATGCAGAAAACAACAACTGGCACTTGGCACTATGTCAATAGGTTAGTACCAAAAAATGATATAAAATGATTATAAAACATCCAAGATTGATAATAAAACAACATGGAACAATAAGAAATTATTGATACGTTGGAGATGTATCAGCATCCCCAAGCTTAAGTCCTGCTCGTCCTCGAGTAGGTAAGTGATAAAAACAGAATTTTTGATGTGGAGTATTGTTCATCAAGTCATATCATATTCTTTTCTTCATAGCATGGACAATTGGACTTTTATGTGATTCAAAGCAATGGTCTAGTTTTGACATAATAATTAAGATACTCAAGCATATCAACAAGCTACCATGTCTTTCAAAATGTCAATGCTAAAATAAGTTATCCCTAGCCCATCATGCTCAAACATTGATCCATTCATGAAACACATTCGAATACTAGCTATACCCAATAGTTACTCACGATCATATTGCCTCTTAGTTGGTGCTTCTGTAAGAGAGGATGGAAACTCAAATTCAAAAGTAAAAATTGCATAAAGTAAAAGAAAGACCCTTTGCAGAGGGAAGTAGAGATTTGTAGAGGTGCTAGAGCTCAAAGCGGAAAATTAGAGATAAAAACATTTTGGAGGTAATCCATCCCACCAACGAAAACGACGTAGAGCTACGAACACTTTCCATGCTAGATATGCCATAGGCGGTTCCCAAACAGAAAATAAAGGTTATTCCTTTTTCCACCATTATTTTACTTTCCAAGGAGTTTATTATTTGACAACATAAAGTAAATTCATTTTTGCATTTCAGGACTGGGAATCCCTAAAATCTTTGCCTTACTCTCATGCAATGACAAGTGAATAAACACTCATTGTGAGGATAACACATCCAGCATGGAAAATATTAGCCACCCTTTACCGTTCTGCGAGCGAAACAGAATACACAAAAGAGAAGTTTATTTTGAAAATTAGAGATGGCACATGCAAATTAGCTTAGAACGGCAAGAGAATACCGCACGTAGGTATATATAGTGAACTCATGTGGCAAAACTTGTTTAAAGGATTTTGGATGCACAAGTAGAAGTCATACTTAGTGCAAAATGAAGGATAGCAAAAAGATTGAGAAGTGACCAACCAAGAAACGAATAATTTCGTAAAGCAAGCATTAAGCATAAGTAACACCGAATAATGCACCACAAGTAGGATATAATTTTCATCGCATGATTATTGACTTTCGTGCATGCATAGGGAATCACAAACCTTAACACCAATATTCTTACTAGAGCACAATTACTCATCAACATAACTCACATATCACATCATCCTATCTGAAAACTATTACTAAAAATCAAGTTTATTTTGTACAATGATCTTCATGACATTTTTATTTATTTTATCCTTCTTGGATATCTATCACTTTGGGACTAATTTTCATGTGTTACTTTTCATAAGCTCAAACAAATATAAGTGAAGATCATGAGCATAACAAATTTCTTTCTCTCTAAATAATTTAAGTGAAGAAAGAGAGAATTTCTTCAAAAGCTTTACTAGTCTCAAATAAATCTAAGTGAAGCAAGAGAGCATTTCTTCAAAAACACTAAGCACACCGTGCTCAAAAAGATATAAGTGAAGCACTAGAGCAAGTCCTAGCTCATAAAAGATTTAAGTGAAGCATAGAGAGCAATCCTAACAAGTCATGACATAATTTTGGCTCTCTCAAATAGGTGTGTCCATCAAGGATTGATGACTTAAAA
Organism: Aegilops longissima; assembly: GCA_021605205.1. Taxonomy (NCBI): domain Eukaryota; kingdom Viridiplantae; phylum Streptophyta; class Magnoliopsida; order Poales; family Poaceae; genus Aegilops; species Aegilops longissima. Next base: position 449,045,346 of record CM038680.1, on the reverse strand, counting down.
CACAAAATAAAACAAGTAAAGACACATATCATACAAGACGCTCCAAGCAAAACACATATCATGTGACGAATAAAAATATAGCTTCAAGTAAAATACCGATAGTTGTCGGAAGAAAGCGGGGATGCCACTCGGGGGCATCCCCAAGCTTAGTTGGTTGCTCATTCTTGGATAATAGCTTGGGATGCCGGGGAATCCCCAAGCTTAGGCTCTTACATCCTTCCTTCATCCATCATAAGATAACACAAAACTTGAAAACTTCAATCACACAAAACTCAACAAAACCTTCGTGAGATCCGTTAGTAAAAGAAAGCAAACCACTACTATAAGTGTTGTGTCAAACCAATTCATATTTTGTTTTTGTATTATATCTACTGTATTCCAACTTTTCTATGGCAAAAACTCATCAAAGAAAACCATAGAGCCATCAAAATAAGCACACAACACAAAGAAAACAGAATCTGTCAAAACAGAACAGTCTATAGCAATCTGGAACTTTCAAAAACTTCTGTAACTCAAAAAATTCAGAAAAAAATTAGAACGACCTGGGTAATTTGTATATTAATCTTCTTAAAAAATAATCAGGGCAAAATCTCTTTTCTGTGATTTATGAAAATTATTTTTGTGAGCACAAAGTTTTTGTCTTTTTCAGCAAGATCAAACAACTGTCACTCAAGAAGATCCTAAAGGCTTTACTTGGCACAAACACTAATTAAAACACAAAAATCACAATCACACCAGTAGAATAATTGTGTAAACACACAAGAACAGAAAGTAAAAAGCAAAAATCATTTTTATTCATTGGGTTGCCTCCCAACAAACGCTATAGTTTTACGCCCTTAGCTAGGCGTAAGGCAAGAATCTAAGTTTTGTTATCTTTGGTTAGAGATCCATAAGATGCCCTCATGATTGATTCATAAGATGGCCTGATTTTTGTTCTAGGAAAGTGTTCCATACCCTTCCTGAAAGGAAATTGGAACTTGATATTGCCTTCTTTCATATCAATCATGGCACCGATAGTGCGTAAAAACGGTCTACCAAGAATAATTGGGCAAGATAGATTGCAATCAATATCAAGAACAATTAAATCTATGGGCACATAGTTCCTATTTGCAAGAATAAGAACATCATTAATTCTTCCCATAGGATTTTTAATAGTAGAAACCGCCAAGTGCAAATTCAAAGAACATTCTTCCAGATTGGTAAGGCCAAGCACATCACATAAATATTTCGGAATTGTAGAAACACTAGCACCCAAGTCACACAAAGAAAAACACTCATAATTTTTCTTGACTTTGATGGTAGGTTCCCGCTCATCAATCAATTTTCTAGGAATTGAAACTTCTAATTCCAATTTTTCTTCCAAAGCTTTCATCATAGCATCAACAATATGTTTAGTAAAAGCTTTGTTTTGTTCATAAGCATGGGGTGAATTTAGCATGGATTGCAACAAAGAAATACAATCAATCAAAGAGCAACTATCATAATTAAAGTCTTTGTAATCCGAAAGAGTGGGTACATCACTAGTTAAAGTTTTGAGCTCTTCAAACCCTCTTTTATCAATTTTCTCAACAAGATTTTCACCCTCCGAAATATTGGGACGCCTTCTACTTAAAGTTGACTCTTATCCAGTCCCTTTTTCATCAATATTAACTTTACTAAACAAGGAATCAATAGAAGAAACACCAATCATTTTAAGATCTTCATCACTTTTGTGAAAGAAATCACCAGAGAACATTTTTCTAAAAATTCTTTTTTAGCTCTAAGCATAGCAATTATTTTCTTACTTTCATCCATAGAAACATAAAGAGATTGAATTGATTCATAAACTTTAGGCACAAAAATTTTCATCTTTAGATTTTCCACATCATGAGCAATTCTATCAACAGACAAATCATCAATCTTATTCAACTTTTCTTCTATGGAAGTGTTGAAAACTTTTTGCATGTTGATAAATTCTTTAATATTATTCTCAAGATCAGAGGTGTTCCTATTATTATTGTAAGATTTATTTCCATAGGAATTACCATAATTATTAGACGAATTACTAGGAAAAGGCCTAGATTTAAAATTTCCTCTATAAGCATTGTTATTGAAATTGTTGCGAGAAATAAAATTCACATCAATGGCATCACTATTTGGTCAACCAAAGTAGACAAAGGCATATCATTAAAATCAATAGGAGCACTTTTACTAGCAACCAATTTCATAAGAGCATCAACTTTATCACTCAAAGAAGAAATTTTTTCAACCAAATTAACTTTTTTACTAGTAGGAGCTCTTTCGGTATGCCATTGTGAATAATTTGCCATGATATTATCAAGCAATTTGGTGGCTTCACCCAAAGTAATTTCCATAAAAGTTCCATCCGCGGCGGAATCTAGAAGATTACGAGAAACAAAATTCAACCCCGCATAAATTTTTTGTATGATTATCCAAAGATTTAACCTATGAGTTGGGCAATTCCTTAGCATCATTTTCATCCTTTCCCAAGATTTTGCAACATGCTCATGTTCAAGTTGCTTGAAATTCATAATCTGGGTTCTAAGGGAAATAATTTTTGTGGGAGGAAAATACTTAGTGATAAAAGCATCTTTGCACTTGTTCCAAGAATCGATACTATTGCGAGGCAAAGAAGAAAACCAAAATTTTGCAGAATCACGCAAAGAAAACGGAAATAATTTCATCTTGACCACATCATTGTCCACATCTTTTTTATTTTTCATATCGCATAATTCCATGAAGGTATTAAGATGGGATGCGGCATCCTCATTAGGAGTACCAGAAAATTGGTCTTTCATAACAAGATTCAGCAAAGCAGTATTAATATCACAAGTCTCCGCACTAGTGGTGGGAGGAGCAAGCGGAGTGCCAATAAAACCATCGTTGTTGGTATTTGAGAAATCACATAACTTTGTGTTCTCTTGAGTCATGATGACCACACAACAAGATTGCACTCAAAAACAGATCCGGCAAGAAAACGGCGAACGGAAAAGAGAGGCGAATAAAACGGCAAATTTTTGTGAAGTGGGGGAGAGGAAAACGAGAGGCAAATGGCAAATAATGTAAATTGCGAGGAGATGAGATTTGTGATTAGGAACCTGTTTATGTTGAAGATCCTCCCCGGCAATGGCGCCAGAAATTCTACTTGATGGTGTCGCTAGGACTACGTCGGTATTTCCCCCAAGAGGAGAGGATGATGTAGCACAACAACGTTAGGTATTTCCCTCAGTTATGAACCCAAGGTATCGAACCAGTAGGAGAACCAAGAAAACACAACGTAAGCAGCACCTGCACACATATAACAACACCTTGCAACCCGACATGTTAAAGGGGTTGTCAATCCCTTTCAAGGTACGGCGCCTCAAGATAGGCAATATAGACGTGAGGAATTTATAGTAGATTGATAGATTGAATGCTAAACAAAATAAATAGAAATAAATTGCAGCAAGGTATTTTTGTATTTTTTCGGTTTAATAGATCTGAATAAAAACGTAAGGGAAAAGTAGATCGCAAAGCAAATATATGAGAAAGAAGACCCAGGGGCCGTAGGTTTCACTAGTGGCTTCTCTCGAGAAAAATAGCAAACAGTGGGTAAACAAATTACTGTTGGGCAATTGATAGAACATCATATAATCATGAAGATATCCAAGCAATGATCATTACATAGGCATCACGTCCAAGATTAGTAGACTGACTCCTGCCTGCATGTACTACTATTACTCCACACATCGACCGCTATCCAGCATGCATCTAGTGTATTAAGTTCATGGAAAAATGGAGTAATACAATAAGAACGATGACATGATGTACACAAGATCCGTTCATCTATAAGGGGGGTAGATGTAGATCTCGTCTTTTTATCCTCAGTAGCAACGATACATACGTGTCGGTTCCCCTTCTGTCACTAGGATCAAGCACCGTAAGATCGAACCCACTACCGGGAACCTCTTCCCATTGCAAGATAAATAGATCAAGTTGGCCAAACAAAACCCAAATATCGGAGAAGAAATACGAGGCTATAAGAGATCATGCATATAAGAGATCAAAGAAACTCAAATAACTCTCATGGATATAAAAAGATATAACTGATCATAAACTCGAAGTTCATCAGATCCCAACAAACACACCGCAAAAAGACTTACATCATATGGATCTCCAAGAGACCATGGTATTGAGAATCAAGATAGAGAGAGAGAGGAAGCTATCTAGCTACTAACTACCGACCCGTAGGTCTACAAAGAACTACTCACACATCATCGGAGAGGCACCAATGGAAGTGGTGAAGCCCTCCATGATGGTGTTTAGATTGGATCTGGTGGTTCTGGACTCTGCGGCGGCTGGATGAATATTTCGTCAACTCCCCTAGGGTTTCTGGAATATTGGGGTATTTATAGAGCAAAGAGGCGGTCCGGGGTAGTCCCGAGGTGGGCACAACCCACCAGGGCGCGCCTGGGCCCCCTGGCGCGCCCTGGTTGGTTGTGCCCCCCTCGGGGCACCCCCCAAGTGCAACCAGGGCCCATTGCCTTCCTTCTGGCCCATAAAAAATCATAAAAATAGTTTCGGGGCATTTGGACTCCGTTTGATATTGATTTCCCGCGATGTAAAAAACATGCAGAAAACAGCAACTAGCACTTGGCACTATGTCAATAGGTTAGTACCAAAAATGATATAAAATGACTATAAAATGATTATAAAACATCCAAGATTGATAATAAAACAACATGGAACGATAAAAAATTATAGATACGTTGGAGACGTATCAATAAGCAAAGCGTTATTGAGGGTACACGGGAATTTCATCTAGTCACTTTCATCATGTTGGTTCGATTTGTATTCGCTACTTTGATAATTTGATATGTGGGTGGATCGGTGCTTAGGTGTTGTACTTACTTGATCAAACCTCCTACTTATAATTAACCCTCCTGCAAGCATCCACAACTACGGGAAAAGTATTAAGAATAAATTCTAACCATAGCATTAAACTTTTGGATCCAATCGGTCCCTTACGGAATAGCGCATAAACTGGGGTTTAAGCTTCTGTCACTCTCGCAACCCATCATATAATTACTACTCCACAATGCATTCCCCTAGGCCCAAATATGGTGAACTGTCATGTAGTCGACGTTCACATGACACCACTAAGGGAATCACAACATACATACTATCAAAATATCGAACACATATCAAATTCACATGATTACTTGCAACATGATTTCCCCGGTGACCTCAAGAAATAAAGTAACTACTCACAAATGATAATCATGCTCAAGATCAGAGGGGTATTAAATATCATATTGGATCTGAACATATAATCTTCCACCAAATAAACCATATAGTAATCAACTACAAGATGTAATCAACACTACTAGTCACGCACAAGCACCAATCTATAGTTTCGGTACAAAGATTGAACACAAAAGATGAACTAGGGTTTGAGAGGAGATGGTGTTGTTGAAGATGTTGATGGAGATTACCCTCCCCAAGATGGGAGAGTTGTTGGTGATGATGATGCCGATGATTTCCCCCTCCGGGAGGGAAGTTCCCCCGGCGAAATTGCTCCGCCGAAGGGCAAAAGTGCTCCTGCCCAAGTTTCGCCTCGAGACGGCGGTGCTACATCCCGAAAGTCATCTCCTTATTTTTTTCTCTAGGTCAAAATGCATTTTGCTCGTGGGCTGGGCTGAGCACAACCTACCAGGGCACGCCTAGGGGGGCAGGAGCGCCCTGTTGTCTTGTGCTCACTAGGTGGCCCCCATCTGGTGGTTATTTGCTCCAGTATTTCTTATTTATTCCATAAAAAATCCTCGTGAAGTTTCAGCTCATTTGGAGTTGTGCAGAATAGGTAGCCTGACATAGCTTTTTCAGGTCCAGATTCCACCTGCCGGAATTCTCCCTCTTTGCGTGAACCTTGCATATTATGAGAGAAATGGCATTAGAACTACTCCAAAAAGCATTATTATGCATAAAAGCATCATAAATAATAGTAGGTAAACATGATGCAAAATGGACGTATCAGACACAAAGGAGCTGTGGACGGTAGCCGACCAGGACAAATGCCGTCGTCGTGTGCATATCACCCAGGCGTAGATCGCACAACCTCGTCACTGCTAAACACATGCTTCATGTTACCTGATCCATAGCTCCACCCGCCTCGGCGCGACCTCACTGTGGTTCCATCCTCCCTCACCTCTAGGCTTCGACATCTGCATCGGCCAATCCTTGCGCCGACCGTCGGGATCCTGTCGTGGTGCTTCCCAGATGCCTCCGAGCACTACCTTCTCTGAGTGCTACAATCTACTACTCTCCCAACCAAGATTGTCGATCTGCTGTCGGTGCCGAGCAGAGCTCGATTTTCACCTCCTGACAACAATATTATTGGTAGGTTTATATCCATTGGTTTGAACTAAGCATAATTAATGCACTTTACTAGTATCAATTCATATGTGGAAATAGAAGATAAACTATATTTTCCCTTGGTGAATCAACTGTTGTTCGTAACTAACACGTAATATTTTTTGATAAGTGTTGGTGCAATGTCTTGCCACCTTGTGTTTTGGTAAGTGTTCATACCTTCTAGTTTGGGTCTGATTTGTTTGTGCACATAGAGAGAAATAGTCCCTATCATATCGAGAAGAATGCTATATTCTGTTGAGAAGTTTGATACGAACTTTACCTAGAGTTATCTACACTATAGAGAAGACATATATGTTTCGTGGAGAAACTATATCGAGAAGATTGTGTGACGGAGTGGACCCCTAAAAATATTGTTGAAGTGAAACAATTGATACTTGAGGTGTCTGAGAACAAATGGTTGCTGCCAAGAAGACTGAAGACTAAGAGAAGAAATAGCATTTGTTTGTTGTTCTTTTTCTCTTACTTGAGTCATAGGACCACTGTACTATTAAGAGAGGTGTTAGTGTTCCGAGACTTATGTCTTTTGTGATGCTTAGCCGAAACCTATGAGAGTTGAAAGAAATCACTTTGTGCTCCAAACATTATTTGCCAGCCAAAGACGTTAATCTTCTGGGCTACAAGAGATATGCTTCGGGGTGAGGACTCATCTTTACTTCTTCCTCAAGTAAAGTTGTCGGGTGCTAAAAAACCCGGCTGTTGTAAACGTGTTGGTTGATCATTGGCTCGACAGTGTGTCCTAAGTGGTCATTTCCCTTTTGGTAAGCCTACGACTATAAATAGCCACCCCGCACCAATGTGATTCGTTGGTTGCTCCACTTGAGATTCCGAATTGCTGGAGCACTCCTCCTTTAGAGATTTAAGTTTAAAATCCACTTAGAGAAAATGAAGAGCCGAAACTTAGATAGTGGTTGTGCATCATAGTAGATATAAGTTCATATTTCTTGTGCTTGTAACTCTTGAGAGCTGCTAACTCTCTAGACGGTTAGGTGTCGGCTTGAGTGACGAAGAGTAATTGTCCTCACCAAGTTAAAGTCTTCAGCAACCAAGAGTAATTGTGGTTCGCGAAGCAAGTCTATTGAAGGTCCGGAGATCGTCGAGAAGAATCGACCATGAGTCAAATCAACTGAAGTCTGATCAGCTTTGCCTTGAGGAGAATAGGATGGAGAGAGGATTGTTCTTGTGTTCAATCACATGTCCCTCCTACCAGACGTACCTCTTTTGCAGAAGAGTGAACGGGTTTGCCAAATCATCTATCACGATCATGCACCACTAGTCAATTCTTCTCTATTGAAGTTCCTTTAGTAGTTTATCTTTGGTGTACTTGTTTTTGATAAATATCTCTCTGATCACATTTATCTCCCTAGTTCTTTATCGGTACCGTGACTATGTTGTGTGGCATATTCATGTTTGGCGTCCTTAAGGTAGTGGTCTCTATGTTCGTCTGTCGTTCATCTGGTGTTATTCGTGTTGGGGAACGTAGTAATTTCAAAAAAATTCCTACGCACACGCAAGATCATGGTGATGGCATAGCAACGAGAGGGGAGAGTGTATGTCCACGTACCCTCGTAGACCATAAGCGGAAGCTTTATAACAACGCGGTTGATGTAGTCGTACGTCTTCACGATCCGACCGATCCAAGTACCGAACGCACGACACCTCCGAAGTTCAGCACACGTTCAGCTCGATGGCGATCCCCGGCCCGATCCAGCAAAGCGTCGGGGATGAGTTCCACAAGACGACGGCGTGGTGATGATGATGATGCTCCACCGGCGCAGGCTTCGCCTAAGCTCGCGGCGATATGACCGAAGTGGAATATGGTGGAGGGGGCACCTGACACGGCTAAGGAACGATCACGTAGATCAACTTGTGTGTTCTGGGGTGCCCCCCTGTCCCCGTATATAAAGGAGCAAGGGGGGTGCGGCCAGCCCTAGGGAGGCGGCGCTGGAGGAGTCCTACTCCCACCGAGAGTAGGACTCCCCCCTTCCTAGTTGGATTAGGTTTGGGGAGGGAAGAGGAAGAGGCGCCGCCCCTCTCCTGTCCTATTCGGACTAGAGGGGAGGGGCGCGCCTGCCCCCTGGCCGCCCTCCTCATCTCCCTCATGGCCCATCAAGGCCCATTGACCCCCGGGGTTCCGTAACCCCGGTGTCAATAAAATCTGTTTTCATCGGAACCTTCCAAGTCAAACATAGGCTTCCAATATATCAATATTTATGTCTCGACCATTTCGAGACTCCTCGTCATGTCCGTGATCACATCCGGACTCGAACAACCTTCGTACATCAAAACTTATAAACTCATAATAAACTGTCATCGAAGCGTTAAGCGTGCGGACCCTACGGGTTCGAGAACTATGTAGACATGACCTAGAACTATTCTCGGTCAATAACCAATAGCGGAACCTGGATGCCCATATTGGTTCCTACATATTCTCTGAAGATCTTTATCGGTCAAACCGCATAACAACATACGTCGTTCCTTTGTCATCGGTATGTTACTTACCCGAGATTCGATCGTCGGTATCCAATACCTAGTTCAATCTCGTTACGGCAAGTCTCTTTACTCGTTCGTAATACATCATCTCACAACTAACTTATTAGTTGCAATGCTTGCAAGGCTTATGTGATATGTATTACCGAGAAGGCCTAGAGATACCTCTCCGACAATCGGAGTGATAAAACCTAATCTCGAAATCGCCAACCCAACATGTACCTTTGGAGACACCTGTAGTACTCCTTTATAATCACCCGATTACGTTGTGGACGTTTGGTAGTACCAAAGTGTTCCTCCGTAAACGGAGTTGCATAATCTCATAGTTACAGGAACATGTATAGGTCATGAAGAAAGCAATAGCAATATACTAAGCGATCAAGTGCTAAGCTAACGGAATGGGTCATGTCAATCACATCATTCTCCTAATGATGTGATCCCATTAATCAAATGACAACTCATGTCTATGGTTAGGAAACATAACCATCTTTGATTAATGAGCTAGTCTAGTAGAGGCATACTAGTGACTATATGTTTGTCTATGTATTCACACATGTATTATGTTTCCGGTTAATACAATTCTAGCATGAATAATAACCATTTATCATGATATATAAGGAAATAAATAATAACTTTATTATTGCCTCTAGGGCATATTTCCTTGATCTCCCACTTGCACTAGAGTCAATAATCTAGATTACACAAGAATGATTCTAACACCCATGGAGTCTTGGTGCTGATCATGTTTTGCTCGTGGAAGAGGCTTAGTCAACGGTGCGCAACATTCAGATCCGTATGTATTTTGCAAATCTCTATGTCTCCCACTTGGACCTGGTCCCGAATGGAATTGAAGCATCTCTTGATATGCTTGGTCCTCTTGTGAAATCTGGATTCCTTTGCCAAGGCAATTGCACCAGTATTGTCACGGAAGATCTTCATTGGTCCCGATGCACTAGGTATGACACCTAGATCGGAAATGAACTCTTTCATCCAGACTCCTTCATTTGCTGCTTTCGAAGCAGCTATGTACTCCGCTTCACATGTAGATCCCGCCACGACGCTTTGTTTAGAACTGCACCAACTGACAGCTCCACCGTTTAATAAAAACACGTATCCGGTTTGCGATTTAGAATCGTCCGGATCAGTGTCAAAGCTTGCATCGACGTAACCATTTACGACTAGCTCTTTGTCACCTCCATATCGAGAAACATATCCTTAGTCCTTTTCGGTATTTTAGGATGTTCTTGACCGCTGTCGATGATCCACTCTGGATTACTTTGGTACCTTCTGCCAAGCTTATTGCTAAGCACACGTCGTGTCTGGTACACAGCATTGCATACATGATAGAGCCTATGGCTGAAGCATAGGAACATCTTTCATTTTCTCTCTATCTTCGCTATGGTCGGGCATTGAGTCGACTCAATCTCACACCTTGTGTCTGGTAAAAACCTTTCTTTGCTCGATCCATTTTGAACTTTTCAAAACTTTATCAAGGTATGTGCTTTGTGAAAGTCCAATTAAGCGTCTTGATCTATCTCTATAGATCTTGATGCCCAATATGTAAGCAGCTTCACCGAGGTCTTTCATTGAAAAACTTTTATTCAAGTATCCTTTATGCTATCCAGAAATTCTATGTCATTTCCAATCAATAATATGTCGTCCACATATAATATCGAAATGCTACAGAGCTCCCACTCACTTTCTTGTAAATACAAAGCTTCTCCAAAAGTCATATAAAACCATATGCTTTGATCACACTATCAAAGCGTTTATTCCAACTCCAAGAGGCTTGCACTGACCATAAATTGATCATTGGAGCTTGCACACTTTGTCGACACCCTTTGGATCAACAAAACCTTCTGGTTGCATCATATACAACTCTCCTTCTAGAAATCCATTCAAGAATGCAGTTTTACATCCATTTGCCAAATTTCATAATCATAAAATGCGGCAATTGCTAACATGATTCGGACAGACTTAAGCATCGCTCTTGGTGAGAAAGTCTCATCGTAGTCAACCCCTTGAACTTGTCGAAAAACCTTTCGCAACAAGTCGAGCTTTATAGACAGTTACATTACCATCGCGTCGGTCTTCTTCTTAAAGATCCATTTATTCTCAATGGCTTGCCGATCATCGGCAAGTCAACCAAAGTCCATACTTTGTTCTCATACATGGATCCCATCTCAGATTTCATGGCTTCCAGCCATTTTGCGGAATCTGGGCTCACCATCGCTTCTTCATCGTTTGTAGGTTCGCCATGGTCAAGTAACATGACTTCCAGAATAGGATTACCGTACCACTCTGGTGCGTATTTTACTCTGGTTGACCTACGAAGTTCAGTAGTAACTTGATCTGAAGTTTCATGATCAACATCATTAGTTTCCTCACTAATTGGTGTAGTTTTCACAGGAACCGTTTCTTGTGATGGACTACTTTTCAATAAGGGAGCAGATACAGTTATCTCATCAAGTTCTACTTTCCTCCCACTCACTTCTTTCGAGAGAAACTCCTTCTCTAGAAAGGATCCGAATTTAGCAACGAAAATCTTGCCTTCAGATCTGTGATAGAAGGTGTACCCAACAGTCTCCTTTGGGTATCCTATGAAGACACATTTTTCCGACTTGGGTTCGAGCTTATCTGGTTGAAGTTTCTTCACATAAGCCTCGCAGCCCCAAACTTTAAGAAACGACAACTTTGGTTTCTTGCCAAACCACAGTTCATAAGGTGTCGTCTCAACGGACTTTGATGGTGCCCTATTTAACGTGAATGCGGCCGTCTCTAAAGCATATCCCCAAAACGATAGCAGTAAATCAGTAAGAGACATCATAGATCGCACCATATCAAGTAAAGTACGATTACGACGTTCGGACACACCATTTCTCTGTGGTGTTCCGGGTGGCGTGATGTAACGCCCCCGATGCGGCTATATCTCCCACGTGTCGAGGCACGACTTAGAGGCATAACCGCATTGAAAGCAATGTCGCAAGTGAGGTAATCTTCACACATCCCATGTAATAATTAAGAGAAAGAGATACATAGTTGGCTTACAGTCGCCACTTCACACAAGTACATAAATAAACATCCATCATTGAGTACACTCAAGGTCCGACTACGGAACCAAAATAAAAGAAGATACCCCAAATGCTACACAGATCCCGAATCGTCCCAACTGGGCACCACTCTCGATCATCGGGAAAAGACACATAGTAACGACCACGCCTCGTCGAACTCCCACTTGAGCTCGGTTGAGTCACCTGACCGCATCGTCGGCACTGCAACTGTTTTGGAAGTATCTCGTGAGTCACGGGACTCAGCAATATCACACCCGCGAGATCAAGACTATTTAAGCTTATAGGAAGGACAGAGTAGTAAAGTGGAGCTGCTGCAAGTTTACTAGCATATATGGTGGCTACCCCAAAAGAGAGCGAGAAGAGGAGCAAAGCACGGTCGTGAAGCTAGTAGCGATCAAGAAGTGATCTGAACTATATACGCCGACATAACTCCAACATCGTGTTCACTTCCGGACTCCGAGAAGAGACCATCACGGTTACACACGCGTTGATGTGTATTTTATTTGAGGTCAACTTTGGGTTTTCTACAACCGACATTAACAAATTCCCATCGCCTCATAACCGCGGCACGGCTTTGAAAGATATTACCTGCGGGGTGTCCCAACTTAGCCCATTATAAGCTCTCACGGTCAACGAAGGATATTCCTTCTACCGGGAAGGCCCGATCAATCTCGGAATCCCGGACTACAAGACATTTCGACAGCAATAAAACAAGACCAGCAAAGCCGCCCGAATGTGCCGACAAATCCCGATAGGAGCTGCACATATCTCGATCTCGTGGCACACCGGATGAGCAGACGACGGCAACGAAGATGCCCCAAGTTGCCTCGGGTGGCACCGCAAGTGGCTCTAGTTTGGACCAACGCTCGAGGAGCATTGGCCCGGGGGTTAAATAAAGATGACCCTCGGGCTCGCGAAACCCGGGGAAAAGGCTTAGGTGGCAAATAGTAAAACCAAAGTTGGGCCTTGCTGGACGAGTCTTATTCAAAGCGAACTGTCAAGGGGTCCCATAAATCACCCAACCGTGTAAGGAACGCGAAATCAAGGAACATAACACCGGTATGACGGAAACTAGGGTGGCAAGAGTGGAACAAAACACCAGGCATAAGGCCGAGCCTTCCACCCTTTACCAAGTATATAGATGTATTAATTAGAGCAGATATATTGTGATATCCCCAAAAGTAAACATGTTCCAATAAGGAACAACAACTCCATGTTCCAACAAGGAACAAACTTCAGCTTCACCTGCAACTAGCAACGCTATAAGAGGGGCTGAGCAAAGCGGTAACATAGCCAATCAACGGTTTGCTAGGAAAGGCTGGTTAGGGGCTGACATGGCAATATGGGTGGCATGATATAGCAAGTGGTAGGCATCGCAGCATGGGCATAGCAAAAGAGCGAGCAACTAGCATAGCAAAGATAGAAGTGATTTCGAGGGTATGGTCATCTTGCCTGCAATGTTCTCAGAGTTGTCGAAAACTTGATCCTCGTAAGCGTTCTCAACAGGTTCCTCGTTCACGTACTCGTCTCCCGGCTCTACCCAAAGCAACAACACAAACAAAGGAACCACAATAAATCACGGTGCAATGCACAATCAACATGATGCAAAACATGACATGATATGCGAGATGTGATATGCAATGCTTATGTGCGCTCCGGAAGGAAAATGATGAACCAGGCATCAACTTGGCAAACCAAGTATTCCACTGGAAAGATGAGATGATTTCGGTTGAAATCGATATAAAGATCACCGGAATCGGATGCACGGTTTGGAAATGACAAGCAAAACAAGAATGGCACAAATCTGCCATTAACAGCATGATGCCACTTAGCAAGCAACAAGAAATTAAGCTACTGCACCCAAACGTATCAACAAAGCACATGGCAGTGATCTACACAAGATGCTCGACAAAAGATGAGCACTGAGCTACGGCTAGTTCACATCATAACAAGTTCAAACAAGCATGACAAAAGTGCACAAAATATCAGGCTGGACATGGCAAAAACAGCATCAGGTTGCAATGTTCAGAGCAACAAAACTACATGCTACATGAACTTAAAATATCAAAACATGGCATGGCATGAATCTACTCAAAGCATAGATCAAAAGTACCTTACTGACCATAAGCCAAAAAAGACTAGAAAATATAGTAACACCCATGTCAAAATCGAAAGTTTCGTTAACAGATTCAGCAACATGGCATGTCAAAAACTGATAACAAGTAGGCATGTTTACAAGCTCAATGCACTCACTACAGAGCCTTAAATGATAAACTAAGCATACATACATCAAGAAGACATGGCATAGAAGACATACATGGCAAGAACAATAACATAGCATACATGGATCAACCACAACAACCTTGGCAAAATTGAATAACACGTAAACAATCTGCCAGGAAACATTTGATAGCAAAAGTAGAGCTCGATTGACTCAAGCTATGGCACTCCATAATTGCAAACAAAGGCATGGATGGATAGATCAAGACATGTTTTACAAAACATCCTTACTGAAGTATCTCAAAATATGCATAGATCTCTCGGTATCATCAAGTTAACATGGCATCAAAATATCAGCTAAACAGGGCTGAAAACAGCAACATCAGGACACCTACTTTGCATGCTTGTGCTAGTCACCACATAAATCACACAAATACATGGCATACACCCCTGGAAATATGGCATGGCATATTTCAAAACACATGTAGGACTCAAATTCATAGGGTGCACACATTAATCATGGCAAAAATAACAAAAGTGCAAGTTCTGTTAAGAAACAGAAACTAACATCACCTAGCACTCTTCTAACAGCATTTCGGGCATTAAGATGAGCTAAAACGAAAATGATGCAATGAGATGAAATGATCTACTCTTCGAGGCGAACATTTTGACATATTATACGCGCAAAATGGATCTACAGATGCAAAGATATACCACTTTGAAAATGCAACAAAAATCAATAATATATAAAGACTTAGGGAAAAAAGGAGGGGGAGAGAGGTCAACGGGCGCGCGACCCGAGGTCGGATCTGGATCGGGCGACGGGCGGCGGCGGCGCGGGCTCGCCGGAGCCAACGGCGAGGAGGAGGAAGGTGGCCGGGCTCGGCCGGGAGGGGAAGAGGTCGCCGGCGGGGTGGTGGCCGCACGCGAGCGCGACGCGAGGTGGCGCCGGCGGCCGGGCTCACGGCCGGAGGAGGCGCGACGGCGTGGAGGCGAGGGGCCGACCGGCGGCGGTCGGCGGAGGAGCGGGGCCGCCGCTGCGGGCCGAAGCGGCGGCGGGCGCTGGCGGGTGGCGGCCGGGCGGAGGCCAGCAGGGCCCATGGGCCGGGCGCGGGGCGACGATGTGGGCGCCGGCGGCTGACGTGGCAGCCTCAGTTGGCAATGGCGGCGGGCGGACGCGTCCGGCTTGCCGGGACGTGTCCGTGGCGCAGAAGGGAAAATTTAGGGTTAGGGGAATTGATCCAAAGATTTTCGGGGGAGGTGCTTAAATAGGCATAGAGGGAGCTAGGAGAGTCTAAATGAGGTGTAGTTTTACCACACGATCGTGATCGAACGACGGAGAGCATGGAAGTGACTTAGATGGGTTATTGGGCTGTTTTGGAGGGGTGTTGGGCTGCAACTTAAAAGAGGCCTTTGCGAGAGTGCGGTTAACCGTTGGAGTACCAAACGAGCTCCAAATGACCCGAAACTTGACCGGTGGTCTACGGGTGGTATACCAAGGCCACTAGACAAACCTCGGTCCATTTCGAGAAGGTTTAGGTACCCGCAGACGGAAAAACGTAAAAGGGGCCGCCGGGGGAGATAGGAGTGCCGGATTGCAAAACGGACAACGGGAAAAATGCTCGGAATCAAGAGACGAACACGTATGCAAATGCGATGCACATGATGACATGATAAAAATGCATGACATGAACAAAATGCAAAATGAAGAAAACCCAACCACGGAGGGAATATCATATCACAAAGCTGAAAATGGCAAGAGTTGGAGTTACAAATATGGAAAGTTACTTCCGGGGTGTTACAACACTCCACCACTACAAGAGGATCTCGTCCCGAGATCTAGGACTGAAAGAACTCCGGATATTCGAACGGAGGTGATCCTCGCGCCCCGTGTAGCTTCTCGGTCGGAATGGTGTGACCACTTCACTTTCAGGAATTTGATTGACTTGTTGCGAGTCTTGCGCTCGGTTTCTTCAAGAATAGCAACGGGTGCTCATGATAGAGAGATCTTCTTGAAGGTCAATCTCTTGAAGTTGATAGTGCGTTCAGAGTCTTGAAGCACTTGCGAAGCTGTGACACGTGAAACACATCGTGCACATTTGCAAAGTTGGATGGAAGCTCAAGTTGATAGGCTAGATCGCCTCTTTTCCCAATGATCTTGAAAGGACCCACGTATCTAGGGGCAAGCTTCCTTTGATACCGGGCGACGAGTGCCTTTCATTGGAGAGACGCGGAGGTAGACATGGTCTCCGATTTCAAAAGCCACATCACGGTGCTTATCATCATAATAGCTCTTCCGGCGCGATTATGCGGCTTTGAGATTCTCACGAATGACTTGGCACATTTCTTACGCTTCGTGATCAAGTCATTGCCAAGAAGTTGGCGTTCACCTATCTCGGACCAATTGAGAGGAGTACGACACTTTCGCCATAGAGAATTTCGAATGGGGCCTTGCCGAACTCGCTTGGAAGCTGTTGTTGTAGGAGAACTCGGCATATGGAAGACAATCTTCCCACTTCATACCGAAGGAAATGACACAAGCCCCGAGCATATCTTCAAGGATTTGATTAACTCGCTCAACTTGGCCACTTGTTTGAGGATGGAAAGCTGTCTTTGAAACGAATGTTGGTGCCCATGGCCTTCGAAAAGAATCCCAAAACTTGGAGGTAAAGATGCTGCCACGGTCAGAAGAGATCACTTGTGGAATGCCGTGCAAAGAGACAATCTCGAGGTGTATAGCTCGCCAACCGAGCTGCTGTGATGGATTCTTTGATAGGAAGAAAATGAGCCACTTTAGTAAGCTTGCCAATGACAACGAAGATAGCATCATTTCCACGCTTGGACTTTGGAAACCAGATCACGAAGTCCATTTCAATATGATCAAACTTCCATTCAGGAATAGCAAGAGGTTGGAGGAGACCAGCTGGTCTTTGGTGTTCGCTTTCACTCTTCTGCAGACATCACATTCATTCACGAATTGAGCAATTTCTCGCTTCATTCGAGTCCACCAATATGATTGCTTGAGGTCATGGTACATCTTCGTACTTCGGGATGAATGGATAGAAGCGAATTGTGAGCCTCGTTCATAATGACTTTTCTCATATCACCCTTAGGAACCACAATCCGGTCCTCAAAGAAAAGAGTATCTTTGTCATCAATGTGGAAGCACTTATACTTGAAATGCCCTTGTCGATACCACGTTTCACCTTTTTCACCATGGCATCCGAAGTTGAGCCTCACGAATCTGATCTTCCAAAGTAGGAGAGACTATGAGGTTGACAAGAAAGCCTTGAGGAACAACTTGAAGATTCAGCTTATGGAAAGCTTCACAGAGATCCGGTGAAAGGGCTTGAGGATTAGGCATTGCGATAAGCCTTCTGCTCAAAGCATCTGCAATGACATTGGCTTTGCCGGAGTATATTCAATACTTGGGTTGTACTCTTGAATCATTTCGACCCATCGAGTCTGCACTGAGGTTGAGGTTGGGCTGAGTGAAGATGTACTTGAGACTCTGTGATCGGTGAAAATGTCCACTTTCCTTCCCAACAAGAGATGTCTCCATGTTATCAATGCATGGACAAGCTGCCGCCAACTCAAGATCGTGAGTGGGGTAGTTCTTCTCGTTGGGCTTCAATCAAGCGAGAGGTATAAGCCACAACTCTCTTCTCTTGCATTAACACAGCACCAAGACCTTGAAGAGAAGCATCACAGAAAACTTCAAATGGCTTGGATTCATCAGAGGAGTCAAGGCAGGGAGCTGTGACGAGTTTCTCTTTGAGAGTATTGAAAGCAACGCCACATTCTGGAGACCGGACATACTTCACATGCTTCGGAGAAGGTTGGAAAGAGGCTTTGCAATCTTGGAGAAGTTCTCAACGAATCTTCGCAATAGCTTGCAAGACCAAGAAAATCATGGAGCTGCTTGACATTCGAGGAGGTTCCCAATTCACAATTGCGGACACCTTCTCGGGATTAACAGCGATGCCCTTGGCGGAGATGATATGACCAAGATAAAGCACTTCATCAAGCCAAAATTCACATTTGGAGAACTTAGCATAGAATTGATACTCTCGAGCTTGTCTAGCACCAATCGCAAATGTTTGGCATGATCCTTCTTATTCTTGGAGAAGACCAAAATATCATCAAGATAGACCAAGACGAATTCATTGGTGTAGGGTTGAATATGAAATTCATCATCCGAGAGAATGTTGGAGGAGCATTGACAAGGCCAAAAGACATGACAGTATATTCATAAGAACCAAAGCTTGTTCGAATTTGTCTTGGGAATATCTTGTTCACGAATGCGAATCGATGATAACCCATACGAAGGTCAAGCTTGGAGAACACTTTAGCACCTTTGAGTTGCTCGAAAAGCTCATTGATGTTGGGAAGTGGATACTTGTTCTTGATTGTCTTCTTATTCAATGGACGGTAATCGACGCAAAGTCGGTCCGTGTCATCCTTCTTCCGGACAAAAGAACACCACAACCCCAAGGAGATGAACTCGGTCCGATCAAACCAGACGCTCTTGTTCATCGAGCTGCTTCTTCAATTCCTTCAGCTCATCAGGTCCAAGCTTGTAAGGACGCTTGCAAACGGGTTCGTGCGGGCTCAAGATCGATACTTGAACTCAACTAGCCGATGAGGAGGCATACCCGGAAGCTCTTACCGAAAGACATCTTGGTACTCACAAACATTTGGAATCGAGAGATAGCATTCAGTTCGCCCTTCTCATTGAGAGAAAACAACCGAATGGTTTCATCACGAGCGGCATAGATGATCACATCATTAGAAGAGTGAGTCAATTGAATTTCCCTTGCAGCACAATCAAGCTGAGCTTTGTGCTGATAAAGCCAGTCCATTCCGAGAATAAGATCAATATCCGAGTCACCAAGGACAATTGGTTTAGCCAGAAATCTATAATCGCCCATCTTGATACCGACATTCGGAACCAAAACTCGAGAATTCATCTGCTTACCCGGGGACACAACCTTCAACGGAATAGGAATCTTTTCTGTCACCAACTCATGCTTGGCAACAAAAGGTCTCGAAATGAAAGAAAGCGATGCACCAAGATCAAATAAGACTTTTGCAGAATATCATTAACAAGAAGATTACCCATGATCACATCGAAGAATCCTCCGCTGAGCTGCATTCATCATATTGACCTTGGCATACTTTGGATTATGCTTGACCTTTGCATTCTGGAAGATTTCACAGAGGAGGAGGCGGAAGGCGCCTCTGGTTGAAGCATTTGTTCGCATAGTGACCTTTCTGCGACATTTGTTGCAAGTCACTTGAGAGAGCGGACGGTGGTAAGGAGCACTTGACCTTGGAGCTTGAGAATTAGACTTGTTACGATAGCTTGGGTTGGGTGGGTGGGAAGATCCACGGCCACCTGAGTTCTTCTGGCGATAAGGCCGACGGAACGGAGGAGGAGGAAGGTAAAACTTCTGCTGCTTAGCTACCACTTGAGAGGAAGAAGAAGACTGAACTGCATCCCTGATTCTCTTCTTAGAAGCCTCACATTTGAGCTGGGCAGCTTCTTGCTTCAGAGCCATGTTGTAGAATTCATCATACTTTTCTGGCTCAAAAAGCACAAGAGCTAATTGCAGATCTTCTCTCAGACCACCTCTGAATTGATAGATCATACTCTTTTCATCAGGTACGTCTTGCTTAGCAAAACGAGCGAGCTTCTGGAACTGGATATTGTATTGATAGACAGACATGTTGCCCTGCTTGAGATTGCGGAACTCCTCACGCTTACTTTTCGGAATGTGATGAGCTCTGAAATCACGGCGGAACTCATCCCAGGTAATGACACGACCTCCTCTGGAATCTTTGTATTGCTGGTACCACTCAGCAGCTTGATCCTTGAGTTGAAACGATGCAAACTTGACAAAGTCCTCAGGTCTGACATTGCTACAATCGAAATGCTTGCAGATGTCCACTAACCAATCGTCAGCGTCTGTGGCCTCGACACGTAAACCGAAAGACTTCGCTGATTAGCGAGGAACCGATCGAGAGTAGCAAAGTGCGGCTGATTGTTGCCTTGACCTTGATTTCCTTGATTGCCTTGCCCTCGAGTACGTTCTTGCAAGAGCTGCAAAATCATCGAGCATTGGCATTGGTGGCTGACATGATAGCTTGCCGGGCCTCCGGAGGCGGAGGTGGAGGTGGAGGTTCGATCGATCCCCATCATTGCGATCCGGATTCAGACGCGCGTTGGCGAGCCATCTGAAGAGGGTGACATCCGTTAGTCCTTTGATAGACAAAAGATAAGTAGAATCAACGGATAGAAATTGCAACATATAGTCTTCACAATAAACATCCGAACAAGAATGAACGAATGAATTCCAAAAGTTAAACGTCACACGTCCATTAAGGTGAGAAGCCACTTAGATAAAGATATGGAAACAACATCATCTTAGAAACAAATCGAATATCTGGCGAAAACAAAAGATTGGCTTCTAGAATGAGCGGAACAAACACATGATAGAGATTTCGCCCAAAGTGTTCGTGGTGGGGCCCACACGGACACGACGTATAGCGGACGTCACGAATGACAAAAAGACGTCCCGAATCAGCATAGCCAAGGATTCTTTAAGGCGTCTCGCGACCACTTGTAGAATCGACCGTGAATGGGCGGACCACAAGACGTTGAACCCCAATCTCAAATCATACATCCGTCGGAAAGAATATCCTGTAAGCTACTAGAATTCCCACCTATAAACTCCGAAACTTTCGGTTATGCAATCTGGTGTTGGGGATCAGGGACACAAAATATATCACCCAAACTAACAATACCTAGATCCAGCTTGTATCCATTCGTCAACACATAACCAAGAAATCCTCGGAAATCGTGTACCTCGACCTTCGAAAAACATCCGTTATACAAGTCATGGCAATACTCCCACACTCGCCTCAGTACTGGGCTATCAGGGTTATCTCACCAACAACTGCACAAAAGAGATTTCGATGTCGGCAAAACTCGGGTATTCGAATCATAACGATAAAATTGTGACGACAACACCCGGAGCTCAACTCCCGGGACACCGCCACAACCCCTAAATGTCGAGGCACCAAGAACAATGTTCTCGTCACAAAACCATCGGAACGATTCCAAGATACCCACGTGATCCTAAAAATTTTTTAGTGAAATTTGAGGAGAGAAGAGTCAAAACTCTCGTCGGGAGACCTCACCAGAGCGACGAAGGACTGGGAAGTAAAAGAATCCTACTCTCCGATATATATAATCCTAAGACTCAAAACATTTTCCATTCTAGACACAACAACGCCAAACAAACAATCAAGTAGGGGCTCCTAAGTCGGGAAGGCTCGATACCAACTTATAACGCCCGATGCGGCTATATCTCCCACGTGTCGAGGCACGACTTAGAGGCATAACCGCATTGAAAGCAATGTCGCAAGTGAGGTAATCTTCACACATTCCATGTAATAATTAAGGAAAGAGATACATAGTTGGCTTACAATCGCCACTTCACACAATACATAAATAAACATCCATCATTGAGTACACTCAAGGTCCGACTACGGAACCAAAATAAAAGAAGATACCCCAAATGCTACGGATCCCGAATCGTCCCAAGCTGGGCACCACTATCGATCATCAGGAAAAGACACATAGTAACGACCACGTTCCTCGTCGAACTCCCACTTGAGCTCGGTTGAGTCATCTGTGACCGCATCGTCGGCACCTGCAACTGTTTTGGAAGTATCTCGTGAGTCACGGGACTCAGCAATCTCACACCCGCGAGATCAAGACTATTTAAGCTTATAGGAAGGACAGAGTAGTAAAGTGGAGCTGCTGCAAGTTTACTCAGCATATATGGTGGCTACCTCGCAAAAGAGAGCGAGAAGAGGAGCAAAGCACGGTCGTGAAGCTAGTAGCGATCAAGAAGTGATCCTGAACTATATACGTCAGACATAACTCCAACACCGTGTTCACTTCCCCGACTCCGCCGAGAAGAGACCATCACGGTTACACACGCGGTTGATGTGTATTTTATTTGAGGTCAACTTCGGGTTTTCTACAACCGGACATTAACAAAATTCCCATCTGCCTCATAACCGCGGGCACGGCTTTCAAAAGATATTACCCTGCAGGGGTGTCCCAACTTAGCCCATTATAAGCTCTCATGGTCAACGAAGGATATTCCTTCTACCGGGAAGGCCCGATCAATCTCGGAATCCCGGACTACAAGACATTTCGACAGCAATAAAACAAGACCAGCAAAGCCGCCCGAATGTGCCGACAAATCCCGATAGGAGCTGCACATATCTCGTTCTCAGGGCACACCGGATGAGCAGTACGTACGGCAACCGAAGATGCCCCAAGTTGCCTCGGGTGGCACCGCAAGTGGCTCTAGTTTGGACCAACGCCGAGGAGCATTGGCCGGGGGTTAAATAAAGATGACCCTCGGGCTCGCGAAACCCGGGGAAAAGGCTTAGGTGGCAAATAGTAAAACCAAAGTTGGGCCTTTTTGGACGAGTCTTATTCAAAGCGAACTGTCAAGGGGTCCCATAAATCACCCAACGTGTAAGGAACGCGAAATCAAGGAACATAACACCGGTATGACGGAAACTAGGGTGGCAAGAGTGGAACAAAACACCAGGCATAAGGCCGAGCCTTCCACCCTTTACCAAGTATATAGATGTATTAATTAGAGCAGATATATATTGTGATATCCCCAACAGTAAACATGTTCCAATAAGGAACAACAACTCCATGTTCCAACAAGGAACAAACTTCACTTCACGCAACTAGCAACGCTATAAGAGGGCTGAGCAAAGCGGTAACATAGCCAATCAACGGTTTGCTAGGAAAGGATGGTTAGGGCTGACATGGCAATATGGGTGGCATGATATAGCAAGTGGTAGGCATCGCAGCATGGGCATAGCAAAAGAGCGAGCAACTAGCATAGCAAAGATAGAAGTGATTTCGAGGGTATGGTCATCTTGCCTGCAATGTTCTCAGAGTTGTCGAAAACTTGATCCTCGTAAGCGTTCTCAACAGGTTCCTCGTTCACGTACTCGTCTCCGGCTCTACCCAAAGCAACAACACAAACAAAGGAACCACAATAAATCACGGTGCAATGCACAATCAACATGATGCAAAACATGACATGATATGCGAGATGTGATATGCAATGCTTATGCGCGCCGGAAGGAAAATGATGAACCAGGCATCAACTTGGCAAACCAAGTATTCCACTGAAAGATGAGATGATTTCGGTTGAAATCGATATAAAGATCACCGGAATCGGATGCACGGTTTGGAAATGACAAGCAAAACAAGAATGGCACAAATCTGCCATTAACAGCATGATGCCACTTAGCAAGCAACAAGAAATTAAGCTACTGCACCCAAACGTATCAACAAAGCACATGGCAGTGATCTACACAAGATGCTCGACAAAAGATGAGCACTGAGCTACAGCAAGTTCACATCATAACAAGTTCAAACAAGCATGACAAAAGTGCACCAAATATCAGGCTGGACATGGCAAAAACAGCATCAGGTTGCAATGTTCAGAGCAACAAAACTACATGCTACATGAACTTAAAATAGCAAAACATGGCATGGCATGAATCTACTCAAATCATAGATCAAAAGTACCTTACTGACCATAAGCCAAAAAGGACTAGAAAATATAGTAACACCCATGTCAAAATCGAAAGTTTCGTTAACAGATTCAGCAACATGGCATGTCAAAAACTGATAACAAGTAGGCATGTTTACAAGCTCAATGCACTCACTACAGAGCCTTAAATGATAAACTAAGCATACATACATCAAGAAGACATGGCATAGAAGACATACATGGCAAGAACAATAACATAGCATACATGGATCAACCACAACAACCTTGGAAAAATTGAATAACACGTAAACAATCTGCCAGGAAACATTTGATAGCAAAAGTAGAGCTCGATTGACTCAAGTTATGGCACTCCATAATTGCAAAAAAAGGCATGGATGGATAGAGCAAGACATGTTTTACAAAACATCCTTACTGAAGTATCTCAAAATATGCATAGATCTCTCGGTATCATCAAGTTAACATGGCATCAAAATATCAGCTAAACAGGGCTGAAAACAGCAACATCAGGACACCTACTTTGCATGCTTGTGCTAGTCACCACATAAATCACACAAATACATGGCATACACCCCTGGAAAGATGGCATGGCATATTTCAAAACACATGTAGGACTCAAATTCATAGGGTGCACACATTAATCATGGCAAAAATAACAAAAGTGCAAGTTCTGTTAAGAAACAGAAACTAACATCACCTAGCACTCTTCTAACAGCATTTCGGGCATCAAGATGAGCTCAAACGAAAATGATGCAATGAGATGAAATGATCTACTCTTCGAGGCGAACATTTTGACATATTATACGCGCAAAATGGATCAACAGATGCAAAGATATACCACTTTGAAAATGCAACAAAAATCAATAATATATAAAGACTTAGGGAAAAAAGGAGGGGGAGAGAGGTCAACGGGCGCGCGACCCGAGGTCGGATCTGGATCGGGCGACGGGCGGCGGCGGGCAGGCTCGCTGGAGCCCGCGGCGAGGAGGAGGAAGGTGGCGGGCTCGGGCCGGGAGGGGGAAGAGGTCGCCGTGGGTTTGCCGCCGTGGCGACGCGAGGCGAAGGCAAGGGGGCCGGGCTCGCTGAGGGAGGCGCGTGGCGTGGCGGCGAGGGGCGGACCGGGCGGCCGGTCGGCGGAGGAGCGGGGGCCGCCATGGCCGAAGGGCGGCGGGCGCTGCTGGCGGGCGTCTGCCCGAGGGTTGGCATTGGCCCATGGAACGGTGGGGCTGGGCGGCGATGGGGCGCCAGGCGGCTGACGTGGCAGCCCCGGTTGGGCGGCGGCGGCGGGCGGACGTCTGCTCGCCCGAACGTGTCCGGGCGCAGAGGGAAAATTTAGGGTTAGGGGGAATTGATCCGGATTTTTGGGAGGTGCTTAAATAGGCATAGAGGAGCTAGGAGAGTCCAAATGAGGTGTAGTTTTTACCACACGATCGTGATCGAACGACGGAGAGCATGGAAGTGACTTAGATGGGTTATTGGGCTGTTTTGGAGGGGTGTTGGGCTGCAACTTAAAAGAGGCCTTTGCGAGAGTGCGGTTAACCGTTGGAGTACCAAACGAGCTCCAAATGACCCGAAACTTGAACGGTGGTCTACGGGTGGTATACCAAGGCCACTAGACAAACCTCAGTCCATTTCGAGAAGGTTTAGGTACCCGCACACGGAAAAACGTAAAAGGGGCCGCCGGGGGAGATAGGAGTGCCAGATTGCAAAACGGACAACGGGAAAAATGCTCGGAATCAAGAGACGAACACGTATGCAAATGCGATGCACATGATGACATGATAAAAATGCATGACATGGACAAAATGCAAAATGAAGAAAACCCAACCACGGAGGGAATATCATATCACAAAGCCGAAAATGGCAAGAGTTGGAGTTACAAATATGGAAAGTTACTTTCGGGGTGTTACACGTGAGTTGCGAAACTATTCCGCATTGTTTCAAATGTGAACCAAACTCGTAACTCAAATATTCTCCTCCACGATCAGATCGTAGAAATTTTATTTTCTTGTTACGATGATTTTCCACTTCACTCTGAAATTCTTTGAACTTTTCAAATGTTTCAGATTTGTGTTTCATTAAGTAGATATACCCATATCTGCTCAAATCATTTGTGAAGGTGAGAAAATAACGATACCGCCTTGGCGTGCCTCAACATTCATTGGACCACAAACATCGGTATGTATGATTTCCAACAAATCAGTTGCTCGCTCCATAGTTCCGAGAAGCGGCGTTTTAGTCATCTTGCCCATGAGGCACGGTTCGCAAGTACCAAGTGATTCATAATCAAGTGATTCCAAAAGTCCATCAAGATGGAGTTTCTTCATGCTTTTACACCGATATGACCCAAACGGCAGTGCCACAAATAAGTTGCATTATCGTTATCAACTCTGCATCTTTTGGTTTCAACACTATGAATATGTGTATTACTACTATCGAGATTCAATAAAATAGACCACTCTTCAAGGGTGCATGACCATAAAAGATATTATTCATATAAATAGAACAACCATTATTCTCTGTCTTAAATGAATAACCATCTCGCATCAAACAAGATCCAGATATAATGTTCATGCTTAACGCCGGCACCAAATAACAATTATTTAGGTCTAAAACTAATCCCGATGGTAGATGTAGAGGTAGCGTGTCGACCGCGATCACATCGACTTTGGAACCATTTCCCACGCGATCGTCACCTCGTCCTTAGCCAATCTTCGCAATCCGTAGTTCTGTTTGAGTTGCAAATATTAGCAATGTAACCAGTATCAAATACCGGTACTCTGCGAGTATTAGTAAGGTACACATCAATAACATGTATATCACATATACCTTTGATCACCTTGCCATCCTTCTTATCCGCCAAATACTTGGGGCAGTTCCGCTTCTAGTGTCCGGTCGCTTGCGGTAAAACACTCGATTTCAGGCTTAGGTCCGGACTTGGGTTTCTTCTCTTGAGCAGCAATTTTCTTGCTGTTCTTGAAGTTCCTTGTTCTTTCCTTTGCCCTTTTCTTGAAACTAGTGGTCTTGTTGACCATCAACACTTGATGCTCTTTCTTGATTTCTACCTCCGCTGCTTTTAGCATCGCGAAGAGCTCGGGAATTGTTTTGGTCATCCCTTGCATATTATAGTTCATCACGAAGCTCTTGTAGCTTGGTGGCGTGATTGGAGAATTCATCAATGACACTATCATCCGGAAGAGTAACTCCCAGTTGAATCAAGTGATTATTATACCCGGACATTTTGAGTATATGTTCACCGTGTAACTATTCTCCTCCATCTTGCAGCTATAGAACTTATTGGAGACTTCATATCTCTCAATCGGGCATTTGCTTGAAATATTAACTTCAACTCCTGGAACATCTCATATGCTCCATGACGCTCAAAACGTCGTTGAAGACCCGGTTCTAAGCCGTAAAGCATGGCACATCGAACTATAGAGTAGTCATCGACTTTGCTCGCCAGACGCTCACAACTTCGGCGTTGCTCTGCAAAGAGGCTGGCACCCAGCGGTGCTTCCGGGCGTAATTCTTTTGTGCAGCAATGAGGATAATCCTCAAGTTACGGACCCAATCCGTGTAATTGCTACCATCATCTTTCAACTTTGCTTTCTCAAGGAATGCATTAAAATTCAACGGAACAACAACACGAGCCATCTATCTACAAAGAAACATAGACAAGCAAAAATACTATCGGTACTAAGTTCATGATAAATTTAAGTTTAATTAATCATATTAAAACTCCCACTTAGACAGACATCTCTAGTCATCTAAGTGATTACGTGATCCAAATCAACTAAACCATGTCCGATCATCACGTGAGATGGAGTAGTTTCAATGGTGAACATCACTATGTTGATCATATCTACTATATGATTCACGCTCGACCTTTCGGTCTCCGTGTTCGAGGCCATATCTGTTATATGCTAGGCTCGTCAAGTTTAACTTGAGTATTCGCGTGTGCAACTGTTTTGCACCCGTTGTATTTGAACGTAGAGCCTATCACACCCGATCATCACGTGGTGTCTCAAAGACGAAGAACTTTCATAACGGTGCATACTCGTGGAGAACACTTCTTGATAATTTTAGTGAGAGATCATCTTATAATGCTACCGTCAATCAAAGCAAGATAAGATGCATAAAGGATAAACATCACATGCAATCAATATAAGTGATATGATATGGTCATCATCATCTTGTGCTTGTGATCTCCATCGCCAAGCACCGTCATGACCACCATCGCCACCGGCGCGACACCTTGATCTCCATCGTAGCATCGTTGTCGTCTCGCCAACTATTGCTTCTACTACTATCGCCATCGCTTAGTGATAAAGTAAAGCAATTACATGGCGTTGCATTTCATACAATAAAGCGACAACCATATGGCTCTCGCCGATTGCCGATAACTCGTTACAAAACATGATCATCTCATACAATAAAATATAGCATCACGTCTTGACCAGATCACATCACAACATGCCCGCAAAACCAAGTTAGACGTCCTCTACTTTGTTGTTGCAAGTTTTACGTGGCTGCTACGGGCTGAGCAAGAACCGTTCTTACCACGCATCAAAACCACAACGATAGTTTGTCAAGTTGGTGCTGTTTTAACCTTCGCAAGGATCGGGCGTAGCCACACTCGGTTCAACTAAAGTGAGAGAAAGCAGACACCCGCGGTCACCTTTAAGCAACTAGTGCTCGAGCGGTGAAACCAGTCTCGCGTAAGCGTCTGCGTAATGTCGGTCCGGCCGCTTCATCTCACAATACCGCCAACCAAAGTATGACATCTTTGGTAAGCATTATGACTTATATCGCCCACAACTCACTTGTGTTCTACGTGCATATGACATCAACGCATAAAACCAGGCTCGATACCATTGTTGGGGCGCAACGAGTAATTTCAAAAATTTCCTACGCACACGCAAGATCATGGTGATGGCATAGCAACGAGAGGGAGAGTGTATGTCCACGCACTCGTGAGACCGTGAAGCGGAAGCGTTATAACAACGCTGTTGATGTAGTCGTGACGTCTTCACGATCCGACCGATCCAAGTACCGAACGCACGGCACCTCCGAAGTTCAGCACACGCTCAGCTCGATGACGATCCCCGGCTCCGATCCAGCAAAGCGTCGGGGATGAGTTCCGTCAAGACGATGGCGTGGTGACGATGATGATGCTCCACCGGCGCGAGGCTTCGCCTAAGCTCTGCGACGATATGACCAAGTGGAATATGGTGGAGGGGCACCGACACGGCTAAGGAACGATCACGTAGATCAACTTGTGTGTCATGGGGTGCCCCCTGCCCCTCAGATATAAAGGAGCAAGGGGTGCGGCCGGCCCTAGGGGAGGCGCTGCCGAGGAGTCCTACTCCCACCGGAGTAGGACTCCCCTTCCTAGTTGGATTAGGTTTGGGGAGGGAAGAGGGAAGGCGCCGCCCTCTCCTTGTCCTATTCGGACTAGAGGGGGGCGGCCTGCCCCTGGCCGCCCTCCTCTTCTCCCCTTATGGCCCATCAAGGCCCATTGACCCCGGGGTTCCAGTAACCCCGGTGTTCAGTAAAATCTGTTTTCATCCGAACCTTTCCAAGTCCAAACATAGGCTTCCAATATATCAATCTTTATGTCTCGACCATTTTGAGACTCCTTGTCATGTCCGTGATCACATCCGGACTCGAACAACCTTCGTACATCAAAACTTATAAACTCATAATAAATCGTCATCGAAACGTTAAGCGTGCGGACCCTACGGGTTCGAGAACTATGTAGACATGACCTAGAACTATTCTCGGTCAATAACCAATAGCGGAACCTGGATGCCCATATTGGTTCCTACATATTCTACGAAGATCTTTATCGGTCAAACCGCATAACAACATACGTTGTTCCTTTGTCATCGGTATGTTACTTACCCGACATTCGATCGTCGGTATCCAATACCTAGTTCAATCTCGTTACGCAAGTCTCTTTACTCGTTCCGTAATACATCATCTCACAACTAACTTATTAGTTGCAATGCTTGGAAGGCTTATGTGATATGTATTACCGAGAAGGCCTAGAGATACCTCTCCGACAATCGGAGTGACAAAACCTAATCTCAAATACGCCAACCCAACATGTACCTTTGGAGACACCTGTAGTACTCCTTTATAATCACCCATTCGTTGTGACGTTTGGTAGTACCAAAGTGTTCCTCCGTAAACGGAGTTGCATAATCTCATAGTTACAGAGGAACATGTATAGGTCATGAAGAAAGCAATAGCAATATACTAAACGATCAAGTACTAAGCTAACGGAATGGGTCATGTCAATCACATCATTCTCCTAATGATGTGATCCCATTAATCAAATGACAACTCATGTCTATGGTTAGGAAACATAACCATCTTTGATTAATGAGCTAGTCTAGTAGAGGCATACTAGTGACTATATGTTTGTCTATGTATTCACACATGTATTATGTTTCCGGTTAATACAATTCTAGCATGAATAATAAACATTTATCATGATATATAAGGAAATAAATAATAACTTTATTATTGCCTCTAGGGCATATTTCCTTCAATTCGGTAGTTCGGCTTAGTTTCACTCTGATGAACATCGTGTATTGTTTCATGCATGCACCTCATATTGTTCATGTTGTTTGTTTTGTTTCCATTCTCTCTCACCATCATCATTTGAAAGTGTTGTGTTACTATACGAGAAAGATTATCATCTCTTTCATTGCAAGTTTTGCTTAATCTCTCTGGTTCATCCAATTTATCTTGAAGTGCTTGTCTTAGTTTTGTTTCAGTGTTCCTTCTTAGGTTTATTTTCCGCCTGTGTTGTTTTGAGATAATTGAAGTTTTGAAAGAAATTTTAAATCTCCCTTTCATTTCCCTCCCCTGCCGTGGTTGATATACTATCAATCCTATAGTAAGTTTATTTTAGTGTACAATATCATTAAAACAAGACGTAATAAGGTAGATATTAGTATCTTGCTAGTAAATTACTTGTTAAAATATAAGGTGACAATTCAATGTGAACAAAAGATACCGAGTAGTCACTAGTGCCTAAAAAATTGTGCTATTTTTTAGCATGGACCACCCAACTTTTTTGTTGAAGCTCGGCCACTAGGCACGCACCCACCAACGTGTCTCCTGATAGGTGGGCCAACCCCGTCATAATCCGGCTTAAAATGCCCGAATCGGTACCTTACCATGTAGGCTATTTGCGTGACACCGATATTGCCTCCTCTTCCTTTTTTCTGGCCTACATGCAGTGTCCTCTATGGTGGATGCATCATTGTGGATGGCCCCACACAACACCTAGTAAATTTGTTAATCAGTAAGTTTGGCCATAAAAAGTAGACAAAAACACTAACACAAACCACTTGATCACAATGTAGGCTGCTTGCCTAACACCGATCAACTTCTCTTTTCGTTTTTTTTTGGTCTGGTTACCGCGTCATCTATGCTAGAGGCATCACTGTGGCTGGCCCCACACAGCACCCAACAGCAGGACCTCAGATATCCAAAGTGGGGCCACGACCCATGGCCTCTAGGCCCAGACTTGTCCTCCACCCTCCACACACACACGGCCACGGCTGCTTCCTACTATATAGCGTACTCCGTTATCACCATGTCTGCCCGTCTCCTTCATACTCCATAACGAACGTTTTAGTAAGGAGTTCATACTAAGCGCACTTATCTACAAGGAAAGCAATCAAACTGGCCCTCTCCACAAATTGTTCAAACTTCAATTTTATACATGCTCTGCTTATGGATGTTTCACATTGCCATTGACAAGCTCGCACATCAGCTACTCGTGGAATGTTGTAACCTCGCTCATGGTAATTGGTTCTCACGGTATTTTGACTTGAGGAGCCCCTCGTAGAAAAACTTGAGGAGCCCCTTGATACGTCTCCAACGTATCTACTTTTCCAAACACTTTTGCCCTTGTTTTGGACTCTAACCTGCATAATTTGAATGGAACTAACCCGGACTGACGTTGTTTTCAGTAGAACTGCCATGGTGTTATTTTTGTGCAGAAATAAAAGTTCTCGGAATGACCTGAAAATCCACGGAGACACGTTTTGGAATTAGTGAAAAATATTGGCGAAAGAATCAGCATCAGGGGGCCCACACCCTGTCCACGAGGGTGCAGGGCGCGTCCCCCCTGCCTCGTGGGCCCCCTGGGACTCCACCGACCTCAACCCCAACTCCATATATTCACTTTTGGGAAGAAAAAAAATCAGAGAGAAGGATTCATCGCGTTTTACGATACGGAGCCGCCACCAAGCCCTAATCTTCCTCGGGAGGGCTGATCTGGAGTCCGTTCGGGGCTCCGGAGAGGGGAATCCGTCGCCATCGTCATCATCAACCATCCTCCATCACCAATTTCATGATGCTCACCGCCGTGCGTGAGTAATCCCATCGTAGGCTTGCTGGACGATGATGGGTTGGATGAGATTTACCATGTAATCGAGTTAGTTTTGTTAGGGTTTCATCCCTAGTATCCATTATGTTCTAAGATTGATGCTGCTATGACTTTGCTATGCTTAATGCTTGTCACTAGGGCCTGAGTGCCATGATTTCAGATCTGAACCTATTATGTTTTCATGAATATATGTGAGTTCTTGATCCTATCTTGCAAGTCAATAGTCACCTACTATGTGTTATGATCCGCAACCCCAAGTGACAATAATCGAGACCACTCCCGGTGATGACCGTAGTTTGAGGAGTTCAT
Source organism: Aegilops longissima (assembly GCA_021605205.1). Classification (NCBI taxonomy): domain Eukaryota; kingdom Viridiplantae; phylum Streptophyta; class Magnoliopsida; order Poales; family Poaceae; genus Aegilops; species Aegilops longissima. The sequence goes on along the minus strand of CM038680.1, from coordinate 449,012,815 downwards.
GTATTCACTAAGTGTTAATGCTTTGGTCGGTACTCTATTAAAAGGAGGCCTTAATATCCCTTAGTTTCCAATAGGACTCCGCTGCCACGGAGGGTAGGACAAAATATGTCATGCAAGTTCTTTTCCATAAGCACGTATGACTATATTCGAATACATGCCTACATTACATTGATGAACTGGAGCTAGTTACATGTCACCCTATGTTATAACTGTTGCATGAGGAACCGCATCCGACATAATTATCCATCATTGATCCATTGCCTACGAGCTTTTCACATATTGATCTTTGCTTAGTTACTTTTCCGCTGCATCTTTATTACGATTGGTACAAAAACTGCCATGTTACTTTTGCCACCGTTATCATTATTTCCATACTACTTTGCTACTAAATACTTTGCTGCAGATATTAAGTCTTTCAGGTGTGGTTGAATTGACAATTCAACTGCTAATACTTGAGAATATTCTTTGGCTTCCCTTGTGTCGAATCAATAAATTTGGGTTGAATACTCTATCCTCGAAAACTGTTGCGATCCCCTATACTTGTGGATTATCACCCCCCCCCCTTGAGTTCTATGATTGCATGGCTTATGTCATCCATGTCATGAGACTTCAGGCCATCTTGGTAGTCAAACAACTCGGATACATTATCCACAAGCTGGTTGTACTGAGTGCCCCAACTGATAAATATCATTCTAAGTTTTGCCACCTACCATGAGTCTCATTGTCTTGGACTCTACCATAGCTCTGCTCACGGTACAAATCCCACAACTTGGTTAGGCACCTTTGGAAGTATGTCAGGCCAAGGGGCTCCTACCAAGTGAACAACACAACAGTTAACACCACTGTGTAAATTCAGTGATATTTAGTGTCAGTTAAATTCAGAGAGAAGAATAATTCATGCACACTGAACTAACAGAGGAACACTAGCATAATTCATACACGACAACACTAGCTCAATACTGCAATTACATTAATGCAACATTCAGAAGAACACTAGCCCTCACAAACCACAACATTCGGTGCTCTGTTTCCACTACATAGCACCAAAGCAATCAATCACCACCATGACCAAGTTCTCCTTACCACAACAACACACCCTATGAATCACTTGCCGATGTTAGTGCCTTCAAAAGCAACAAACTTGTTGGGCCTTTGCAGGATGCAGTTAGGCTCGGATTCGACCACAACACCGCAGAAACTTGGCACCACGACAATGTTAATAGTTTAATTCAATAATGACAACAGAATCAGAATTTGGACACGAGCAACTAATAGATATGAGTTCAAACCGAAGAAATCCCAAATATCTTGAAACCCTAACCGTACTAGCAGAGAAATGACTTACGAAATACTCCATCTGCATGCTACTGAAGTAGCTCATGTCGTCGTCTCTGCTCTCCTCATCGTCGTTCCACGAAGGCATCCTCGCGGTGTCGCCAAGGTGCGAGGAGAAGTTGCGAGTCAACTCAGGAGAGAGTGAGAGATGGATGGGAAGATGACAGTTGTGCGGTCGCTTTGACCTGGTCCGATCAGGTCCATCTGAACGGCGGCTCTAACAGCCGTCAGGTGAGCTCCGTTGGTCTTTAGGCGCACGTGGACCTGACATGTGGGCCAATGCTGCCATGACCTTGTTTAAAATCTGTTGACGCTAGTTTTTGGCACGGTAGTAAATGTAACTAAGATGACCTCGAACGAAAGATTTATCAACATGAAAATGTTTCGTATCATTGAAGTGAACAACTTTTATGTTTAAGTCATTGCCATCCGACCTCAACTCACGGGCCGAACCTGAGCTCACAGTATTGAGATTCAGGGTTCTAGAGTACTGTTTGGCGGATTACCCCTTCAGGATGACCACCGATGAAAGAGTTATCCACATAAAATCTCTTCGTCTCGTCGAGCCAAACAATTTTGATATATAAATCATATCAATCCAAGGTCGTATGCGACCCGTGGATCCAAAACAAGATCATGCTAAAAAGTCTCGTTGGCCAATCCAAGGTCCTAGGCAATCTGAGGTCTCAATATCCAAGGGAGGTGACATGGAATTCTAAACTCGACTATGTCAGTTGAACCCGACCAGAAGCTGAAGATGGACCCATGAAGTCATCCAGATGGCCTCCGATGAAAAAGTGTTCGACACGAAAGTTGTTTGTCTCATTGAAGCGGTTAAATTTGCTTTTGGGCTCATCTCCATCCGAGGTAGTATACGGCCTGAAGAAACTAAAAACCGAAATATTGTCTCAGACCTATTTAAATATGAATTCGGTTAAGTTTGGAAGATTCTGGACGAGGTTTCGAGTCATCTTGTACGAGAAGTCTGACCGCCTCTTATATACGTCGGAGGTGACGGCCGATTGAACAACACCCAATCGCAAAACACACCTATTACCTTTTTCATCTACTTTTTGTTCTCTCCAACGTTTCTGCTTTCTCGTTCTTCATTGTTCTTAGTGTTGGAGAGCTATGAATCCTGAGGCTCTATGGGTTGTTGAACCAACTTAGGGCAACCCATAGCCGTCACACTCCTTGACGGGGTCCTTTCAGGATGTGTGGGGTTTCAGATCCTCAACAATTCTCGTCGGTTGTACTGCGAATCGTGCTTCAGCCAAGGCTCCTTCGACGTGAGCTGCGGTGCACCACCCTCGGCGTTGAAGGTAATTTGTTCGTGTGCGAACAAAATCGTCAAAACTGGCCTCAAATGAAAGTGGTAGTTTATTTTTGCCAAAAATTAGATTAAAGTGGTAGCTTTTTGTTGGCATTTTGAAAGTGTTAGTTCCGTGGGACACAAACCGCAAATGTTTTTTTTTGTTAAATACTCACGTGTTAAGCTTTCTTCTTGTGACTCAAACAATTTGTGTTTGTATTTATCCTGGTCCAACCAGGTCCATCCGAACGACGACTCTAACAACCATCAGGTGAGCTCCGTTGGTCGTTAGGCACACGTGGACCTCACATGTGGGCAAATGTTGTCATGACCTTGTTTAAAATCTGTTGACGCTGGCAAGACAGTAAATGTAATTAAGATGACCTCGAATGAAAGATTTTTCAACATGAAAAGTTTCGTATCATTGAAGTGAACAACTTTTATATTTAGATCATTGCTATCCGACCACAACTCAGGGGGCGAACCTGAGCTCGGAGTATTGAGATTTAGGGTTTTGGTGCACTGTTTGTCCGATTACCCCTTCAAGATGACCATGGATGAAAGACTTCTCCAGATGAAATGTCTTCGTCTCGTCGAGCCAAATGATTTTGATACATAAATCATCTCAATTCCAGGTTGTATGCGACCCATGGATCGAAGACAAGATCAGGCTAAAAAATCCCATTGGCCAATCTGAGGTCTCAAAAAATCCAAGGCTCCTCCGACGTGAGCTGTGGCGAACCACCCTCGGCGTTGAAGGTACGTAGTGATATGTTCGTGTGCGAACAAAACCGTTAAAACTGTCATCAAACGAAAGTGGTAGTTTATTTTTGCCAAAAATTAGATTAAAGTGGTAGCCTTTTGTTGACGTTTTGAAAGTGGCAGTTCCGTTGGACACAAACCGCAAATGTGTTTTTTTTCTTTGTTAAATACTCACGTGTTAAGCTTTCTTCTTGTGACTCAAACAATCTGTCTTCGATTTAACCGTGACCTCACGGTCTTCGACCATACTTCGGTTACCCGCGATTTGACGTGCAGCACGAAAATATCAGAGCTGCTCCTGCTTTTGTTCGCAAAGAAACGGAGCAAACAATCTAGTTTCATGACCTGTCCAATTTTGTGAACCATTAAATTTTGGCGGTGAAAAGTAGACAGAAATGCTAATACAAACCAGTTGATCACATTGTAGGCTGCTTGCCTGCTGACAGTCTGACACCGATCAGCGTCGCCTCTTCGTTCATTTTTTTCTTGTCTGGATTAGAGCGTGCTCTATGCTGGAGGCATCGCTGTGGCTGGGCCCACGCAACACCCAGCGGCAGGACCTCAGATCTCCAAAGTGGGGCCACGGCCCATGGCCTCTGGGCCCAGGCTTGTCCTCCACCCTCCACACACCCCCACGGCCACGGCTGCCTCCCGCTATATAGCGTACTCCGTTACCACCGTGTCCGCCCGTCTCCTTCACTCTCAGCCGTTTTCCTCCGCCTCTCCCGAGCTCCCCGCTCCCCGCATCCAAACGCCAAAACGCACAGGGGAAAGCAGCCGCTCGCCGCGGCGAGTCGGGCCGTCGCGATGGTGGATGTGGAGCACCGGATGGCGGGCATGGCCCCGGCGGCGCACGCGGCCGGCCTGCGCCGTCTCTCCACGCGCGCCGCGGCCGGCCCTTCCTCGGCGTCCGCGTCCCCGCGCCACGGGCTCTACTCCTTCCAGGGCCTGGCGTCGTCCGTGCTCTCGCACCTCCGGGCGTCCGGGGTGGCCGTCCTCCCGGGGCTCTCCGACGCGGAGCTCGCCCGCGCCGAGGCCGAGATGGGGTTCACCTTCCCGCCCGACCTCCGCGCCGTGCTGGCCCTCGGGCTGCCGTCGGGCCCCGGGTTCCCGGACTGGCGCTCCCGCGCGGGGCTCCGCGCCGCGTTCGACCTGCCCGTCGCCGCGGCGTCGCTCCAGATCGTGAGGGGCGCGCTGTGGCCGCGGTGCTGGGGCAAGAGGCCGGCCGACCCGGACCGCGCGAGGCGGCTCGCTCGCTCCGCCATACGGCGAGCGCCGCTGCTGGTGCCGCTCTTCGATCGGTGCTACCTGCCCTGCACCCCCTCCCTCGCCGGGAACCCCGTGTTCTTCGTCACCGACGACCGCGTCCTCTGCTGCGGCCTCGACGTCGTCCACTTCTTCACCCGGGAGTCGTCCTTCCAGCCGATGGACATCTCATCCCCGTTCGCGGCGATGCAGTCTTCCGGCGCGAGCACGCCGTGCACGCGGCGCAGCCTCGACGCGGCCTGCGGCGGCCAGGCTCCGCGCTGGATCGAGTTCTGGAGCGACGCGGCCTCCGACCGGCGCCGCCGCGACTCGTCGTCCTCCGAAGCCTCCACCGCATCCACATCCTCGTCAGGCTGCTGCTCGCCACCCCGGAGGTCGACGCCGCGCTGGGTGGACAACTACCTGGACAAGCTCGGATCGGTGCTCAAGAAAGGTGGCTGGAGGGACAGGGAGGTGGACGAGATGGTGGAGGTGGCCGCCTCGGGGATGTTCGACGGCGAGGAGGCTCCGCCAGCCGCAGACGCGGAGGCCGTGCTCGACACACTGCTGCTGAAGACGGACCGGTGCTCGGACTCCCTCAGGCGAGCCGGATGGAGCTCCGAGGACGTGTCGGACGCGCTGGGGCTGGACCTCCGGCGGTGCAAGGAGCCGCACCGATCGGCCGTGCGGGTGCCCCCAGAGATCGCCGCCAAGGTGCAGCGCCTCGCGCGGACGGTGGCGAGGTCGTGACCAGCTGATCCCGCCGGCGTCGGCCGTTAATCTTTTCTCTTTCTTTTCCCCTCGAAGGAGGGATCGATCGATTAAACAACAACACTTGTATGTTACTACTACTAAGTGAGAAAAGTAAACTGGGCCATGTTACTTCGTGTGCATGGATACGCAAGTAAATTAAGCCGTGTTCACGTGCGTGATGTACCATCAATTGCCAAGAAACAACGTCCCGGAAATCAACGCTGTTCTTCCAAGGGATCCAACCCTTGTGTTCCCCCCCGTCTCCATGGATGGGTGGTATCTTTTTCCTGTGTGCATGTGTTGGTTTGGATACCGTTAGGGCCTGGCCTGGCTGTGCGGAATCTCATTCATTTACCAACCACGATGGGTGGGTGCAGCTGCATGATGCTTTTGCATATAGTATCCACAAAGAGATTAACCAGATCCTGCGAAACTTCGATCCATCCATCCATCCAACCGTAAGGGATCACGCAAAAACTTACATGCTTTACAACGGCTAACCCCATCTGCATTGGTTGACCAACCACCAAGAGTTCGGGCTACGCTTTACAGAGGGTACGTACGTGCGTGCATGCTTTCCTTGGGTGTTCAGCATACTCCTCCAAATTGCATTGCATGTCTGCGAACCAAGCAAGAACATCTGACATGCATCATTCGCCTAGTGGCTGGCGGTAACTAATCAGGAAGCAATCGCTCTGCTTTTCTTTTCTTAAGCAGGAGGAAAGGGACATCGGGAGAGGATTAGGGAGCAGCCGGGCGTGCCCGTGCACGCCCGCCCGTCCCTTTCCTTGCCTCGCGCCACGGCATGCTCATGCTCGCCCCAAAAGGAAGGCTTTGTCCCGTTGTCATCGCCGGGACGGTGGGCAAGTTGCACGGCTGCACGCACACGCGCGGGTGGCCCGTGGGCGCGCCCGCCGCTGCCTGTGGCTGCACCGTGCACTCGTGCAGGTACCCCGTGAGGGCCGTTGAGGCGTCGTACCGCCGTACGTGAACAAGGCTGGCGCCCTCGATGGCACGATCGGCGCCCTCGCTTTTGCTTGTGAGCGATGGACAGCTTTGTTGTTGGTCACTTGAGTTCTGTGCGCGCGCGCGCGTCCTCTTTTAATGCGCCGTGGTGACCACCGCCGGACGGACACGGCCCAGGTTAAAGCCGCCCGCTCCGCGGTTTGTTGGGCGCCCACCTCCCCGTGCATGCATGCATGCACGCCCGTGCGCGCGCGCGCGCGCACCGCACGAACCAGCTCGCAGACGTACGTGGTCCTGTGTGTGTGTACGCGCTTCTGCTGGGCTCTGGAAAAGGGTGGCGCTGTCACGCCGATGCCTGCCGCCATGGCAATGTTTTTGTACCCTTGTGCCGAGCCTTTACCGAAGGTAACAAACGCGACCCTTGACGCTTCCCCTGCAGCGTTCGATGAGATTTCACACAAAGGGCCGAGGCACGGGGTTAACTTAATGCCGCCTATGCCGTCGAAGCAAAACTTAATGCCGCCTTTACAGAGCACAGCCACCCAACATAGCAAGCTCAGAGGTTGAACATGACCCGGCCATAATGCTAAAGAAGTTCGATGAGATCTTAGAGCATCTCCAACATGTATTAAAAAGCGCCACAAGAAAAACTCATAAGACGCTACAGCATGCTTGGGTTGGTTTTTGGCCATACTTATTGGGCCAAAGAATAATATTATAATAGCTGTAGGCTACGCTTCAAAGAGTAATAAAAATAATATGCTTGGCACAACAGACAAACCACATATACATTTTAAAGAAGATGAGCAAAATGATCAAACAAATAAAATAAAAATCAATAACAAATAGTTCAAAATAAATCATTACAACTCAAACAAATAGTTTATCGCTCAAGACAACAACAAATAGTTCAAAATAAATTATTACGACATAACAAATAGTTCATGAACAATACAATGTCGAGTGCAGATATCATCATGCTCTTTGCCGTCCATGCCATGCCCACCACTCTTCAATTAGATCATTTCAAGTTCCTTGTGCGTTGCGGGACGCCGAATGGCATGATAGGAGGCAACAAACGGGCTACCCTTTCAGCCCTCCGCCGACTCGCACGGGATGTCCTAAGAGCTCATACTGTGAGTAGTCTAAATCTTGGCCACGCTCATTCTCGATGATCATATTGTGCATGATCACACAAGCGTGCATGATGTACCAAAGCATTTTTTGATCCCAAAATCTAGCGGTCCTCTCACAATAGCAAATTGGGCTTGCAAAATCCCAAATGCTCTCTCCACATCTTTTCTAGCCGCCGCATGAGCATTGTGGAAATCAAGATTTTTCTTACCTTCCGGCTTTTTCAACGGCTTCACGAAGGTTTGCCACTTTGGATAGATAATAGCCATAGTTGTACGTGACGCCATTTGCTACAAATCGCACGGTGGCAACTCACCGCTTGCAATCTTATTCATCATGGTGACCGTTGACAACATTGATGTCATTCAAAGATCCGGGCATTCCAAAGAATGCATGCCAAATCCAAGTCTCCGATCGGCCACCGCTTCAAGGATTATAGTGGAACCCTTTTTTGGCCGTGGAATTGCCCATGCCATGCCTTTGGACAATTCTTCCAATTCCAATGCATGCAATCTATTGAGCCAAGCATGCCAGAAAGCCGCGAGCTTTGTTCATCGCCAATAGCCTTGCGACGCCTTGAGATTGGGAGATCTCAAATACTCCTCGCCAAACACTTGCACAATTCCCATCGCAAAGCGCTTGACACATGATGGCTTGGCTCTCACCCATAGCCAAGTGATCATCAACAAGATCAGCCGGTATACCAGATGCCAACATACTCAAAAGCGGCTGTCACCTTCTAAAAGGTGCTATGCCCGAGCTCTCCGCGGCATTCCTCTTTGCTGAAAAAACGGTCATGGCTCGCTAGTTTCTCCGCAATGCGCTGAACAACTCGGTGCTCATCCTAAACCGCATTTAAAATACGACTCGGGTATATAGGATTCTCCGCAAAATAATGCCCGATCAATCTGTTGTAGGCATCGATCCTATCCCTCCAAATTTTACGCCGACCCATAACCGAACCACCGTGCTTCGGTTTTTATTGATATGCATAGCTACGATCATTGCAAGATCCTCCTCCTCTTTCATATCAAATTCTTCTTGGAAGAATCATACGACGAACTCATCTACAATGTTCAATACTATACTATAAAACTACAATTCAAAACATGCACCAAATTCATGAAGTTTGAGCAATACATACCTTGTAGGCGTTTTGTCAAACACCTTGCGGGGCTAGGCTTGGCGGCGGGCGCCGTTCCTGACGACGGAGGGCTGGCGCCGCGGTACTAGGAGGGATGGGCGAAGCGCGGGATAGGCCAGGGAAGCTCGAGACGGTCGCTGGGTGTCTTGGCGGCGCGGCTTGGCCGGCCGAAAGTGAAGCGCGACAGAAGAGCGGGCGAAGGCCGATTGTGCCAAGACGCAGTAGCTGGCGCTCAAATACGCCGCTGGTAAGTAAGTTTTTGACCGCGCGTCCAACCTGTTTTAATGGAGCGCTTGACGTTGTTCTTGCGCGCTAAAACACCTATTTTACTGGCGCTGGCTAGTTTAAGCAGTGCATTGTTGGAGATGCTCTTAGCCGGGTGCAAATTTCCATTTGCACGGCCTATCACGGCGGTTGATTAGTCCGTGACGGTACCTATTTTTTAGTGCTCCAGTAATGACCACCCATAGTGTGATGTTAACATCCTTAAAAGATGAAGATCGATCAGCTGTCCGCATCTTTATCAGCTCTCTGGTGGCTCTCCTTATCTCCCGAGCCGGTGTCAGTAATTATGCCAAGCTAGTAGCATGGACGGTCGGGAAGCCGATCTGATCTCGTTGCCTTGCCTCTAAAAACTTGCGGCGAAATTTCCTGCCACTTGACGCGATATTTAACTCGCCCATGGGATTAGCAGTAGTACACTAAATAAAGCCCGCCTACCTTTCAGCAGACAAAATCTGGACCTATTACCCTGTCGCACTGAACACTGCACACCGGGCTTGTCTGTGAGCCCTTGGCGTTGCCGCGAAGAAAAAGAACGTTGTACCTACGAGCTTAGCGCCAACCACTGCTTGTTAACGAGCACGGACCGTCGCATTAATCTAAACGGGCTACGAGTTCCAGGCCCAGCAACCGACAAATCCCGTGGCGCCTTCTTATCCCGAGCCCAAAGTCCATCAGAAAATCGCCTTCTTTCGCCCGTGGTCCTTCGCCCCACCATGATCGTCGTCTTGGTAGCAAGTCATTCGTGCCTGGTCTGTTCATACTATTACTTGGTTTTCTAGCACCGCCGAGGGCGCAAACGGATTAATTTGGCTCCAAAGTGGCGTGGCACGTACAAGAAGACGGGTTGTCAACCAGTTTTTAACGTCGCAAGAGTACAATGCGGCTTGGCGCGCTTTGCATTGCTAGGGAGCACACGCCCAACAAAGCACCGTCTCGTTCCACTGGAAAGTGAATCGAAAGTATATCCAAAGGCCGTGTTGTACGTACGGGCTCATATTTTGCGTCCCTGGACCACAGTGACCAGCTGCTGCGTGCGTCGACGCCGGCACCAGCTCGCCCGCCCTCGTACCCACATTTAAAGTATCCGAGGTACAGGCCACGGAGGTGGAGCTCGTGCACGGGCTCGCATTGTCAAGTTGTGTCTGCTCCTACTCCGCCCCGATCCATCCTCAGGGGCCACTCGGTGTGAGTGAAAGGATTACTAACTTGCAGAGACGGACGATGTGCCTGGACCACCGTTGCACACTAGTTTACGCGGCTACGGTACTAACCCTGAGTAAAATATCAGCGTCCATTAATGGAGCTGATTAACAAATGTAAATGCTGCTACCAATCTGATGCTGGGTGCGGGCGTGAGGCCTCGTCGGCCGGACAGAGGGAACCAGGTCACGGTGCCGGCCCGATATTCCCCCAACGAACGACCGTGGTATCTGATAGTATGTGTGTGCGATGGCACGGATCGTATAATGTCGAGCCACGGGCGCGTAGGTACGTTCCGGGCGCTGTAAAGCGCGCGCGCTCCGGCCGGGCGATCGGGGCTGGATCCTTGGCCCTCCGCACACTCCAGCAGCAAAGCCAGCCCCTGATCCGATCGATCCCAATGGCGACGCCGTGCCGCTGTAAAGCACGCGCCCGGCCGAGGTTGCCATGGACGCTTCCGGCCGCGGGGGAGACACCGGTTGGCGCGGGGCGGGACACGATCTTGCCGCGGCGCCGTGGTGCCGATACGGGCGCACGGCGCCAGCCCACGGCTGCCGCTACCGTCCCTGGAACCTCTGCGCGGGCACGCACGTACCACCAGGGAGGAACGAGGGGCCTCTGCATGGCTAGTGAGTGAGTGCACGTGCAGGGGGGGAGACGAGGTGGACCAGAGCACCGGGCGTGTACTGGCGTTTGGCAGCGGGCCAATAATGAGGGGGATCGTGGCGCTGCAGGTGGTGGCTCTGGCTCGCTCGCCGGGGGAAGCAGCGGAGGAGCACACCAGCAAGGACGCGGGCGGCAGCGGGCGTGATTTGATTCGGTCACAGCTCGGCTTTGTATGGGCTTTCGGGGGCGGATCCACCTGGATTTTGTTGGGGCCTCCGTGGCAACGCAAAGGCTGCCGTGCAAGGGAGGCCTGCCTGCCCGATGCCGGTGTTCTCCGATATTTCCTTGTGACCAGGGCGCCGTAATGATTAGGCCGTGCAAGGGAGTACAATCATTTGCCAGATGCTTAAGCAGAGGCCACACATGAGGCTTTCAAGCGAGGCCCCCAGCTATACTGCCATGAAGGCAGGGGTAACTTTGTGTTGTGGCATGACGCGTTTGCAGAAATTGATGTGAAGAAATCGGGTAAACACGAGAAACAAACTTTGCATTCTCTTTCTTTCTAATGAACACCGTTGCAACGCGAGTGATGGTGCGATGTGCTTGTCGTGCCACGCGTCCGTCGCGAGCATGGGAGATCATAGGACAAACCAACACGGTGACACACCGGGCCCATGTTGGCGTAGACTAGTCCTGGCCATGGGCAGCCCGGCCAGGTCGGCCCGACCCGACCCGTCCCGGTCTGATCTTGTCCACGGGCCCGGCTCGGGCCTAGGTTTTGAGCCCGAAGCCCGGCCGGGCCCGGCCTCGTCGATTTTGCCGTTTAAGGATGAGGCCCGGCCCGTGGCCCGACGGGCTTTTAGCGTGATGGGCCGGGCTCGGGCCCGATTTTTAGGCCCGACAGTCGGGCTGGGCCGGGCTCGGGCTTGGGTTTTTTGCGTCGGGCTTTGGTTGACCCGGCTCGAGGGATGGCCAAGTATAGCGTAGACACGGTCACAACAACAAGATAACTAACGAAATACCCTCGTCAAGTTTCTCTTATCAAATAACCGGACCACCGCAAGCTTGAGATTTGTATAAACTATGCATCTTCCTATTCTTGGCTTACCAATGTGGATGGCAGGTTGTGAATGGCACGGCGACAGTTGTGGCGAGTTTGGACTGCAACGGACGCAAGACGATATGGAGGGGTGACGCCGGCGGATGTAACGGTAGAGGTGAAGTTATCTAAGTTTAAGGCGTATAGAGGCCACAATAGAGGTATCTAATGCAATCACTTGTGATGAGTAAGACGAAAGTCGCGGGGAAGATGAGGAGAGGCAAAGTAATGACGACGTGAGTGGGCAAGTGAGGGAAGCCATTAGGGTTAAGAGGAGAGTGGACCATGGGTTGTTGGAGCAAGATGTGAAGATCAAATGGTTAAAACTTCAGCCAATTTTTAACTTTATTTTCGCAATTCTCCTATTTATCAAGTGTCTATGGAGTAACTATTTATAAGCCATCAGATGAAAACCTTTTTTTTTCAAAAAGAGGGTGGAACCCCGGCCTTACCATTGATTGATGCATGCAGTCATCTCTTATCGGCAAGTGCAAGTTTACAAAGTCACGCAAACAATAGAAATATAAGAACCCGGGGCAACCAAATCGCAATTCAGATTACATGAGGCACTTGTGCTATGCTAGTCATATTGCTACAAAGTCATCTTAATTGGTTGAATAAAACCTGTGTTATTGTTTACAAGTAGTTGCACCTAAGAATAATTGACTCCATTCTAGAAAAAAGAGAGGGATGCATGCCTTCGCACGTCGGAGTAAAGACCACATACAGATCCAATGCATATATTTGTGGATAATTTACAAGAAAAAACAAAACTCCATTCCTGTTAAAGATAACATCACTACGACAGCTCCAACTGGCAAGCATAAAAAGTAGACATCCCCACCCGAATTTGGGCCTTAAGTTAGGTTCACTGTAGCCCACCGGTTAGTTGCTTGAAAATAGTGGCTAGTTAAAAAGAATGTGAATATTGTGCAAAAGTAAAAGTGGAAAACGATAAGGCAAGAAGAAGTGGTGTATCGTTCCACATAGTCACAATATCAACACTTCTTATTACCATGTCATTTGCAGGGAAAGGTTGTCTTTTGGTAAGGCGAATCATCGGCACATATACCACATAAAAGTTTGAGGCTACCAATTAGTTCTCTCCAATCTCTAAAAAGTTGTCAACTTTCGGCAACTTCTGATTTTGCTGGTCCACAATTGCGTTCTCCTGCTGAAAGTTGGCAAAAAGTTGTCAATTGCGTAGGAGAACGCAAAGTATCGTGAGCAAGCAACTAGTTTCATTTTTAATGAGACATTGAGGTTCTAAATGTATTATTGAGCGAAAAACATTGCATTGATTACGTCGGCATAAATAGATCTAACAGAGAAGATGCAAGACATATGGAGCTTCCGACAGAAAACATATGGATCATGAGATAAGTTGATGGACATCAACCTACAGTCCAAACGCAACCAAGGATTTTAATCCAATGTGTGCCTCTACATGCAAGGCTGAGAGTTGTGCCCCCATAACAGTCGCCATGGAAATGTGTTCCCTTTATCATCCATGACTGTAACCAAACCTTTCCAAGAAAAGAGTTCTTAACCATCACTCGTGATAGTGTATTTTTAGTGTAGGTATATGTTACATGATAGTTCTTCCCAAACCCCATCGTCATTAAGTAGTTTGAAAAACCATTTGTTAGGCAATCATTCATTCCTAGCCATTTTCCCCCCTTGATCTTTCAATCTACAGACACTTGGCTAGTAGATATTTTCGTTTATACTAATCAAATTGTCAAAAGAAGACTTGGATCGATAATACTCCAAGCTTTTGCTTAGCCCCCTTAGGGATATCGAAGGACAACACAAACATAGGCAAACTAATGAGCACAACATTGATTGGAACAAGCCCCCCCATAACGTCGAAGTGCTTGCGAATAGAGTAGGGGCACTGAGGTACCAACAAAGGAAAGGGGGGTTGATCCAACCTCATGACACAAAAGTTGCATATATTGGTCCACAATTGCGTTCTCCTGCGCAAAGTAGAAGACTCTGGATGGAATTCCTTATTTAACACCGTCTAAACTTTCCTATTTTACATTGAAAACCTTTTTCTATTAATTGACATACAATTCTTAAAAAATTACAGGATTGCACTCAAGTTAATTAACTTTTTCCATATAAAAATGGTGGTGTCATCCGCGTACTGTAAGATGGAGAAGCCTCCATCAAATAGGGGCGGAATGAGACCGCCCACCTACCCATCTTCTTCCGCTCTTGTAATAAGAATGAAGGTTGTGTATATTAAACATAATCGATGGACCCCTTATCTCAAACCCATTAATTTTAGAAACAATGACATATGTCAACACACACAGTACCGCCTTAAAGAAAGTTATGAACCCAGTGACACCAAGTGGGTGCAAAACCCTTCATCCCTATAGCCTACTGTAGCAAATGTCACTTTAAATTATCGTAAGTTTTCTTGAAATTCACTTTGAAGATAACACAGTATAGCTTATTCATATGTAACTCGTGGATGCTCTCATGTAGGACACCAAATCCCTCTAAAGTATGTCGACCATACATGAAAGTCCTTTGGGTTGGCCTAACCACATTATGCAAAATTACCGTAAAGTAGTCTGTAGAAACTTTCATGAAGATTTAAAGCTAATGTTTGGCAATTATATGGCCAAAACAATTGAATTTAAATTGCGTCCACTTTTTCTGTAAGGAAGACTAACAACACAAAAATTCAGCCAAAACAAGGGCGGGTTTCCTTGATACAAGTAATTGAACATCTGCATCAAACATTCATTAGTAACCTCGCCAAAGTCACTCATAAAACTCATCAAGAACCCTTTTTGTCATGGAGCCTTATTATGCTTCACGTGAGATATACTCTTAAATTTTCTTGTTCGTGAAGTGGGTTACGAGGACTGTCCTCAAAAAAGGAAAGTTGACGAATGCCAACGCTGAAAATGTTTGAAGTAGGATATTTGGTTTCGTGTAATTATACAAATATGAGGGTGGACCAAACGGCCATTATGAGCCAGAAATTAGTTGATATGGAAATAGTTATTTGAAATCGATTAAGAGCATCTCTAGCTGATCCTCAAAATGTAGGCCCTCATATGCCCCCTCAAACTTTAACTCCATATATTTGAGGAGTTAAAAAATGTGATTCCTAGCTCAACTCTTAAATTTAGCTCCTAAAAAGTGCACACAATTTCATTGAAAAAAAGTTAAAATTAGTCAATTCAAACACACATCTTCATTCAAACTACATTGCATAACACGAAATTTAACTACATTGCATAAACTACCCGATCTGAAGGAAATAAAAAATAAAGAAAGCCTAATCCTCAATGTTCATGAGATCGTCCTAATTCAAGCTGTTGTCGGAGACATCAAAGTTGTTGGAGTCGCGGGAGCAAAAGCCGATGACCGCCCCACCGGACGGCCCGACCTCGTCGGTAGCCCCATTCTTATACAGCTTGAGACGTTGGCTCTCCTCGGTGATGAGCTCCGTATTATTCTAGCATTGCTCGGCCATGAAATCCTCACTGACGCGTGCCGCGTTGAGCCGCTCAAAGGCTACCGATTCTCCCGCACCTCACGGTAGGAGACCACTTGGGGGTCGATGGCGATGAATTCCTGGACTTCGCGTCTACTGATGGGGGAAGCTGGTCTTCATCCGGCTGCCATAGAGGCTCACTGCCTTCATGTCATAGGCCCTCGCCACCAGCTCTGCCTACTGGAAGGAGCCAATCGAGTACCGGCGGCCGGTCTCCTGACCAGTTATTTTTAAACCCACGCCCCCACGATCGTTGCCTCACGCCGTGGTACTTCCTCTTCGGCAGCAGCAGATAGGTGAAGGAGCGGGAGCAGGGGCACGTCGCTGTGTTCTCGCATCATCTGTGCGCCGCGGTGTGAATCCGCATTTTGAATCAGCGGCGGCGACTTTCGACGTCTAGATCCCACCATTTTGGTGGAGGGGGTGTGGCGTTGGTTGATTAGAAGTGTCAATGGAAGTGCATGGTGGCTTGGGGGGGGGAGGAGTGCTGGCGGGAGGTGCAGGTGGATTTGGACGGCGCATGCGCCACTGCGATGCAAGCGAAGGGAGAGAGACGACGCAGGGGGTCTGGTGGGGTCGAATATTTATTCTGAGATGGAGTTGCGGTTGAGTAAATATAAGCGGCGGCCGACGCCTGCAGTAGATTTGTGAGGAGTTAAACCGACAAGGGTTTGGCTAGGTCTGGTTTAACTCCTCAATTTTTTTTGTCTTTATAGTTTTGAGGGATCGGCTAGAGATGCTCTAAAATATAGTCACTCTTATTTGAGTCAATTGAGTAGGCATTGCAGTGAACCTTTTCCATAAACAAGTGATGTGCTAAGGGCATGGCTAGGGGCTTGTCGACTGAATTTGTTTTTGGGTTAGTCAATTTGTTCTGGGCCGTGTGAAGCAAAATGAACGATCGGACGGCCTTGTTCAAACTCCTGATCTTCCTATTCACCTTATTTCTCAAAACCGCCCATATCCATCGGCCTATCCGTCTGCCTCCTAAACCATCAACCTTCAAACTTGTGGTCGGCTACAGCTCATTCCTGGCCAAGGCCTTGCCAGCGTCCTCGGGCCTCACTACCACTCGCCCCGGTGTCGACGTCGTCGGCCATGAAATCGACTAACCCAAATTTGATTTTCAGAAAACTTACTTCCTGCCAAACTATCTAGCCCGATTTGCAACTCAGAATGCCTCGTACAGTACAGTATGTGAAGGAAATATGCCCTAGAGGCAATAATAAAGTTGTTATTTATATTTCCTTATACCATGATAAATGTTTATTATTCATGCTAGAATTGTATTAGCCGGAAACTTAGTACATGTGTGAATACATAGACAAACAGAGTGTCACTAGTATGCCTCTACTTGACTAGCTCGTTGAATCAAAGATGGTTAAGTTTCCTAGCCATAGACATGAGTTGTCATTTGATTAATGGGATCACGTCATTGGATAATGATGTGATTGACTTGACCCATTCCGTTAGCCTATCACTTGATCGTTTAGTTTATTTGTTATTGATTTCTTCATGACTTATACATGTTCCTATGACTATGAGATTATGCAACTCCCAAATATCGGAGGAACACTTAGTGTGCTACCAAACGTCACAATGTAGTGATTATAAAGGTGCTCTACAGGTGTCTCCGATGGTGTTTGTTGAGCTGGCATATATCGAGATTAGGATTTGTCACTCCGATTGTCAGAGAGGTATCTCTGGGCCCTCTCGAAAATGCACATCACTATAAGCCTTGCAAGCAATGTGACTAATGAGTTAGTTTCGGGGTGATGCATTACGGAACGAGTAAAGAGACTTGCCGGTAACGAGATTGAACTAGGTATTGAGATACTGACGATCGAATCTCGGGCAAGTAACATACTGATGACAAAGGGAACAACGTATGTTGTTATGCGGTATGACCAATAAAGATCTTCGTAGAATATGTAGGAACAAATATGAGCATCCAGGTTCCGCTATTGGTTAATGACCGGAGATGAGTCTTGGTCATGTTTACATAGTTCTCGAACCCGTAGGGTCCGCACGCTTAACGTTCTGTGACGATCGGTATTATGAGTTTATGTGTTTTGATGTACCGAAGGTTGTTCGGAGTCCTGGATGTGATCACAGACATGATGAGCAGTCTCGAAATGGTCGAGACATAAAGATCGATATATTGTATGGCTTGTTTGGACATAAGAATGGTTTCGGGTGAGTTCGGGCATTTACCGGAGTACCGGAAGGATACCGGAACCCCCCGGGGAATGTCTGGGCCTTATTGGGCCTTAGTGGGAGAGAGGAGGAGGCGGCCTAGGAGGGGGCGCCCCCCCCCCCAAGCCCAGTCCGAATTGGGAAGGGGGCCGGCCCCCTTTCCTTCCTCCCTCTCTCCTCCTTCCTTCCTCTCCTACTCCTACTTGGAAGGGGGGGGGGGAATCCTACTGCCGGTGGGAGTAAGACTCCCCTAGGGTGCGCCATAGAGAGGGCCGGCCCTCCCCCTCCTCCACTCCTTTATATACGGGGAGGGGGGCACCCCATAGACACACAAGTTGATCATTGTCTTAGCCGTGTGCGATGCCCCCTGAGGGTGTCCTGGATTAGGGGGTCCTCGGACAGCAGGACTATATACTTTGGCCGGACTGTTGGACTATGAAGATACATGATTGAATACTTTGTCCCGTGTCCGGATGGGACTCTCCTTGGCGTGGAAGGCAAGCTTGGCAATTCAGATATGTAGATCTCCTCCCTTGTAACCGACTCTGTGTAACCCTAGCCCCCTCCGGTGTCTATATAAACCGGAGGGTTTAGTCCATAGGACAAAAAACAATCAAAATCATAGGCTAGCTTCTAGGGTTTAGCCTCTACGATCTCGTGGTATATCAACTCTTGTAATACTCATATCATCAAGATCAATCAAGCAGGAAGTAGGGTATTACCTCCATCGAGAGGGCCCGAACCTGGGTAAACATTGTGTCCCCCGCCTCCTGTTACCATCCGCCTTAGACGCACAGTTCGGGACCCCCCTACCCGAGATCCGCCGGTTTTGACACCGACATTGGTGCTTTCATTGAGAGTTCCGCTGTGCCATAACCATTAGGCTTGATGGCTGATACGACCATTTTGCATCATGCTTTTATATCGATATTTATTGCATTATGGGCTGTTTTTACACGTTATGTCACAATACTTATGCCTATTCTCTCTTAATTTACAAGGTTTACTTAAGGAGGGAGAATGCCGGCAGCTGGAATTCTGGGCTGGAAAAGGAGCAAATATTAGAGACCTATTCTGCACAACTCCAAAAGTCCTGAAACTCCACGGAATATCTTATAATAAATAATAATAAATCCTCGCCAAAGATGAAGGCCAGGGGCCCACACCCTGTCCACGAGGGTGGGGGGCGCGCCCCCTCCTAAGGCGCGCCCCTACCTCATGGGCCCCCTGGTGGCTCTGTGATGCCCATCTTCTGCTATATGAGGTCTTTCGTCGAGAAAAATAAAATAAGAAGCAACCTTTCGGGACGAAACTCCGGCGCCACGAGGCGGAACCTTGGCGGAACCAATCTAGGGCTCCGGCAGAGCTGTTCTGCCGGGGACACTTCCCTCCGGGAGGGGGAAATCATCACCATCGTCATCACCAATGCTCCTCTCATCGGGAGAGGGCAATCTCAATAAACATCTTCACCAGCACCATCTCCTCTCAAAACCCTAGTTCATCTCTTGTATTCAATTCTTGTCTCTAAGTCCGGGATTGGTACTAGTAGGTTGCTAGTAGTGTTGATTACTCCTTGTAGTTGATGCTAGTTGGTTTATTTGGTGGAAGATTATATGTTCAGATCCTTTATGCATATTAATACCCCTCTGATTATGAACATGAATATGCTTTGTGAGTAGTTACGTTTGTTCCTGAGGACATGGGAGAAGTCTTGCTATTAGTAGTCATGTGAATTTGGTATTCATTCGATATTTTGATGAGATGTATGTTGTCTAGCATCTAGTGGTGTTATGTGAACGTCGACTACATAACACTTCACCATTATTTGGTCCTAGAGGAAGGCATTGGGAAGTAATAAGTAGATGATGGGTTGCTAGAGTGACAGAAGCTTAAACCCTAGTTTATGCGTTGCTTCGTAAGGGGCTGATTTGGATCCATATGTTTCATGCTATGGTTAGGTTTACCTTAATACTTTTGTTGTAGTTGCGGATGCTTGCAATAGAGGTTAATCATAAGTGGGATGTTTGTTCAAGTAAGAACAGCACCCAAGCACCGGTCCACCCACATATCAAATTATCAAAGTACCGAACGCGAATCATATGAACGTGATGAAAACTAGCTTGACGATATTCCCATGTGTCCTCGGGAGCGCTTTTCCTTATATAAGAGTTTGTCCAGGCTTGTCCTTTGCTACAAAAAGGATTGGGCCACCTTGCTGCACTTTATTTACTTTTGTTACTTGTTGCTCGTTACCAAATTATCTTATCGCAAAACTATCTGTTACCACTTATTTCAAGACTTGCAGAGAATACCTTGCTGAAAACCGCTTATCATTTCCTTACGCTCCTCGTTGGGTTCGACACTCTTACTTATCAAAAGGACTACGATAGATCCCCTATACTTGTGGGTCATCAAGACTCTTTCCGGCGCCGCTGCCGGGAGTGAAGCGCCTTTGGTAGGTGGAATTTGGTAAGGAAAAATTATATAGTGTGCTGAAATTTACTGTCACTTGTTACTATGGAAAGTAATCCTCTAAGGGGCTTGTTCGGGGTATCTTCACCCCGACCAGTAGAGCAAAGAGTTGCTCCTCAACCTAGTAAACCTACTGAAAATGAAAATGTTCCCTTTGAAGTTGCTTCGGGTATGTTAGAAAAACTGCTGGCTAATACTTTTACAGGAGATGAAACAAAGCATCCTGATGAACATCTACTCTATGTGGATGAAGTTTGTGGACTATTTAAGCTTGCAGGTATACCCGATGATGTTGTTAAGAAGAAGGTCTTCCCTTTATCTTTGAAGGGATATGCATTGACATGGTATAGGCTATGTGATGATACGAGATCATGGAACTATAGAAGACTGAAATTGGAATTTCATCAAAAGTATTATCCTATGCATCTTGTTCATCATGATCGCAATTATATATATAATTTTTGGCCTCGCGAAGGAGAAAGCATCACTCAAGCTTAGGGGAGGCTTAAATCAATGTTGTATTCATGCCCCAATCATGAGCTCCCAAGAGAAACAATTATTCAAAATCTTTATGCTCGGCTTTCTGAAAACAATCGCACCATGCTCGATACTTCTTGTGTTGACTCTTTTATGATGAAGACTATTGAATTCAGATGGAATTTATTGGATAGAATTAAACGCAACTCTAAAGATTGGGACCTCGACGAAGGTAAGGATTCAGGTATGACGCCTAAGTTTGATTGTGTTAAATCTTTTTATGGATACCGACATTTTCCGTAAGTTTAGCACTAAATATGGACTTGACTCTGAGATAGTAGCTTCTTTCTATGAATCTTTTGCTACTTATGTTGATCTCCCCAAGGAGAAGTGGTTTAAATATCATCCTCCCATAGAAGTAAAAGTAGCTGCACCTATTAAAGTTGAAGAAAAGACTATCACTTATAATGATCCTATTGTTCCTACCTCTTATGTTGAGAAACCACCTTTCCCTGTTAGAATAAAGGATCATGCTAAAGCTTCGAATGTGGTTCGTAAAAGCAATATTAGAACTTATACACCTCCTGAGCAAGTCAAAGTAGAACCAAATATTGCTATTGTTAAAGATCTCTTGTCTGATAATATTGATGGGCATGTTATTCAATTCTGTGGTGAATCTTCTAGAATTGCTAAACCTGGCGCTAAAGATAAACATAGACCTGTGGTAGGCGTGCCTGTTATTTCTGTTAAAATAGGAGATCATTGTTATCATGGCTTATGTTATATGGGTGCTAGTGCTAGTGTTATACCTATTACCTTTTATGAGGAAATTAAGCATGAAATTGCACCAGCTGAAATAGAAGGTATTGATGTTACAATTAAACATGCCAATAGAGATACTATATCGCCAGTGGGACTTGTTAGAGATGTTGAAGTCTTGTGCGGGAAAACTAAATATCCTGCTGATTTTCTTGTTCTTGGTTCCCCACAAGATAGCTTTTGTCCCATTATATTTGGTAGACCCTTCTTGAATACTGTCAATGCTAAGATTGATTGCAAAAAGGATGTTGTTATGGTTGGCTTGGATGATATGATTGATGAGTTTAATTTCTCTAAATTTAGTAAACAACACCGTGAAGAAGAATTGCCTAGTAAGGATGAAATAATTGGTCTTGCTTCTATTGCCGTACCTCCTAGTTATCCTCTAGAACATTATTTGCTAGACCATGAAAATGATATGTTTATGAATGAAAGAAGGGAAACAGATGAAGTATTCTTTAAACAGGAACCTATTCTGAAACATAATTTGCCTATTGAAATCCTAGGGGATCCTCCTCCACCCAAGGGCGATCCCGTGTTTGAGCTTAAACCGTTGTCTGATAATCTTAAATATGCTTATCTTGATGAAAAGAAAATATATCCTGTTATTATTAGTGCTAACCTTTCAGAGCATGAAGAAGAGAGATTATTGAAAACTTTTAAGAAGCATCGTGTTGCTATTGGATATACCCTTGATGATCTTAAGGGCATTAGTCCCACTCTATGTCAACATAAAATAAATTTGGAAGAAGATGACAAACCGGTTCGTGATCATCAACAAAGGCTTAATCCTAAGATGAAAGAAGTGGTAAGAAAAGAAATACTAAAGCTTCTGGAGGCAGGTATAATTTATCCCGTTGCTGATAGTCAGTGGGTAAGTCCTGTTCATTGTGTCCCTAAGAAGGGAGGTGTTACTGTTGTTCCTAATGACAAATATGAATTGATCCCGCAAAGAATTATTACAGGTTATAGGATGGTAATTGATTTCCGAAAATTAAATAAAGCTACTAAGAAAGATCATTACCCCTTACCTTCTATTGATCAAATGCTAGAAAGATTATGCAAGCATACACATTATTGCTTCCTAGATGGTTATTCTGGTTTCTCTCAAATACCTGTGTCGGCTAAAGATCAATCAAAGACTACTTTTACATGCCCTTTTGGTACTTTTGCTTATAGATGTATGCCTTTTGGTTTATGTAATGCACCTGCTACCTTTCAAAGACGCATGATGGCTATATTCTCTGATTTTTGTGAAAATATTTGTGAGGTTTTCATGGAAGACTTTTCCGTCTATGGATCCTCTTTTGATGATTGCTTGAGCAATCTTGATCGAGTTTTGCAGAGATGTGAAGAAACTAATCTTGTCTTGAATTGGGAAAAGTGCCACTTTATGGTTAATGAAGGTATTGTCTTGGGGCATAAAGTTTCTGAAAGAGGTATTGAAGTTGATAAAGCCAAAGTTGATGTTATTGAAAAGATGCCATGTCCCAAGGACATCAAAGGTATAAGAAGTTTCCTTGGTCATGCCGGATTTTATAGGAGGTTCATTAAGGACTTCTCAAAATTTCTCGCCTCGACTAATTTATTACAAAAGATATACCATTTGTTTTGATGATGATTGTGTAGAAGCATTTGAAATACTTAAGAAAGCATTAGTCTCTGCACCTGTTGTTCAGCCACCTGATTGGAATTTACCCTTTGAAATTATGTGTGATGCTAGTGATTATTCTGTAGGTGCTGTTCTAGGGCAAAGAGTTGATAAGAAATTAAATGTTATCCATTATGCTAGTAAGACTCTAGACAATGCTCAAAGAAATTATGCTACTACCGAAAAGGAACTTTTAGCAGTTGTATTTGCTTGTGATAAATTCAGACCCTATATTGTTGATTCTAAAGTAACTATTCACACTGATCATGCTGCTATTAAATATCTTATGGAAAAGAAAGATGCTAAACCTAGACTTATTAGATGGGTTCTCTTGCTGCAAGAATTTGATTTGCATATTGTTGATAGAAAAGGAGCTGAGAACCCCGTTGCAGACAACTTATCTAGGTTAGAGAATGTTCTTGATGACCCACTACCTATTGATGATAGCTTTCTTGATGAACAATGAAATGTCATAACCACTTCTCGTAGCACTCCATGGTATGCTGATGCTAATTATATTGTTGCTAAATTTATACCATCTAGCTTCACATACCAACAAAAGAAAAAGTTCTTTTATGATTTGCGACATTACTTTTGGGATGACCCACATCTTTATAAAGAAGGAGTAGATGGTGTTATTAGACGTTGTGTGCCCGAGCATGAACAGAACAGATCCCACGCAAGTGTCACTCCGAAGCTTATGGAGGACACCACGCTGGAGATAGAACTGCACATAAGGTATTGCAATCTGGTTTTTATTGGCCTACTCTCTTCAAGGATGCCCGTAAGTTTGTCTTGTGTTGTGATGAATGTCAAAGAATTGGTAATATTAGTAGACGTCAAGAAATGCCTATGAATTATTAGCTTGTTATTGAACCATTTGATGTTGGGGGCTTTGATTATATGGGACCTTTTCCTGCCTCTAATGGATATACACATATTTTAGTTGCTGTTGATTATGTTACTAAGTGGGTAGAAGCTATTCCACCTAGTAGTGCTGATCATAACACTTCTATTAAAAATGCTTAAAGAAGTTATTTTTTCCGAGGTTTGGAGTCCCTAGATATTTAATGACTGATGGTGGTTCACATTTTATTCATGGTGCTTTCCGTAAAATGCTTGCTAAAAATGATGTTAATCATAGAATTGCATCTCCATATCACCCTCAGTCTAGTGGTCAAGTAGAATTGAGTAATAGCGAGCTCAAATTAATTTTGCAAAAGACTGTCAATAGGTCTAGAAAGAATTGGTCCAAGAAACTTGATGATGCATTATGGGCTTATAGAACTGCATATAAAAATCCTATGGGTATGTCTCATATAAAATGGTTTATGGAAAAGCATGTCACTTACCTCTTGAACTAGAACATAAGGCTTATTGGGCTATTAAAGAGCTCAATTATGATTTCAAACTTGCCGGTGAGAAGAGGTTATTTGATATTAGCTCACTTGATGAATGGAGAACCCAAGCTTATGAAAATGCCAAGTTGTTTAAAGAAAAAGTTAAAAGATGGCATGACAAAAGGATACAAAGGTGTGAGTTTAATGTAGGTGACTATGTATTGCTATACAACTCTCGTTTAAGATTTTTTGCAGGAAAACTTCTCTCTAAATGGGAAGGCCCTTATGTTATCGAGGAGGTCTATCGTTCCGGTGCCATAAAAATCAACAACTTCGAAGGCACAAATCCGAAGGTGGTAAACGGTCAAAGAATCAAACACTATATCTCAGGTAATCCCATAAATGTTGAAACCAATGTTATTGAAACCGTAACCCTCGAGGAATACATAAGGGACACTTTCCAGAACGTGCTAGACTCCAAAAAGGAATAGGTATGTGGTACGGTAAGTAAACCGACTCCAAAACAATTTTTAAGGCAATATTTCTCCGTTTTGGAATATTTAGAAAAATAGAAAAATAAGTAGCAGACCGGGAAGGACACGAGGGCCCCACGAGGGTGTAGGGCGCGCCCCTACCTCGTGGGCACCTCGTGTGCCTTCCGGACTTCGTTTTCTTGCACGATACGTATTTTGGTCGGTAAAAATTCATTATATATTCTCCCAAAGATTTTGACTCCCGTATCACGCAAATATCCTCTGTTTTTGTTTCGAGCTGTTGCTGCTGCAGACTAGAGCAAGATGTCTTCTCAAGAGTCGGTCGGGGAGAGACAGGTATCTAATCCGGCACCGGAACCAAGGGCAAACAGCGAAGCTGAACCCTTTGGGCCAACAACGGAGCAGGAGATGGAGGCTGACTTGATGAGAGTAGATGCCATGGATGATCAAGAAGTCACTTCTCGCTTCTGAGCTGGGTTCGCGATGGGGGAACAACAGAGCTCAGCTATTCCAAACTCGGTTATCCCTTCCAATGTTAGATTTCTTTCTTATGTAAATATGAAGAGGAGTGTCACTTGTTCTCCCGCAGCTATGCAACACCCTTGGGTGCAAGGAGCCTTAGCAGTTACAGGAAAGCTTCACAAGGAAATAATGGACCTCAAACAGCAAGTCAATAAGCTTAAGGAGGAGAATCGTATCCTAAAGGGCATCCTCGCCAAGAATGTTTCACCAACCCCGAAGAAGGAGACATAATCACACGGGTATGGGCACTCCCCTTGGCAACTGCCAAGCTTGGGGGAGGTGCCCCGGTATCGTATCACAACCACATCTCCTATCTTTACCGTTTTTCTTAGTTCGATCCTATTAGTAATATCTTGATCTAGTAGAATAAAGTTTATGGCATGATCTAGTCTTGAGTTTTGCTTTATGATCTCTCTATGTAATCGAGTCCGTGAGCTATATAATAAAGATTAGTGTTGAGTCAAGGGCTTGATTGTTTTTCCATGATCTTGAGTGAATAAAAGAATAGAGAAAAAGAATAAAAAGAAACAAAGAGTTCATATTGATCTTATTGAGAGTGATGACTTCACATAGAAGAGTATCATAATTAAAAATTGTTGGGAGTTGGCAAACATAGCTTTGGTCATCGTTGCAATTAATAGGAAGTAATAAGGAAAGAGAGGTTTCACATATAGATATACTATTATTGACATCTTTTATGATTGTGAGCACTCATTAAAATATGACATGCTAAAGAGTTGATGTTGGACAAGTAAGACAACGTAATGGGTTATGTTTTCTTATATCTGAGATAAAGTATATTGTCATGGATCTTCCAACATGTTGAGCTTGCCTTTCCCCCTCATGCTAGCCAAATTCTCAGCACTAAGTAGAGATATTACTTGTGCTTCCAAAAAAACCCTTAAACCAGTTTTGCCATGAGGGTCCACCATATCTACCTATGGATTGAGTAAGATCCTTCAAGTAAGTTGTCATCGCTGCAAAGCAATAAAAATTGCTCTCTAAATATGTATGATTGATTGGTGTGGGAGAAATAAGCTTTATACGATCTTGTGATGTGGAAGAAATAAAAGCGATGGACTGCATAATAAATGTTCATGTCACAAGGGGCAATATAAAGTGACGTTCTTTCACATTAAGATTTTGTGCATCCAACCATAAAAGCGCATGGCAACCTCTGCTTCCCTCTGCGAAGGGCCTATCTTTTATTTATTATCTCCTACCTTATGCAAGAGTCATGGTGATCTTCACCTTTCCTTTTTACATTTCATCCTTTGGCAAGCACAATGTGTTGGAAAGATCCTGATTGATATATCTAATTGGATGTAGGGGGCATGAGTTATTATTTTTGACATTACCCTTGAGGTAAAAGGTTGGGAGGCGAAACTATAAGCCCCTATCTTTCTCTGTGTCCGATTAAAACTCCGTAACCACAAGTATCGCGTGAGTGTTAGCAATTATGAAGGACTAAATGATAGTTGAGTATGTGGACTTGCTATTAAGCTCTGACATAGACTCTTTCTGATGTTATGATAAATTGCAATTGCTTCAATGACTGAGATTATAGTTTGTTGGTTCTCAATAAAGTTTATGATTCGTACTCTGCATTGTGAATGGATTATTACTTGAACATAAGAAATCATATTACAATACCTATATATGTTGCTGTTATGAGAATAATCATGATGCCTTCATGTCCGTATTTTATTTTTATCGACACCTCTACCTCTAAACATGGGGACATATTTATCGTTATCGGCTTTCGCTTGAGGACAAGCAAGGTCTAAGCTTGGGGGACTTGATACATCCATTTTCCATCATGCTTTTATATCGATATTTATTGCATTATGGGCTATTGTTACATGTTATGTCACAATACTTATGCCTATTCTCTCTTATTTTACAAGGTTTACATAAGGAGGGAGAATGCCGGCAGCTGGAATTCTGGGCTGGAAAAGGAGTAAATATTAGAGACCTATTCTGCATAACTCCAAAAGTCCTGAAACTCCACGGAATATCTTACAATAAATAATAAAAAATCCTCGCCCAAGATGAAGGCCAGGGGCTCCACACCCTGTCCACGAGGGTGGGGGGCGCGCCCCCTACCTCGTGGGCCCCCTGGTGGCCCTCCGATGCCCATATTCTGCTATGTGAGGTCTTTCGTCAAGAAAAAAAAAAGAAGCAACCTTTCGGGACGAAACTCCGCCGCCACGAGGCGGAACCTTGGCGGAACCAATCTAGGGCTCCGGGAGAGCTGTTCTGCCGGGGACACTTCCCTCCGGGAGGGGGAAATCATCACCATCGTCATCACCAACGCTCCTCTCATCGGGAGAGGCAATCTCCATAAACATCTTCACCAGCACCATCTCCTCTCAAAACCCTAGTTCATCTCTTGTATTCAATTCTTGTCTCTAAGTCCGGGATTGGTACTAGTAGGTTGCTAGTAGTGTTGATTACTCCTTGTAGTTGATGCTAGTTGGTTTATTTGGTGGAAGATCATATGTTCAGATCCTTTATGCATATTAATACCCCTCTGATTATGAACATGAATATGCTTTGTGAGTAGTTACGTTTGTTCCTGAGGACATGGGAGAAGTCTTGCTATTAGTAGTCATGTGAATTTGGTATTCATTCGATATTTTGATGAGATGTATGTTGTCTAGCCTCTAGTGGTGTTATGTAAACGTCGACTACATAACACTTCACCATTATTTGGTCATAGAGGAAGGCATTGGGAAGTAATAAGTAGATGATGGGTTGCTAGAGTGATGAAGCTTAAACCCTAGTTTATCGTTGTTTCGTAAGGGCTGATTTGGCTCCATATGTTTCATGCTATGGTTAGGTTTACCTTAATACTTTTGTTGTAGTTGCGGATTCTTGCAATAGAGGTTAATCATAAGTGGGATGTTTGTTCAAGTAAGAACATCACCCAGGCACCGGTCCACCCACATATCAAATTATCAAAGTACCGAACGCGAATCATATGAACGTGATGAAAACTAGCTTGGCGATATTCCCATGTGTCCTCGGGAGCACTTTTCCTTATATAAGAGTTTGTCCAGGCTTGTCCTTTGGTACAAAAAGGATTGGAACACCTTGCTACACTTTATTTACTTTTGTTACTTGTTGCTCATTACAAATTATCTTATCACAAACTATCTGTTACCACTTATTTCAGTACTTGCAGAGAATACCTTGTTGAAAACCGCTTATCATTTCCTTCTGCTCCTCATTGGGTTCAACACTCTTACTTATCGGAAGGACTACGATAGATCCCCTATACTTGTGGGTCATCAATGGCTCCTTCGATCATCGGCAATGATGCGATCCAGGGTGAGTTTTTCCTCCCCGGACAGATCTTCGATTTGGTGGCTTCGCACTGCGGGCCAACTCGCTTGGCCATCTGGAGCAGATCGAGAGCTACGCCCCTGGCCGTCAGGTCAGGTTTGGAAACTTAAACTATACTGCCGACATCCGCGGATACTTGATCTTCGACGGATTCGAGCCTATGTCAGGTGCGCCGCACAGTAATGACGAGCATGACCTAGCTCTGCCGTCAGACGGTGTTCGGGAGATCACACCTGTGGCTACTCCGGCTCTCAATCCGGAGTAGATTGCGCCGTCCGAGGACGGGTGGATGGACCCCACCACGGAGGCCGCACTCTCAGCGGCGATAGAGTCAAATGCTGACTTCACCTCCTACGATACATGTGTTGCCGGATCCTTGGATCCGTCCCCGGCCACGGGCTTCGAACCGCCTGAAGGAAATATGCCCTAGAGGCAATAATAAAGTTATTATTTATTTCCTTATTTCATGATAAATGTTTATTATTCATGCTAGAATTGTATTAACCGGAAACATAATACATGTGTGAATACATAGACAAACAGAGTGTCACTAGTATGCCTCTACTAGACTAGCTTGTTAATCAAAGATGGTTAAGTTTCCTAACCATAGACAAAGGAGTTGTCATTTGATTAACAAGGTCACATCATTAGTTTAATGATCTGATTGACATGACCCATTCCATTAGCTTAGCACCCGATCGTTTAGTATGTTGCTATTGCTTTTATCCATGACTTATACATGTTCCTATAACTATGAGATTATGCAACTCCCGTTTACCGGAGGAACACTTTGGGTACTACCAAACGTCACAACGTGAATCGGGTGATTATAAAGGAGTACTACAGGTGTCTCCAAAGGCAGATGTTGGGTTGGCGATTTCGAGATTAGGATTTGTCACTCCGATTGTCGGAGAGGTATCTCTGGGCCCTCTCGGTAATGCACATCACTAAGCCTTGCAAGCATTACAATTAATGAGTTAGCTGTGAGATGATGTATTACGGAATGAGTAAAGAGACTTGCCGAGAACGAGATTGAACTAGGTATTGGATACCGACGATCGAAGTCTCGGGCAAGTAACATACCGATGACAAAGGAACAACGTATGTTGTTATGCGGTCGACCGATAAAGATCTTCGTAGAATATGTAGGAGCCAATATGGGCATCCAGGTCCCGCTATTGGTTATTGACCGGAGACGTGTCTCGGTCATGTCTACATTGTTCTCGAACCGTAGGGTCCGCACGCTTAAGGTTTCGATGGCGGTTATATTATGAGTTTGTGTATTTTGATATACCGAAGGAGTTCGAGTCCCGGATGTGATCACGGACATGACGAGGAGTCTCGAAATGGTCGAGACATAAAGATTGATATATTGACGGCTATATTCGGACACGGAAAGGTTCCGGAAGTTTCCGGAGAAAACTGGAGTGCCGGGGGGTTACGAACCCCCGGGAAGTAATGGGCCTTATTGGGCCAAGAGGGGAGAGAGGGCTGCACCAGAGGTGGCGCGCCCCCCATGGGGAGTCCGAATAGGACAAGGAAGGGGGCGGCCCCTTCCCTCTCCCTCTCCTCTCTTTCCTTCCCCTTCCTCCTTCCTAGTTGGACTAGGAAAGGGAGTCCTACTCCCACTAGGAGGAGGACACCCCCTCCTTGGCGCGCCTCCTAGGGCCGGCCGGCCCTCCCCTTGCTCCTTTATATACGGGGCAGGGGGGGCACCCTAGAATACACAAGTTGATCCTTGAGATCGTTCCTTAGCCGTGTCGGTGCCCCTCCACCATATTCCACCTCGGTCATATCGTAGCGGTGCTTAGGCGAAGCCTGCGTCGGTAGAACATCAAGATCGTCCACCACGCCGTCTTGACGGAACTCTCTCTCCCGGAGCTTTGCTGGATCGAACTCGAGGAGCGCCACCGAGCTATACGTGTGTCAAGAACTCGGAGGCGCCGGAGTAACGGCGCTGGATCGGTTGGATCGCGAGGAGAACGTCGACTACTTCCTCTACATTGTGATCGCTTCGCTTGGTCTCACGAGGGTACGAGACAACACTCTCCCCTCTCGTTGCTATGCATCACCATGATCTTGCGTGTGCGTAGGAAATTTTTGAAATTACTCGTTCCCCAACAGTGGCATCCGAGCCTAGTTTTTATGGTTTGATGTTTTGCACGAGTAGAACACAAGTGAGTTGTGGGCGATACAAGTCATACTGCCTACCAGCATGTCATACTTTGGTTCAGCGGTATTGTGAGATGAAGCGGCCCGGACCGACATTACGCCGACGCATACGCGAGACTGGTTTCACCTTCTGAGCACTCGTGCTTAAAGGTGGCTGGCGGGTGTCTGCTCTCTCACTTTAGTTGAACCGAGTGTGGCTACGCCCGTCCTTGAGAAGGTTAAAACGGAGTCTATTTGACGAAGTATCGTTGTGGTCTTGATGCGAGGTGAGATTGGTCCTTGCTTAAGCCCGTAGCAGCCACGTAAAATTTGCAACAACAAAGTAGAGGACGTCTAACTTGTTTTTGCAGGGCATGTTGTGATGTGATATGGTCAAGACGTGATGCTATATTTTATTGTATGAGATGATCATGTTTTGTAACGAAGTTATCGGCAACTGGCTGGAGCCATATGGTTGTCGCTTTATTGTATGAAATGCAACGCCTGTAATTGCTTTACTTTATCACTAAGCGGTAGCGATAGTCATAGAAGCAATAGATGGCGAAGCGATAAACGATGCTACGATGGAGATCAAGGTGTCGCTACCGGTGACGATGGTGATCACGACGGTGCTTCGGAGATGGAGATCACAAGCACAAGATGATGATGGCCATATCATATCACTTATATTGATTGCATGTGATGTTTATCCTTTATGCATCTTATTTTGCTTTGATTGACGGTAGCATTTTAAGATGATCTCTCACTAAAATTATCAAGTAGTGTTCTCCCGAGTATGCACCGTTGCCAAAGTTCGTCGTGCCGAGACACCACGTGATGATCGGTGTGATAAGCTCACGTCCATCTACAACGGGTGCAAGCCAGTTTTGCACACGCAGAATACTCAGGTTATACTTGACGAGCCTAGCATATGCAGATATGGCCTCGAACACGGAGACCGAAAGGTCGGCGTGAATCATATAGTAGATATGATCAACATAAGATGTTCACCATTGAAAACTACTCCATCTCACGTGATGATCGGTTATGGTTTAGTTGATTTGGATCACGTGATCACTTAGATGACTAGAGAGATGTCTGTCTAAGTGGGAGTTCTTAAGTAATATGATTAATTGAACTTAAATTTATCATGAACTTAGTACCGATAGTATCTTGCTTGTCTATGTTTGTTTATAGATAGATGGCTCGTCTTTGTTGTTCCGTTGAATTTTAATGCGTTCCTTGAGAAAGCAAAGTTGAAAGATGATGGTAGCAATTACACGGACTGGGTCCGTAACTCGAGGATTATCCTCATTGCTGCACGTAAGAGTTACGTCTGGATGCACCGCTAGGTGCCAGTGCCCTCTGCTTGATGCAACCGACGACGTTAAGAACGTCCCGCGAGCAAAGCTGATGACTACTCTATAGTTCAGTGTGCCATGCTTTACGGCTTAGAACCGGGTCTTCAACGACGTTTTGAGCGTCATGGAGCATATGAGATGTTCCGGGAGTTGAAGTTGATATTTCAACAGAATGCCGGATTGAGAGATATGAAGTCTCCAATAAGTTCTATAGCTGCAAGATGGAAGAGAATGGGTCATCGGTGAGCACATACTCAGAATGTCCGGGTATTACAATCACTTGATTCAAGCGGGAGTTAATCTTCCGGATGATTGTGTCATTGATGAATTCTTCAATCACGCCACCAAGCTACAAAGGCTTCGTGATGAACTATAATATGCAAGGGTTAGTAAAGACTATGCTCGAGCTCTTCGCAATGCTAAAGGCTGCGGAGGTAGAAATCAAGAAGGAGCATCAAGTGTTGATGGTCAATAAGACCACTAGTTTCAAGAAGAAAGGCAAAGGGAAGAAGAAGGAACTTCAAGAAGAACAGCAAACAAGTTGCTGCTCAGAGAAGAAACCCAAGTCTGGACCTAAACCTGAAATCGAGTGCTTCTATTGCAAGCGACTGGTCCTTGGAAGCGGAACTGCCCCAAGTATTTGGCGGATAAGAAGGATGGCAAGGTGAACAAAGGTATATGTGATATACATGTTATTGATGTGTACCTTACTAGAGCTCGCAGATAGCACTGGTATTTGATACTGGTTACATTGCTAATATTTGCAACTCAAACAGGGACTACGGATTAAGCGAACACTGGCAAAGGACGAGGTGACGATGCGTGTGGGAAATGGTTCCAAAGTCGATGTAATCGCGGTCGGCACGCTACCTCTACATCTACCTTCGGGATTAGTTTTAGACCTAAATAATTGTTATTTGGTGCCAGCGTTGAGCATGAACATTATATCTGGATCTTGTTTGATGCGAGACGGTTATTCATTTAAATCAGAGAATAATGGTTGTTCTATTTATATGAATAATATCTTTTATGGTCATGCACCCTTGAAGAGTGGTCTATTTTTAATGAATCTCGATAGTAGTGATACACATATTCATAATGTTGAAACCAAAAATGCAGAGTTGATAATGATAGTGCAACTTATTTGTGGCACTTTGCCGTTTAGGTCATATCGGTATAAAGCGCATGAAGAAACTCCATCTTGATGGACTTTTGGAGTCACTTGATTATGAATCACTTGGCACTTGCGAACCGTGCCTCATGGGCAAGATGACTAAAACCCGTTCTCGGTACTATGGAGAGAGCAACAGATTTGTTGGAAATCATACATACAGATGTATGTGGTCCGATGAATGTTGAGGCTCGTGGCGGATATCGTTATTTTCTCACCTTCACAGATGATTTAAGCAGATATGGGTATATCTACTTAATGAAACATAAGTCTGAAACATTTGAAAAGTTCAAAGAATTTCAGAGTGAAGTTGAAAATCATTGTAATAAGAAAATAAAGTTTCTACGATCTGATCGTGGAGGCGAATATTTGAGTTCTGAGTTTGGTCTACATTTGAAACAATGCGGAATAGTTTCAAGCAACTCACGCCACCGGAACACCACAGCGCAATGGTGTTTCCGAGCGTCGTAATCGCACTTTACTAGATATGGTGCGATCTATGATGTCTCTTACAGATTTACCGCTATCGTTTTGGGGTTATGCTCTTGAGACGGCCGCATTCACGCTGAATAGAACACCGTCAAAATCCGTTGAGATGACACCTTATGAACTATGGTTTAGCAAGAAACCAAAGTTGTCGTTTCTTAAAGTTTGGGGATGCGATGCTTATGTGAAAAAGCTTCAACCTGATAAGCTCGAACCTAAATCGGAGAAATGTGTCTTCATAGGATACCCAAAGGAGACAGTTGGGTACACCTTCTATCACAGATCCGAAGGCAAGACATTTTTTGCTAAGAATGGATCCTTTCTAGAGAAGGAGTTTCTCTCGAAAGAAGTGAGTGGGAGGAAAGTAGAACTTGATGAGGTAACTGTACCTTCTCCCTTATTTGAAAGTAGTTTATCACAGAAACCGGTTTCTGCGACATCTACACCAAATAGTGAGGAAGTTGATGATGTTGATCATGAAACTTCAGATCAAGTTATTACAGAACCTCGTAGATCAACCAGAGTAAGATCCGCACCAGAGTGGTACGGTAATCCTGTTCTGGAAGTCATGCTACTAGATCATGATGAACCTACAAACTATGAAGAAGCGATGGTGAGCCCAGATTCTGCAAAATGGCTTGAGGCCATGAAATCTGAGATGGGATCCATGTATGAAAACAAAGTGTGGACTTTGGTTGACTTGCCCGAGGGTCGGCAAGCAATAGAAAACAAGTGGATCTTCAAGAAGAAGACCGACGGCGACGGTAATATTACTGTCTACAAAGCTCGACTTGTCGCAAAGGGTTTTCAACAAGTTCAAGGGATTGACTACGATGAGACCTTCTCACCAGAAGCGATGCTTAAGTCTGTCCGAATCATGTTAGCAATTGCCGCATTTTATGATTATGAAATTTGGCAAATGGATGTAAAGACTGCATTCTGAATGGATTTACGGAAGAAGAGTTGTATATGATGCAACCAGAAGGTTTTATCGATCCAAAGGAGCTAACAAAGTGTGCAAGCTCCAGCGATCCATTTATGGACTGGTGCAAGCATCTCGGAGTTGGAATAAACGCTTTGATAGTGTGATCAAAGCATTTGGGTTTATCTGAGACTTTTGGAGAAGCTTTGTATTTACAAGAAAGTGAGTGGGAGCTCAGTAGCATTTCGATATTATATGTAGATGACATATTACTAATCGGAAATGATATAGAATTCTGGATAGCATAAAGGGATACTTGAATAAGAGTTTTTCGATGAAGGACCTCGGTGAAGCTGCTTACATATTGGGCATCAAAATCTATAGAGATAGATCAAGACGCTTAATTGGACTTTCACAAAGCACATACCTTGAATTTTTTTGAAGAAGTTCAAAATGGATCAAGCAAAGAAAGGGTTCTTGCACGTGTTACAAGGTGTGAAGTTGAGTAAGACTCAATGCCCGACCACCGCAGAAGATAGAGAGAAAATGAAAGATGTTCCTATGCCTCAGCCATAGGCTCTATCATGTATGCAATGCTGTGTACCAGACTGATGTGTGCCTTGCTATAAGCTTAGCAGGAGGTACCAAAGTAATCCAGAGTGGATCATTGGACAGCGGTCAAGAACATCCTGAAATACACGAAAAGGACTAAGGATATGTTTCTCGTATATGGAGGTGACAAAGAGCTCATCGTAAATGGTTACGTTGATGCAAGCTTTGACACCGATCCGGACGATTCTAAATCGCAAACCGGATACGATTTACACTAAGCGGAGGAGCTGTCGGTTGGTGCAGTTCTAAACAAAGCGTCAGCGGGATCTACATGTGAAGCGGAATACATAGCAGCTTCGGAAGCAGCTAATGAAGAGTGCGGATGAAGGAGTTCATATCCGATCTAGGTGTCATACCTAGTGCATCGGGTCCAATGAAAATCTTTTGTGACAATCTTTGGAGCAATTGCTTTAGCAAAGGAATCCAGATTTCACAAGAGAACCAAACACATCAAGAGACGCTTCAATTCCATCCGGGACTTAGTCCGTGGGAGACATAGAGATTTGCAAGATACATACGGATCTGAATGTAGCAGACCCGTTGACTAAGCCTCTTCCACGAGCAAAACATGATCAGCACCAAGACTCCATGGGTGTTAGAATCATTACTATGTAATCTAGATTATTGACTCTAGTGCAAGTGGGAGATCAAGGAAATATGCCCTAGAGGCAATAATAAAGTTATTATTTATTTCCTTATTTCATGATAAATGTTTATTATTCATGCTAGAATTGTATTAACGGAAACATAATACATGTGTGAATACATAGACAAACAGAGTGTCACTAGTATGCCTCTACTAGACTAGCTTGTTAATCAAAGATGGTTAAGTTTCCTAACCATAGACAAAGGAGTTGTCATTTGATTAACAAGGTCACATCATTAGTTGAATGATCTGATTGACATGACCCATTCCATTAGCTTAGCACCCGATCGTTTAGTATGTTGCTATTGCTTTTATCCATGACTTATACATGTTCCTATAACTATGAGATTATGCAACTCCGTTTACGGAGGAACACTTTGGTACTACCAAACGTCCACAACGAATCGGGTGATTATAAAGGAGTACTACAGTGTCTCCAAAGGCAGATGTTGGGTTGGCGATTTCGAGATTAGGATTTGTCACTCCGATTGTCGGAGAGGTATCTCTGGGCCCTCTCGGTAATGCACATCACTAAGCCTTGCAAGCATTACAACTAATGAGTTAGCTGTGAGATGATGTATTACGGAACGAGTAAAGAGACTTGCCGATGAACGAGATTGAACTAGGTATTGGATACCGACGATCGAATCTCGGGCAAGTAACATACCGATGACAAAGGGAACAACGTATGTTGTTATGCGGTCTCGACCGATAAAGATCTTCGTAGAATATGTAGGAGCCAATATGGGCATCCAGGTCCCGCTATTGGTTATTGACCGGAGACGTGTCTCGGTCATGTCTACATTGTTCTCGAACCGTAGGGTCCGCATGCTTAAGGTTTCGATGACGGTTATATTATGAGTTTGTGTATTTTGATGTACCAAGGAGTTCGAGTCCGGATGTGATCACGGACATGACGAGGAGTCTCGAAATGGTCGAGACATAAAGATTGATATATTGACGGCTATATTCGGACACCGGAAAGGTTCGGAAGTTTCGGAGAAAACGGAGTCTTGGGAGGGTTACGGAACCCCGGGAAGTAATGGGCCTTATTGGGCCAAGAGGGGAGAGAGAGGGCTGCACCAGGAGGTGGCGCGCCCCCATGGGGAGTCCGAATAGGACAAGGAAGGGGGGGCCCCTTTCCCTCTCCTCTCCCTCTCTTTCCTTCCCCCTTCCTCCTTCCTAGTTGGACTAGGAAAGGGAGTCCTACTCCCACTAGGAGGAGGACACCCCCTCCCTTGGCGCGCCTCCTAGGGCCGGCCGGCCCTCCCCCTTGCTCCTTTATATACGGGGGCAGGGGGGCACCCTAGAACACACAAGTTGATCCTTGAGATCGTTCCTTAGCCGTGTGCGGTGCCCCCTCCACCATATTCCACCTCGGTCATATCAGAAGCGGTGCTTAGGCGAAGCCCTGCGTCGGTAGAACATCAAGATCGTCCACCACGCCGTCGTCTTGACGGAACTCTCTCTCCCGGAGGTTTGCTGGATCGAGCACGAGGAGCGTCACCGAGCTGTACGTGTGTCAAGAACTCGGAGGCGCCGGAATGCTGTGGCGCTGGGATCGGTTGGATCGCGAGGAGAACGTCGACTACTTCCTCTACCTTGTGATCGCTTCGCTTCGGTCACGAGGGTGCGAGACAACACTCTCCCCTCTCGTTGCTATGCATCACCATGATCTTGCGTGTGCGTAGGAATTTTTTTGAAATTACTACGTTCCCCAACACCGCCTGCGTCCGTGCCTATCGAATCTGATTGGGCGCCGATCATGGAGTTTTCCTCCACGGATATCCTTCAGCACTCGCCCTTGGACGATGTGCTAAATTCATTAAGGTCTCTCTCCTTGTCAGGAGGCCCTTGGCCGAACTGTATCCGGCTCGAGTGGGGAGCGGATCAAGAAGAAATTCGTTACCCACCTAGCACCCACTTAATAGCCACCGTCGACGACTTAACCGAAATGCTTGATTTTGGCTCTGAAGACATCGACGGTATGGACGACGATGTAGGAGAGGAACAGGAACCACCGCCCACAGGGCGCTGGACGGCCACCTCATCATATGATATATACATGGTGGACACCCCCAAACAAAGCGACGGCAATAAAGCGATAGAGGATAATCCCCTCGAGAAGCAATCTAAGCACCGCGTCAACGACGCCGCTCTAAGCCCCGCCATAGCAAAAATGGTGATATCGGCACAAGAGACAATAACGTTGCGGATAGCGCCGAAAACAAAGACAATCCCCTCCAGCCAGGCCTCGAGCGGGAGGATGGGCAAGCTAGCCTAAGGAACATGCAGCAGACGAAGAGTCAGAGGATGACAATTACATGCCTCTCTCCGAAGACGAGGTGAGCCTCGGCGACGAAGAATTTATCGTGCCTGAGGATCCCGTCGAACAGGAGCGCTTCAAGCGCCGGCTTATAGCCACAGCAAAAAGCCTGAAGAAAAAGCAACAACATCTTCAAGCTGATCAAGATCTGCTAGCGGATAGATGGACTGAAGTCCTGGCGGCCGAGGAATACGAACTCAAGCGCCCAACCAAAAGTTACCCAAAGCACATGTTGCTACCCCAACTTGAGGAGGAAGCATTAAAGCCTACGCTTCCAGCGTATGATACGGCTGACTGGCCACCTCGTGGCCGAGACAAAGCGGCATATCAGGCCGAAGTCCAGCCCGCACCCTGCCGCCAATCAAACATAAATACCAAGGCCCGGGGTAACATGCAGGACCTGCAAGACGTATTGGAAAACAAAGCAGGACATGCAAGATCGATCTACGGGTCACGCGGGCGCGCCCCAACGCGTGACGACGACCGTCACGCCGGATATACTAAAAACAAATCTGGCTGGGCCGAATACAGCAGACAAGACTCGTACGAACTGCGTCGTGATATAGCCCGGCACAGAGGCGCGACACACCCCCTATGCTTCACTGATGAAGTAATGGATCACGAATTCCCAGAAGGTTTTAAACCCGTGAACATTGAATCATATGATTGTACGACAGACCCCACGGTATGGATTGAAGATTTCCTCCTCCACATCCACATGGCCCGCAGTGACGATCTACATGCCATCAAGTACCTCCCATTAAAACTCAAAAGACCTGCTCGGCATTGGCTCAATAGCCTGCCGGCAAACTCCATAGGCAGTTGGGAGAATTTGGAGGACGCATTCCTTGACAACTTCCAGGGCACTTATGTGCGACCACCGGATGCCGATGACTTGAGTCACATAATCCAACAGCCAGGGGAATCAACCAGGAAATTCTGGACTTGGTTCCTAACTAAAAAGAACCAAATTGTTGACTGTCCGGATGCCGAGGCCTTAGCGGCATTTAAGCATAACATCCGCGACGAGTGGCTCGCCCGACACCTCGGCCAAGAAAAGCCGAAGTCCATGGCAGCCCTGACGACACTCATGACCCGCTTTTGTGTGGGCGAAGATAGCTGGCTGGCTCGCAGCAACAGCACATAGAGAAACCCTGGCAATTCAGATGCCAAAGATAGCAACGGCAGGCCACGTCGCAATAGACACAAGCGCCGCAACAACGGCGACAGCGCTGAAGAAACGACAGTTAATGCCGGATTCAGTGGCTCTAAGTCCGGTCAGCGGAAAAAGCCGTTCAACAGAAGCAATCCGGGCCCGTCTAGCTTGGACCGCATACTCGATCGTTCGTGCCAAATTTACGGCACCCCCGATAAACCAGCCAACCACACCAACAGAGAATGCTGGGTGTTCAAACAGGCCAGCAAGTTGAATGCCGAAATCAAGGAAAAGGGGTTGCATAGCGATGATCAGGACGAGCCCGACCGCCAAACACAGGAGGACAGAAGAAATTTCCTTCCCAAGTGAAAACGGTAAACATGATATACACAACCCATATTCCCAAGCGGGAACGGAAGCGTGCACTGAGGGACGTCTGTGCGCTGGAGCCAGTTGCCCCAAAGTTCAACCCATGTCCTTCTTGTACGATTACCTTCGATCGCAGGGACCACCCTACCAGTATCCGTCATGGAGGTTCTGCCGCTTTGGTCCTTGACCCCATCATTGAAGGATTTCACCTCACTCGAGTCCTTATGGACGGTGGCAGTAGCCTGAACCTGCTCTACCAGGATACAGTGCGCAAAATGGGTATAGACCCCTCGAGGATCAAACCCACCAAAACCACCTTTAAAGGTGTCATCCCAGGTGTAGAGGCCTGTTGCACGAGCTCAATCACACTAGAAGTGGTCTTCGGATCTCCTAAAACTTCCGAAGCGAGGAGTTAATCTTCGATATAATCCCCTTCCGCAGTGTCTATCACGCACTGCTCGGACGAACCACATTTGCCAGATTCAATGCGGTGCCGCATTATGCATACCTCAAGCTCAAAATGCCAGGACCTCGCGGGGTTATAACAGTTAATGGAAACACAAAACGCTCGCTCCGCATGGAGGAGCATAATGCAGCCCTCGTAGCAGAAGCGCAAAGCAGCCTTATGAGGCAAACCGCCAATTCAGCGAAAAAGACCCTGGACACCTTCAAGCGAGTCCGGAGTACCCTACAAGAGGATCGCCATGCACGTTTAGAGCTCTCCTAGCAATTCGGCCTCCGCCCTAGTCCCAGTCAAGTGGCGAAATTTGCGCCGCGCGTACATAATTACGCACTCAAGATAACATGGGCATAGGCGGAGGCACGACAATGGCATGGCCCACAATGCGGCTCAACCGCTTTAGGACCTGTATACCTTTAACATTTTCTTCCTTTCAGGCCCCTATTCTCTGAAGGCCCTCTCTGATCGTCTGATTATCGGAACCGT
Source organism: Aegilops longissima (assembly GCA_021605205.1). Taxonomy (NCBI): domain Eukaryota; kingdom Viridiplantae; phylum Streptophyta; class Magnoliopsida; order Poales; family Poaceae; genus Aegilops; species Aegilops longissima. The sequence goes on along the minus strand of CM038680.1, from coordinate 448,971,986 downwards.
CACGGGAAGGAAACACCAAGGAAGCTAGAAGCTTTGACATACAAGGGAATCCACAGGTGGCCTCTGATAAAGATCGATATACTCGTTTTGCATACCCACACGCAGCTTCCCTTGGATAGGACATGTCAAATAGTCCTATTTTTTACTTATTGCACTACATGTATGCATACGCTTTGACGTATCATTTAAATAACAATGTACAACATTAGCTCATTATTGCACTTCTTCATATTTTTTCCTTGTCTGCTTATTTACGACAAATTGCACCCATACATTCTGATACGTGCAGTGCGCCAGGGGCTTCAGCGTACCCCATAACATGGCAAGAAAAGTCCGAACACTTCCGACAGTGCGGCACCCCGAACTTATAGCATTATATGCATCAGCTCCGAATCATGTCTTGGGTCAATAGTTGGGTTTGCCCGGCTCCCATGTTTTGGCTTACGTTCCGCTATATCGGCTAAGGTAGCGCTGGGAGAACTACTGCGATTGTGTCCCGGTTCTTCCGGACGAACACCTCAGTAGAGAAAGCCGAAAACTGATTGTCATGATGAGGCGAGAGCTGGTCGCTGTTTGAGAGGTCTCAAATCCTTAAAGATTTTTTCCGCTTGGGGCGAGGAATCGGCCTTGCCCGATTTAGGCGTACATAGCGCCCCAAGTTCGGTCTTCCGAATACTAGGGGCTTCGCCAAAATTTAAAATTGTAGACTTCTATGGCTAAGTGAGAGTGATAAAGCTTTATAGTCCATTGCACTGGTTCGTTGTCTTTGAACACCTCCTTCGAAGGACCCAAAACTGGGATAAAGAGTGATCAGTTTTATCCCGAACACCTCAGTACTAGTTACATGGGGGCAGAAGCCGACGACTGGCCAACTCTCAAATTTTATAAACGGCTGCAAAGAAGGTAATATTTTAAATTAACAAGCGTTACTTAGCACACATGAACTCGTTTCATATTACAGGATCACATGAGTACATTCATTCAAATATTACATCCTTAGCACACTCCTCTGCCACAAGGCGAGCACCCTTCAAGACACTGTCATAATACTTTTCAGGGTGGCGATGCTCCTTGCCCTCCGGCGGCCCCTCCTTCACCAGCTTCTCGGCATCCATCTTCGTCCAGTGCACTTTCGCCCGGGCAAAAGCCCTGCGCGCACCCTCAATGCACACAGACCGCTTTATAACTTCAAACCGTTGGCAGGCGTTCACAAGCCACCTTACAGGCGAAATATCTCGCGAGCGAGGGCTCGCCAGCCACATCCGGACTATAAGACCCTTCATGGCAAGACGGCCGCCTTGGAAGCTCGACCAGTTGCTTCAACTGGTCGCTCAAAAACATCAGATGTTCGGTCCCAGATATCGAGACGAACAACTTCTCCATCAAGCTGCCTTCCTCGGCCGGTAGAACTCCGCGCATCCGACACCTTCTGGGTAGATCTGCGAACGATCCTGGAGAGCTCCGAATTCGGGTAAGTAAAAGGAAAGTTTCCTTCACATGCTTGCTTTGCATAATGAATGCCTTACCCGCCGCTATCTTCTTGACCGCCTCAATTTCCTGGAGGGCCTTTTGGGCTTCGACCTTGGCATATTGTGCGTTCTCGAGGGCCTTCGCAAGCTCGGACCCTTGCGTCTTAGAGTCACGCTCCAAGGACTCGTACTTCTTGACAAACTCCTGGAGCTCTTGCTGAACCTCGCCGACTCGGGCCTCTTGCTTCTCGTGCTCGGCGCGTTCCTTGGCCGCTTTACCTTCGGCCTCGGACAGCGCCTTTTTCAGGGTCGCCACTTCGATCTAGGCCCCTAGCAAAATTCATGACGATCCTGTGATCTAAAAACCACCTTCCTTTTTTCTTTATCAAAAAACAGACAGGGTATTACTTACCTTTGTTCTCTTCGAGCTGCCTCTTGGTAAGGCCAAGCTCTTCCTCGGTCCGCTTAAAGTCCCGCTTCAGTGTGGCGACCTCCACCGTGCGAGCGGCAGCGGCCAGCAGCGAAGCCTGCTTATTCACATAGACATATTCTGATTAAACTCCTGGGATTATTATTTGATCCTCTGTTTGGCCTTTCTTTGCAAACACCAAATAGAGCATCAGGGGCTACTATCTATGTTGTAACATTTTCTCATAGTTTGATTACTTACCTCAAAGCCTGTCAGGAGGCTGGCACAGGCTTCAGTCAGTCCGCTTTTGGCGGACCGAACCTTCTCGATCACCGCACTCATGATAGTGCGGTGCTCTTCGTCAATGGAAGCGCCATGAAGCGCTTCCAGCAAATTGTCCGATGCCTCTGGATGGACAGAGGCCATCGGCACAGACGGGTTTCCCCCCTTTGCGAGGGGTCGCCCGACAGCCGGAACCACTGGAGGTTCCGGCGCAGTATTCGGCTGGGGGCTAGACTTGCTGCCCCCGGCATTAGTGCCCATGGGAGTCTTGCCCCTCCTGCGCCCAGCGTCTGGAATGTCGCCTTGGGGTGCCTCCGGAGCTGTCTCCCCTTGGTTCAGTGCCCTTTGAGACAACACCTCGACGTCGTCCGTAGGGCGGGGGGAGGAGGCGGTCGGGAGAGAATCGCTGTTCATCTCCGATTGGCCCAAAGACTCATCCAAGGAGGATACATCAATATGGGCTTTGGATTGGCTACATGATCATGTTCGACATAATAAGAAGCAATAAAATAAAGCATACCAAGAACTATTATGGTATCCGGATACTTGCGACTTCGCCAGGGGCTTGTCCCTGGGTAACCACTCCTCGTCGCTGAAAGCGGCTGTTGTGGAGCGGTTCGGAAGGAGAGTCCTTCCCTTCTTGGACCCTTCTGCCTCCCCAGACGGGGCGGCCTTCCTTTTCTTGTCTCCCCCGGCTGGGGGGGGGGGGAGAACTTTCCTCTTCCTCCTCCTCGTTTTGTGGGTGGAGGGCGCCTTGATGTTATCGGACGATGAGTCTAATACAACCTTGCGCTGGAGACCTTTCCTCTCTGGTGCCTCATAGGGCGCCGGAACTAGCATCTCCGTTAAGAGAGCCCTTGCCGGATCTTCGGGCAGTGGGGCCAGACAATCGATCCGCTCCGCTGTCGCGACCCAGTCCTGTTAAATGGCGTGAAAGCTTAGATCCCTCACATGATTATACTAGGGAAAGAAACATCTTATGAGATATAAAAATCTTACCGGATTGGCGAGGCGCTTAGCGCTAAGTCCGCGATCCTCGATAAGGGGAGGAGGTACCTCGGCAGACTTGAACAACATCTTCCAGATGTCCTGGTGTGTTGTGTCGAAGAGCTCTCGTAGTGTCTGGTGCTTAGTCGGGTCGAACTCCCACATATTAAACGCCCGTCTTTGACACGGGAGGATCCAGCGGAAGAGCATGACTTAGACCACGTTGACAAGCTTGATTTTCTTGCTTATCATGTTTTTGACACAGCTCTGGAGTCCGGTCAGCTCCACCGATGAACCCCAGGATAGGCCCTTCTCTTTCCAGGAGGTGATCCGCATGGAGATGCCGGATCGAAATTCGGGGGCCGCCAACCAGTTGGTGTCGCGCGGCTCGGTGATGTAGAACACCCCGATTGCCACCCCTTTACGGTCTCCACATAGGAGCCTTCGAGCCAGGTGACGTTGGGCATTTTGCCCACCATGGCGCCTCCGCACTCCTCTTGCTGGCCGACCACCACCTTCGGTTTAACATTGAAGGTCTTCAGCCACAGGACAAAGTGGGGCTTGATGCGGAGGAAGGCCTCGCACACGACGATAGATGCCGAGATGTTGAGGATGAAATTGGGGGCTAGATCATGGAAGTCCAGCCCGTAGTAGAACATGAGCCCGCGGACAAATGGGTGGAGGGGAAATCCCAGCCCGCGGACGAAATGGGTAAAGAATACAACCCTTTCATGAGGTTCGAGGGTGGGGACGATCTGCCCCGCGTCTGGGAGCCGGTGCGCGATATCTGCGGCCAGGTATCCGTCTTCCCGGAGCTTCGTAATGTTCTCCTCCGTAACGGAGGAGACCATCCACTTGCCTCCCGCTCCAGACATGTTTGGAGTGGTTTTGCGGAGAAAATGCGAACTTGGGTGATGGAGCTCGAGTGCGCGAGAATGGATGGGCAGGGAAGAAGAAGGCGTGCGTAAAAAGGATTAGTCCTTGTCCCTTTATAAGGGCGGAGGAAACTGTGCGCCTCCTCACCTGCCTGGTAAACTCGCTTATTCCCCAAGCACCGTGATTAATGGCACGGTTGGGTTACCCACACCCGTATTGATGAGAATCCCGTGATAAGGGGACACGATCTCTGCTTCGACAAGACTTGCCAACAAAACCGCCTCACAATATGTGCAGTAGCTGGTTGAGAAAAACGGTTCGAATAATGACCGGGCCATGGCATGATGTCACGCTATGAAAAGTTGTCAGCAGATTAGATTTGTGGAAATATTATACTCTCTATGATGGTATGTGGAATTTGTTTTGCAGAGCTGGACACGATCCTTGTGTTCAAATTCTTCTATGGAGTATTCGGAGGAAGAACCCGCCTTGCAATGCCGAAGACAATCTGTGCGCCGGACTCATCGTGATTGAAGCCTGGTTCAGGGGCTCTTGAGGAGTCTGGATTAGGGGTCCTCGGACAGCGGACTATATACTTTGGCGGACTGTTGGACTATGAAGATACAAGATTGAAGACTTCGTCCCGTGTCCGGATGGGACTCTCCTTGGCGTGGAAGGCAAGCTTGGCAATTCAGATATGTAGATCTCCTCCCTTGTAACTGACTCTGTGTAACCCTAGCCATCTCCGGTGTCTATATAAACCGGAGGGTTTAGTCCGTAGGACAAAAACAATCATAATCATAGGCTAGCTTCTAGGGTTTAGCCTCTACGATCTCGTGGTAGATCAACTCTTGTAATACTCATATCATCAAGATCAATCAAGCAGGAAGTAGGGTATTACCTCCATCGAGAGGTCCCGAACCTGGGTAAACATTGTGTCCCCCGCCTCCTGCTACCATCTGCCTTAGACGCACAGTTCGGGACTCCCTACCCGAGATCCGCCGATTTTGACACCGACACCCCCCTCCACCATAATTCACCTCGGTCATATCGTCGTAGTGCTTAGGCAAAGCCCTACGCCGGTAGCTTCATCATCACTGTCATCACGCCATAGTGCTAACGAGCTCTCCCTTGACACTTAGCTGGATCAAGAGTTCATGGGACGTCACCGAGCTGAACGTGTGCAGATCGCGGAGGTGCCGTACTTTTGGTATTAGGACCGGTCGGATCATGAAGACGTACGACTACATCAACCGTGTTGTCATAACGCTTCCGCTTACGGTCTACGAAGGTACGTGGACTACACTCTCCCCTCTCGTTGCTATGCATCACCATGATAGATCTTGCGTGTACGTAGGATTTTTTTTTGAAATTACCGTGTTCCCAACAGTGGCATCCGAGCCAGGTCTATGCGTAGATGTTATATGCACAAGTAGAACACAAAGAGTTGTGGGCGATAATAGTCATACTGCTTACCAGCATGTCATACTTTGATTCGGCGGTATTGTTCGATGAAGCGGCCCGGACCGACATTACGCGTACGCTTACGCGGGACTGGTTCAACCGACGTGCTTTGCACATAGGTGGCTGGCGGGTGTCAGTTTCTCCAACTTTAGTTGAATCGAGTGTGACTACGCCTGGTCCTTGTTGAAGGTTAAAATAGCACACTTGACGAAAAGTCGTTGTGGTTTTGATGCGTAGGTAAGAACCATTCTTGCTCAGCCCGTATCAGCCATGTAAAACTCGCAACAACAAAGTAGAGGATGTCTAACTTGTTTTTGCAGGGCATGTTGTGATGTGATATGGTCAAGACATGATGCTAAATTTTATTGTATGAGATGATCATGTTTTGTAACAAAGTTATCGGCAACTGGCAGGAGCCATATGGTTGTCGCTTTATTGTATGAAATGCAATTGCCATGTAATTGGTTTACTTTATCACTAGGCGGTAGCGATAGTCGTAGAAGCAATAGTTGGCGAGACAAAATGATGCTACGATGGAGATCAAGGTGTCACGCCGGTGACGATGGTGATCAGACGGTGCTTTGGAAATGGAGATCAAAGGCACAAGATGATGATGGCCATATCATATCACTTATATTGATTACATGTGATGCTTATGCTTTATGCATCTTATTTTGCTTAGTTCGGCGGTAGCATTATAAGATGATCTCTCACTAAATTTCAAGGTACAAGTGTTCTTCCTGAGTATGCACCGTTGCGAAAGTTCGTCATGCCAAGACACCACATGATGATCGGGTGTGATAAGCTCTACGTTCACATACAACGGGTGTGAGCCAGTTTTGCACACGCAGAATACTCGGGTTAAACTTGACGAGCCTAGCATATGCAGATATGGCCTTGGAACACTGAGACCGAAAGGTTGAGTGTGAATCGTATAGTAGATATGACCAAGATAGTGATGTTCACCATTGAAAACTGCTCCATCTCACGTGATGATCGGACATGGTTTAGTTGATTTGGATCACGTGATCATTTAGATGACTAGAGGGATGTCTATCTAAGTGGGAGTTCTTAAGTAATATGATTATTCGAACTTTAATTTATCACGAACTTAGTCCTGGTAGTATTAGCATATCTATGTTGTAGATCAATAGCTCGCGATGTAGCTCCCCGTTTATATGTTCCTAAAGAAATATAAGTTGAAAGATGATAGTAGCAATGAGGCGGACTTGATCCGTGATCTTAGGATTTTCCTCATTGCTACACAGAAGAATTATGTCCTTGATGCACCGCTAGGTGACAGACCTATTGCAGGAGCAGATGCAGGCGTTATGAACGTTTTGACAAAAGCTCGGTATGTTGACTACTTGATAGTTTAGTGCACCATGCTTTACGGCTTAAAACCAGGACTTCAAAAATGTTTTGAATGTCATGGAGCATATAAGATGTTCCAAGAGTTGAAATTAGTATTTCAGACTCATGCCCGTGTCGAGAGGTATGAGACCTTTGACAGTACTTTGCCTACAAGATGGAGGAGAATAGCTCAACCAGTGAGCATGTACTCAGATTGTCTGGGTACTACAATTGCTTCAATCAAGTGGGAGTTAATCTTCCAGATAAGATAGTAATTGACAAAGTTCTCTAGTCACTATCTCCAAGTTACTAGAACTTCATGATGAACTATAATAAGCAAGGGATGATGAAAGTAATTCCCGAGCTCTTCATGATCCTGAAATCGACGAAGGTAGAAATCAAGAAAGAGCATCAAGTGTTGATGGTTAACAAGAGCAGAAGCCCAAGTCTGGACCTAAGCCTGTGACTGAGTGCTTCTACTGCAATGAAATGGTCACTGGAAGTGGAACTACCCTAGATACTTGGCGGATAAGAAGGATCGCAAAGTGAACAAAGGTATATTTGATGTACATGTTATTTATGTGTACTTTACTAGTGTTTATAGCAACCCCTCGGCATTTGAAACTGATTCAGTTGCTAAGAGTAGTAACTCAAAACGGGAGTTGCAGAATGAACAGAAACTAGTTAAGGGTGAAGTGACTATGTGTGTTGGAAGTAGTTCCAAGATTGATATGATCATCATCGCAAACTCCCTACACTTTCGGGATTAGTGTTGAACCTAAATAAATGTTATTTGGTGTTTGCGTTGAGCATAATTATGATTTGATCATGTTTATTGCAATACAGTTATTCATTTAAGTTAGAGAATAATTGTTGTTCTGTTTACATGAATAAAACCTTCTATGGTCATACACCCAATGAAAATGGTTTGTTGGATCTCGATCATAGTGATACAAATGTTCATAATATTGAAGCAAAAAGATGTAAAGTTAATAATGATAATGCAACTGTTTTGTGGCACTGCCGTTTAGGTCATATTGGTGTAAAGCGCATGAAGAAACTCCATGCCGATGGAATTTTGGAATCACTTGATTATGAATCATTTGATGCTTGCGAACCATGCCTCGTGGTCAAGATGACTAAGACTCTGTTCTCCAGAACAATGGAGCGAGCTACTGACTTATTGGAAATAATACATACCGATGTATGCGGTTCAAAGAGTGTTGAGGCTCATGGCGGGTATCATTGTTTTCTGACCTTCACAGATGATTTGAGCAGATATGTGTATATCTACTTGATGAAACACAAGTCTGAAACAATTGAAAAGTTCAAAGCTTTTCAGAGTGAAGTAGAGAATCATCGTAACAAGAAAAGAAAGTTTCTACAATTTGATCGTAGAGGCAAATATTTCAGTTACGAGTTTGGCCTTCAATTAAAACAATGTGGAATAGTTTCACAAACTCATGCCACCTGGAACACCACAGCATAATGGTGTGTCCGAACGTCATAACCGTACTTTATTGGATATAGTGCAATCTATGATGTCTCTTACCAATTTACCACTATCGTTTTGGGGTTATGCATTAGAGACAGCTGCATTCACGTTAAATAGGGCACCATCTAAATCCGTTGAGACGACACCTTATGAACTGTGGTTTGGCAAGAAACCCAAGTTGTCGTTTCTTAAAGTTTGAGGCTGCGATGCTTATGTGAAAAAACTTCAACCTGATAAGCTCGAACCCAAATCAGAGAAATGTGTCTTCATAGGATACCCAAAAGAGACTGTTGGGTACACCTTCTATCATAGATCCGAAGGCAAGATCTTTGTTGCTAAGAATGGATCCTTTCCAGAGAAGGAGTTTCTCTCGAAAGAAGTGAGTGGGAGGAAGGTAGAACTTGATGAGTTAATTGTACCTTCTCCCGAATTGGAAAGTATTTCTTCACTGAAATCAGTTCAAGTGATGCTTACACCAATTAGCGAGGAAGTTAATGATGATGATCATGAAGCTTCGGATCAAGTTACTACCGAACCTCGTAGGTTAACCGGAGTACGTTCCACACCAGAGTGGTACGGTAATCCTATTCCGTAGTTCATGTCACTTGACCATGACGAACCTACGAACTATGAGGAAGCAATGATGAGCCAAGGTTCCGCGAAATGGCTTGAGGCCATGAAATCTGAGATGGGATCCATGTATGAGAACAAAGTGTGGACTTTGGTTGACTTGCCCGATGATCGGCAAGCCATGGAAAATAAATGGATCTTCAAGAGGAAGACGAGCGCTGATAGTAGTGTTACTATCTACAAAGCTAGACTTGTCAAAAAAGGTTTTTGACAAAGTTCAAGGTGTTGACTACAATGAGATTTTCTCACTTGTATCGATGCTTAAAAGTCTGTCTGAATCATGTTAGCAATTGCCGTATTTTATGAAATTTGGTAAATGGATGTCAAACCTGCATTCCTTAATGGATTTCTTAAAGAAGAGTTGTATGTGATGCAACAGAAGGTTTTGTCGATCCTAAAGGTGCTAACAAAGTGTGCAAAGCTCCAGCAATCCATCTATGGACTGGTGCAAGCATCTCGGAGTTGGAATATACGTTTTGATAATGTGATCAAAGCATATAGTTTTATGCAGACTTGCGGTGAAGCTTGTATTTACAGGAGAGTGAGTGGGAGCACTACAACCTTTCTGATAAGTATATGTGAGTGACATATTGTTAATCAGAAATGATGTAGAATTTTCTGGAGAGCATAAAGGAGTGTTTGGAAGGAGTTTTTCAAAAAAAAAGACCTCAGTGAAGCTGCTTACACATTGAGCATCAAGATCTATAGAGATAGATCAAGACTCCGGATAAGATTTTTCAATGAGTACATACCTTGACAAGATTTTCGAAATAGTTCAAAATGGAACAGTCAAAGAAGGAGTTCTTGCCTGTGTTGCAAGGTGTGAAGTTGAGTAAGACTCAAAACCCGACCACGACAGAAAATAGAAAGAGAATGAAAAGTCATTCCCTATGCCTCAGTCATAGGTTCTCTAAAGTATGCTATGCTGTGTACCAGACCTATTGTGTACCTCGCCATGAGTTTGACAAGAGGGTACAATAGTGATCCAGGAGTGGATCACAGGACAGCGGTCAAAATTATCCTTAGTGGAATAAGAAAATGTTTCTTGGTTAAAGAGTTGACAAAGAGTTCGTCATAAATAGTTACGTCGATGCAAGCTTTGACACCGATCTGGATGACTCTAAGTCTCGATCTAGATACATATTGAAAGTGGGAGCAAATAGCTAATGTAGCTCCATGGAGAGTATTGTAGACATAGAAATTTGCAGAATACATATGGATCTGAATGTTGCAGACCCGTAGACTAAAACTTTCTCTCACAAGCAAAACATGATCACACCTTAGTGCTATTGGGTATTATCCACATAGCAATGTGAACTAGATTATTGACTATAGTAAACCCTTTGAGTGTTGGTCACATGGCGATGTGAACTATGGGTGTTAATCACATGGTGATGTGAACTATTGGTGTTAAATCACATGGCGATGTGAACTAGATTATTGACTCTAGTGCAAGTGGGAGACTGAAGGAAATATGCCCTAGAGGCAATAATAAAGTTGTTATTTATATTTCCTTATATCATGATAAATATTTATTATTCATGCTAGAATTGTATTAACCGGAAACTTAGTACATATGTGAATACATAGACAAACATAGTGTCACTAGTATGCCTCTACTTGACTAGCTCGTTGAAGCAAAGATGGTTAAGTTTCCTAGCCATAGACATGAGTTGTCATTTCATTAACGGGATCACATCATTGGAGAATGATGTGATTGACTTGACCCATTCCGTTAGCCCAGCACTTGATCGTTTAGTTTATTTGCTATTGCTTTCTTCATGACTTATACATGTTCCTATGACTATGAGATTACGCAACTCCCGAATACCGGAGGAACAATTAGTGTGCTACCAAATGTCACAACATAACTGGGTGATTATAAAGGTGCTCTACAGGTGGCTCCGATGGTGTTTGTTGAGTTGGCATAGATCAAGATTAGGATTTGTCACTCCGATTGTCGGAGAGGTATCTCTGGGCCCTCCCGGTAATGCACATCACTATAAGCCTTGCAAGCAATGTGACTAATGAGTTAGTTGCGGGGTGTGCATTACGGAACGAGTCAAAAGACTTGTCAGTAACGAGATTGAACTAGGTATTGAGATACCGACGATCGAATCTCGGGCAAGTAACATACCGATGACAAAGGGAACAACGTATGTTGTTATGCGGTTTGACCGATAAAGATCTTCGTAGAATATGTAGGAACCAATATGAGCATCCAGGTTCCGCTATTGGTAATTGACCAGAGATGAGTCTTGGTCATGTCTACATTGTTCTCGAACCCGTAGGGTCCGCACGCTTAACTTTCTATGACGATCGGTATTATGAGTCCCGGATGCCTTTTGATGTACCGAAGGTTGTTCGGAGTCCCGGATGTGATCACGAACAAGACAAGGTGTCTTGAAATGGTCGATACATAAAGATTGATATATTGGATGGCTATGTTTGGACATCGGAATGGTTCCGGGTGAGTTCGGGCATTTACCGGAGTACCAGGAGGTTACCGGAACCCCCCAGTGCGTGTATGGGCCTTATTGGGCATTAGTGGGAGAGAGGAGGAGGCGGCCTATGAGGGAGTGCCCCCCAAGCCCAATCCGAATTGGGAAGGGGGCTGGCCCCCCTTTCTGATGCGACCCCGTCTTCGGAGAAGAGAGAGAGTACAAGGGCAGGTCCGATCTTCACGGCGTAGGATCGAAAAATGGATGGGGATAACTAGCTGCAAGCAGCCGAAAAATGGAAAATAAGAGATTTTGACCTGACGAGGAGGATGCTCACCGAAGCTTACAATCCGAACATTCGCCGATCCACAACCCGTAATACTACCCCACACAACCACGCTCAAGTCGTGGAGCACGGGATATGTGCAATCCGCAAGGGAAACCCCGAACTCTAACCCACACAACACGATCTAGTCGTGAAGCACGAATGAGGAGCAATTTCTCAAGGAATCACGAGAATAAGGATAACAAGAGCTCTCCAATCTCAGGAGTAGTCTATGTCTTTGGTCTTTGATAGAAATCGGGACAACCCCCCTGGATAGGTGTGAAAGAGAACTAGCTTCTGGAACTAGCTTAGGTGTGAAAGTGAACCAGCTTTGTTTGACTAATGGCTTCAAGACTTAATGAGGTAGCTTCTGGAATACTCTCGTTGGAGGTGGTTGGCAGTTCCCGACCAAACATTGTTCTCTGGAGTCGAACAATGTTTCCTTCAGCAGCAAACTCGAGTTCTGGGAACCTTTTGCAAGTTGGAATATCCAAACTCATGCAAAACATTGTTTCATCAGAATCGGAACAATGTTTCTTCAGCGGACAACTCACTCTTGATGAATTCCGAACTTTGTTTCTTCGCCATAAAACATTGTTTTGCACGGACTGAAATGTGTTTGGCCTTTTTGATATTGCACCTGAGTTCAACCAACAACAAAGGAGGTGAATGCACAACCATGTTTTCAAGGTCAAATGATATACTTAAGTTAGCGTTCACCTGATCATGTATTTGCATTGCGTGGCTTCTTGTGGTTGGGCTGTTGATGATTGGTGGTGTGGTGCCCATGGTTGGGATGTCCTTATCATCCTCCCCCTCTTGAGAAGGAGTCGTCCTCGACTCTAAAGGCCCAAAGTATGGGGAAAGATCGGAGACATTGAAGGTTGGGCTAACACCCGTATTCTTCTGGAAGATCGATCTTGTAAGCATTGTCGTTAATCCTTTCGAGCACCGTAAATGGTCCATCACCGCGTGTCTGCAACTTGCACTTGCGTTGCTCAGGAAAACGGTCCTTCTGAAGGTGTATTCATACCAACTCGCCTTGCTCGAGCACCAGCTTATTCCTGGTCTTGTTTACCCTCTTCGTATATTGTTCAGTCATTTTCTCAATGTTCTTCTTTGCCTGGGCATGGAGTTTCTTGACGAAATCAGCACGCTTACTTGCATCAAGGCTTGTTCGTTCCTGCAATGGAAAGGCAAAAGATCGATGGGCCAATAGGTTTGAAGCCATAAACAAGTTCAAATGGGCAAAATTTAGTGGCCGAATGTACCGCCCTGTTATACGCGAAGTCCACATGAGGTAGACACTCTTCCCACATCTTCAAATTCTTCTTGAGGACTGCTCGCAGCATCATGGACAACGTCCGGTTGACAACTTCAGTCTGTCCATCAGTTTGTGGGTGGCATGTCGTGGAAATACAAGCTTGGTGCCAAGTTTTCCCCACAAGGTCTTCCAAAAGTAGCTCAGAAATTTGGTGTCACGGTCTGACACAATCATGCGTGGCACTCCATGTAGCCACACAACTTCCCTGAAAAACAGATCAACAATGTGTGAAGCATCATCGCTCTTATGACATGGGATAAAATGTGCCATTTTGCTAAAACGATCAACTACCACAAACACCGAGTCACTCCCCCTCTTAGTCCGTGGTAAACCAAGAACGAAATCCATAGAAATATCTTCCCACGGAGTATTCGGAATAGATAGAGGAGTATATAAACCATGAGGGTTCAAGAGGGACTTAGCTTTGTGACAAATCTCGCATCTCATCACGTAGCGCTCCACGTCACGTCTCATTCGCGGACAAAAGAAGTGATCAATGAGCACACTTTCAGTTTTCTTAGCTCCAAAATGTCCCATGAGACCACCAGCGTGAGCCTCCTGCAAGAGCAACAAACGAACAGAACAATCTGGGATGCACAATTTGTTAGCTCGAAATAGAAATCCATCATGCAAGTGAAACTTCTCCCATCCCTTTCCCTTGTTGCACTTTGAAAATGGTTCAGAAAAGTATGAGTCGTGAGCATAGAATTCTTTGATGCTTTCTAAACCAAGGATTTTAACATCAAGTTGGGAAAGTAAAATGTGACACCTAGATAATGTGTCAGCAACAACGTTATCCTTCCCTTTCTTGTACTTGACAATATAAGTAAAAGACTCTATGAACTCACTCCATTTTGCATGTCTACGGTTCAGGTTGAGTTGGCCCTTTAGATGTTTTAAATATTCATGGTCAGAATGTATTACAAACTCTTTTGGCCATAAGTAATGCTGCCATGTTTCCAAAGATCGAACAAGTGCATATAATTCTTTATCATAGACAGAATAAATAAGAGTTGGACCATTAAGCTTCTCACTAAAGTCGGCAATGGGTTTACCTTCTTGCATTAGAACTCCACCAATGCCAACACCACTTGCATCACATTCAATCTCAAATGTCTTACCAAAGTTAGGAAGTGAAAGCAATGGGGCTGATGTCAATCTCATCTTTAGTTCTTGGAAGGACTTGTCTTGGGCATCACCCCATTGGAATGGAGTGTCTTTCTTCAGTAACTCATTCATGGGTGAAGCAATGGTGCTGAAATCCTTCACGAACCCACGGTAGAAACCTGCAAGTCCGAGGAAACTACGTACCTGGCTCACAGTTTGTGGAGCCATCCACTTACGAATAGCCTTGATCTTCTCTTCATCGACCTCCACACCTTTTGCTGAAACAACAAAGCCAAGAAACACAACCTTGTTTGTGCAAAATGTGCACTTTTCCACGTAAGCATACAACTTTTCCTCCCGTAGGACAGCAAGCACACATTTTATATGTCCAAGATGATCCTCCAAAGTTTTGCTATAAATCAATATGTCATCAAAGTAAACCACTAAAATTTGCTAATGAAGGATCTAAGCACATGATTCATTAATCTCATGAAAGTACTAGGTGCATTCGTCAATCCAAAAGGCATAACCAACCATTCATACAAGCCAAATTTTGTCTTAATGCAGTTTTCCATTCGTCACCCTCTTTCATTCTTATTTGGTGGTAACCACTTCGCAAATCAATTTTGGAAAATATGGTGGAGCCACACAGTTCATCAAGCATGTCATCGAGCCTAGGAATAGGGTGCCGATATCTCATCGTATATTATTAGTAGATCTACAATCAGTGCACATGCGCATGGTACCATCTTCCTTTGGAACTAAAAGTATAGGAACAACACAAGGAGAAAGACTTCCCCTTACATACCCTCTGTTAAGAAGATCTTCTACTTGCCTCTGAATTTCCTTTGTCTCCTCTGGGTTTGCTCGGTACGGTGGTCGGTTTGGTAGTGGGGCACCCGGAACCAAGTCGATTTGGTGCTCAATGCCCCGCTTTGGTGGCAAACTAGGTGGTACCTCCTTAGGAAACACATCCTTATACTCTTGCAGAAGATAAAAAAAAAACACTAGGAAGGGTTGAGGGTAAATCGTTAGCAGCAAATAAAGTTTCCTTGTACATGAGTACAAAGAATGGAGTATACATTCTCTGAATTCCCGCATATACCTTTTCCTAGCCATCATAACTAATCCCTATTTTTCCCGGGGCTTGGTCATATTTGGCTGTGGAGCTTTTGGCTGTGGAAACACTCCCTCACTATGTTGGTGGCTCACTCGTTGTGTATGATCACTCTCTCCCTTTTTCTTTCCTTTTATTTTCATCTCATCAAGATAGACTTCCTCGGGTGTTATGGGCAGCCAAGTGAACTTTTCTCCTTTATGGACAAAACATAAGCGATTCACACGCCCGCTGATTTGCACATCACAGTCATGCAACCACGGTCGTCCAAGAAGCAAGTGACAAGCGTGCATTGGCACCACATCACACTCAACATCATCTTGATATGTCCCAACTGAAATTGGTATTTGCACGCTGCTAATCACCTTAATTGCGCCACTATCATTCAACCATTGCATGCGGTATGGGTGTGGGTGACGTTTTGTTTGCAATTGAAGCTTCTCGACCATCTCCATGCTTGCAATATTGTTGCAGCTGCCACTATCAACAATCACTCGACATATCTTTGAGTTGACAAGGCAAAGGGTGTGAGATTATGCCGCTCCCCCTTTTCCTCCTCCAGAACCCGGGCGTTAAGTGAACGACATACAACCAAAGCTTCTCCATCAAGTTCCTCATGAGATAAAATAGTTCCTCCTACTTCCCAACCTTGCTCCTCTTCCACTTCATCATTGCCACCTTCAGGGTCACTTTCAGACTCCCATTCACCTAGTTCATTGATGATCATAGTTCGTTTGCTTGGACATTCCGAAGAAATATGACCTCTTCCTTTGCACTTGTGGCATTGAATGTCGCTGCTGTGTGTAGAACTCTTTTCTGGAGGTGGAGCAGAGGATACTCCTGCTGTAGCTGATGGCCTCTTATCTTGATTGCGAATAGCAGGTGAGGAAGCCGTCGAGGCATGTGGGTGCCTAGGTGGTGCACCCTCAAACTGAGAACCATATGGTTGTTGTGTTCGCTGCCATGAGCGTGTTGTGGTGCGGCCTTGGAAAGCACGAGTACGACCATTACGCATATTCTTATTCTCAACTCTTATAGCTTGATGTACCACATCTTGTAATGTATCATAAGGAAACATCTGCACAAAATCTGATATTTCATCATTCAGCCCATGTAAAAATCTTGCCATCTTCGCCTCATCACTTTCACGGGTTCTTGTCCGACTTAGCAGCACCTCCATCTCTTTTGAGTACTCCTCAACAGTGCGGGAACCTTGAGTGAGCCCCTGCAACTTCTTGTACAATTGCCTCTCATAGTATGATGAAAAAAACGGTGCCTCATGACTTCCTTCATCAAATTCCAGCTGCGGATATGATTATTGCCTGACATCAACCGATCGTCTTGTAGCTGATTCCACCATGTAAGAGCATAACCAGAGAACTCCATAATAGCAAGATCAACTCTCTTGGCTTCTGAAAAACCATGGATGCGAAATATTTGGTCACACTTCTCTTCCCACTCAATATATCCATCTGGATCCTCTTTTCCCGTGAATGATGGCACATGTAGCTTCACTCTTGCTTGGTTGTCACGGTCATCCTAATCACGACGGTCATAATGATGACCATTGCGACCAAAAACAGCACCACGGTGAGGCGGGGAGTAGGGTTCATAGTCCCCCATGCCGTCACCATCATGTGCCTCTCATTGCCGGTGATCAGCAGCAAACCCGCGGGGGTCATGGCCTCTCCCACGAGCTTCTCCTCCATGCAGCCCACCCTCACGGGGGCAGCAAAGTCGCCATGCCTCCGTTCAGCACCAACAGCAGAGGCGCCGTGGGCAGCAGCTCCTGCCGCTCTTCCACGACCAACATGGCGATCGTTGTGTCTTGACGTTGCCGGTTGTCTGTGGCCAGCGAGGCAGCGGGACTGCGTTGATGTTGATCCCCATTACCCACGATAGGAAGACGACCACCGAACATCCTTCACGTAGCTGCAACTATACTCTCCTCAATCATATCACCAAGTGCTGCGCGAGTTTTTGGGAGATCATCTTCCACATGTTGATGTCCATGTACACTCGAGTTGGATCCTGTCATGTTAACTCTTGCAAACAAGTGGACGAAAGAAAAATATATGTGGAAAACACTCAGCTCACCTCTTGCCTACCCAAATTCTAATGATTCCTTGGCGGCTGTGCGGAAGTAGCAAATCAGGAGTGGACGGGCGAATGAAAGGAAGGAAGCTGATGGTTTCTAGGTGGATCTGGGTGGGGTAAAAAGGGAGGGCTAGTGTTGAGATCCAATCGATGCAAACCAAATGAACAAGAAAAAAAATTGTAGATCCTTGCACCATGTTTGAGTTACAACACTTGCCACTTCAACTTCTGAAATTTCTCACCAAACTGAATATGTTTGCACACTTGCTCAACACTTTCCCTTCTCTTTTTTTGCTCTTTTTTCACTCTTCTTTTGCTCTTTTTTTTGCAGCACAATAGATCCAACAACAAGACTCGAAGAAAAACATCAACAACTCTGGAAAGAACTTGGTGCACACACAAAGAGGAAAGCAAACAACTAGATCTGAGCAAACAAAGGCTTGGATTTTTTTGTGGCTTTTTGTGGCTTTTTGGCTTTGGACTCTAGGATGGGGAAAACCAAACTAAAAAGGATAGATCTAGCAACAAAGATATAGATCCTACCGTGTAAACCTTGCTCTGAATACCAGATGATGCGACCTCGTCTTCGGAGAAGAGGGAGTACAAGGGGAGGTCCGATCTTCACGGCGTAGGATCGAAAAATGGATGGGGATAACTAGCTGCAAGCAGCCAGAAAATGGAAAATAAGAGATTATGACCTGACGAGGAGGATGCTCACCGAAGCTTACAATCCGAACATTCGCCGATCCACAACCCGCAATACTACCCCACACAACCACGCTCAAGTCGTGGAGCACGGGATAGGTGCAATCCGCAAGGGAAACAACTTAATCTAACCCACACAACACGATCTAGTTGTGAAGCATGAATTAGGAGCAATTTCTCAAGGAATCACGAGAATAAGGATAACAAGAGCTCTCCAATCTCAGGAGTAGTCTATGTCTTTGGTCTTTGATAGAAATGGCAAAACTCCCCAACGAAGGGATGAGCTAGCCTATTTATAATCGGGACAACCCCCTGGAAAGGCGTGAAAGAGAACTAGCTTCTGGAACCAGCTTAGGTGTGAAAGTGAACCAGCTTTGTTTGACTAATGGCTTCAAGACTTAACGAGGTAGCTTCTGGAATACTCTCGTTGGAGGTGGTTGGCAGTTCCCGACCAAACATTGTTCACTGGAGTCGAACAATGTTTCCTTCAGCACAAACTCGAGTTTTGGGAACCTTTCGCAAGTTGGAATATCCAAACTCGTGCAAAATATTGTTTCGTCAGAATCGGAACAATGTTTCTTCAGCAGACAGCTCACTCTTGATGAATTCCTAACTTTGTTTCTTCGCCATAAAACATTGTTTTCCACAGACTGAAATGTGTTTGGCCTTCTTCGATATCGCACGTAAGTTCAACCAACAACAAAGGAGGTGAAGGCACAACCATGTTTTCAAGGTCAAATGATATACTTAAGTTAGCGTTCACCTGATCATGTATTTGCATTGCACGGCTTCTTGTGATTGGACCGTTGATGATTGGTGGTGTGGTTCCCATGGTTGGGATGTCCTCATCACTTTCCTTCCTCCCTCTCTCCTCCTTCCTTCCTCTCCTACTCCTACTAGGAAGGGGGGTAATCCTACTCCCGGTGGGAGTAGGACTCCCCTAGGGCGCGCCATAGAGAGGGCCGGCCCTTCCCCTCCTCCACTCCTTTATATACGGGGGAGGGGGGCACCCCATAGACACACAAGTTGATCATTGTCTTAGCCGTGTGCGGTACCCCCCTCCACCATAATCCACCTCGGTCATATCGTCGTTGTGCTTAGGCGAAGCCCTGCGCCGGTAGCTTCATAATCACCGTCATCACGCCGTCGTGCTGATGATGCTCTCCCTCGACACTCAGCTAGATCGAGAGTTCGTGGGACGTCACCGAGATGAACGTGTGCAGATCGCGGAGGTGCCGTACTTTCGGTACTAAAATCGGTCGGATCGTGAAGACGTACGACTACATCAACTGCATTGTCATAATGCTTCCGCTTACGGTCTACGAGGGTACGTGGACTACACTCTCCCCTCTCGTTGCTATGCATCACCATGATAGATCTTGCGTGTGCGTAGGATTTTTTTTGAAATTATTTCGTTCCCTAACAGTATGCTGCGCCGTTCCCAGGAGCATTGATGACCCACAAGTATAGGGGATCTATCTTAGTCCTTTCGATAAGTAAGAGTGCCGAACCCAACGAGGAGCAGAAGGAAATGATAAGCGGTTTTCATCAAGGTATTCTTTGCAAGCACTGAAATAAGTGGTAACAGATAGTTTTGTGATAAGATAAATTGTAACGAGCAACAAGTAACAAAAGTAAATAAGGTGCAGCAAGGTGGCCCAATCCTTTTTGTAGCCAAGGACAAGCCTGGACAAACTCTTATAATAGGAAAAGCGCTCCCGATGACACATGGGAATATCGTCAAGCTAGTTTTCATCAAGTTCATATGATTCGCGTTCGGTACTTTGATAATTTGATATGTGGGTGGACCGGTGCTTGGGTGTTGTTCTTACTTGAACAAGCATCCCACTTATGATTAACCTCTATTGCAAGCATCCACAACTACAACAAAAGTATTAAGGTAAACCTAACCATAGCATGAAACAAGTGGATCCAAATCAGCCCCTTACGAAGCAACGCATAAACTAGGGTTTAAGCTTCTGTCACTCTAGCAACCCATCATCTACTTATTACTTCCCAATGCCTTCCTCTAGGCCCAAATAATGGTGAAGTGTTATGTAGTCGACGTTCACATAACACCACTAGAGGCTAGACAACATACATCTCATCAAAATATCGAACGGATACCAAATTCACATGACTACTAATAGCAAGACTTCTCCCTTGTCCTCAGGAACAAACGTAACTACTCACAAAGCATATTCATGTTCATAATCAGAGGGGTAATAATATGCATAAAGGATATGAACATATGATCTTCCACCAAGTAAACCAACTAGCATCAACTACAAGGAGTAATCAACACTACTAGCAACCTACTAGCACCAATCCCGAACTTGGAGACAAGAATTGGATACAAGAGATGAACTAGGGTTTGGAGATGAGATGGTGCTGGTGAAGATGTTGATGGAGATTGCCCTCTCCCGAAGAGAGGAGCGTTGGTGATGATGATGGCGATGATTTCCCCCTCCCGGAGGGAAGTGTCCCCGGCAGAACAGCTCCGCTGGAGCCCTAGATTGGTTCCGCCAAGGTTCCACCTCGTGGCGGCGGAGTCTCGTCTTGAAAGGTTGCTTAATGTTTTTTCTCTTCAAAAGACTTCATATAGGAGAAGATGGGCATCTGAGAGCCACCAGGGGCCCACGAGGTGGGGGCGCTGGGGGCGCCCCACCCTCGTGAGCAGGTGTGGGCCCCTGGCCTTCATCTTTGGCGACGATTTTTCTTTATTTATTTTAAGATATTCCGTGGAGTTTCAGGACTTTTGGAGTTGCAGAATAGGTCTCAATATTTGCTCCTTTTCCAGCCCTGAATTCCAGCTGCGGCATTCTCCTCTTCATGTAAACCTTGTAAAATAAGAGAGAATAGCCATAAGTATAGTGACATAACGTGAAGTAACAGCCCATAATGCAATATATATCGATATAAAAGCATGATGCAAATTGGACGTATCAACTCCCCCAAGCTTAGACCTCGCTTGTCCTCAAGCCAAAAGCCGATAACAATAAATATGTCCTTATGTTTAGTGGTAGAGGCATCGATAAAAATAAAATACGGACATGAAGGCATCATGATTATTCTCATTACAACAACATATATAGATTTTGTCATATGATTACTTATGTTCAAGTGATGATATTTTCACAATGCAAAAGTATGAATCGGAAACCTTATTGGGCACCGACAAATTATAACCTCAGTCATTGAAGCAATTTCAATTTATCGGAACATCGGAAAGAGTCTATGTCAGAGCTTAAAAGCAAGTCCACATACTCAATTATCACTTAGTCCTTCATAATTGCTAGCACTCACGCAATACTGGTGGTTACGGAGTTTTAATTAGACACAGAGAAAGATAGGGGCTTATAGTTTTGCCCCACAACTTTTTACCTCAAGGGTAATGTCAACAATAATAATTCATGCTCCCCTACATCCAATTAGATATGTATATCATGTTCTTTCCAACATGCTGGGCTTGCCAAAGGATAAAATGAAAAAGGAAAGGTGAAGATCACCGTGACTCTTGCATAAGGTAGAAGATAATAATAAAAGATAGGCCCTTCGTAGAGGGAAGCAGAGGTTGCCATGCGCTTTTATGGTTGGATGCACACAATCTTAATGCAAAGAACGTCACTTTATATTGCCCCTTGTATGTGGAACTTTATTATGCAGTACGTCGCTTTTATTACTTCCACAACAAGTTCGTACAAAGCTTATTCTCTCTGCTCTAATAATTCATGCATATTTAGAGAGCAATTTTTATTGCTTGCACCGATGACAACTTACTTGAAGGATCTTACTCATTCCATAGGTACATATAGTGGACTCTCATGGCTAAACTGGTTTAGGGGTATTTGGAAGCACAAGTAGTATCTCTACTTGGTGCTGAGAACTTGGCTAGCATGAGGGGAAAGGCAAGCTCAACATGTTAGAGGATCCATGACAACATACTTTATCTCAGATATAAAAAAACATAACTCATTATGTTGTCTTCCTTGTCCAACATCAACTCTTTAGCATGTCATATTTTAATGAGTGCTCCCAACCATAAAAGATGTCAATGATAATATATCTATATGTGAAACCTCTCTTTCCTTATTACTTCCTATTAATTGCAACGATGACCAAAACTATATTTGCCAACTCCCAACAACTTTTAATCATCATACTCTTTCTATGTGAAGTCATTACTTTCAATAAGATCAATATGAACTCTTTGTTTCTTTTTATTCTTTTTCTTTTATTCACCCAAGATCATGGCAAAACAATCAAGCCCTTGACTCAACACTAATCTTTATTATATATATAGCTCACAGACTCGATTACATAGAGGGATCATAAAGCAAAACTCAAAACTAGATCATGCCATGACTTTATTCTACTAAATCAAGATACTACTAATAGGATCAAACTAAGAAAAACGGTAAAGATATGAGTTGTGATGGTGATACGATACCGGGGCACCTCCCCCAAGCTTGGAAGTTGCCAAGGGGAGTGCCCATACACATGTGATTATGTCTCCTTCTTTGTCGGTGAAGGTGGAGGTGTTGTTGATGATGCGGGCTTGTCGTCCACCTTCCATGGCATAGGCTCACCGTCATAGAAGGATGATCGAGTCTCCGGAATCCTCAAATCTGCAGCCAAACTCATCCTTTTGAATCTATATTCATACTCACAGTTTTGATTTTGCAGATCATAGATTTGGGCTTGGAGTTGCTCAATCTTCTCATGTAGCTTGAAGATGGCTTCCTCGGTGTTCTTGGCATCCGGCTCGTAGTTGTTGGTGAACTCTGCGAGCATCTTGTGGCTAGCGTTAATTCCACGCTCCACCATCCCCTGGCACTTGAAAACTTGCTGCTCCATTGCTTCGAACCTCGCCTCCATGCTTCCGGTTCCGTTTGGTCCCTCAACATCGCGGATATGCAGCAACCCATCACGCATCTCAATGGTTTGAGGGTGCCGCAGCACCTCCGCGAGGTAAGGGTTGATCACCTTCTCGAAGAACTTGTCTTTGGAAGCACTTGGGGACGTCATGATGATCTAGATCTGTCAGAAAAACAGCTCGAAACAAGAACAGATGATATTTGCGTGATACAGGAGTCAAAACCTTCGGGAGAATATATAATGAATTTTTACCGACCAAAATACGTATCATGCAAGAAAACGGAGTTCAGAGGGCACATGAGGTGCTCACGAGGTAGGGGGGCGCGCCCAGGGGGGTAGGGCGCGCCCACCACCCTTGTGGAGGCCTCGTGTCCTTCCCGGACTGCCACTTATTTTTCTATTTTTATAAATATTCCAAGGGCGCGCCCAGCACCCTCGTGGAGGCCTCGTGTCCTTCCCGGACTTCCACTTATTTTTCTATTTTTCTAAATATTCCAAAATGGAGAAATATTGCCTTAAAAATTGTTTTGGAGTCGGTTTACTTACCGTACCACATACCTATTCGTTTTAGGAGTGCAAAGCAGTGCGAAAGTGTCCTTATGTACTCCTCCGGGTTACGGTTTCAATAATATTGGTTTCAACGTTTATGGGATTACCTGAGATATAATGTTTGATTCTTTGACCGCTAACCACCTTCAGATTTGTGCCTTCGAAGTTGTTGATTTTTATGGCACCGGAACGATAGACCTCCTCGATAACGTAGGGACCTTCCCATTTAGAGAGAAGTTTTCCTGCAAAAAATCTTAAACGAGAGTTGTGTAGCAATACATAATCACCTACATTAAACTCACGCTTTTGTATTCTTTTGTCATGCCATCTTTTAACTTTTTCTTTAAATAACTTGGCATTTTCATAAGCTTGGGTTCTCCATTCATCAAGTGAGCTAATATCAAATAACCTCTTCTCACCGGCAAGTTTGAAATCATAGTTGAGCTCTTTAATAGCCCAATATGCCTTATGTTCTAGTTCGAGAGGTGAGTGGCATTCTTTTCCATAAACCATTTTATATGGAGACATACCCATAGGATTCTTATATGCAGTTCTATAGGCCCATAATGCATCATCAAGTTTCTTGGACCAATTCTTTCTAGACCTATTAACAGTCTTTTGCAAAATTAATTTGAGCTCTCTATTGCTCAATTCTACTTGGCCACTAGACTGTGGGTGATAAGGAGATGCAATTCTATGATTAACGTCATATTTAGCAAGCATTTTTCGGAAAGCACCATGAATAAAGTGTGAACCACCATCAGTCATTAAATATCTAGGGACTCCAAACCTCGGAAAAATAACTTCCTTAAGCATTTTAATAGAGGTATTGTGATCAGCACTACTAGTTGGAATAGCTTCTATCCACTTAGTAATGTAATCAACAGCAACTAAAATATGTGTATATCCATTAGAGGCAGGAAAAGGTCCCATGTAATCAAAGCCCCAAACATCAAATGGTTCAATAACAAGTGAATAATTCATAGGCATTTCTTGACGTCTACTAATATTACCAATTCTTTGACATTCATCACAAGACAAACCAAACATACGGGCATCTTTGAAGAGAGTGGGCCAATAAAACCCGGATTGCAATACCTTATGTGCAGTTCTATCTCCAGCGTGGTGTCCTCCATAAGCTTCGGAGTGACACTTGGTTAGGATTTGTTCTGTTCATGCTCGGCACACAACATCTAATAACACCATCTACTCCTTCTTTATAAAGATGTGGGTCATCCCAAAAGTAATGTCGCAAATCATAAAGAACTTTTCTTTTGTTGGTATGTGAAGCTAGGTGGTATAAATTTAGCTACAATATAATTAGCATAATCAGCATACCATGGAGTGCTACGAGAAGTGCTTATGACATTTAATTGTTCATCAGGAAAGCTATCATCAATAGGTAGTGGGTCATCAAGAACATTCTCTAACCTATATAAGTTGTCTGCAACGGGGTTCTCAGCTCCTTTTCTATCAACAATATGCAAATCAAATTCTTGCAGCAAGAGAACCCATCGAATAAGTCTAGGTTTAGTATCTTTCTTTTCCATAAGATATTTAATAGCAGCATGATCAGTGTGAATAGTTACTTTAGAATCAACGATATAGGGTCTGAATTTATTACAAGCAAGTACAACTGCTAAAAGTTCCTTTTCGGTAGTAGCATAATTTCTTTGAGCATTGTCTAGAGTCTTACTAGCATAATGGATAACATTTAATTTCTTATCAACTCTTTGCCCTAGAACATCACCTACAGCATAATCACTAGCATCACACATAATTTCAAAGGTAAATTCAATCGGTGGCTGAACAACAGGTGAGAGACTAATGCTTTCTTAAGTATTTCAAATGCTTCTACACAATCATCATCAAAGACAAATGGTACATCTTTTGTAATAAATTAGTCGAGGTCGAGAAATTTTGAGAAGTCCTTAATGAACCTCCTATAAAATCCGGCGTGACCAAGGAAACTTCTTATACCTTTGATGTCCTTGGGACATGGCATCTTTTCAATAGCATCAACTTTGGCTTTATCAACTTCAATACCTCTTTCAGAAACTTTGTGCCCCAAGACAATACCTTCATTAACCATAAAGTGGCACTTTTCCCAATTCAAGACAAGATTAGTTTCTTCACATCTCTGCAAAACTCGATCTAGATTGCTCAAGCAATCATCAAAAGAGGAACCATAGATGGAAAACTCGTCCATTGAAACCTCAAAAATCTTTTCACAAAAATCGGAGAATATAGCCATCATGCATCTTTGAAAGGTAGCAGGTGCATTACATAAACCAAAAGGCATACGTCTATAAGCAAAAGTACCAAAAGGGCATGTAAAAGTAGTCTCCGGTTGATCTTTAGCCGACACAGGTATTTGAGAGAAACCAGAATAACCATCTAGAAAGCAATAATGTGTATGTTTGTATAATCTTTCTAGCATTTGATCAATAAAAGGCAAGGGGTAATGA
Organism: Aegilops longissima; assembly: GCA_021605205.1. NCBI lineage: Eukaryota > Viridiplantae > Streptophyta > Magnoliopsida > Poales > Poaceae > Aegilops > Aegilops longissima. The sequence goes on along the minus strand of CM038680.1, from coordinate 448,946,010 downwards.
TCTTTCTTAGTAGCTTTATTTAATTTGCGGAAATCAATTACCATCCTATAACCTGTGATAATTCTTTGCGGAATCAATTCATCTTTATCATTAGGGACAACAGTAATACATCCCTTCTTAGGGACACAATGGACAGGACTTACCCACTGACTATCAGCAACGGGATAAATTATACCTGCCTCCAGAAGCTTGAGTATTTCTTTTCTTACCACTTCTTTCATTTTAGGATTCAAACGTCGTTGAGGATCCGAACTGGTTTGGCATCCGCTTCCAAATTTATTTTGTGTTGACACAGAATGGGACTAATGCCCTTAAGATCATCAAGAGTATATCCAATAGCGGCACAGTGCTTCTTCAGAGTTTTCAATAATCTTTCTTCTTCATGCTCTGAAAGGTTAGCACTAATAATAACAGGATATATTTTCTTTTTGTCAAGATAAGCATACTTAAGATCATCGGGCAACAGTTTAAGCTCAAACACGGGATCACCCTTGGGTGGAGGGGGATCCCCTAGGATTTCAACAGGAAAATTGTGTTGCAGAATAGGTTCCTATTTAATGAATACTTCATCTATTTCCCTTCTTTCATTCATGAACATCTCATTTTCATGGTCTAGCAAATAGTGTTCTAAAGGATCACTAGGAGGTACAACTATAGAAGCAAGACCAATAATTTCATCTTTACTAGGCAATTCTTCTTCACGATGTTGTTTACTAAATTTAGAGAAATTAAACTCATGAACCATATCATCCAAGCCAATAGTAACAACATTGTTTTTGCAATCTATCCTAGCATTAACAGTATTCAAGAAGGGTCTACCAAATATAATGGGACAAAAGCTATCTTGTGGAGAACCAAGAACAAGAAAATCAGCGGGATATTTGGTTTTACCACACAAGACTTCAACATCTCTAACAATTCCCATTGCAGATATATTATCTCTATTGGCAAGTTTAATTGTAACATCAATATCTTCTAACTCAGCAGGTGCAATATCATGCATAATTTCTTTGTATAAGTCAATGGGTATAACGCTAGCACTAGCACCCATATCACATAAGCCATGATAACAATGATCTCCTATTTTAACGGAAATAACAGGCACGCCTACCACAGGTCTATGTTTATCTTTAGCACAAGGTTTAGCAATTCTAGCAGTTTCACCACAGAATTGAATAACATGCCCATCAATATTATCAGACAAGAGATCTTTAATAATAGAAATATTAGGTTCTACTTTAACTTGCTCAGGAGGTGTATAAGTTCTAATATTGCTTTTACAAACAACAGTTGAAGCTTTAGCATGATCCTTTACTCTAACAGGGAAAGGTGATTTCTCAATATAAGAGGTAGGAACAATAGGATCATTATAAGTGACAGTCTTTTCTTCAACATTAATAGGTGCAGCTACTTTTACTTCTATGGGAGGATGATATTTAAACCACTTCTCCTTAGGGAGATCAACATAAGTAGCAAAAGATTCACAGAAAGAAGCTACTATCTCTTAGTCAAGTCCATATTTAGTGCTAAACTTACGGAAAATATCGGTATCCATAAAAGAATTAACACAATCAAACTTAGGTGTCATACCTGACTCCTTACCTTCGTCGAGGTCCCAATCTTCAGAGTTGCGTTTAATTCTATCCAATAAATTCCATTTAAATTCAATAGTCTTCATCATAAAAGAGCCAGCACAAGAAGTATCGAGCATGGTGCGATTGTTATCAGAAAGCCGAGCATAAAAATTATGAAGAATTGTCACTCTTCAAAGCTCATGATTGGGGCATGAATATAACATTGATTTAAGCCTCCCCCAAGCTTGAGCGATGCTTTCTCCTTCGCGAGGCCAAAAATTATATGTATAATTGCGATCACGATGAACAAGATGCATAGGGTAATACTTTTGATGAAACTCCAATTTCAATCTTTTATAGTTCCATGATCTCGTATCATCACATAGCCTATACCATGTCAACGCGTCTTCCTTCAAAGATAAAGGGAAGACCTTCTTCTTAACAACATCATCGGGTATACCTGCAAGCTTAAATAATCCACAAACTTCATCCACATAGAGTAGATGTTCATCAGGATGCTTTGTTCCATCTCATGTAGAAGTATTAGCCAGTAGTTTTTCCATCATACCCGAAGGAACTTCAAAAGGAGTTTCATTTTCAATAGGTTCAGTAGGTTGAGGAGAAACTCTTTGCTCTCTTGGACGGGTGAAGATACCCGAACAAGCCCCTCGAGAATTACTTTCCATAGTAACAAGTGACAGAAAATTTCAGCACACTATATAAATTTTTCCTTACCAAATTCCACTTACCAAAGGCGCTACACTCCCCGGCAACGGCGCCAGAAAAGAGTCTTGATGACCCACAAGTATAGGGGATCTATCGTAGTCCTTTCGATAAGTAAGAGTGTCGAACCCAACGAGGAGCAGAAGGAAATGATAAGCGGTTTTCAGCAAGGTATTCTATGTAAGTACTGAAATAAGTGGTAACAGATAGTTTTGTGATAAGATAAATTGTAAGGAGCAACAAGTAACAAAAGTAAATAAGGTGCAGCAAGGTGGCCCAGTCCTTTTTGTAGCAAAGGACAAGCCTGGACAAACTCTTATAATAGGAAAAGCGCTCCCGAGGACACATGGGAATATCGTCAAGCTAGTTTTCATCACGTTCATATGATTCGCGTTCGGTACTTTGATAATTTGATATGTGGGTGGACCGGTGCTTGGGTGCTGTTCTTACTTGAACAAGCATCCCACTTATGATTAACCTCTATTGCAAGCATCCATAACTACAACAAAAGTATTAAGGTAAACCTAACCATAGCATGAAACAAGTGGATCCAAATCAGCCCTTACGAAGCAACACATAAACTAGGGTTTAAGCTTCATCACTCTAGCAACCCATCATCTACTTATTATTTCCCAATGCCTTCCTCTAGGCCCAAATAATGGTGAAGTGTTATGTAGTCGACGTTCACATAACACCACTAGAGGCTAGACAACATACATCTCATCAAAATATCGAGCGAATACCAAATTCACATGACTACTAATAGCAAGACTTCTCCCTTGTCCTCGGGAACAAAGCGTAACTACTCACAAGGCATATTCATGTTCATAATCAGAGGGTAATAATATGCATAAAGGATCTGAACATATGATCTTCCACCAAGTAAACCAACTAGCATCAACTACAAGGAGTAATCAACACTACTAGCAACCTACTAGCACCAATCCCGGACTTGGAGACAAGAATTGGATACAAGAGATGAACTAGGGTTTGGAGATGAGATGGTGCTGGTGAAGATGTTGATGGAGATTGCCCTCTCCCGATGATAGGTGCATTGGTGATGATGATGGCGACGATTTCCCCCTCCCGGAGGGAAGTGTCCCCGGCAGAGAACAGCTCCGCCGGAGCCCTAGATTGGTTCCGTGAAGGTTCCGCCTCGTGGTGGCGGAGTCTCGTCCCGAAAGGTTGCTTAATGTTTTTTTCTCATCGAAAGACTTCATATAGGAGAAGATGGGCATCGGATAGCCACCAGGGGGCCCACGAGGTAGGGCGCGCCGGGGCGCCCCACCCTCGTGAGCAGGGTGTGGGCCCCCTGGCCTTCATCTTTGGCGACGATTTTTCTTTATTTATTTTAAGATATTCCGTGGATTTTCAAGACTTTTGGAGTTGCACAGAATAGGTCTACAATATTTGCTCCTTTTCCAGCCCAGAATTCCAGCTGCCGGCATTGTCCCTCTTCATGTAAACCTTGTAAAATAAGAGAGAATAGCCATAAGTATAGTGACATAACGTGAAATAACAACCCATAATGCAATATATATCGATATAAAAGCATGATGCAAAATGGACGTATCAAGCGTGGGTCCCATTTTGGTGACCTCTAGGAGAAACCTCTTGTTTCTTTTTGTTGACACCAGCTGTCTGCCGCCCTGCTTTCATGGTCGAATCCGAGGTAGATATTGTTGTTTCTGCTAGAATATACGACGTTGTAATCTCAACCTCTTTCTTTCTCTTCTATTCTACACAAACTCCTGTTGTATATCCTTGTACGCCAAGCCAAGGGCTGCGGCCATATCAATATAAACACCCACACGGCTCCCTCGAGGGAGTAGGAACGCTTGATATCTTTCATGGTAATCAGAGCCACCTCTTCTCATACATCTAGCCACAAACCAAAACCCTAGAAACCACACACCATCGTCTCCATGGCATCCTCCGCCGGCGTCTCCCTCAACCTCGGATCGCCGCCGTCTAGGAAGCTCGCAAGAGGTAACTTTATCCTCTGGAAGACGCAGGTCCTCCCAGCCCTGCAAGGCGCGCAAGTGACGGGGCTCCTGGACAGTACCGCCGCCGCTCCGCCCACGATGGTGGTGATCACGAAGGCGGACAAGACCACGGCCCTAGAGCCGAACCCCCTATACGGACCCTGGATCGCCAAAGACCAGCAGGTTCCATCATACCTTCTCAATTCCATGTCTCCAGAAATTCTTGCACAAGTCGTTGGGGGAAAGATTCCACCTTTGAGCTCTGGACGACGGTGACAAATATCTTCGCCTCACAATCTCAGTCTCGGATTACTGATTTGAGAATCGCCATCACCAATACCAAGAAGGGCACCATGTCAAGCTCGGCGTATATGGCGAAGATGAAAAGCCTTGGGGATGAACTAGCTGCTGCCGGTCGTCCCGTATCTGATCCGAAGATGGTGGACTATATCCGGGCAGGACTAGACTGCGACTACGACTCCGTGATGGCGGCGATCGACGCTGTCAAAAATACCATCACCGCCGATGATCTCTTTGCTCAAATCTCTGCCTTTGATCAAAGGATGGAGATGCTAGGCGACTCATCTTCAGGCGGGTTCCACTCATCTACTAATGCGGTCTACAGAGGTCGTGGCCAGTCCTGCAGCAGATCTCGTGGGCACGGAGGAAGGGCGCGTGGCCGTGGTGATCGTGGTGACCGCGGTGACCGCCAGTCTTCTTCCTCCAATGGAGGCGGTGGATTCAGAGGCCGCCCCCGACAGCAACAACAACAACAGGTTCGTGAGCAACAGCATGACTATCCAGAATGTCAGATATGCTACAAACACCATCCAGGAGGTGCACGAGTTTGCTGGTGGCGCTATGAAGAAAACGACCAAGAAGAAAAGGAGGCGCATGCAATCTCCTATGGCCTGGACACCAACTCGTACGCCGACAGTGCAGCAACAAACCACATCACAGGTGAACTTGACAAGTTGACGATGCGGGAGAAGTACAATGGAGGCGACCAAATTCGCACGACAGGCGGTTCTGGTATGGATATCACACACATTGGTAGTTCAATTGTTAAAAACCCCGTGAAAAATTTACACTTGACAAATGTCTTGCTTGTTCCTCAAACATCCAAAAATCTTGTTTCCGTTCATCGATTCACTCTTGATAACAATGTTCTTATTGAATTCTATCCTTATTTTTTCTTGGTTAAGGACTTGAGAACAAGGACAATCATTCTTAGAGGACGGTGCGTGGGAGGCCTCTACCCACTCATATAATCATCATCATCATCATCATCATCATCATCTTCATGGTCCAATAAACAAGCAAATATTGTCACTAAGCTATCTACATCAAGGTGGCATAGTCGCTTGGGTCATCCATCTTCAGTCATAGTTAGATATGTTCTTAGCAAAAATAAACTCTCTTATGAGCCTAGTGTTGAGTCAGTCTGTGATCCGTGTCAACAAGCAAAAAGTCATCAGTTACCTTACCCAATTTCTACTAGTGTGTCTACTGCCCCTCTACAACTTATCTTTTCAGATGTATGGGGGCCAGCTCCTACTTCCGTTGGTAGATTTTCCTATTATGTAAGTTTCATTGATGACTATAGTAAATTTACTTGGATTTACTTATTGAAAAAATAACTGATGCATTCCAAGTTTTTCTCAGTTTCCAAAATCTTGTTGAACGCAAACTGAACTCTAAAATCATTGCTATGTAAAGTGACTGGGGTGATGAGTATGAAAAATTAAATTCTTTCTTCCAAAAGCTTGGCATATCACATCATGTCTCTTGTCTCATGCTCACCAACAAAATGGATCCGCTGAAAGAAAGCACCATCACATAGTTGATATGGGGCTTGCGTTGCTAGCAAATGCTTCCATGCCACTTAAATTTTGGGATGAAGCATTCTTAACTGCCACATATCTTATCAACTTGCTTCCAAGTAAAGTCATCAAATTTGAAACACCCATTACACGACTCCTTGGTGTCACACCCAACTACACATCTCTTCGTATTTTTGGTTGTGTCTGTTGGCCCAATCTTAGGCCATACAACACATGCAAACTCGCTTTCCGCTCAAAAAGGTGTGTCTTTTTAGGCTATAGCCCCATGCATAAAGGGGTCAAGTGCCTTGATGTTCCTACTGGTCGGGTCTATATATCCAGAGATGTTGTATTTGATGAGTCTGTGTTTCCCTTTGCATCCCTTCATCCTAATGCCGGTGCACTTCTCCGCAAGGAAATTCTTCTTCTTCCTTCACATCTTCGGTCTTTTGATCATGGGGGCGACAATTGTACTAACCAATGTGATGATGTTCTTGCTGGTACTGGTTTTTCCTCTTATGCCTGTGCAGGTCCTTGGAGAAAACGGTGCTCAAAATGACCAAATTTTGGAAAATATGGCTGATTTTGACCCAATATTGCATGCTGAGGAAGAAGACGAACCTGGCACAGATGACGAAGGAGATCCGGCGGCGCTTGCCACCCCTGCACGCACGCAGTCCTTGGATCGTGCAAGCGCATCCACCTCGGATCGCGCTCCTGTCGGCTCCAATCCTGGATCCAGGGAGGGCCACTCCTGCGCAGCCGCGTCAGCTTCAGGCAGGACCAGCAGCAAGGCCGAATCCCACTCGCACCATGCGCCAGCATCAGGCTGGACCGGATCCCCCTCGCACCGCGCGCGCACCTAGTTGCAGTCAGGTGGCGGATCCTCTGCATCGGGTCGGACGGGCGACGCCCGTGTGCCTGCAGGAGGGGCAGCCACACCAGCAGGCACATGATCCCCTTTGCACATGACGACAAACCAGCCCACTACATCAGCAGATTCTCCTGGATTTTTTTGAGTGGTGAGTATACCAGCAGTCCAGCCAGAGGTTTCTTCACGTGTTATGACCTGGCTACAAAAAGGTATATGAAATCCTAAAATTAAGAAAGATGGAACTATACCATATGGAATGTTGTGTATTTCAGGAGAACCAACATCGTTGAACAGTGCACTTGATGATCCTAAATGGAAGAAGGCAATGGATGAGGAGTATTCTACACTCATGAGGAACAAAACTTGGCATCTTGTACCAAATCAGAGAGGTAAAAATATCATTGATTGCAAATGGGTGTATACAATTAAAAATAAAGCAGATGGCTCCATTGACAGATATAAGGCACGTCTAGTTGCAAAGGGCATTAAGCAACGCTACGACATTGACTATGAGGACTGTCGGTGTCAAAACCGGCGGATCTCGGGTAGGGCATCCCGAACCGTGCGTCTAAGGCTAATGGTAACAAGAGGCGGGGGACACAATGTTCGGGCCCTCTCGATGGAGGTAATACCCTACTTCCTGCTTGATTGATCTTGATGATATGAGTATTACAAGAGTTGATCTACCACGAGATCGTAGAGGCTAAATCCTAGAAGCTAGCCTATGGTTATGATTGTTGTTCTTGTCCTACGGACTAAACCCTCCGGTTTATATAGACATGGAGGGGGCTAGGGTTACACAAAGTCGGTTACAGAGAAGGAGATCTACATATCCGAATTGCCAAGCTTGCCTTCCACGCAAAGGAGAGTCCTGCCCGGACACGGGACGAAGTCTTCAATCTTGTATCTTCATAGTCCAACAGTCCGGCCAAAGTATATAGTCCGGCTATCTGAGGACCCCTTAATCCAGGACTCCCTCAGTAGCCCCTGAACCAGGCTTCAATGACGATGAGTCCGGCACGCAGATTGTCTTCGGCATTGCAAGGCGGGTTCCCTCTCCGAATACTCCATAGAAGATTCTGAACACAAGGATCGTGTCCGGCTCTGCAAAACAAATTCCACATACCACCGTAGAGAGTACAATATTACACAAATCTAATCCGCAGACAACTTTTCCTAACGTGACATCATGCCATGACCCGGTCTATTCGAACCGTTCTCCCTAACCAGCTACTGTGCATGTTGCGAGGCGGTTTTATGGGCATGTCTTATCGAAGCAGAGATCGTGTCCCCCTATCTCAGGATTCTCATCAATATGGGTATGGGTAATCCAACCGCGTCTTCAGCGTGACGCTTGGGGAATAAGCGAGTTTACCGGGCAAGTGGGAGGTGCTGGATCCCTACCGCCTTTATAAGGAGATAAGGACTCCCCTTTTTCACCCACACCTTCTTCTTCTGCTTATCCATTCCCCTTCGCTCGAGCCCCAGCGCCCAAGCGTTCGTATTCTCTGCCCACAAAGGCCTTCTGAAAATGTCAGGATCTGGAGCAGGAGTCAACTGGATGGCCTCTACCGTCCGGGAGAAGGATATCAAAAAGCTTCGGGAGGTCGGGTATGTGGCCCAGAAAATCAGCCACCGTCTCCCGACGGCAGGACAGATCGTCCCTACTCTGGAACCCCACGAGAGGGTTGTTTTCCTCCCTCATTTTGTCCGCGGGCTGGGGTTTCCCCTCCACCCATTCGTTCGCGGCATCATGTATTACTATGGGATCAATTTTCATGATCTATCCCCCAATTCCTTCCTCAACATCTCGACGTTCATCGTCGTGTGCGAGGCCTTTCTCCGCATCTCGCCACACTTCGGCTTATGGCTGAAGATCTTTAATGTGAAGTCCAAGGTAGTGGGCGGTGAGCACCCTGAGTGCGGAGGCGCCATGGTGAACAAGATTCCCAACGTTACATGGCCAACAGGTACTTTCAATGATTCCGTCAAAGGGTGGCAGCAGCAGTGGTTTTACATCACTGAGCCGCGCGGCACGAAATGGGCCGCTGCTCCTAAATTCCGATCCGGAGCCCCCCTGTGGCTTACTTCCTGGCACAAGAAGGGCCTGGATTGGTCTTCGTCCGATGAGCTGTCGGCGCTCCAGACGCGCATCAAGGATATGGAAGATAAGAATATCAAACTTGTCAATGTAGTCCAGGTGATGTTAGTTCGCCGGATCCTTCCTTGTCAACAGCGGGCTTGCAGTTTATGGGAATTCTACCCGGCCAATCACCAAACCCTGCGAGGGCTCTTTGGCTCCTCACACAAAGACATCTGGAAGGTGCTTTTTAAGTCTAGCAAATCATGGCCGGACTCAGCCGAGGACCGCGGGTACCACCTGTCCCGCCCCGCCGGACTCCACTTCCAAAGGAGTCCACCGCCGCTGATAGCAGCCCGGAGTGGGATCCCAGGGCTCAGCCCCTGGTGAACTCGTGAGTATATAAAATCCGAACACGTTTATGCGTCCACACTCATCATGGCATAATAATTTAATCTGGGCCATACTTTTTGTAGTCCAGCGAGGCCCCGCGCCAAGCAATCCTCGTCGGAGGATTTGCTAGGCTCGGATGCTATGGAGAGCGGGACACCCTCGAAGGCCCCTTCCCCCAAACATGTGAATGACATCGAGGCTTCATCCCAGGAGGACCCAGGCCAAGGAGGGGGTGGGGGAGATTGCAAAGGCGGCGCCAGGAGGTCAAACTTCAGCGGCCGGACACATGGGAGAGAAGGCTCCCATGGGCGTCGTCGGCGGGAGCCATCTTGAATTCGGCCCCCAGCCGGACGCAATTCGGAGACCAATATGGTTCCAGAATCAGGCAGGCGGCCTCCCTCGGCTAGAGGGGGTGTACCTGTTCCACCGGCAACCTCTGTCCAACCAGAGGTGCTGGATACTTTATTGGCGGCGCTGAAAAGCGCCTCCATCGTCGATGAACACCATGCCCTTATGGGTGCGGTGATTGAGAAGATTCAGTCTGCGGAGAGTGGACTGAATGAAGCCTATATTAGCCAAGAGGCTTTGAGGTATGTTTGATGAGGTTTCGAAGAGTGTCACAGTATAGATAGTAGCCCCTGATACACTGTTCGGTGAGAGAAAGAACTGGACAGAGGATCAAATCTATGTTCGCAGGAGACTCACTTGATGACATTTACCTCTCTTCTTTTATAAACAGGCGTCTGTAGCGAATGCCGCCTCTCATACTGCGGAGGTCTCCGGACTAAATCAAAGTCTGGAGCGGGCCACAGAAGAATTGGGCCAGTTGAAAAGGCAGTTGAAGGATAAACAAGGTATGCACAAACCTTGCTCACGTTCAGTGCGAACGAATTTAAAATATGTTTTATGATTTGCGCCAGGGGCGATGACCGAAGTCGAGGCTCTTAAGAAGGCTGTTGCCGAGGCCGAGAGAAAGGCAGCCGCAGAGCTGGCTCTTCATGAGAAGCATGAGGCCAGGGTTGTTGAAGGTGAGCAAGAGCTTCAAGAGGTCGTGAAAAGATGCGAGGCCTTGGAGCAGAGTCTAACGGAGAAAGAATCCGAACTTACCTAGGCTCATCAGGCCGCATGCGATGCCCAGGGGGAAACCCAAGGTGCCCTGCAGGAGATCCAAGAGGCGAGGAAGATCGCGGCGGGTTAAGCTTGTTCCATGTAAAGCAAGTATTTGGGGAGAAAATCATGTTTCTAATCTTGAGTTAGGATTTCTCCAGGAGTATTTGCGGAGCTGCCACGCAGCATATCTGATGCCGCACAATTTCTACCGAGCCGAAGAAAGGGACACTGCGGATAAGCTCTTCTGGTTGCAGTATCTGGAACTGAATTGTCCGGTGCCTTTTGCCGATCAACTGAAGCAACTGATCGAACTGCATAAGGCGGTCGAGCTAGCCATGAAGGATTTGATTATCCGGCTATGGCCCGCTGAGCCGATTCCAAGCAGCTACTTTGGGCTCATGAAGCGGCTTGAGAATGCCTGCCCTCGACTGGACGTCGTCAAGCGGTCGGTCTGTATAGAGGGTGCGCGAATGGCCTTCGCCCGCGCAAAGGTGCACTGGGTGAAGATGGATACTGAAAAGCTGGTGACCAAGGGACCGCCGGAGGGAAAGGAGCACCGCAAGCCTGAGTTATATTATGAAAGTGTCCTGAAAGGATCCTGCCTTCCGGCGGAGCAATGCACCAAGGACATTATATTTCCATGAATACAATCATGTTGTCCTTTGTAATGTTGAACAAGGTCATTATTTATTGCCTGTTTATATGAAAGTTTATCCTCCTGCACAGCTGTTTTATATATTTATCCTGAGAGTTGGCTAGTCGTAAACCCTTTACGTAGGAAATGCGGGGTGTTCGGGATAAACCTGATCACTCTTTATCCCAGTTTTGGTTCCTTCGAAGGAGGTGTTCAGCACAATGAACCAGGCAATCGGACTATAGGGCTTTATCATTCTCACTTAGCCATAGGAGCTTTAGAAAAGGAAGGTAGGCGCAGCCCCTGGTGTTTGGAAGACCGCAGGAGGCGCTCTATAAGCACCTGATTGGAAGAAAAGCCGATCCATCGCACGCTGCATTGGTTATGGCATTATGCAGGAGGAATCCTTAAAGATTTTACAACCTCTCGAACAGCTCACCAGCTCTCGCCGTATCATGACAGTCAGTTTTCGGCTTTCTCTACTGAGGTGCTTGTCTGGAAGAACCGGGACACAATCACAGTAGTTCTCCCTGTGCCGCCTTAGCCGATATAGCAGAACGTAAGGCAGAAAAACATGGGAGCCGGGCAAACCCAACATTTGACCCAAGACATGATTCGGAGTTGATGCATATAATTCTATAAATTCGGGATGCCAAACTACCATGAAGGTGTTCGGACTTTATTGCCGTATTATGGGTAAAACGAAGCCCCAGGCATATTAAGGCATATCGCGGTGTACGGATGCCATTTGACAAAAGAGTTTCAATAAGAAATAACAGCAGATAAGCGTATTATAAATCCACATGTTGTATTTGGATAATACGTCGATGCGTATGAGTATATGTAATGTAATAAAATGAGAAAATGACTGCGGAACATACTGAGACCAGGCGGAAAGAAGCTGTGTGCGGGTCCGGAGTGCAGTCGGATGGTCATCGAGGGGAATATCTAAGGGTTCCCTTGCGCGTTCGAGCTGTTTCCATATCGCCGGTCCTGGCCTTGGAAAAAATGAACCTATAAATAAAATGCAAGAAATATTTGTGTGCCACAGAGTGGTTGAGCCGCAGTATGTGGCATGTCCTGGCTTTTGCCGGAGTGTTTAATTGAGCTCTGGACGAGCCGGGCTATCCTGCCGCGAAGTAGTTCGGACTCCTTTGACGGTGTCCGGGAGCTTGGCCGTTGACTCGAGGTTCGATTGAAAGGTGCCACTCGTTGCTTCTGCTGTTAAAGCAGCGGTATACTCTTTGGTACCGAGGGGGAGTTTGGCCTTGCCATTAACCGTGATGACGCCGCGCGGACCGGGCATCTTGAGCTCATAGTAGGCATAATGTGGCACCGCGTTGAATCGAGCGAACGCGGTTCATCTGAGCAGTTCCTGATAATCATTGCGAAAGGGGACGATGTCGAAGATTAACTCTTCGGCACGGTAATTGTCCGATGATCCGAAGACTACCTCAATGGCGATGGAGCCTGTACAGCTGGCCTCCACACCTGGTATAATACCTTTAAAGGTGGCTTTAGTGGGCTTGATCATCGAATGATCGATACCCATCTAGCGCACTGTGTCCTGGTAAAGCAGGTTTAAACTGCTGCCTCCGTCCATAAGGACTCGTGTGAGGTGGAACCCGTCAATTATTGGGTCGAGGACTAGTGTGGCTGAATTGCCCTGATTGGTATTAACCGGACAATCCGTGCGGTTGAAGGTGATCGGCGTAGTTTATATTGTGGGGCGACTGGTTCCGTTAAGTCGACATCCCTAAGGGTGCGCATCCGTTCGAGGTTGGGAATGTGGGTGTCGTTTATCACGTTCACCGTTTTGATTTGCGGTGGAAATTTCTTTTGCCCTCCTGTATTCAGTGATCTGGGCTCCTCATCGCCATCATCGCTTTGAGACCCCTTCTCCTTGTTTTCGGCACCTGACCTGTCGGCTTGTTTGAAGACCCAACATTCTCTGTTGGTATGATTGGCTGGTGTTCCTGGGGTGCCATGAATTTGGCATGGACGGTCGAGTATGCGGTCCAGACTGGACGGGCCCGAATTGTTATTTTTGAATGGCTTTTTTTGCTAAACGGCCTTAGAGCCATTGAATCCGGCATTGACTGCCGTGTCTTTGGTGTTATCACCATTTTTGCGACGCTTGTGTTTGTTGTGTCGGGGTTTGCCATTGCTATCTCTGGCCTCTGATGTGCCAGGATTGCTTGCTGTGTTGTTGCTACGGTCCAACCAACTATCCTCACCCGTGCAAAAGCGGGTCATGAGTGTTGTGAAGGCTGCCATGGATTTTGGCTTCTCTTTGCCGAGGTGTCGGGCAAGCCAATCATCATGGATGTTAAGTTTAAAGGCCGCTAGGGCTTCGGCATCCGGACAGTCGACAATTTGGTTCTTTTTAGTTAGGAACCGAGTCCAGAATTTCCTGGCTGACTCTCCGGGCTATTGGGTTATGTGATTTAAATCATCAGCGTCCGGTGGTCGCACATAAGTGCCCTGGAAGTTGTCCAGGAATGCGTCTGCCAGGTTCTCCCAACTTCTGATAGAGTTTGCCGGCAAGTTGTTCAGCCAATGCTGAGCCGTCCCTTTGAGTTTTAGTGGGGGATACTTGATGGCGTGTAGATCATCCCCGCGGGCCATGTGAATGTGGAGGAAGAAATCCTCTATCCATACCGCGGGGTCTTTAGTACCATCATATGATTCAATGTTCACGGGTTTAAACCCTTCTGGGAATTCATGATCCATTACTTTATCAGTGAAGCATAGGGGGTGTGCGGTGCCTCTGTGCCAGGATATATCACGACGCAGTTCATACGAGTCTGGTCTGCTGTATTCGGCCCGGCCGGATTTGCTTTTAGTATATCTGGCGTGACGGTCGTCGTCATGCGTTGGGGCACGCCCCCGTGATCCGTAGATCGATCTTGTATGTCCTGCTTTGTTTTCCAATACGTCTTGCAGGTCCTGCGTGTAGCCTCGGGCCTTGGTGTTTTTGTTTGACTGGCGACGGGGTGCGGGCTGGACTTCGGGCTGATACGCCGCTTGGCCTCGGCCACGAGGTGGCCGGTCAGCCGCATCATAGGCTAGTAGTGTAGGCTTTAATGCTTCCTCCTCGAGTTGGGGTAGCAACCTGCGCTTTGGGTAACTTTTGGTTGGGCGTTCGAGTTCGTATTCCTCGGCTGCCAGGACCTCAGTCCATCTATACGCTAGCAGATCTTGATCAGCTTTGAAGCTGCTGCTTTTTCTTCAGGCTTTTGGTTGTGGCTATAAGCCGGCGCTTGAAGCGCTCCTGCTCGACGGGATCCTCAGGCACGATGAATTCTTCGTCGCCGAGGCTCACCTCATCTTCGGAGAGGGGCATGTAATTGTCATCCTATAATTCTCCGTCTGTCGCCTGTTCCTTAGGGCTAGCTTGCCCATCCTCCCGCTCAAGCCCGGAAGTGGATTGTCTTCGTCTTCGGCACTATCCGCAGCGTTATTGTCTCTTGTGCCGGTATCACTGCTTTTGCTATGGCGGGGCTTAGAGCGGCGCCGACTTGATCTCCCGAACACCGTCCGACGGCAGATGTGACACCCAAAATTTTAACCTTGTTTTATTAATTAAAATTTTGCCATGAAACTTAAACTTTTAAATTCTAGAATTCCTTTTGATTTCAGAACCATTCTTTCCTTAATTTTTATGGAGTTTTTACCTCTAGTGAAAAACTTTCCAAATATATTATTGGACTTGTTTGCCCTTTCAAGTAAAACTTTTCTTTTTTTTCAGTGGAATTTATTCACATAATTATTTCTCTCTGAGTTTTATTCCTTAAAGTGATTTTCATTAGTTTTGGAGCTCTTTTTGAACTACAACCATTTGATAAATTTAACTAAAATTCCAACCAAAATTTGGGATGTCATGTGATGTTTTTAAATCACTTTTATGCAAAAACATCTTCTGTTCATTGGAGAATTTGAGCTCTACACCAAATTTTCAAATCTGGTCCAGTGGGCAACTTTGCACTAAAACCTATTTAAATATTTATTTAAAACTTCCACCACAATTATGGGATGTCAATAGGAGTATATTACTCAACTTTATGCAAAAACCCAGTTATGTTCTTTGAAAATTCTGAGTGAATCAACCTCATCTTTATTCTGGTCCAACTTGATGATTTGTACAGCAACCACATTTTAAGTTGCTCCTTTACCCATGATTCCTTTTCATGCTTGTAGTCCTTCCATTTTAAGACCAGGAGCATGAACCCATTGGGATATTTTTGATCCATGAAATGATAGCCTATAGGTTCTGTCCAGAATTGGTTTTCTCAAATAATTGCACTAACAAGTTTCTCTGTTTGGCAAACTAACCTGACCACCACCACCTACACCTAAAGAGACTAGGATCTGGAGACTTTGGCCACCCCAAGAGTTGCATAGGGGCTCCTGACATTCTGTCGAACACCTTGAGTTCATGAACAGAATTGACATGCTCATGAGTTTGCATTGCAGACTTGCCACAGCAGCCAAACGAGCATGTCCACTAGCCTCACAGCTACCACTAGCCTAGATCTGTTGATCACCAACTCCTCATATGCCCTCTAGCACACGCTGACATTTCACCAAGCACCTAGCGTGTGTGCTCTGGGCGCGCCCAGAGCGCACGTTTTGCACGCGCATGCACCGAGCCGCCGCGTCGCGCCCCTGGCCTTTGCTCGCTTGCAGAGCCGCGCCTCGCCCTCGACCACTCGCCGGAACGCGCCAAGTTGCCCTGGTGCCCTACAGCGCCGCCGTCAGAGCCCTCTTGGCGGCACGCCGGCGTCCGTAGTGCGCCTCTGCCACGGTCGGCGCTGCCCAAGCCACAGCCGCGCGCCAGCTGCCCCTGGAGCAGTCCAAGCTTATCCGCACGCTCGTCTGCAAGCACTCGTCGGCGCCACGTCGCCCTGCAACAAAAGAGAGGCGGTTCACCGCCGTTCTTATCTATGGCCGCCTCGGGACCGACCTAACCGAGCTATAAAAGGGGGCTCCCGGGCACGTTCGCGCCTCAGGCAGCCTCGCACCACCCCTCTGGAGCGCCCCACGTCCAGCAAGCATCGGCGGGAGGCCTTCTTCCTCGCCTCCGACCGATTCGGCCGCCGCCACGCTTTGGTTCAATTCACCGCAAGAAGAGCTTCTTCCACCTTTCCAGCACCACCACCCGAACCATCTTTGTCTTGCGGAGCCGCCCAAACCCTCTGCTGCGACGGAGAGCCACCGTAGCCCCAAACCCACTTTGCTACCGAAGCCGCCGGTCGCCGTGAAGCTCGTCGACGGCGACTCCCTCCACCCCCGGCGACCCAACGACCACCGGGAGGACCGCCCCGGTCTGGCGGGTCCATCCCCGCCCTCGGAACCCTGCGAGGAACCACCAATCGCCGGCAGCGATCGCGAGTCCCCGCTCGGGGGGGAAGAGGAGGAAGGTCGACTAGTCAAACGACGATGGGCCAGCGGACCCCTTGTCGAGCGCGTCCATGCTGGATAAGTGGAGGCATAAAATCGAATCGCCTTCGACGTGGTCAGTTGAAACTTTTTCCTTTTATTCATTTTATTTTAAAAACAGATTTTTGACCACAACTTTGAGTGGCTATAATTTTTTAAATATAACTCCAAATGAATTGATTCTTTTTCCTACCTCTCTCAAATATTGTATAGTTTATTTTAAGATTTATTTGAAAAAAAATTCAGACAACTTTTTTGTACCATTTTCAAACTATGTGTTAATATGAATATTTTCAAAATAGGATTTTTGGAGGAGAAGAAAACTTTCAAAAATTTTGGAGGGCACCTCACGTCTCCACACCTTGAAGGCAAGCATTCTGAACCCTGGCATGATATTTTTGTGTGTTGGATTAATACGATTATAACATCACCTTAATACTGAGAACTCGTTATTTTATGTGGTGACACGATCTTTTGCATGGATGCTTATTTGAGAGTTCCTTGCTGTTGGAAGTGGACATACGTGTGATGGTAATCACCCTCGTATGCCTTGCCTGCATGCCGGAAAGAAATCCGGGAAAGCCTCTGCTTGGGTGGGCGTGAGCTTGTCTCCGGTCTCCGTCGGGACGGTCATGTCCGGTATGGCATAGTAAGGTATAATGAGTGGTGATCCTGTTGGTTGAAATATCTTTTTTATACATATAATGCAGGGAATCTAAAACCTCCTGAGTCGACCGTAGATCGAGTCTTGTTCCAGTAACCCCCATACTTGCTTCGTACTACCACTTGCCCCTGCCGCAGGTAGGGTACAGTTCAGTAAGTGTAAACCCCTTCCTAGCACACACCGTACAGAGAGGCCATGGTGGAAGATACCGGCTGCATCCGGTAGGCATGCCACCTGGTCCGGGGGCATGGGTGTTTCCAGTTGGGACCGAGAGGGGGCACCCCTTAGAGCGCGCGATATAAATTTGATCCCATGCTACGCGAGGTTGTAGCCTCCCCACTTAGAGTTTTGCTTAACAGGTGTCATGGGTGATTCCAGACACCGGTAAGTTAAGCTGGTGTGTGCGAGTTAGGCGTGTTTTCAATTAAAAGACCGTAAATGGAATTAGTCCCGATGGAGTAAAGGAATCCGTTGCTCGTGGGTAGAGAGTACACCCTCTGCAGAGGTCAAACCTATTCGAATAGCCGTGTCCATGGGTAAGGACTACAGTCTGGGATGGGTCAAGTGTCGGTCTTAGTGTCGGTCTTCGGAGAAGAAATTGTTAAACCAAACTTGGGGCCTGACTTGAGACTTGTGAGGACCATGATTATTATTTTGTTATGGACTAACCCGTTATATTATTTGAATTGTCGAGTATCCCTGGGATGGTTCTACCTCCTGGATATTCACTGTGATTATTTATAAGCCCTTTTTGTGGTGTCGCTGAGACGCCCGACCATGGCATGCTTGTTATTTATTTACTTCATAAGCCCTTTATGTGGTGTCATTTGAGGCCTGATCGTGGCATGCTTGTTAATTATTTACTTTATAAGCCCTTTATGCGGTGTCATTTGAGGCGCCTGATCGTGGCATGCTTGTTATCTATTTACTTTATAAGCCCTTTATGTGGTGCCGCTCAAACGCCCGACTGATGCATTGAAAGTTCTAGTTATCGACTAGAGGGGGGGGGGGGGTGAATAGGCGATTTTTATGGAAGTCTTCAAAACATGGAAGTTTCGAAGACAGACAATAGAAATGACCTAATTGATATGCAGCGGAAGATAAACTACAACAAGCAAACCATAGTCAAGTATGCAGTAATGTGAAAGTACAAAGACTAATAGCAGCTTAGTAGTAATGATCAGGATGGAAGATAGTATGAAGCCAACCATCTATAGTAGTCAAGCAATGAAGTCAAACATGTACGACAAATAGGCAATGACTTCACGAAGACAAACACTAAGTAAGGGAAGGGAGAGGATAGAACCAGTCACTTGTTGAAGACATAGGATTTGTTGGACCAGTTCGATTCTTTGTGACAACTGTGACGTCAGTTAGGGAGGTTGAGATTCAACTCAGAAGACCGCATCTTCACCTTATTCCCTTGAGCTAAGGACACACAGTCCTCGGCCAATCACTCGTAAGTCTTCAAGGTAGACTTCCAAACCTTCACAGACTTCGTTCACCGGCGATCCACAATGACTCTTGGATGCTCGAACGCGACGCCTAACGGGGTGGAGGATTCACAGTCCTCAAGTGTAATAAGTCTTGAGTCATGAGACAGAAAGACTTCAGTGATGCATAACACTCTTTGGCTCTGGGTGTTTGGGCTTTGTCCTCACAAGGATTTCTCTCTCTCAAAGGCTTCGAGGTGGGTTGCTCTCAAACGACAAAAGCCGTGTACTAACTCTGAGCAGCCACCAATTTATGGTGTAGGGGGTGGGCTATTTATAGACACTAGGCAACCCGACCTGATATGTCCGAAATGACCCTGGGTCACTAAGGAACTGACACGTGTTCCAACGGTCAGATTTCAAACACACACGTCAACTTTACTTGGGCTACAAGCAAAGCTGACTCATCCAGCTCTGGATAAGATTTGCTCTCATTGTCTTCGCTCGAAGACATAGGACTTGGGTTGAGCATCACTTCAGTCATTCTGACTTTGTTCACTTGGACCCCACTTAACAGTATGATGGTTCCTATGACTCAACAAAGAAGAAAAAGGAAGCAACGAAACGACACAGTCTTCGCGCTCCATAGTCTTCACTCAATGTCTTCTCATGTCATAGTCTTCAATATGAATATCTTCATATACCACCATTGTCATCAATGTCCTCATACATTTTTAGGGGTCATCTCCGGTAGGTAAACTGAATCAATGAGGGACACTATCTGTGTTATCCTGCAATTCTCACAAACACATTAGTCCCTCAACCAAATTTGTCGTCAATACTCCAAAACCAACTAGGGGTGGCACTAGATGCACTTACAATCTCCCCCTTTTTGGTGATTGATGACAAACTGGTTGAAGTTTTCAACGGGGATAAAGTATGTGAAATTGTAAAGGATAGGGTATTGTCTTCGTAAGTGGCAAGGGCTCCCCCTGAATATGTGCATATAAGTAATTTGCTTTTGGAATGCAAATGCACATGGCAGGTTGTACTTGTGGAGATCCTCTTCAACTTATGAAGATAATTCATCATGCATGAAATGATATAACTAAGAGAATGACATGCATAATGAAAAATGGACGTATGCAGAATGATCTAAGTGCGGAAGTTATCATCGCACATGCGGAATTTATCATCGCATCACAGAAAAGCAAATAAGTAGCAGACGACCATCAAGTTTAAGTGTTACAACTCAAAGAACCAAATGTATCAAATGCGAGAGTTGTAAACACTAGGCAAAATATAAAGCAACCGCCCATATAAACCCGCTTGAAGACTATCAAACTCATATGCTTCTCCCCCTTTTGTCAGTGAGGACCAAAAAGGTTTGAAGACATAGAGCATCTACACGCTTTCATCAGGAGAAGGTGAAGCAGCAGGGTTGTCGTTGTTGTTTGGCGGTGCAAACAAACTTGGTGCTGTGTCGATGCGTGCAGAAGTAGGGGGCAGTGAAGTAGCATCGGCTTCATCATCGATCACTCTGGCATTCACAGTTGCCGCGGAGGAAGAATAGTCAGAGTCTTCAAGGGAGGGAGTTCGACGTAGGACCGCATTCCGTGGAGGAGTGGAGTCAAACTTGAATCTTTCAGTGAAGCCATCGTCTTGAAGATCTGCTTCAGCACTGAGCAGCGGCAAACTCTTCCATGATCGACGACAGGTCTCGTGAGTGACAAAAGCATTCTTGGTGGCAAGATTTCGAATGCGATTGACATCCACCAAGAGGCTTTGCATCTGTCGCTTGAGCCAATAGTGATGCTTGTCTTGTCTCTGATGCAGTGCCACAAGAAGTTCTCGGTTATTTAGGACACGAGAGCGCTTCCGAGGCCTTTGGGCTATTGTGCTCTCAGTAGCTTCAGTTTGCGCACGGTGAGGCATACGAGTGTTCCCAGCCATTGGATAGACTCGAGTTACTGCTTGGACGCCTTCCATGGGTTGAGAGAAGCTATGGTGATCTGCATTTTGAAGACAAAGAGGCGTTTTGGCAGGCTCAGGGTATATGGCTTCAACTGACATATCAACCTCGGGTAGAAAGATTAGATGATTGCGAGCAGAGGGCTGATAGTTGATAGCAGACTGCAGCTTGATGAGGCGCATGACCCATGGAGCATAGAATTTCAGGCCAAAAAGGTCAGAACCAGATGCAGCCAATTGCCGGATGAAGAATTCTTGTGTATTGAAGCTGATGCCATTGAGGATGTAAAAGACCAATGTCTTCATGGCTCCTTCAAGTTTTGCAGATGACGGATGCCCTTTGATAGGCCATAGAGTTCGCCTGATGATGTGATATATTGTGCGAGGCAGATACTCAAGGTCATCAACAAAGAACTCCTTTGGGTATTCAGCGTCAGGTGGCAAAGGCTTCATCATGCTCAACATCTCGCTCATGTTGGGCTCGCTTATGGAAGATGCTCTCCGGTGCATTGCGGTGGAGTTGACAATTAGGTTGAACAGCTCTCCGGAGTGGGTAGGCCTGTAAGCTCAATAACGTCAAGAGCTTTGGCTTCATGATGAATATTTCCTGTCATCCACTCGAGAACCCATGTCTTTGTATCTCTGTAGTAGCCACGAATTTGGAGGGTAGGATAGGATTGAAGCAAAAGTTCCTCATTCCAATGTTCTTTTGCATCATAAAGCTGAGCAGACTGCATCACTTAAAGCAGTCAAGTGCTTCTTCTAAGCATGGCAGTCCTGCAATGGCTTCCGATGTCGAGGCGCATATGAGGGAAAATCGCCCTTGATCATCTGAGTAATCTAAGAGTAATAGCTTCATTGTTGATAGCTCCGAAACGATTTGATGATATTCTTGGCCTTGAGTAGGGGTTCTTTGGTGCATCAAAGAAGATGTTGTGGGCTTTGAAGCCATTTGCATTGAAGGATCCTGTAGAGGTGGCGTGCACAGGAACCTTGGCAGTCTTGGCTTTGGTTTCTGGACCAGAGGCATATGCTCAACATGATAATCAAACTGAGGACCAGAGGCATGAGGCGGAGGGACCAGAACGGGCCATCTGACAGTGACTAACTGACCATAGTTGTAGGCTTGCTCAATTGTATACGGACTTGGTGGCGGAACAGGAGCAGTGGCAACAACAGAGGCTTCAGGTTGCACAACAGGGGCTTCAGGAGCAGTTGCATCATTGGCTTCGGGCACATTGGTTGGTGCAGGCTCGACATTTGCTTCAGCCATGACTATGTCATTGGCTTCAGTTGTGTTGGTGGTGGCAGCCTCAAGATTTTCAACCTCCACTTGATGAGCTGGAGGGTCGGGCACTGTCACGTTCACATCAGGAACAACTTTTTCAGTAATGGGGGGTGAAGGGACACATTCTTGTACTGGGTTGTCATCGGCTGATGCAGCCGGATTGTCTTCAGCAGCTTTGGCTTCAGACACGGAGACATTCACAGTTGGAGTGGCTTCTGGAAACACTTGACGTGCAACAGATTGGTGGTGCACTTCTCCTTCTGGAACGCTCGAAAGAGGGACTTGTGGTCTTGGTCCTTTGCGAAGCCTGCGAAATGTGGGCGACGCCTTTGGAGATGGAGTTGGCTGGGCCTCAAGGTCATCCTATTCTTCTTGGACAGGTGGTGTGACTTGTTGTTGTTGGGGAGTACTCGGGGAGACTTGTCGTTGTGGGTGATCAGCCCATGATGCATCCTGCGCAATTGGCGTCAGAGGACGACCAATGCTGATGAGTTCGCTGTTCGTGAGAACAGGCGATGATACCAAGTTGTGTTCGATCTGAGGAAGAATGTCATCATCTTCAGCATTGTCATTGTGACCAATGTCTTCAGCAGTGATGGGATCAACTGCTGGGATATCTTCAGCTTCAGGAGCCTCTGTGGAAGCAGGCTCATGAACTATCATTCGTCGTTCTTGGTGTTCAAATACAGGTCGAACCATTGAGATAGGTTCAACAACTAAGGGCTCTGTGGAAGCATCCCGATTCTTCTTGGTTTTGCGCTTCTTCTTGGAGGGAGCAGCATCAAAGGCTTCAGGATTTTTCCTTTTTCTGGCTTCAGCCTCGGCGGCCCTTGTCTTCTTCTGTTCTGAAGCGGTTGACCTGACCTTTGGCTTCGAGCCAGTCATGCTGCTTGGCAAGACTATGCGAGGTTGTTCTTGTCTTGATGATGCAGCTTGATCAGTTGATGGCTTCTTCTTCTTTGCAGCCATTCTGGGGTCAATGCCAGGACGACCAAGAGCCTTGCGCTTCTCAGCCTCATTCTAGGCTAGTACACACTTGTCAGCCAGACTCTTCATGCACTCACGAGAGCCTTTAGCTTCGTCGCGCTTCTTGTGGAAGGCTTCTTTGAGCTCGTGCAGCATGGTCTTGAAGTTTTTGACATCTTGCACGCTGAGCTTTGCCACATGCTTCTTGGACTGAGCTTTCTCATAGTCGATCTTGTGCTTCAGTTCAACGAGACGCTGAGCAAGAGCTAGCTCAGAAGCAATGTCGCCATTGAAGGAGACGCTGAGGCCAATGGGAAGTTGCAGATCTTCAAAGCTGAGATTTGGGTTGTCAAACCACTCATCAATGAAGTGATGGAGGATTGCCGCATCAAAGAGAGGCAAATCATTGAAGATCTCGGCTTCTTCCTTGCTCTCGATCAGTTGCTCAAGTGCATCATCTGCAAGATCTTCATCGCTGGATAGACAACAGGGGTCAATGTCTGATCAGAATGTTTGACGATTTTATTTTTCTTCTCCGTCTTCTTGGAGATACATGATTGATCTTCAGACTGCACACTGTCTTCAGGAGGTGCAGTGGCCAGTGGCTTCGCACGTGAAGCTTTTGGAGGAGCAGCTGATCTTGAAGCCTTAGCCTTCTTTAGGTTCTGCGGCTTTGGAGTAGGAGCAGGGGCTTCATCAGTGTCAGTGTTGTAAGTGCATCTAGTGCCCCTTAGTGATTTTGGTGTATTGAAGACTTATAGGTTAAGGGACTAATGCGTTTGTGAGTGTACACAGGTCTATAAGTCTATGAGGAGTTTGATATTTACAGAGAAAGTCGACCCTAAAATGAAGTTCTTCAATGAAGACTTTGATATTCAAGACTTTCAAGACTTTGAAAGTGAAGAAATTGGTGTGACCTTGAAGACTTGGTATTCATTTGAGGAACATGAAGCGTGAAGACTTTTGTTTTCGTAGTTTCATTTTCTCTTTCTTGAGTCATAGGAAACACCGCATTGTTAAAGGGGTCGAGGAAATACTAAGGAAAAATTTCCATGTTATGCTCAACTCAAAATCCTACACCTACCAATCCCTTGAGTGAAGCCTTTGAAATCTCATACAGTTCAGTCAATTTCTTGAGAATGAGACGAAGTTCTTCCGTCACGAGAATTTGTTCGACCGAGGAGTTAGGAATTCGCCAGTCTGGATTGCCTACGATGAGGAACATGATAGCCCCGAGGAATTTGAGATTCAAATTTCCGACCGTTCTTGTGTCTTGGCACCTGTCCCAAAATATCTTATCCACCTAACGGTCATATCATTGATGGGCATTTATGTCTTATCATGTCGGGCTGCTCCCTAGGCTATAAATAGCCGCCCCCTACAACCACTAGCTGTTTGGCAGCTCCCTAGGCTATAAATAGCCGCCCCCTACAACCACTAGCTGGTTGGCTGCTCCAAGAGAACTTGACACTTGTCATTTGAGAGCAACCCATCCTCTGAGGACTTTGAGCAAAAATCATCGAGTGAGGAAAAACCCAAAAACCAAACCCCTACAAACCCAAAATGATTGAGCATCACTGAAGAGATTGATCCTGCGTAGATCCGACGCTTGTTACCTTTGAAGACTGTGCTTCTTCCAGACGGTTAGGCGTCATGGTCTAGAGCATCCAAGAGGAATTGTGGATCGCCGAGTGACCAAGTCTGTGAAGGTTTGGAAGTCACCTGAAGACTTACCACGAGTGATTGGACGAGGTCTGTGTGACCTTAGTTCAAGGAGAATACGGTGAGGACTTGGTGTCTGAGCTGCGAGCTCAGCCGACCGGGTGTCCGGGATCGTGTGTCCTTGAGTTTAAATACTCGATCGCTCCAACCAGAAGTACAACCGAGACAGCAGTTGGAACTGGTCTACCAAATCATTGTCTTCACCAACCTAATCTGGTTCTATTTCCTCAACCCTTTCATTTCCTCATTCTTGTGTTGAGTGTTTGTTCATATCTGTGTTTGAAGACTTTGACTAAAGACTTTCTCAATTTCCTCAGTTCAATTTCTTCAGTCTGTTTGTCTTCATCTTGTGTTATCCTGTGATTACGCTTTCAGTACTCTGTGCTAGTATTCATTTCATCATGATGACCATGCGTGTATTCTGTTATGTTTTCTTTCGAGTACTTATTCCATCGCAAGTAGTTCTTCGCTAAGGAATTTCCTCACCGCAAATTCCTCGTGAAGAATTCATAAAATCGCCTATTCACCCCCTCTAGTCGATATAACGCACTTTCAATTGGTATCGAGCAAGGTACTCCCTTGTTACGTGTGATTTTGGTTTAACCACCGGAGTTTTAGTTATGTCGACCGCAGTATGATCAAGGTCTCAGCAGGGTGTCCTACCTTTGATGGGATGGACTACCCCTATATAACATCCCAAAATTCTAAATTTTGGAATGTTATAATAAATAAATAGTTTTGATTGATTGATTGTTTGTTGTGTGATTTATTGTGTGAAATTGAGTGAAATTTGAAACTTTCTAACAGTTGAATGAGAGGGAATGAAATGACTTTCCCAAACTTCCACCTTGCATTTATGATCTCCATGAATTCAAATTCTTTTCATCACAAAACACTGGAGAGAAGATGACATGACTTCTTCCATTTATTTAAATGACAAGGGGTGTTGAAAATATTTGAATTTCATTTGGAAAATATTTCCAATTCTGAAACTTTATGCAACTCAATGATTTTCACGAGAGAAGATAAAATGACTTCTTCACATTAAATGAAATATGAGTTGGGAGTTTTAAAAGAATTAAATTCAAAGTTCTTTTGAATTTATTTCCAATTTGGAGTTATTTGAGTTTTATTCAAATTATTTTCTCCAAAAACAAAATATGTAGAAAATAGGGTAACATGATTCCCTACATCGAAAATTGAGAGAAATTAATTTGAAGTCATTTTGGTATTTTAAAAATGATTTTTATTGGATTTTATTGGACCGTAGCACTGTGTGAATTATTAAAATTTGTGTGTATTTTATTTGAAGCTAAAATAGCGTTCATGTTGTAGAAAATCTTTTTCTGAAAATTTTGATATATTATATGCCTATATAAAATTTTATTTATTTCTGTTTTGTTGTCTCTGTCAAAAAAAAAATTTGCTGCGCCGCTTGGTCAAGGGCCAAGGCCCAAGGCCAAGCTAGCGGCCGGCCGGCCAAGGCCATCCACCGCACGCACCTAGGGAGCCAGGGAGCCGAGGTTTCCTATTCTTTTACAAATCCTAGTAGGATTTGATCCCGTTTGGTTATTCCGTTTATTCCGATTTGTTTCTAGATCTTTTCCCTTTTGTTTCCTAATCCTAGTCTATTTCTTGTCCCCTACCCAAGCAAAGCCCTCCCTCCCCACTATAAATACCCAAGCACCCCCTCCAACACATCAAACCAACACCTCTCTCTCCTCTCCTCTCCGCTCCTCTCCCAGCAGCAGCAGAAGCAGCAACACCACCGCCGCCAAGTGCCGCCGCCCCGCCTCGACCTCTCCTGAGGTTTATATGATCTCCTCTCCACCGCCCCGTGATCTCCTTTCCTCTAGGATCAACCGCAACATCGGATCCGATCTTCTTCCCCAACTCCGACGACTACTCCGGTGAGATCCACGAAATCCCGTAATTCATTTTTTTTCCAGAAAATAGCAATCTTAGAAAATTCATATCTTTTAGAGTTTTTAGTATTTTTAAATGATTCCAACTGCC
The DNA here is from genome assembly GCA_021605205.1 of Aegilops longissima. NCBI lineage: Eukaryota > Viridiplantae > Streptophyta > Magnoliopsida > Poales > Poaceae > Aegilops > Aegilops longissima. The sequence goes on along the minus strand of CM038680.1, from coordinate 448,919,312 downwards.
TTGGATCACAAATTTTATGAAGTTTCTGTTAGTTCAATTGTATTTCATATTTGAGCAGTTTAAATTTGTGTTTGTATGAATTTTCTCAAATCACTAGATTTGAGATATTTTGAGTTAGGAATATTATTTTCGACCGATTCTTTTTGCTCCTGGTCTCTAGGACCTTTTTTATCCAGTAGTATTTAGTATTTTATTTTCAGGTTAATTTAAATTAGGATTTTAGCAAAACAGTACTGTTTTACTTATAGTTCTGTTTTAGCCATTTCTTTATTGTTTTATTAGTTTCAAATTATTTATTTTGTCACTCTTAAAAATTTAGTTTTGTTTCTGTTTGTCAACAAAAGAAAATTTTGTTTTTATTTTAAAATTTTATTTTACTTAGTTTTGTAGGAAAACTTGTTTAGGTCATAGTTAGTGTTTCATAAAAGCTTTTTATTTGTTTCTTTTTGCAAATAAAATTTTATGAAAAATACCTTCTGTTAACTTACTTGTTTTACTTTGTAATTTCTGTTAATTTATTAGTTTAGTGTTTTAATTATTGTTAAGTTTTTACTTAGGGCAGGACTATATTAGATGTTTGTAGAAAAGTCATAGATTTTCGTTAGTAGTTTTTCTTCCTAGTTTTATTTGAAGCTTCTTTGGACTTTGTTGGAGTTTTATTATTGAGTTTTTATTTTTTTTATTTTAATTGGTATTTTGAGTGTTGGTATTGCTTGCTAGTATGTTTGCTTATGTGAACACTATGTTTAACTATATAGATTTGCATCGGAGAGTTGCGTATAGTCCTATCAAGTTATTTTCGAGAGCGTTGTTATCTTCATCAAGTAATACCAGGCAAGTTCACTTTGACCATGTTTTTCATACCTATGTGTTTTATTGCATCTAGTGTCATCTTCGCAACAATCCCTCCAAGAGTGATATTGAATCCTTGTAGTTGAGTAGTATGCATGAGGTAGGAACCCATCACCCTGTTACCAAGCCGGGACATTATTTATTTTAATGCTACGCTATAGTAGACGGGTTGGTATGAGTGCTCGGGAGTGGTGTGAGAATGGAGGATCTCGTCAATGACGATAACTCCATTGAGGAATCTGCAAGGACTGCATCTTCAAGGCCTCAAGACTTCAAGACTCGAGACAAGAATTCAATACACACTTACTGGGTGAAGGATGGTTGACGGGCACCCTGGAGAATCCAGTGGTTGGCCGGGATGCATGGAGAAGCGCCATGACATCTTGCGGAAAGCTTCACCCAGACTCAAAGAGACGGAAGAATACTTCATGCCCGGAAGCTTACCTGTGCAACCGCAAGTCACTATGGGCTCTGGCTTGGTTGACCTTAGTTGTGACTCTGGCTGGGACGGTGCTAGCAGATGTAGAACTACGGTAGGATTGGATGAGCACCCGTAGTGGTCGAGGAACTCTTCGAAGACCATGTTTGATCGTCTTGTTCTCAAACACCACGAAGTGCGAGAACGTAAAAGAGGATCGAATCTTGCGGGTAAAGTGTACAAACCTCTGCAGAGGGTTTAAACCTAATCGATTAGCCGTGTCCCGATTCACGGACAATTTGAGCATCTGGACTTGGATCTATCTCGGAACTCTCAACACCGGATTGATAACTTAATTGTGGGCAACTTATGATGATTTTGGGCTATGAGACATCGGTTGGCGGAACCATGTCATGATAGAAAACTCCATAGTACAGACTTCATTTATTCCTTTGATGTAGGGAAAATAAATCAGCTTTTACATAAACAAAACTCAGACACGAGCCACAAAGCCATATTGCATATAGTATAGTTTTATCATCTGTTTTCTCATGTTGTGATCTTGCGGTACATTCAATGTATCGACCTACACGGCTGCAACGTCTCATGTTGCAGATACTTTCTTCCGACGAGTAAGAATATGGTACAGGGTTACAGTCTACACTCAACCTGCTGATGGCGTTGATGGGACTCCACACCCGTTTGATTGTTTCCGCTGAGTATTATGAGGTATATATCGTTTTACGTTATTTATACATGTGATTGCACTTTGATATATACATTGATGTCTTGAGTGTGCAAAGATCTTGATCGAGGATGGCACAGATACACAGAGGCTTGACCGTTTGAGGTCGGGTCGCTACAGATATGGTATCAGAGCACATGTTGACTGTAGAACGTGACCCTAGAAATCGGAAAGCCCCTAGAACAGGATGTCTCAAAAAACTTTATTTTCGAAAAGACTCTTACTTCTCATCTTTTCTGATTTTATCAAATAGACCCTCTCACCTCAAATAGTTAGAATATACCCCTTATCCTTTGATCACCCGGAGGATCAACTGAAGACGCTCCAAGAAGGATTAGATATCGGAGAACTGATGACCACTTCAGAGTAAAGAGGATTTCACCATGCGTTGGAAGAATTGCAGCTGCAACAATTGAAGACTCTGAAGACTTGAAGAATTTGAAGTTCCTGAAGAATTATTTGACCTTTAGAAGACCAAACCCCTGTTACACACTTACGTTAGATGCGGCGATTTGTGAGCTGTCATTTGTTTGATGTTTTCCGACAGCCACAAAGTAAAACCCGTTTTTTTTCCAAAAAATTATTGTTTGTATTGTGTGTATCTCTCCCTCCCCACCTCTCTCATATCTCATCCCAAAACTTTTGGACCCCATAGATGATGAATGAAGTTGGACTGATATTCTCTGGATCAAGACTCGGTAGGAGGCAGAGCTATGGATTGAACATGGAAAATCACTTCGGGAGCAATTTGATTCCAAGGAAGTATGAGGTTCAATACGCTCTTCAGTACTTTGAAGGAAGTGCTGCAACCTGGTGGAAAATGCATCAAGCCATACAAGGATTTAATGGAGCAAGAACTTGGGAGGAATTCAAGAAGACCCTGTTGAGATCACGTCTCATCCGGAAGCACCACGATACACCAAGAAATAAACCTTGTGCCTGCAAGATTTATGGAGAAATAGGACACACCCGGGAGGAACACAAGGATGGATGCCCTCATTGTGAGGAGAAACACCCAGTGAGGAATGCCCAACTAGTCGTGTGACTTGTTTCTTGTGTGAAGGAACCACCCACTACCCGACCAGTGTCACATTTACCCCATGGTGCAACAAACTATTCAGAGCAGGAAGAAGGAATGAAAGAAGCCCTCCGAGAAGTTATGAAAGAACCTGTGATGAAGGAATGTGTTGAAGACCCTGATGGAGAAGGCCTCAACAGATTTTACTCCAATGCCTGCTATTCATGTGGAGAAGAAGGACATTTTTCACAGTATTGCACCAAGGAAAGAAAAGAGTATCTGGAATATTTCCCGACAGCAGAAGTGAAGTTTGACCCTCGGGAAATAGAAGCTCTGATCATTACAGAGAAATCCAGGAAGAGAAAACGAAGGCATCCCCAGAACAACCCAATTTCTGTAGAGAAGGACCTGAGTAATATCACTTGTTACAGGTGCAATGATTTAGGTCATTACGCTGGTAAATGTCCAGAGAAGAAGCCAAGAACCCAAAGAGTAGACACCATCTCCAAGAAGCCCAAATACTTATCGAAAGTTATGTGTTTTCATTGCAAGGAAGCAGGACATTATGCTACTAAATGTCCCAACAAGATGAAAGATGGAGTTGAGTAGTTGGAATTTTAATATTGGAAACAAGAGTAGTAGAAAGCAATTTCATTTTCATGAGTTCAATGAGTTGAGTTATGTAATGGGTGCTCAGAGTTTGTAATGGATTCATGAAATCAATAAAGTTAAGGTGACGTGTTTTCATATGTTTAATTGTATGAGTTGTTACTCTGTGAACAAAGATTTTGACCATTTTCGAGGATATGAGAAATATGGTATATGGATGGATTTGTGAATTTCATTTTAAGGGTGAAAGTACCCTATGAAGAACACTAGACCAATGGAAATGGAAATGTGTCCCACAGGTTGGAGTTTGGAAAAAAATGAGTTGAAGTTTTATCTTTGATATGATGGTATTAAGAAATGAAATGTTATTGGATTTAAAGTAGTGTAATGTTGGAAAATGGAGCAATTGTAACTCCAAGGATGAGTGAAAGTGGTACAAGTGTTGAAGTGGGCTCATAACCCACAGGCCCAGGAATTAATAAGGATCAAGTACCCACTGGAGAAAGAAATTTTGGGAATAGACTATGATTTGATCAGCAGACGTTTCATAGGAGTTTACGCAAAACCTGAGAGTTGTTAAGGAACGATAGATGTTTGTTTGGCCTGCAGAATCAATGGATTTTCCGAACTTGGTTCGTCGACAAGAGAAATTCTGCAATGCTTGTGAGGATGACCGAGTGTTAGAATGCGAGATTCGCTAAACCATGTACAAGGTAATGATTTGGGTGCGGGATGGATTGATCACCATACCGACTTACTCTTATTATTCGCTTTGCTATATGGGATGGTAAAATCTGAGTGACTTACCTATAGTAGAGAGACGACCATCAAAACCTTGTTTAAACCTTAGAAAGGTATAGGTATTTTCTCCCTTGTACACGACAGTTGTTGCCAACCGTAGGTTATACGGTGAGGTTCAACCCAGACCCGTTTTCTGCAGGGGAAACCATAAATCGTTGACCACCATGAGATACCGATATTTGTTTAGAATTGGCGCGGACCGTCAGCTATGAAGACCCAGTCTCGAATAACCTTACCAAGAGTAAAAGACAAAAGAATTGAGGAAAAGTTTATGCCACTACGGAAGAGCCGGAGAAGGAGTTATCCTTAATATACGAGAAGACCGACACCTTTATCAACAATAAGGATGGAGTACCGAGTTCCGTTGGAACCATAACCCTGCTTTTAAGTGTGGTAGCACACTAGACCATTCCGATCGATTTAATTTGCTGGAAGACCCCAAACCCTAACCTTTTCTTGTTGCCTCTTGAATCTCGAGGACGAGATTCATTTTAAGTGTGTAGGTTTGTAACATCCCAAAATTCTAAATTTTGGAATGTTATAATAAATAAATAGTTTTGATTGATTGATTGTTTGTTGTGTGATTTATTGTGTGAAATTGAGTGAAATTTGAAACTTTCTAAAAGTTGAATGAGAGGGAATGAAATGACTTTCCCAAACTTCCACCTTGCATTTATGATCTCCATGAATTCAAATTCTTTTCATCACAAAACCACGGAGAGAAGATGACATGACTTCTTCCATTTATTTAAATGACAAGGGTGTTGAAAATATTTGAATTTCATTTGGAAAATATCTCCAATTCTGAAACTTTATGCAACTCAATGATTTTCACGAGAGAAGATAAAATGACTTCTTCAAATTAAATGAAATATGAGTTGGGAGTTTTAAAAGAATTAAATTCAAAGTTCTTTTGAATTTATTTCCAATTGGAGTTATTTGAGTTTTATTCAAATTATTTTCTCCAAAACAAAATATGTAGAAAATAGGGTAACATGATTCCTACATCGTAAAATTGAGAGAAATTAATTTGAAGTCATTTTGGTATTTTAAAATGATTTTTATTGGATTTTATTGGACCGGTAGCACTGTGTGAATTATTAAAATTTGTGTGTATTTTATTTGAAGCTAAAATAGTGTTCATGTTGTAGAAAATCTTTTCTAAAATTTTGATATATTATATGCCTATATAAATTTTTATTTATTTCTGTTTTGTTGTCTCTGTCAAAAAAAATTGCTGCGCCCCGCCGGGCCAAGGGCCAAGGCCCAAGGCCAAGCCAGTGGCCGGCCGCCAAGGCCATCCACCGCACGCACCTAGGGAGCCAGGGAGCCAAGGTTTCCTATTCTTTTACAAATCCTAGTAGGATTTGATCCCGTTTCGTTATTCCGTTTATTCCGATTTGTTTCTAGATCTTTTCCTTTTGTTTCCTAATCCTAGTCTATTTCTTGTCCCCTACCCAAGCAAAGCCGTCCCTCCCACTATAAATACCCAAGCACCCCCTCCAACACATCAAACCAACACCTCTCCTCTCCTCTCCTCTCCGCTCCTCTCCGCAGCAGAAGAAGAAGCAACACCACCGCCGCCAAGTGCCGCCGCCGCGCCTCGACCTCTCCCGAGGTTTATATGATCTCCTCTCCACCGCCCGTGATCTCCTTTCCTCTAGGATCAACCGCAACATCGGATCCGATCTTCTTCCCCAACTCCGACGACTACTCCGGTGAGATCCACGAAATCCCGTAATTCATTTTTTTCAGAAAATAGCAATCTTAGAAAATTCACATCTTTTAGAGTTTTTAGTATTTTTGAGTGATTCCATATGCCTTGGATCACAAATTTTATGAAGTTTCTGTTAGTTCAATTGTATTTCATATTTGAGCAGTTTAAATTTGTGTTTGTATGAATTTTCTCAAATCACTAGATTTGAGATATTTTGAGTTAGGAATATTATTTTCGACCGATTCTTTTTGCTCCTGGTCTCTAGGACCTTTGTTTATCCAGTAGTATTTAGTATTTCATTTTCAGGTTAATTTAAATTAGGATTTTAGCAAAATAGTACTGTTTTACTTATAGTTCTGTTTTAGCCATTTCTTTATTGTTTTTATTAGTTTCAAATTATTTATTTTTGTCACTCTTAAAAATTTAGTTTTGTTTCTGTTTGTCAACAAAAGAAAATTTTGTTTTTATTTTAAAATTTTATTTTACTTAGTTTTGTAGGAAAACTTGTTTAGGTCATAGTTAGTGTTTCATAAAAGCTTTTTATTTGTTTCTTTTTGCAAATAAAATTTTATGAAAAATACCTTCTGTTAACTTACTTGTTTTACTTTGTACTTTCTATTAATTTATTAGTTTAGTGTTTTAATTATTGTTAAGTTTTTACTTAGGGCAGGACTATATTAGATGTTTGTAGAAAAGTCATAGATTTTCGTTAGTAGTTTTTCTTCCTAGTTTTATTTGAAGCTTCTTTGGACTTTGTTGGAGTTTTATTATTGAGTTTTTATTTTTTATTTTAATTGGTATTTTGAGTGTTGATATTGCTTGCTAGTATGTTTGCTTATGTGAACACTATGTTTAACTATATAGATTTTCATCGGAGAGTTGCGTATAGTCCTATCAAGTTATTTTCGAGAGCGTTGTTATCTTCATCAAGTAATACCGAGCAAGTTCACTTTGACCATGTTTTTCATACCTATGTGTTTTATTGCATCTAGTGTCATCTTCGCAACAATCCCTCCAGAGTGATATTGAATCCTTGTAGTTGAGTAGTATGCATGAGGTAGGAACCCATCACCTGTTACCAAGCCCGGACGTTATTTATTTTAATGCTACGCTATAGTAGACGGGTTGGTATGAGTGCTCGGAGTGGTGTGAGAATGGAGGATCTCGCCAATGACGACAACTCCATGATGGAATCTGCAAGGACTGCATCTTCAAGGCCTCAAGACTTCAAGACTCGAGACAAGAATTCAATACACACTCTTGGGTGAAGGATGGTTGACGGGCACCCTGGAGAATCCAGTGGTTGGCCGGGATGCATGGAGAAGCGCCATGACATCTTGCGGAAAGCTTCACCCAGACTCAAAGAGACGGAAGAATACTTCATGCCCGGAAGCTTATCTGTGCAACCGCAAGTCACTATGGGCTCTGGCTTGGTTGACCTTAGTTGTGACTCTGGCTAGGACGGTGCTAGCAGATGTAGAACTACGGTAGGATTGGATGAGCACGGACGGTGGTCGAGGAACTCTTCGAAGACCATGTTTGGTCGTCTTGTTCTCAAACACCACGAAGTGCGAGAACGTAAAAGAGGATCGAATCTTGCGGGTAAAGTGTACAAACCTCTGCAGAGGGTTTAAACCTAATCGATTAGCCGTGTCCCGATTACGGACAATTTGAGCATCCGGACTTGGATCTATCTCGAACTCTCAACACCGGATTGATAACTTAATTGTGGGCAACTTATGATGATTTTGGGCTATGAGACATCGGTTGGCGGAACCATGTCATGATAGAAAACTCCATAGTACAGACTTCATTTATTCCTTTGATGTAGGGAAAATAAATCAGCTTTTACGCAAACAAAACTCAGAAACAGAGCCACAAAGCCATATTGCATATAGTATAGTTTTATCATCTGTTTTCTCATGTTGTGATCTTGTCGGTACATTCAATGTACTAACCTACACGGCTGCAACGTCTCATGTTGCAGATACTTTCTTCCGACGAGTAAGAATACGGTACAGGGTTACGGCCTACACTCAACCTGCCGATGGCGTTGATGGGACTCCACACCCGTTTGATTGTTTCCGCTGAGTATTATGAGGTATATATCGTTTTACGTTATTTATACATGTGATTGCACTTTGATATAAACATTGATGTATGTGCGTGCAACATCTTGATCGAGGATGGCACAGAGATACACGAGGCTTGACCGCTTGAGGTCGGTCGCTACAAATATGGTATCGAGCACATGTTGGTGTGAGAACGTGACCCTAGAAATCGGAAAGCCCTAGAACAGGATGTCTCAAAACTTTATTTTCAAAAGACTCTTACTTCTCATCTTTTCTGATTTTATCAAATAGACCCTCTCACCTCAAATAGTTAGAATATACCCTTATCCTTTGATCACCGGAGGATCAATCAAGACGCCCAAGAAGGATTAGATATCGAGAGGCGATGACCACTTTGAGTAAAGAGGATTTCACCATGCGTTGGAAGAATTGCAGCTGCAACAATTGAAGACTCAAGACTTGAAGAATTTGAAGTTCTGAAGAATTATTTGACCTTTAGAAGACCAAACCCTGTTACACACTTACGTTAGATGCGCGATTTGTGAGCTGTCATTTGTTTGATGTTTTCCGACAGCCACAAAGTAAAACCCGCTTTTTTCAAAAAATTATTGTTTGTATTGTGTGTATCTCTCCTCCCCACCTCTCTCATATCTCATCCCAAAACTTTTGGACCCCATAGATGATGAATGAAGTTGGACTGATATTCTCTGGATCAAGACTCACGGAGGCGAGCTATGGATTCGAACATGGAAAATCACTTGGAGCAATTTGATTCCAAGGAAGTATGAGGTTCAATCGCTCTTCAAGACTTTGAAGGAAGTGCTGCAACCTGGTGGAAAATGCATCAAGCCATACAAGGATTTAATGGAGCAAGAACTTGGGAGGAATTCAAGAAGACCTGTTGAGATCACGCCTCATCCGGAAGCACCACGATACACCAAGAAATAAACCTTGTGCCTGCAAGATTTATGGAGAAATAGGACACACCGGGAGGAACACAAGGATGGATGCCCTCATTGTGAGGAGAAACACCCGGTGAGGAATGCCCAACTAGTCGGTGACTTGTTTCTTGTGTGAAGGAACCACCCACTACCCGACCCAGTGTCACATTTACCCCATGGTGCAACAAACTATTCAGGAGCAGGAAGAAGGAATGAAAGAAGCCCTCCGAGAAGTTATGAAAGAACCTGTGATGAAGGAATGTGTTGAAGACCACGATGGAGAAGGCCTCAACAGATTTTACTCCAATGCCACGCTATTCATGTGGAGAAGAAGGACATTTTTGCAGATTGCACCAAGGAAAGAAAAGAGTATCTGGAATATTTCCGACAGCAGAAGTGAAGTTTGACCCTCGGAAATAGAAGCTCGATCATTGAGAGAAATCCGGAAGAGAAAACGAAGGCATCCCAGAACAACCCAATTTCTGAGAGAAGGACCTGAGTAATATCACTTGTTACAGGTGCAATGATTTAGGTCATTCTGTTGGTAAATGTCCGGAGAAGAAGCCAAGAACCCAAAGAGTAGACACCATCTCCAAGAAGCCCAAATACTTATCGAAAGTTATGTGTTTTCATTGCAAGGAAGCAGGACATTATGCTACTAAATGTCCCAACAAGATGAAAGATGGAGTTGAGTAGTTGGAATTTTAATATTGGAAACAAGAGTAGTAGAAAGCAATTTCATTTTCATGAGTTCAATGAGTTGAGTTATGTAATGGGTGCTCAGAGTTTGTAATGGATTCATGAAATCAATAAAGTTAAGGTGACGTGTTTTCATATGTTTAATTCTATGAGTTGTTACTCTGTGAACAAAGATTTTGACCATTTTCGAGGATATGAGAAATATGGTATATGGATGGATTTGTGAATTTCATTTTAAGGGTGAAAGTACCCTATGAAGAACACTAGACCAATGGAAATGGAAATGTGTCCCACAGGTTGGAGTTTGGAAAAAAATGAGTTGAAGTTTTATCTTTGATATGATGGTATTAAGAAATGAAATGTTATTGGATTTAAAGTAGTGTAATGTTGGAAAATGGAGCAATTGTAACTCCAAGGATGAGTGAAAGTGGTACAAGTGTTGAAGTGGGCTCATAACCCACAGGCCCAGGAATTAATAAGGATCAAGTACCCACTGGAGAAAGAAATTTTGGGAATAGACTATGATTTGATCAGCAGACGTTTCATAGGAGTTTACGCAAAACCTGAGAGTTGTTAAGGAACGATAGATGTTTGTTTGGCCTGCAGAATCAATGGATTTTCCGAACTTGGTTCGTCGACAAGAGAAATTCTGCAATGCTTGTGAGGATGACCGAGTGTTAGAATGCGAGATTCGCTAAACCATGTACAAGGTAATGATTTGGGTGGGATGGATTGATCACCATACCGACTTACTCTTATTATTCGCTTTGCTATATGGGATGGTAAAATCTGAGTGACTTACCTATAGTAGAGGACGACCATCAAAACCTTGTTTAAACCTTAGAAAGGTATAGGTATTTTCTCCCTTGTACACGACAGTTGTTGCCAACCGTAGGTTATACGGTGAGGTTCAACCCAGACCCGTTTTCTGCAGGGGAAACCATAAATCGTTGACCACCATGAGATACCGATATTTGTTTAGAATTGGCGCGGACCGTCAGCTATGAAGACCCAGTCTCGGAATAACCTTACCAAGAGTAAAAGACAAAAGAATTGAGGAAAAGTTTATGCCACTACCGGAAGAGCCCAGAGAAGGAATTATCCTTAATATCTGAGAAGACCGACACTGTCAGCAATAAGGATGGAGTACCTGAGTTCCGTTGGAACCATAACCCTGCTTTTAAGTGTGGTAGCACACTAGACCATTCCGATCGACGGATTTGCTGGAAGACCCCCAAACCCTAACCTTTTCTTGCTGCCTCTTCGAATCTCGAGGACGAGATTCATTTTAAGTGTGGTAGGTTTGTAACATCCCAAAATTCTAAATTTTGGAATGTTATAATAAATAAATAGTTTTGATTGATTGATTGTTTGTTGTGTGATTTATTGTGTGAAATTGAGTGAAATTTGAAACTTTCTGAAAGTTGAATGAGAGGGAATGAAATGACTTTCCCAAACTTCCACCTTGCATTTATGATCTCCATGAATTCAAATTCTTTTCATCACAAAACCCTGGAGAGAAGATGACATGACTTCTTCCATTTATTTAAATGACAAGGGGTGTTGAAAATATTTGAATTTCATTTGGAAAATATTTCCAATTCTGAAACTTTATGCAACTCAATGATTTTCACGAGAGAAGATAAAATGACTTCTTCAAATTAAATGAAATATGAGTTGGGAGTTTTAAAAGAATTAAATTCAAAGTTCTTTTGAATTTATTTCCAATTTGGAGTTATTTGAGTTTTATTCAAATTATTTTCTCCAAAACAAAATATGTAGAAAATAGGGTAACATGATTCCCTACATCAGAAAATTGAGAGAAATTAATTTGAAGTCATTTTGGTATTTTAAAATGATTTTATTGGATTTTATTGGACCGTAGCACTGTGTGAATTATTAAAATTTGTGTGTATTTTATTTGAAGCTAAAATAGTGTTCATGTTGTAGAAAATCTTTTTCTGAAAATTTTGATATATTATATGCCTATATAAATTTTTATTTATTTCTGTTTTGTTGTCTCTGTCAAAAAAAAAATTTGCTGCGCCCCGCCGGGCCAAGGGCCAAGGCCCAAGGCCAAGCCAGCGGCCGGCCGGCCAAGGCCATCCACCGCACGCACCTAGGGAGCCAGGGAGCCAAGGTTTCCTATTCTTTTACAAATCCTAGTAGGATTTGATCCCGTTTCGTTATTCCGTTTATTCCGATTTGTTTCTAGATCTTTTCCTTTGTTTCCTAATCCTAGTCTATTTCTTGTCCCTACCCAAGCAAAGCCCTCCCTCCCCACTATAAATACCCAAGCACCCCCTCCAACACATCAAACCAACACCTCTCCTCTCCTCTCCTCTCCGCTCCTCTCCGCTTGCAGCAGCAGCAGTAACACCACCGCCGCCAAGTGCCGCCGCGCCTCGACCTCTCCTGAGGTTTATATTATCTCCTCTCCACCGCCCCATGATCTCCTTTCCTCTAGGATCAACGCAACATCGGATCCGATCTTCTTCCCCAACTCCGACGACTACTCGGTGAGATCCACGAAATCCTGTAATTCATTTTTTCAGAAAATAGCAATCTTAGAAAATTCATATCTTTTAGAGTTTTTAGTATTTTGAGTGATTCCAACTGCCTTGGATCACAAATTTTATGAAGTTTCTGTTAGTTCAATTGTATTTCATATTTGAGCAGTTTAAATTTGTGTTTAGATGAATTTTCTCAAATCACTAGATTTGAGATATTTTGAGTTAGGAATATTATTTTAACCGATTCTTTTTGCTCCTGGTCTCTAGGACCTTTGTTTATCCAGTAGTATTTAGTATTTTATTTTCAGGTTAATTTAAATTAGGATTTTAGCAAAACAGTACTGTTTTACTTATAGTTCTGTTTTAGCCATTTCTTTATTGTTTTTATTAGTTTCAAATTATTTATTTTGTCACTCTTAAAAATTTAGTTTTGTTTCTGTTTGTCAACAAAAGAAAATTTTGTTTTATTTTAAAATTTTATTTTACTTAGTTTTGTAGGAAAACTTGTTTAGGTCATAGTTAGTGTTTCATAAAAGCTTTTTATTTGTTTCTTTTTGCAAATAAAATTTTATGAAAAATACCTTATGTTAACTTACTTGTTTTACTTTGTACTTTCTGTTAATTTATTAGTTTAGTGTTTTAATTATTGTTAAGTTTTTACTTAGGGCAGGACTATATTAGATGTTTGTAGAAAAGTCATAGATTTTCGTTAGTAGTTTTTCTTCCTAGTTTTATTTGAAGCTTCTTTGGACTTTGTTGGAGTTTTATTATTGAGTTTTTATTTTTTTATTTTAATTGGTATTTTGAGTGTTGGTATTGCTTGCTAGTATGTTTGCTTATGTGAACACTATGTTTAACTATATAGATTTTCATCGGAGAGTTGCGTATAGTCCTATCAAGTTATTTTCGAGAGCGTTGTTATCTTCATCAAGTAATACCAGGCAAGTTCACTTTGACCATGTTTTTCATACCTATGTGTTTTATTGCATCTAGTGTCATCTTCGCAACAATCCCTCCAGGAGTGATATTGAATCCTTGTAGTTGAGTAGTATGCATGAGGTAGGAACCCATCACCCTGTTACCAAGCCCGGGACGTTATTTATTTTAATGCTACGCTATAGTAGACGGGGTTGGTTATGAGTGCTCGGGAGTGGTGTGAGAATGGAGGATCTACGCCAATGACGACAACTCCATGATGGAATCTGCAAGGACTGCATCTTCAAGGCCTCAAGACTTCAAGACTCGAGACAAGAATTCAATACACACTCTTCGGGTGAAGGATGGTTGACGGGCACCTGGAGAATCCGGTGGTTGGCGGGATGCATGGAGAAGCGCCATGACATCTTGCGGAAAGCTTCACCCAGACTCAAAGAGACGGAAGAATACTTCATGCCGGAAGCTTACGTGCAACCGCAAGTCACTATGGGCTCGCTTGGTTGACCTTAGTTGTGACTCTGGCTGGGACGGTGCTAGCAGATGTAGAACTACGGTAGGATTGGATGAGCACCGGACGGTGGTCGAGGAACTCTTCGGAAGACCATGTTTGATCGTCTTGTTCTCAAACACCACGAAGTGCGAGAGCGTAAAAGAGGGATCGAATCTTGCGGGTAAAGTGTACAAACCTCTGCAGAGGGTTTAAACCTAATCGATTAGCCGTGTCCCCGGTTACGGACAATTTGAGCATCTGGACTTGGATCTATCTCGGAACTCTCAACACCGGATTGATAACTTAATTGTGGGCAACTTATGATGATTTTGGGCTATGAGACATCGGTTGGCGGAACCATGTCATGATAGAAAACTCCATAGTACAGACTTCATTTATTCCTTTGATGTAGGGAAAATAAATCAGCTTTTACGCAAACAAAACTCAGACCACGAGCCACAAAGCCATATTGCATATAGTATAGTTTTATCATCTGTTTTCTCATGTTGTGATCTTGCGGTACATTCAATGTACTGACCTAAACGGCTGCAACGTCTCATGTTGCGATACTTTCTTCCGACGAGTAAGAATACGGTGCAGGTTACGGTCTACACTCAACCTGCCGATGGCGTTGATGGGACTCCACACCCGTTTGATTGTTTCCGCTGAGTATTATGAGGTATATATCGTTTTACGTTATTTATACATGTGATTGCACTTTGATATATACATTGATGTACTGTGTGTGCCAAAGATACTTATCCGAGGATGGCACAGAGATACGAGGCTTGACCGTTTGAGGTCGGGTCGCTCTGATATGGTATCGAGCACATGTTGATCAGAGAACGTGACCCTAGAAATCGGAAAGCCCCTAGAACAGGATGTCTCAAAAAACTTTATTTTCGAAAAGACTCTTACTTCTCATCTTTTCTGATTTTATCAAATAGACCCTCTCACCTCAAATAGTTAGAATATACCCCTTATCCTTTGATCACCCGGAGGATCAACTGAAGACGCTCCAAGAAGGATTAGATATCGGAGAACTGATGACCACTTGAGTAAAGAGGATTTCACCATGCGTTGGAAGAATTGCAGCTGCAACAATTGAAGACTCAAGACTTGAAGAATTTGAAGTTCTGAAGAATTATTTGACCTTTAGAAGACCAAACCCTGTTACACACTTACGTTAGATGCGGCGATTTGTGAGCTGTCATTTGTTTGATGTTTTCCGACACCACAAAGTAAAACCCGTTTTTTCAAAAAAATATTGTTTGTATTGTGTGTATCTCTCCTCCCCACCTCTCTCATATCTCATCCCAAAACTTTTGGACCCCATAGATGATGAATGAAGTTGGACTGATATTCTCGGATCAAGACTCACCAAGGCGAGCTATGGATTGAACATGGAAAATCACTTGGGAGCAATTTGATTCCAAGGAAGTATGAGGTTCAATACGCTCTTGATACTTTGAAGGAAGTGCTGCAACCTGGTGGAAAATGCATCAAGCCATACAAGGATTTAATGGAGCAAGAACTTGGGAGGAATTCAAGAAGACCTGTTGAGATCACGCCTCATCCGGAAGCACCATGATACACCAAGAAATAAACCTTGTGCTCGCAAGATTTGCGGAGAAATAGGACACACCTGGAGGAACACAAGGATGGATGCCCTCATTGTGAGGAGAAACACCCGGTGAGGAATGCCCAACTAGTCGGTGACTTGTTTCTTGTGTGAAGGAACCACCCACTACCCGACCCAGTGTCACATTTACCCCATGGTGCAACAAACTATTCTTGATCCTGCCGATATCCTCGAAAGGCTAAATACTCACGAGTTCCAGCTTGCTGAAAAGAGAGATCTCTATGGTTCTAGCTATGGAAAAACACGTGCCCTGAAGGCCAAGGCTGTGTCTGAATCTGAGTATGAAGACTCTGGTAGTAGCCTTGGAGATCCTGAAGAATTAGGCCAGGAGCTAGCACTGCTCGTGAAGAAATTCCAGAAGTTCTCAAGACGTGGTCGCTTTGGAAAATCCTCAAGAAGCAGTGATTCCTCATCAAGTGACTATAAGAGAAGACTGTGCCACAAATGCAAGAAACCTGGTCATTATATTCAAGATTTCCTCAGTGGGAAAAGGAATTGAAGAAGAAGAAATACAAGGATTACAGTTCTGATGATGCGAAGAAGAAGAAGAAATCGTCGAAATCTTCATCATCAAAATCCTCAAAGCCTTCTTCTCACAAGAAGAGCAGCTCCAAAAAGGCTCGGGCATTCATTGGCAAGGAAATGGACTCTGAAGCTGAATCTGAGGAACATGAGGAAGAGGAGGCATCAGAAGAATCTGAGTCTGGTGTGGTGAGTCTAGCTCTCGCTACTGCTTTCGTCAGCAAGTCCATCTTCAACTCTGAAGAAAATGACCTCACCAACAAAGCTGATGAAGATAGTGATGACTACACTCCCACCTATTGCTTCATGGCAAAGGGTGCCAAGGTACTCAAATATACCTCCTCTAAATCTAGTGAAAATGAATCTGATGAAGATCTAAAGCCCAGTTACTCAAAACTTGATAAGATTGCTGTAAAACAACAAAGGGCTTTAGAAAAGGTTCAAAACATGCTAGATAAGAGTGATGATATGTTGGGTGAAGAAATGGATCGCACTAAAGCCCTGACTGAAAATCTTCAGAGACTTCAGTCTAGGTTTGATAACCTTCAAGGTCATCATAACACTCTCTTATCTGATCATGAGAAACTTTCTTATGAATTTCTTCAAAGAAAGCAAGATCTTGAGAAGCTAAGAGTGAGTTATGAAGATCTTGAAGGAGCGCGATTCATTACTTGCTCAACATATCAGCACTTCTCGTGAAGAATTTGTTCCTCCATGCTTAAAGTGCATTGAACGTGAATCGCTAATTCTTCACCGAATGTTCAAATGCTTCAACTGTTACAAATTCTTCACTTGCCTCTGCTATCACTAATTCCTCATCTGAGGACATTGCTAGTATCACTGACGATGCAGGGCTGAAGGAATTGTATATGACAGGCATGTACAAAAGCCTCAAAGGGCATCAGACTCTTTGTGATGTGCTTAAAAAGCAGATCCTCAACAGGAACCCTAGGAAAGAGGGTATTGCCTTTGAGAGGAAACTCAATGCTAATGGAACATATTGGAAGCCTGAGCAGTATCCCAAAACCTCATGGGTTGCTGCAAAGTGACCTCCAGTTGATCCATCTAATTTATCTGGCTTTACATGTGAATCTCCTCATTCTTCTGATGAGTCATTTGACTCCAACTATAAACTGTTCAAAAATCAGAATGGTGAAGTATTTTCTAGATATGTTGGCACTAACTGCAAGAACGGTTCCCCTATGAAGAAAATCTGGGTTCCCAAGAAGTGCCTTGAAAGTCTTCAGGTGAATGTCCTCATGACACCACCTGTGAAGAATAGGAACCCCAGATCAAATTCTTCATATGGACCAAATTCTTCATATGGATCCAAGTCCTCATACGGACCAAATTCCTCAAAAGGATCAAAGTCCTCATATGATTATCATCATGGTAACAACTCTGTTTTGCAGGGTAGAGCTAAGGGCTATGAATATGTGCATTATTCTTCAAACCAATATGTTCATAAGTCCTCGAAGAATTTCTCTGCTTATTCATATGCTTACCCTAACCCCTCTTATGTGAAACGAAATGGTTTGGCTTCTATGCCACCATTCTCGTATGGTGCTCGTAGAGTGATGAACTCTTTGCCACCCCTTCAGATGTGGGTGGTGAAGAAAAAGAACTAATCTCTTCTGAGGGTCAGGTCTCCGGACATGCCTTAACGTCTCAAGAATTTTGCTGGGGGGACGACAAAAATGCTCGAAAGGACGCAGCTAATCATGATGAAATGAACTTTCATTTCACACGTCCTCATCTTGCTTATCTGTTAATATCTTGGTGATGAAATTCATCTGATGAACTTGATATCATATTCTTCATTGATGAAGTATATGAGATCGTAAGTTGTACTAATTCATCTACAGGATGATCAACCCAAAGCCACTGAGTGGGTTCTCGATAGTGGATGTACAAATCACATGACTGGTGACAACAATCTATTGATGGATGCTCCCTTATCACCGTCACATCTGAAGCATATCATCTTTGCTGACAAAGGCAAAAGTCAGGTATTGGGTCTTGGTAAGGTTGCGATCTCTAAGGATAAACACATGGAAAAAGTCATGCTTGTTGAGTCCTTAGGATACAACTTCATGTCAGTCTCAATGCTTTGTGATCTTGATATGGTTGTTATCTTTGGCAAGTATCGCTGTGTTGTGATTATGGAAGCTGACAATTCCAAAGTCTTCGAAGGCTTTAGGAGAGGAGATTTGTATATTGTTGATTTCTCTACAGGACCACAACCAGCCGTGTGTCTACTTGCAAAAGCTTGTAAGGCTGGCTATGGCATCGACGACTTGGTCATGCAGGCATGAGGAATTTGCTGCGCCATGAAGAAGAAGCATGTCATTGGCATTGAGAATGTCAAATTCCTCAAGGATCACTTATGCGGAGCCGTGAAGCTGGAAAAATGACCAAGGCCAAGCATCCAATGAAGACTATCATGACCACTACTCATCCCTTGAATTGCTTCACATGGACCTCTTTGGTCCCAATCATTACTCAGTGTCGTTAATGATGCATCTCTATATGGCTTTGTTATTGTTGATGATTACTATCGTTACACATGGGTACACATTGTTACTTACAAAAATCAAGTGCAGGAAGTCTTCAAACGATTTTCCTCGAGGGCTTCAACTAACTTTGGTGTGAAGATCAAACACATCAGGAGTGACAATGGAACTGAGTTCAAGAATTCCGGTCTTGATGCCTATCTTGATGAACTTGGTATTACTCATGAGTTATCTGCTCCTTATACTCCTCAAAGAAATGGCGTCGTGGAGCGCAAGAACAGAACTCTTGTTGAGATGGCTCGCACTATGCTTGATGAATACAAAACGCCTAGTCGTTTTTGGATTGATGCAATTGATCTGCGTGCCACATCATCAAAAGAGTATATCTTCACAAATTCTTCAAGAAGACTGCCTATGAACTCCTCAACGACAAGAAACCCAATGTAAGTTATTTCAAAGTCTTGATTGCTAAATGCTGGATTAGAGATCCTCATCACAATTCTAAATTTGCACGAAAGCACAAGAAGGTTTTATGCTTGGTTACGGAAAGGACTCGCACACCTACTGAGTCTTCAACATCGCTCTTCACAAGATTGTTGACATTGTAGATGTGCGGTTCGATGAAACTAATGGCTCGCAAAGAGAGCACCTACCTTACGTGTTAGATGAACCAGCACCGAGGATTCTATCAAGTTCAAGGCAACCGAGGATGTCATTCCTCATCAAGAATCTGCTGAAGAATTCATTCTGACGTGAAGAACGCCGAGCTGATGCACCAAGATAATGTCAAGACAATGGTGCTTTGAGGAAAATGATCAAATTCCTCGACGACAACCAGCTCATCCTCGCGTTGCAAAAGAAGTGCAAGTTGACAAGATCATCGATGACATTAGAGCGCCAGGTCCTCTCACACGCTCAAAAGCATCACATTTATCTAACTTTTGTGGGCACTATGCTTTTGTCTCTATCACAGAGCCCACTAAGGTAGATGAAGCATTTCTGGAGCCGGAGTGGATTCAGGCTATGCAAGAAGAATTACATCAGTTCGAGCTCAACAATGTCTGGGAACTGGTCAAACGTCCAGATCATCGCAAGCATAATATCATTAGCACAAAGTGGATCTACCGCAACAAGAAAGATGAAAATGGCCTTGTGGTGAGGAATAAGGCACGACTAGTAGCTCAAGGCTACACACAGGTTGAAGGAATTGATTTCGATGAAACTTTTGCACCTGTTCCTAGACTTGAGTCAATTCGCATATTACTCGCCTATGCTAACCATCACAATATCACTTTATATCAAATGGATGTGAAAAGTGCATTCCTCAATGGTAAGCTTGAGGAAGAAGTATATGTTGCTCAACCCCCAGGTTTTGAAGATCCAAAGAATCCTGACAAAGTCTTCAGACTTAATAAGGCCCTCTATGGCCTCAAGCAAGCCTCTCGGGCATGGTATGATACATTGAAGGAATTCTTCGTGAAGAATGGCTTCACACCCGGTTCACTCGACCCTACTCTCTTTACTAAATCTTATGATGGTGAACTGTTTGTGTGCCAAATATATGTTGATGATATTATCTTTGGCTGTACTGACCAACGTTATAGTGATGAATTTGCCTATATGATGAGTGAAGAATATCAAATGTCTATGATGGGAGAGTTGAAATTCTTCTTAGGTCTTCAAATTCGTCAATAGCGCAATGGCATATTCATATCTCAGGAGAAATACCTCAAAGATGTTCTGAGGAAATTCGGCATGCAAGATTGCAAAGGCGTCAAAATTCCTATGCCCACAAATGGCCATCTATGCATTGATGAAAATGGTATTGACTTCGATCACAAGGTATACCGCTCCATGATTGGTTCTTTATTGTACTTATGTGCATCTAGGCCAGATATAATGCTTAGTGTTTGCATGTGTGCCCGATTTCAAGCTACACCAAGGAATCACACCATAAGGTGTGAAGCATATTCTTGATATCTAGCTCACACACCAACACTAGGATTATGGTACCCCAAGGGCTCTGCTTTGATCTCATTGGATATTCGACTTTGACTATTTGGTGATCGTGTGGACCATAAGTCAACTTCGGCACTTGTCATTTCCTCGGACGATCTTTGGTGCGTTGGTCCTCGAAGAAACAGAACTGCGTATCACTGTCTACTGCGGAAGCTGAATACATTGCTGCTGGCTCGTGTTGTGCTCAATTGTTGTGGATGAAGCAAACTCTCAAGGACTACGGCATCAACGTGAAGAATGTGCCTCTCTACTGTGACAATGAGAGTGCCATCAAGATTGCTAACAACCCAGTTCAGCACTCGAAGACAAAGTACATTCAGATTCGTCATCATTTTCTTCGTGATCATGTGTTGAAGGGCGACATCTCCATCGAGCACGTGAAGACTGAAGAACAGCTAGCTGATATCTTCACTAAGCCCTTGGATGAGAAGAGATTTAGCAAGTTGCGGTGTGACCTAAATATCTTAGAATCTTCGAATGTTCTTTGTAAAAGACACACATCCTAACACTTATGCAAAATTGATGACTTAGATGTGCAACACATGAAGAAACGTTTTTCTTCAATCAATGAAGAATAACACTCTAAGTGTGAAGAAATTAATGAAGAATTTGATTCTCGAGAACCCTACGACAATTGTGCGCTGTGTCTGAAATCATCATTCTTATCCGGTGGGTCACGCCACCACCAAAGTTGAAAATCTTCAATTTGAGTTTTTCCTCAGTTTTGAAATTCTTCAGTTTTTCAAATTCTTCAACTTTGCAAAATCCTCACTATTTCCGTCGTTTTTCTTCATTGGCTATATATATATATATATATGGGTTTATGTCCTCTACAGCATTCACTTATGGCTATTTCTTCAAGTCGCTTTTTCTGCTAAGTGAATGTGATCGGATCCTTCCCCCTCTATGCTATACTCAACCCAATCTATTCAAAAATTCTTCATGTGCGTTCTTTTTGAAACTCGTTCAAAATCTTCACTAAGTCCTTGTCAGCTGAAGAAATTGCGAACGGAACTTTAAAACTGATCTTATCCAAATTTTCGGTTTTGCCGCTCAAACCGTTCCGCATCCCATGATGCATTATTTTATTCACCCACGATCGTACACGATCTCCACTACACAATACGTGGGTGACACATGTCGTGAGAAGGAGAATGGTCAGGGGCACGTTCGTCCTAAATCTTCGGGTGAATAGTTTTTTCACTGCCTCTATAAATACCCCTCTCTCCATCCTCACTTCTTTTACCCCGCTCGACCTCTCTCTCCCGTTCGAGCTCCTCAAACCCTAGCGCCGCCGCTACTCCATCGTCGCGGGTGAGGAAGAGCTTCACTGCCTCGACCTCGACGCCGACGTACTCGCGCCGACTGCAGAAATCCTCACTCCGCCGCCGCCGTAGCTATCTTCCTCCGCTAAGTTAGGGCGTGGAAGATCTGAATAGACGAGCTTCACATCTACAACACCCAGTTCGTCGTGTTCTTCATTTAGGGTAATTAAAAGTTACTTTTACTACCCTCGTTGATCCAAATCTTACACTACAAAATCTTCAAAGGTGTTTTATTCTTCAAATCCTCACACACAAACACCTCACAAGTTATATGCTCTTGATTCATTTCTCTAAGCAATCATTTTCTTCAAGATTCCTCAATTGTGTGGATCCTCGATCTGTACAACTCTGGAACCTAAGACAAAGAACACTTAGTGAAATTCTTCAAGGCTCATCTGGTCAAAATCCTCAAAACTTGTTCTTTTCGAAAAACCTTCTCAGAACGCATATGACCTCTCCAAATTCCTCGCAACTATACTCGTTTCACAGGTACACATGTCCGCTGCTGAATCACTAGGTTCTCATCAACTTAACTCATTTGCAGCGTTCCTCGAAGAAAAACTGCATACTTCTTCAGAGAACTCAATTGTTCAAATTCCTCAATTGAAGAATATGGCAGACGGTAAGAAGCCACAGAAAGGAGGAAAGAAACCTGAGGTTATGACTGCATTTGAGATTCCTGAGGAAATTTATGCTGACTATTGCACACCTGATGAAGCAAAATTTGGCAAACAAAGCAAAAATCAGCGCAAGGTGCGCATTCAGAAGATTGAACTGAGATGGGCAAGGGAATGGAGGGAGTACAGATATGTAACTCCAAAGTACATGAAGAAATTCGCTCTCAATCCTCCATGCCCAAGAGCTCCGTTGGCATCTGGCCAAGTAGCTGATCCCACAAGCATCAAACGTGGTGAGGACTTTCCTGAAGAATGGGCTAAGCGCCAAGCTAAATTGGCAAGACAAGCCAAGGAGGCAGTGAAGAAATTCAATGAGGATTATCCCACTACTACTGCTACTGAGGCCTCGGTCAAACCGAGGAAATCCATGCCAAAGAAGCCTGCTGATAAGCCAAGTGCTTCACCATCAGCGCCCTCACGGCCAAGTTCTCAAAGAACGCCTCAAGGCAAATTCCTCACATCTGCTACAGCTCCACCAAAGTCCTCAACAGCTCCTTCAAAGTCCTCAGCTCCTGTGGATCTGGCTACATGTCAAAGGACTGCTGGTTTCTCGATAGCCTCTGGTGTTTCAGCAAGTTCCTCAGCAGCACCAATTTCATCATCTGGCCCGACTCTGCTGAAAACCAAAGCAACAGCTGGACGAGGTCCTCGGCCAAGTCCAAAGAAGAAACAGGTTGCATTCCATGTGCCTTCTGATGATGAACTTGCGGCAATCATCAGAGATCGCCAAGAAAGGGCCGCTAGAGCCAAAGGCACATTTGTGCCACTGCTGTTGGATCCGAGGAAAATCCTCGATTATATTGATCTCTGGCACAAGGGTCCAAATACCCCTATACCTGATTTTCATCTGACCCCTGGACAAAGTCATATGTTGACCCATTTCATCGCTGAAGAGAAATGGAAGTTTGAAAAGGCAAGAGAGATCAAGAAGGCTCAATACGAAAGGAGAAGTTCTCAAGAAAACGTTGTCAAAATGACACCGAGGAACTTCTCAAGGTCGAGCGAAATTCAAGACCTCGGCAAAAACTTTGATTCTTATTATGCTGATTGGCAAGGAGCCAAGGTCGATTAAATCAACTGACGAAGAAATTCACAAATGTTGCTGCCCCAACGCAACATGAAATTCCTCGAGCTAAAGCCTCGGCTCAACCGATGAAGAACATGCCAAGACCACTGATGAAGTTCAGCGGCTGATGAAAATGCTAGTTCCAGGCTGATGATCCCATTCCACTTTGAAGAAATTGCCGTGGCATCCACTAGTGGTGTGCCCAAGAAACCGAACAAGACAGGCAATCGCATCGGGCCAGCTCAAGAAATTCAACCAGATTCCTCGGCTCCTCCTGCGCCAACACCAACTCCAATTCTTCCATCCGCCTCGATGTGAAGAAAACCAAGGCTGCGAACGAGCTGCAGAAAGAAAAGGAAGGCATCACCATGTCAAATTCTTGACTGCGAAGAAAATGAAGCCAATGACCAGCTCATTCGAAAATCCAATTGATTCTGTTCCGATTTCCTCCATGCCATCAAAGGACCTTGTTCCTTTTGGAGAAGACTATGACATCCCAATCGGATCTGCTGAAGAACATCATTCTGCTGCTTCGTCAGAGCAGATTGATGAAGAAATTGAAGTGGACGCAATCCCTTCAACCCCAGTCATTTCTTCACCTATGCCTCAGTTCACAGCTGATGAGGCTGGTGTTGAGGAAATTGAAGATGAAGATGTGGATATAGGGTGCACCACACCAGTGATGAATGATGACTTTTGGGAAAGTCTGCATCCCAATACTCCTCTCTTCACCCTGCTCCAACAGATTCCTCAGTCCCCTGCACAAACAGTTCAAATGGACTCTGAAGAAACTCAACCCACTTGCTCTGTGCATGAAGAAATTCCAGCCACTAGTGCTGATGAACCTGCTGCTGCTGATCCTCAAACTGCACCTGTTGAGGAACAAGAAATCCCTCAGCCTGAAGAACCTGAGCCCAAGCAAAAGAATCCGTTATCAAGCAAGCAAAAGTTCAAGGCTGAAGATTTCTTTGCCGAGCACGTATTCTTCACTAACTATAATCCATATGATTCCGCTCGCATAAGGAAGAGGCGTTTCTGGACTGCCAGCCAAGCCAACTTCTATTCCTTAGTGCTCTTCAACAAAGACAAAGTCTTCGATCATGCTCATATTACTCATGTGGACATGGAGTCTCTGCCCAGCTTTGAGCCAATCCTCAGTGTTCTTCACGACGCAGGACTTCTGAATTTCTGCACTGATATCTGTGACTGGAATGAAGAACTCATTCTTCAATTCTATGCAACGCTGCACATCACCGGAGACGCTGAGGACGTGAACTCATGGGTATTAAACTGGATGTCTGAAAATACTCACTACAAAGCACCAGCAACTGAATTGCTTCGTGCTCTACCACTCAGTCCTCCACTTGATGGTGCTTGTTGTATCTACGAGGAACCAGAACTTTCAAATCACTATATGCAAGTGTTGATGAAGCCTTTGAAGCCAAGGCAGGCCCCAAGAACCAAATTCCTCGTCAAGGAATTATTGTATGTTCCTCGGACTGTCTATCGGATTCTGACGAAGACAACGAGTCCTATCAAAGGCCACGACTCAGATGATGAAGAAGTCGTTGGCATCATGAAGAATATGCTTTTCAACATCATCCATGGCGTTCCCGTCAACTTCCATGATTTCTCCATGAGGACTCTGGCAAACATTGCTATGCCACCATTTGAGCTGAAGCCTTATGCGCCTTGGATAATGAGATTCATCAGAATAAGGTCTTCACTTAATTACAAAGCTGATACTCTGAACCACTGCAGCTACTTGCCCCCGATTGAAGTCCTCAAACGGACATTTACCTCGGTGATGACAAGGGCAAGGCTCTGCTGTGATCGATGAAGGCATTCGTCCATTGGATGGACAGTTTCAAAGCAGCATCCTACTCCACCAATGATGACTCTACACACATGACTCGCGCCAAATACCTCGGTCAAGCAAAGTGCTCAAGCTATCGCACCTGTGGTGATGACTGATCGTGAGTTACTCCTCGGTCTTCATCGGAAGGTTGATCGCAATCATAAATGGGTCAGCGTCGGTTTGGTTCAATTCTTCACAACATGACCTCAACACACAATGCGGTGAAGAAAACCACTACTACCTCCATGAAACCTTCAAATGCACTGGCTGTTCTTTCACATATCTGCGGTGCGGAAGAACTCGGCGACAATGGGACTCAAGGAAGAATTTGACTGGTCTGCACCTCCTCCAAGAAATACAAGAAGGTCAAAGTTCCTTCCTTCGTGGCCAGCTCCTATTCTTCATCGCGACATCGATGAAAATGAAGACTTGGACGACACCGCGGCAGGTCCTACTACAACAACCGACCCCAACAACGCCTGGCGCTCCTTCTTCAACTTGAAATTCTTCAGAGCGTTAGTCCTCGCCGATCCTTTTGGTCATTCGATGACAAAGGGGAGAAATTTGAGTTAGTCTTCAAGCGGGTCTATTTTATTGCCCATATACAACAATTTATTAAGTTACAACTCTCGTTCTTCTGAAACTTTTATTGGATCGAGTTGTAATCTTAAAACCCGATGGTGCTTTGATACTTTTCATGCACTATGCTCTGATTCTCTTGAGCTTCTTGAGCTCTGATACTCTTGATGCGTTATTTTGCATGCTTGTTCCTCATTAATGTTATCGCACGCATGCTGAATTACATAAAGCACCATATTTCATCATGCATTTCAAATTCTTCATATTATATAACAAATGCGTGTATGAATTACAAGATATAGGGGGAGATCTCCATGATTCAACTCTTCAAAATGTGCATTGCCTCAGAAGCAAATTCCTCACTATGCACATATTCAGGGGGAGTTCTTCTATATCTTGCAATCAAATTCCTCATTATCAGTATTTACACTTCATATGTTTATCCCCGTTGAAAACTTAACCTATATTGTCATCAATCACCAAAAAGGGGGAGATTGTAAGTGCATCTAGTGCCCCTTAGTGATTTTGGTGTATTGAAGACTTATAGGTTAAGGGACTAATGCGTTTGTGAGTGTACACAGGTCTATAAGTCTATGAGGAGTTTGATACTTACAGAGAAAGTCGACCCCTAAAAATGAAGTTCTTCAACTGAAGACTTTGATATTCTGAAGACTTTGAAAGTGAAGAAATTGGTGTGACCTTGAAGACTTGATATTCATTTGAGGAACATGAAGCGTGAAGACTTATGTTTTCGTAGTTTCATTTTCTCTTTCTTGAGTCATAGTGTAACGCCCTCGATGCGGCTATATCTCCCACGTGTCGAAGCACGACTTAGAGGCATAACCGCATTGAAAGCAATGTCGCAAGTGAGGTAATCTTCACACAACCCATGTAATACATAAGGGAAAGAGACACATAGTTGGCTTACAGTCGCCACTTCACACAATACATAAATAAACATCCATCATTCAGATTACACTCAAGGTCCGACTACGGAACCAAAATAAAATAAGATACCCCAAATGCTACACAGATCCCCGATCGTCCCAACTGGCTCCACTATCGATCATCAGGAAAAGACACATAGTAACGACCACGTTCCTCGTCGAACTCCCACTTGAGCTCGGTTGCATCACCTGACCGCATCGCCGGCACCTGAAACTGTTTTGGTAGAATCTGTGAGTCACGGGACTCAACAATCTCACACCCGCGAGATCAAGACTATTTAAGCTTATAGGAAGGACAGAGTTGTAAGGTGGAGCTGCAGCAAGCGACTAGCATATATGGTGGCTACTTCGCAAAAGAGAGCGAGAAGAGGAGCAAAGCACGGTCGTGAAGCTAGTAGCGATCAAGAAGTGATCCTGAACTACTTACGTCAAGCATAACTCCAACACCGTGTTCACTTCCCGGACTCCGCCGAGAAGAGACCATCACGGTTACACACGCGGTTGATGTGTATTTAATTTAAGATCAACTTCGGGTTTTCTACAACCGGACATCAACAAATTCCCATCTGCCTCATAACCGCGGGCACGGCTTTCGAAAGATAATACCCTGCAGGGGTGTCCCAACTTAGCCCATCATAAGCTCTCACGGTCAACGAAGGATATTCCTTCTACCGGGAAGACCCGATCAATCTCGAATCCCGGACTACAAGACATTTCGACAGCAATAAAACAAGACCAGCAAAGCCACCGAATGTGCCGACAAATCCCGATAGGAGCTGCACATATCTCGTTCTCGTGGCACATCCGGATGAACACTACGACGGCAACCGAAGATGCCCCAAGTTGCCTCGGGTGGCACCGCAAGTGGCTTTAGTTTGGACCAACGCCGAGGAGCATTGGCCCGGGGTTAAATAAAGATGACCCTCGGGCTCGCGAAAACCCGGGAAAAGGCTTAGGTGGCAAATGGTAAAACCAAAGTTGGGCCTTCTTTGGAGGAGTCTTATTCAAAGCGAACTGTCAAGGGGTCCCATAAATCACCCAACCGTAAGGAACGCGAAATCAAGGAACATAACACCGGTATGACGGAAACTAGGGTGGCAAGAGTGGAACAAAACACCAGGCATAAGGCCGAGCCTTCCACCCTTTACCAAGTATATAGATGCATTAATTATAGCGGATATATTGTGATATCCCCAACAAGTAAACCTGTTCCAATAAGGAACAACATCTACATGTTCCAACAAGGAACAAACTTCATCTTCACCTGCAACTAGCAACGCTATAAGAGGGGCTGAGCAAAGCGGTAACATAGCCAATCAACGATTTGCTAGGAAAGGATGGTTAGGGGCTGACATGGCAATATGGGTGGCATGATAAGCAAGTGATAGGCATCGCAGCATAGGCATAGCAAAAGAGCGAGCAACTAGCATAGCAAAGATAGAAGTGATTTCGAGGGTATGGTCATCTTGCTCGCAATGTTCTCGAGTTGTCGAAAGCTTGATCCTCGTAAGCGTTCTCAACAGGTTCCTCGCTCACGTACTCATCTCCCGACTCTACCCAAAGCAAGAACACAAACAAGGAACCACAATAAATCACGGTGCAATGCACAAGCAACATGATGCAAAACATGACATGATATGCGAGATGTGATATGCAATGCGTATCGGCATTCAAGGGAAAATGATGAACCAGGCATCAAGTTGGCAAACCAAGTATGCCACTGGAAAGATGAGATGATTTCGGTTGAAATCGATATAAAGATCACCGGAAACGGATGCACGGTTTGCAAATGACAAGCAAAACAAGAATGGCACAAATCTGCCATTAACAACATGATACCACTTAGCAAGCAACAAGAAATTAAGCTACTGCACCCAAACGTACCAACAAAGTATATGGCAGTGATCTACTCAAGATGCTTGACAAAAGATGAACACTGAGCTACAACTAATTCACAACATAACAGGTTCAAACAAGGATCGCAAAAGTGCAAAAAATATCAGGCTGGACATGGCAAAAACAGCATCAGGTAGTAATGTTCAGAGCAAGAAAACAACATGCTACAGGAACTTATAATAGCAAAGCAAGGCATGACATGAATCTACTCAAAGCATAGAACAAAAGTCCCTTACTGACCATAAGCCAAAAAGGATCAGAAAATACAATATCACCCATGCCAAAATAGCAAGTTTCGTTAACAGATTCAGCAACAGGGCATGGCAAAAACAAATAACAGGTAGGCATGTTTGAGAGCTCAAAGCACTCACCACAGAGCCTTTCATGATAAACTAAGAATACATACATAAAGAAGACATGGCATAGAAGACATACATGGCAAGAACAACATCATAGCATACACGGATCAACCACAACAACCTTGGCAAAATTGAATAACATGTAAACAATCTGCCAGGAAACATTTTATAGCAAAAGTAGAGCTCGATTGACTCAAGCTATGGCACTCCATAATTGCAAACAAAGGCATGGATGGATAGAGCATAACCATATGTTCAAAAAATCCTTACTGAAGTATCTCAAAATATGCATGGATCTCTTGGTAGCATCAAGTTAACATGGCATCAAAATATCAGCTAAACAGGGCTGAAAACAACAACATCAGGACACCTAGTTTGCATACTTGTGCTAGTCACCACATAGATCACAAAAATACATGGCATACACCTATGGAAAGATGACATGGCATATTACAAAACACATGTAGGACTTAAATTCATAGGGTGCACACATCAATCATAGCAAAAATAACAAAAGTGCATGTTCTGTTAAGAAACAAAAACTAACATCACATAGCCCTCTTCCAACAGCATTTCGGGCATCAAGATGAGCTCAAATGAAAATGATGCAATGAGATGAAATGATCTACTCTTCGAGAAGAAAATTTTGACATATTACACGCACGAAACGGAGCTGCAGATGCAAAGTTATGATGCATTGAAAATGCCACAAAATAATCACCGAGACAAAAACTTAGACGAATTTTGAGGGGGGAAGAAGTCAACCCTCGGGTTTGATTGGATTTGGCCGGATCCGATCGGGGCGACGGCGGCGGGCGGCGGGGCCGGCGCGCTCCGAAAGGAGGAGGGAGAGGCCGGGGCGGCCGACCGGAGGAAGAGGCGACGGCGGCGCGGCGGCGGGTGCCATGAAGCGGCGGCGGGCAGGCATGGGGCGACCAGGCGGGCGGGTGCGGGCGTGGCATTCGCAGGTCAGCGGCGGAGGGAGGCGGCGGGCCATGTGGCAAGGCCGGGTTGGCCGAGGCGGCGGCGCTGGTTTCGTCCGGACGGCGGCGGACGTGTCCGGGCGCGAGGTAGGGGAAGGCTAGGGTTGGACCCGGATTTGGAATAGGGGGGGGGGGTGTTTGAATAGGCATAGAGGGAGCTAGGAGAGTCCAAATGAGGTGCGGTTTTCGCCCACACGATCGTGATCGAACGACGGAGAGCATGGAAGTGACTTAGATGGGTTATTGGACTCTTTTGAAGGGGTGTTGGGCTGCAACTTAAAAGAGGCCTTTGCGAGGGTGGTTAACTGCTGGAGTACCAAACGAGCTCCAAATGACCAAACTTGACCGGTGGTCTAACGGTGGTATACCAAGGCCACTTGACAAACCTCGGTCCATTCCGAGAAAGTTTAGTACCCGCTCACGGAAAAACGTAAAAGGGGACTCCGGGGGACATAGGAGTGCTGGATTGCAAAACAGACAACGGGAAAAAATGCTCGGAATCATGAGACGAACACGTATGCAAATGAGATGCACATGATGACATGATACAAAATGCATGACATGGACAAAATGCAAAAAGAAGAAGAACCCAACCACGGAGGGAGTATCATATCACAATGCCGAAAATGGCAAGAGTTGGAGTTACAAATATGGAAAGTTACGTCCGGGGTGTTACACATAGGAAACACCGTACTGTTAAAGGGGGTCGAGGAAATACTAAGGAAAAATTTCCATGTGATGCTCAACTCAAAATCCTACACCTACCAATCCCTTCGAGTGAAGCCTTTGGAAATCTCATACAGTTCAGTCAATTTCTTCAGTAACAAAGACGAAGTTTTTCTGGTCGCTGAGGAATTTGTTTTGACTGAGGAGTTAGGAATTCGCCAATGCGGATTGCCTACACAGTGAGGAACATGATAGCCCTGAGGAATTTGAGATTCAAATTTCCGACCGTTCTTGTCTTCTTGCGCCAGCTGTCCCAAAATATCTTATCCACCTAATGGTCATATCATTGAAGGGCATTTATGTCTTATCATGTCGGGCTGCTCCCTAGGCTATAAATAGCCACCCCCTACAACCACTAGCTGGTTGGCTGCTCCGAGAGAACTTGACACTTGTCATTTGAGAGCAACCCATCCTCTGAGGACTTTGAGCGAAAATCATCGAGTGAAGAAAAACCCAAAAACCAAACCGCTACAAACCATAGGTGATTGAGCATCACTGAAGAGATTGATCCTGCGTGGATCCGACGCTTGTTACCTTTGAAGACTGTGCTTCTTCCAGACGGTTAGGCGTCATGGTCTAGAGCATCCAAGAGGAATTGTGGATCGCCGAGTGACCAAGTCTGTGAAGGTTTGGAAGTCGCTCAAGACTTACCACGAGTGATTGGACGAGGTCATGTGACCTTAGTTCAAGGAGAATACGGTGAGGACTTGGTGTCCCGAGCTGCGAGCTCGGCCGATCGGGTGTCCGGACTGTGTGTCCTTGAGTTTAATTACTCGGCCGCTCCAACCAGACGCATAACCGAGACAGCAGTTGGAACTGGTCTACCAAATCATTGTCTTCACCAACCTAACTGGTTCTATTTCCTCAACCCTTTCATTTCCTCATTACTGTGTTGAGTGTTTGTTCATATCTGTGTTTGAAGACTTTGACTGAAGACTTTCTCAATTTCTTCAGTCTGTTTGTCTTCATCTTGTGTTATCCTGTGATTACGCTTTCAGTACTCTGTGCTAGTCTTCATTTCATCATGATGACCATGCGTGTATTTTGTTATGTTTTCTTCTGAGTACTTATTCCGCTGCAAGTAGTTCTTCGCTAAGGAATTTCCTCACCGGCAAATTCCTCAGTGAAGAATTCATAAAAATCGCCTATTCACCCCCCCTCTAGTCGATAGAACGCACTTTCAAGTGTCATCATCAAAATGATCCACTTTGGCACCTTGGACCGAGATGTGAGTGATTAGGCCATCAAGGTTCTGCATCACAGGAGCCGTCAGCACTGGGAGCAGAGGGACCAGGGTTGAAGTCTAATCCCAATGACTTCTTGTTTTCCTTGGCCGATGCCTTTGCGTGCTGGAAGTTTCGCTTGAAGAGATTATCGTCACGACACCAGAGCAATGACGATGGGTCGACATTTTCAGGCTAAGGTCCACGGACCATACAAGGATAGAAACCCTGTGCAATAGCTTCTGCTCTGTTCTTGGGTGTAAGGCCTCGAAAGAGAATATCACCCCAAGGACTTTTGATAGCTTTCTTCTCAGCATATTCCTGGGTCGCGAACTTGTATTTGAACCATTGTTCAGCCCAATATCGTCGAATCCATTGGATTTGTGTCTTGCGCTGATTATAATTCTCTTCAGGATCTGTCTTGTAAAGCTCTGCGAGGTCATCAGGCAAATCTTTTGATGTTCCCTCACGATGTTGTCTGCCACCCTTCCTTACTGATTTCTCTGCTGCCATGAATTTCAAACTAAATGGCTTCAACACGTTTAAAGGCTTCAAAAGCTTTCGCTTGCTGGATAAACAAGAATCAAGGCCGGAGAGTTAATGTGATCTTTGTAAGAATTCTGCAAACGAATGCGGACTATGAGATCCAAGGATTCTCCACGGACATGTACTGTGATAAAGATTAGAGATGCGAGGAAGGGAAGAGGTCATATGCACTCTCAGAAGATTTTGAAGATAAATCAGTTTGAAGACATTGACCTCATGATGCGAAGACTTTCACTTATACGTTGAGAGTTGGTTCCAAATTTGTACGAATCCGTGAATAGGTACAAGTGAGGAATCTAACTAGATATGAAGCTTAAGTGAATATACTAGGCAGTATGAGATGCAGACATAATAGATCTAACATTGTATAGGCAGAAACCAACTTTGGTAAACATGATGAATCTACGAGGATCAAAAAGATGGTAAAAATAGAGTTATATTTACCACACGAAGAACTGCTAGATGGGATGAGTAGGAGACCGAGCAGTTCAATCCACCGTGCCCTAACTTGGCGACGGAGGACAGCTACGGCGGCGGTAGAGAGGACGATGTTCGCGGCCGGCGTGAGGACGACGTCGGAGAAGTCGCGGCAGCTAAGCGCTTCATCGCCGGCGTCGTCGCGAGCTAGCGGTGGCGCTAGGGTTTTGACGAGGTGGAGATGTGGAAGAAGGTTTTCTTTACCGCAGGGGACATGTATTTATAAGGAGGTGTGCGGCACAGCACAATTACTCAGGTGCCCCTGGTGGTTCACATCTGAGGGGTACGTGGCAAGCATGCAACATACTCAGAGCTGTCCCACGTTCCCACGCCCTCCAGGTTTATCGGATGGTCGTTCCGGCTTCTCCGGATTTCAAACAATAAGGATGAATCATTTAAAACAGTCTTAATGTTTTTCTCTGTGTCTTCTGCTGACAAGGACGCAGAGAAGACATTCGACAGTTTCAATACAATGCATATGATTTGGACAGATAGAGTTTGAGATAGAAAGCATAGAGAGATTAGGGTCCGATCACATTCACTTAGTTCAGAAGATTCAACTAGGAAGACATAGCTATAAGTGAATGTTGTAGAGGACAGAACACTAGTGTGTGTGTGTGTGTGTGTGTCTATATATATATATATATATATATATATTAGAAAGCAATCAAATCAGCATAGTGAAGAAAATTATGAAGATAAGTTGAACTTTGAAGACAAACCAAATGTGAAGACATAGATAAAATAACGCCATGAGTGAAACACTTCAAACAGAGAAATTTGGTGGTGACGTTACCCACTGTATAGGAAGTATTAGACCCAGACACGGCGCACAATTATCGTGGCGCTCCGAAATCAAATTCCATGTTAATGTATTCACACTCATAATGTAAGTCTGCATTCATTGATTGAAGATATACTTTACTTCGTGTGTTGCACATCTAAGTCATCAACATGCATAAGTGTTAGGATGTGTGCCTGATCACAGGACATTTGAGGATTCCAAGATATTTAGCTCACACCGTAACTTGCAAAACCTTTTCTCATCCAAGGGCTTTGTGAAGATATCTGCCAGTTGCTCTTCAGTGTTGACGTGAATGATGTCAATATCCTTTTTCATGACATGATCTCTGAGAAAGTGATGACGAATTTCAATGTGCTTTGTCTTCGAGTGCTGGAATGGATTGTTGGCAATCTTGATGGCGCTTTCGTTGTCGTAGAAGAGAGGTACTTGTTTCAGATTGATGCCATAGTCCTTAAGAGTTTGCTTCATCCATAGAAGTCGAGCGCAAAGAAGATCCAAACAACAATGTATTCAGATTCAGCGGTTGAGAGTGATACAGTTCGCTGCTTTGAAGACCAATAGACAAGTGATCGTGCTGAAAGTGACATGTGCCCGATGTAGACTTGCGATCCACCTTGTCACCAGCATAATCAAGATCCGAGAATCCAACCAAATCAAATTCTGAGCCCTTTGGATACCATAATCTGAGTGTTGGGGTGTGAGCCAAATATCGAAGAATTCGCTTCACAGCTAAGTGATGCGATTCCTTTGGTGCCGCTTGGAATCGAGCACACATGCAAACACTAAGCATAATATCTGGCCTAGATGCACATAGGTAAAGTAAGGAACCAATCATGGAGCGGTATACCTTTTGATCAAATTCTTTACCATTGTCGTCGGGACCCAGATGGTGTTTGGCTGGCATTGGCGTCGTGTAACCTTTGCAATCTTGCATTCCAAACTTCTTCAGACAATCTTTGAGGTATTTTTCTTGAGATATGAAGATGCCATTCCTTTGTCGATTTAATTTGAAGACCAAGGAAGAACTTCAGCTCACCCATCATGGACATCGATATTGCTCTTGCATCATGTACCCAAACTCATCACTGTACTTCTGGTTGGTGCAGCCGAAGATAATGTCATCCACATATATTTGGCACACAAACAGTTCACCATCGTATGTCTTCATGAAGAGTGTTGGATCGAGGGATCCAGGTTTGAAGCCTTTGCTCTTCAGGAAGTCTTTGATCGTATCATACCAAGCGCGAGGAGCTTGTTTGAGGCCATATAGTGCTTTGTTTAGCTTGTACACCATATCTGGATGTTTTGGATCTTCAAAGCCAGGTGGTTGAGCGACGTATACTTCTTCTTCAATCTTGCCGTTGAGAAATGCACTCTTCGCATCCATTTGATATAGCAAGATGTTGTGGTGGTTTATGAGGCTAGCAAGATGCTAATAGCTTCAAGCCTAGCCACAGGAGCAAATGTTTCATCGAAGTCAATTCCTTCAACTTGAGTATATCCTTGAGCCACAAGTCGTGCTTTGTTTCTGATGACTTGACCATGCTCATCTTGCTTGTTTCGATATATCCATTTTGTGCCAATAATGTTATGCTTGCGAGGGTCAGGACGCTTGACAAGTTCCCAAACATTGTTCAGCTTGAACTGTTGAAGTTCTTCTTGCATATCTTGTATCCATTCAGGTTCCATAAAGGCTTCAACTACTTTCTTGGGTTCTGATATTGACACAAAAGAAAAGTGTCCACAGAAATTTGCTAACTGGGTTGCTCTTGAGCGAGTAAGTGGACCAGGTGCATTGATGCTATCAATTATCTTCTCAATTTGTACTTCATTTGCGACTCGAGGATGAATTGGACGAAGACTTTGCTCTTGCTGATCATTGTCATCATTGGGAGGATTATCTTGGACTAAGCATTGTCTTGAGTTGGTTAGGTGCGAAATGATAAGTTCCTCTTCAGTTGTGCTTCATAAGGCATGATTTCTCCATTCCGTCGACTTGATAGATTCATCGGGCGGAGCTTTGTCTAGTGTACTTGGCAGGAGCTCTCTTTGTGAACCATTGGTTTCATCAAATCGCACGTCCACAGCTTCGACGATTTTGTAGAGATAGAGGTTGAAGACTCTGTAAGAGTGCGAGTCCTTTCCGTAACCGAGCATGAAGCCTTCATGAGCTTTAGGTGCAAATTTTGACTTGTGATGGGGATCTTTGATCCAGCACCTAGCTCCAAATACTCAAGTGGCGACATTTGGCTTCTTGCCGAGAAGGAGCTCATAGGATGTTTTTTTCATAAGCTTATGGATGTAAACACGGTTGATGACGTGACATGCTGTATCAATAGCTTCAGGCCAAAACTTTCTTGGTGTCTTGTACTCGTCGAGCATTGTTCGAGCCATCTCAATGAGGGTTTTGTTCTTGTGCTCTACGATGCCATTTTGCTGAGGTGTGTATGGAGCGGAGAACTCATGAGTGATTCCCATTGTATCCAGATAAAGATCTAGTCCGGTGTTCTTGAACTCAGTGCGGTTGTCACTTCTGATATGCTTGATCTTGATGCCATAATTGTTCATTGCTCGATTGGCGAAGCGTCTGAAGACATCTTGAACTTCAGTCTTGTAGAGAATTATGTGCACCCATGTATATCTTGAGTAGTCATCAACAATGACGAAGCCATAGATACAAGCAGTTCTTGTGAGGGTAGAGTAGTGAGTAGGGCGAAATAAGTCCATGTGTAACAGCTCGAAGGGTTGAGATGTCGTCATGATTGTCTTCGACGGGTGCTTTGCCCTAGTCATCTTTCCAGCTTCGCAGGCACCACACAAATGATCCTTCTTGAACTTGACACCCTCGATGCCTATGACATGCTTCTTCTTGGCGAGTGTGTGTAAGTTCCTCATGCCAGCATGCCCCAGCCTCCGATGCCAGAGCTAGCATTCTGAAGCTTTTGCCAGAAGACATACGGCAAGTCGTGGACCTGCTGAGAAATCTACCATGTATAAATCATCTTTCCGATACCCTTCAAAGACTAGAGACTTGTCAGATTCCATTAGTACAAGGCAACGATATTTTCCGAATAGCACAATCATGTTCAAGTCAAAAAGCATTGAGACAGACATTAAGTTGAAACCAAGGGATTGAACAAGCATCACTTTATCCATGTGTTGATCCTTTGAGATTGCAACTCTACCTAGACCCAATACCTTGCTTTTACCGTGGTCCAAATGTGATGTGACTCTTGTCCGATGGACGAAGGTTGAGTCCATGAGAAGACTTCGATCTCCAAATCATATGATTAGTGCATCCGCTATCCATAATCCATTCTGAAGCATGAGGTGTCATACCCTACAGTACAGTTAGGGGGATAGGCTTCACCAAGAGCATTGTGAAGCATAAACATTTGACAGGCAAGTGGATTATTGAAGCTCAAATCAAGATTAGGACAGATAGGATGAATGGCAAACAATTCAGGAACAAAATACATAGTGAGACCATTTGGGCATTTAATCTTGCGCCCTATAAGATGTTTTAGGTCCCCAGCAGTAGCATCAGACGCCTTTGATTTTGGTGGAGACCCTTTCCACGCAAAAGAAAGTTAATTCTTCTTAACCACCCACATCTTGGGGTGGCTTAGAAGCAATGAGTCTAAGTGCAACATCTGAGAACTTCAGCTTTGGAGCCCTAGCAAATAGCCTTGCAGGAGATGAATGATACTCATATGAATAAGCAGAAAAGTTCTTAGTTCTATGAACATAGCGGTTTGAAGAAACACGCTCATATTCATAAATTTGAGTACGGTTTCCCTGCAAAACATTGGCGTTAGGGTGACTCAGGTGAGTCCTCTGTCTGTTTGAAGCCTTTGGACCATATGACGCCTTAGGTCTGGGGTTTGTCTTCATCCCAGGTGGTGTCATGATCACATTCACTTGAAGATTCTCAAGACTACTTTTGGGAACCCAGATCTTCTTCATAGGTGGTTCATTCCTGCAGTTAGTACCAATATACCTAGCAAACTCTTCACCATTCTGATTTTTGAACAGTTTATAGTTTGCATCAAAGGATTCATCAATGATAATAGGATTAGCACAG
Organism: Aegilops longissima; assembly: GCA_021605205.1. NCBI lineage: Eukaryota > Viridiplantae > Streptophyta > Magnoliopsida > Poales > Poaceae > Aegilops > Aegilops longissima. The sequence goes on along the minus strand of CM038680.1, from coordinate 448,881,254 downwards.
GTAAAGCCAGATAAGGTGGATGGATCCACTGAAGGTCCCTTTGCAGACAACCCATGTGGTTTTGGGATACCTCGGGCTTCCAAAGAGGAACCATCAACATTCATTTTCTCTTGAACCCACCACCTTCTTTCCTAGGGTTTCGGTTCAGAATCTGCTTTTTGAGGACATCGCAAAGTGTCTGATGTCCTTTCAGACTTTTATACATCCTTGTTTCAAGCAATGTCTTCAACCTAGCATTTTCATCAGCAATAGCAGTGGTATCCTCCACAAAGGGGTTAGTTACCATATCGGTAGTTGAAGACAATGCAACAAAGAGCGCAGTTGAACATTCAAAGCGAGAGGTAGCGATATCACGCTCAAGGCATTTTAGACATGGTGGTTCAAATCCATCCTGGCGGAACTGATCATTGAGCGAAGTGACTCATTCTCTTTTGAAGATCTTCATGAGCCGCTCTCAATTTCTCAAGCTCTTGCTTCCTTTGAAGATAATCATAGGAGAGCTTTTCATGAGTGGTTGAGAGCGATTTATGACAACTTTCAAGTTCTTGGTACTTAGCATGAAGATCTTTTATGTCTTCAACTAAGGACTGTGAAGCGTGTCATTTCGCGCCCAACAGGTCATCGCTTTTTCTAATAGTTTTGAGTATGTTCCATAGCTTTTTGTTGTTCAGTTGCAATTTTAGCAAGTGTTTTGTAGCTGGGCTTGGATTCACAATCGAGTCATCTTCACTTGATGTTTGAAAGTAAGCATCACGTGATTTTACCTTGGCAACCACGTGCCATGAAGCAGTAGGTGGGAGCAGGGTCGTCCATGTCATCAGCTTCAGCGTTGGTGTGGAAGTCATTGTCTTCAGTGTTGAAGATGGACTTGGCAACATAGGCTGTGACTAGAGCCAGACTTGCAACACCAGGGTCGGACTCCTCTCCATACTCCACCTCCGCCTCCTCAGAAGCAGACTCCTCCTCTGAATCCATTTCCTTGCCAACAAAAGCACGAGCCTTGCCAGATGAGCTCTTCTTATGAGATGAAGGATTTGATGAGGACTTGGAAGAAGACCTTGAAGATTTCTTCTTCTTCTTGTCATCAGAATCATATTCCTTGCTCTTCTTCTTCTTCTCATTGTCCCACTGTGGACACTCAGATATATAGTGTCCAGGTTTCTTGCACTTGTGACATGTTCTCTTCTTGTGGTCATGAGTGGAAGCTTCATCATTTCTTGAGCTAGATCGTGAAGACTTTCTGAAGCCCTTCTTCTTGGTGAATTTCTGGAACTTCTTCACAAGCAAAGCAAGTTCCTTTCCAATGTCTTGGGATCATCGAACTGCGCAATGATTCTTCTTCGATGAGGAAACAACTTTTGCCTTCAAAGCGAGTTCGTCCATAGTTGGGACCATAGATATCTCTTTCTCGTAAATTTGGAACTCATGTGTGTTGAGCCTCTCAAGTATATCAGACGGATCGAGTGTCTTGATGTCAGGGCGTTCTTGTATCATGAGGGCAAGGGTGTCAAAGGAGGTGTCAAGTGATCTCAGTAGTGTCTTGACGATTTCGTGCTTGGTAATCTCAGTGGCGCCGAGAGCACGAAGCTCATTTGTGATGTCGGTGAGACGATCAAACGTGAGCTGGTCATTTTCATTGTCGTTTCTCTTGAAGCGGTTGAAGAGGTTGCGAAGAACACTGATCCTTTGATCTCTCTGGGTTGAGACACCTTCGTTGACCTTGGATAGCCAGTCCCAGACTAGCTTCGACGTTTCCAGAGCGCTCACACGGCCATACTGTCCTTTGGTCAGATGACCACATATAATGTTCTTGGCAGTTGAGTCTAGTTGAATGAACTTCTTGACATCAGCAGGGGTGACACCTCCCCCAGTTTTGGGAACGCCGTTCTTGACGACATACCAGAGGTCGACATCAATGGCTTCAAGATGCATGCGCATCTTATTCTTCCAGTAGGGATATTCAGTTCCATCAAACACGGGGCAAGCATCGGAGACTTTGATTATCCCTGCAGTCGACATAGCTAAAACTCCAGGTGGTTAAACCAAATCACACAGAACAAGGGAGTACCTTGCTCTGATACCAATTGAAAGTGCTAGTTATCGACTAGAGGGGGGTGAATAGGCGATTTTTATGTAAGTCTTCGAAACGTGGAAGTTTTGAAGACAGACAATAGAAATGACCTAATTGATATGCAGCGGAAGATAAACTACAACAAGCAAACCATAGTCAAGTATGCAGTAATGTGAAAGTACAAAGACTAATAGCAGCTTAGTAGTAAGGATCAGGATGGAAGATAGTATGAATCCAACCAACTATAGTAGTCAAGCAATGAAGTCAAACATGTACGACAAATAGGCAATGACTTCACGAAGACAAACACTAAGTAAGGGAAGGGAGAGGATAGAACCAGTCATTTGTTGAAGACATAGGATTTGTTGGACCAGTTCGATTCTTTGTGACAACCGTGACGTACCGGTTAGGGAGGCTGAGATTCAACTCAGAAGACCGCGTCTTCACCTTATTCCCCTTGAGTTAAGGACACACAGTCCTCGCCCAATCACTCTGGTAAGTCTTCAAGGTAGACCTCCAAACCTTCACAGACTTCGTTCACCGGCGATCCACAATGACTCTTGGATGCTCAGAACGCGACGCCTAACCGGCTGGAGGGTTCACAGTCCTCAAGTGTAATAAGTCTTGAGTCACTGAGACGGAAAGACTTGATGATGCCTAACACTCTTTGGCTCTGGGTGTTTGGGCTTTGTCCTCGCAAGGATTTCCCTCTCTCAAAGGCTTCGAGGTGGGTAGCTCTCAAACGACAAAAGTCGTGTACTAACTCTGAGCAGCCACCAATTTATGGTGTAGGGGGTGGGCTATTTATAGCCACTAGGCAACCCGACCTGATATGTCCGAAATGACCCTGGTCACTAAGGAACCGACACGTGTTCCAACGGTCGATTTCAAACACACACGGCAACTTTACTTGGGCTACAAGCAAAGTGACTCATCCACTCTGGATAAGATTTGCTCTCATTGTCTTCGCTCGAAGACATAGGACTTGGGTTGAGCATCACTTGATCATTTCGACTTTGTTCACTTGGACCCCACTTAACGAAGACGGTGGTTCCTATGACTCAACAAAGAAGAAAAAGGAAACAACGAAACGACACAGTCTTCGCGCTCCATAGTCTTCACTCAATGTCTTCTCATGTCATAGTCTTCAATATGAATATCTTCATATACCAACATTGCCGTCAATGTCTTCATACATTTTTAGGGGTCATCTCCGGTAGGTAAACCGAATCAATGAGGGACACTATCTGTGTTATCCTGCAATTCTCACAAACACATTAGTCCCTCAACCAAATTTGTCGTCAATACTCCAAAACCAACTAGGGGTGGCACTAGATGCACTTACATGCATGCTCGTTGTTTATTAACCTTTCGAGGCGTCGCTTCAGACACCCGATCGGTACATTTCATTAATACTCTGTTATTGCAAATTAATGTTTATAAATAACCTGCTTGCATGCATCAGAGATTTTGTTTTGTAACTGAGGCTGTGATCATAAAATATTTCAGAACATGATTATCGTTTCTTATATTATACCCGTGTTCATAATGTTTGCGAGTACATTCAAAGTACTCACTGGCTTGTCCCTGGCTATTGTCTCTGCCAGATTGCTTGCATGGACAGGAGCGATGCAATGACAGCCCCGGAACCTAGGCAATGATGATAGCAGCCTCGCGAAGATAGGAGTTACCCTGGTCAGCTGTTCCTGTGGGAAATGGAGTCCCATAGACACTGATGATCTACAAACCGCTTCCGCCATCAACCACTAGAAACCATTTGTTGTACTCATAGGCCAGAATGGTCTTGTACTACATACTTTGCTATTTGCTTGGAATTTCTGTATCAAGTTGGTGCCTCATCAGCTAACAGTAATCCTGGGGCTGGTGAGCACAAGGGCCATTTTCTGGGAAATCAATACCCGGAAAACCGGTCGTGACAGCAGAGCTAAGTCATGCTCGTCGTGACTGTGCGGCGCACCTGAGATGGGCCCGAATCCGTCGACGATAAAGTCTCCACGGATGTCGGTAGTATAGTTCAAGCTTCCAAATCTAACCTGATGGCCAGGGGCGTAGCTATCGATCTGCTCCAGATGGCCAATTGAGTTGGCCCGCAGTACGAAGCTGCCGAATACGAAGATTTGTCCGGGGAGAAAAACCTTACCCTGGATCGCATCGTTGCCGATGATTGAAGGAGCCATCAATCCTTTATCATGACGGCACAGTGGAACTCTCAACGAAAGCACCAATGTCGGTGTCAAAACCGACGGATCTCGGGTAGGGGGTCCCGAACTGTGCGTCTAAGGCTAATGGTAATAGGAGGCGGGGGACACAATGCTTACCCAGGTTCGGGCCCTCTCGATGGAGGTAATACCCTACTTCCTGCTTGATTGATCTTGATGATATGAGTATTACAAGAGTTGATCTACCACGAGATCGTAGAGGCTAAACCCTAGAAGCTAGCCTATGGTTATGATTTTTGTTCTTGTCCTACGGACTAAACCCTCCAGTTTATATAGACATCGAAGGGTGCTAGGGTTACACCGAGTCGGTTACAGAGAAGGAGATCTACATATTCGAATCGCCAAGCTTGCCTTCCACGCAAAGGAGAGTCCCACCCGGACACGGGACGAAGTCTTCAATCTTGTATCTTCATAGTCCAACAGTCCGGCCAAAGTATATAGTCCGGCTGTCCGAGGACCCCTTAATCCAGGACTCCCTCAAGGACACCTTCAGTCCCGTTGTGAAAGATGCAACTATCAGACTTGTGTTAGCTATTGCTGTATCCAGAGGACGGAGTCTAAGGTAGCTAGATGTATAGAACGCGTTTCTGCATGGTGTTCTGGAAGAGGAAGTGTTTATGAGACAACCGCCTGGGTATGAGAGTAAGAAATTGCCACATTATGTTTGCAAGCTTGATAAAGCACTCTATGGTTTAAAGCAAGCACCCAGAGCATTGTATTCCAGGTTGAGCTCACAGTTGAAATTTCTTGGCTTCATTGCCTCCAAGGCTGACACATCCTTGTTTATTTATAACAAGGCAGGAGTAGTCATTTTTGTGCTTATATATGTTGGTAATATCATAGTTGCAAGTTCTTCACAAAATGCTACTAATGCTCTTTTGCATGATTTGAGCTCAGAGTTTGCCTTGAAGGACCTAGGTGATTTGCATTTCTTCCTAGGTATTGAAGTCAAGAAAACTCAATATGGCATTGTGTTAAATCAGGAAAAATATATTATTGAGCTTTTGTCTCGCATGGGGATGAAAAATTGCAAGCCAATGCCTACACCTTTATCCTCCTTAGAAAATCTCTCAGTATATGACGGTGAGCCACTTCAAGAGGAGGAGAGCACAAGGTATAGGAGTACTGTGGGAGCACTACAATATCTAACCCTCACACGTCCCTCTCCTTGTACCAAGTCTGGCCCCCGCGTTGCTCCGCACGAGCGACACGGGCGGCGAACCAACCACCGCGGCCGACAGCCGTCTCCTTCGCGCCTCCCCCTCGTCGCCGCCGGGGTGCACCGCCGGTCAAAGACCCTGTGGCAGCAGCGGCGGCGGGGCCTCGTCTTCTCCAGGTCGCGGGCGGCCTCGCGTCGGGCCAGTGCGGGAGCCAGTGCCTGGGCCATCGTGCGGGCTGCGCCAGTGGTTGGGTGCTCCCAACCTCCGGCGGGGTGGCGGATCCGGGGCCCCCGCGCCTGGATCTGGTGTGGTGGTGGGTGCGCGGCAGCAGGGGGCGGCGACTTCCGGAGTGGCGACCTCACGCGTCTTTCGATGGGTTGTGGCGCCGCTGGCGCGGGGGATTTCTCCCGTGCATGAGGCTCGGAGGTGTGAGGGCGCTGGATCTTCCCTGCGGTGCTTTGGGCAGGCGCGGATCTGGCCGGGGCGGCAGCGGGTCTGCACGGCTCTTCGCTGTGTGGCTCGTTGTGCGTGCGAGGGTGCAGTGGCTGAAGTTGGAGGTTTGCAAGAGGGTGCATGTGTGGTGGTTCTGAGGATTCTGGTCTCCGGCAGGCGCGCGGTGGCGTGCTTTGCCGCGTCTGGTTCATGGCTGCGGCTGGCCGGCTGGGAACCATGGTGGTTCCCAGTCTCTGGCGGTGCTTGGTGCAGCGGGAAGGTGGAGTCGGTGGATGTCGACCATGGGGATTGTGTGCTACGTAGTGCTTCAGATCTGCTCAGGTTCTGAGGTGTGGAGGAGCTCCGAGCGAAAGTCCTGCATTGTCCTTGGGTCGGTGCCAGCAACAGCGGCGTCATGGCCATGGTGTCGTTCTCCTTCTTGAAGGTGTTGCCGTGGTGCTCCTTTGCACGACTCTCCGGGAGAAATCCCTAGCTTTGGATGGTCGAAGCGGGCGATGTCGGCAGCTACGTCGTTTCCTTCTTTGAGGCAGCATATTGCAGTTTGCATGGATCTCTTCGTCGTCGAGGGCAGTGGACGTCGGGGCGGTGGCTCTGGATTGTTTTTGATTGTGCGTCCAGATGGCGATCTCGGGAACAATGTGAGTGGCAACTCTATGAGGTGGGACTCTATCTCGACATTGGTTGGGTGGCATCCTTGTCCCGCTTGGGCGGTAGGGGTGTCGGCTCGGTCGATGCGCCCCGGGGAGGGGGCGCTCTGACTTTACGTCGGGGCGGCGGCCCCGGATGTGGTGCGACGTTTGTGGTCTGCGAGCAGTTGCCCTGAGCAGCATGGGCTGCGGGCAGCTGGGTTGTGCGGCATTGCTGCTCGAGTGGAGCGGTGTTTTGTCGGGGCGGCGGCCCCGGAAGGCGGTGTCGGTTGATTGCGCTGGGCGCGACGGAGTGGTGGATGTCGGGGCAGCGGCCCCAAGAGAATCTCTATGACGACCAGACTTCTGTGGCAACAATGATGGTGCAAGTGATGTCGGCGACGCGGCAATGGTTGCGGTAGTCGTCTCTTCTCCGGCGTGTCCATGATTTTGCCTCGGTTTGCTTGTTGTTATGGAGTCGAAGCTGCGGCGGCGAGGCCCTGTGGTTTACGATGACTGGCTGCAGGTAGTCCGTTCGGCGATCTTCCATGGCGCCAGCCGTGCCTGGTTTCGTTCTTCTGAGCTCTCCGTCAGAGTTGGAGTTGCGTTGTCTGACCGCAGATCGACTTTGTCGTGGATTAGGGTGGGTTTTGCCCTGTGTGTTTCAGTCTATGAGAGTGGGCTTGGCTCTTGTTGTTCCGATTTTTGCCCGGTTTTTCGTAATTAACTGGGCAATTCTCTTCTACTTAATTAATAGATGAGGCAATCTTTGCCTCCGTTTCGAAAAAGAACCTCACACGTCCAGATATCTCATTTGCTGTCAACAAGGTTTGTCAATATCTTCATGCACCTACTTCTTCATATTGGTCAGCTGTCAAGAGGATTGTAAGATATGTGAAAGATACTATGGGAACATGACTTCATTTCAAACGGTCTAATTCCTCTTTTGTGAATTCATTCTTTGATGCTAACTGGGCAGGATGTAGTGATGACAGAAGATCAACTGGAGGTTTTGCAGTGTTCTTTGGATCTAATCTTATTTCCTGGAGTGCTAGAAAGCAAGCTACTGTATCGCGGTCAAGTACAGAAGCTGAATACAAGTCTTTGGCAAATGCAACTGCTGAAATCATTTGGGTTGAATCACTTCTTGAGGAATTGGGGATCAAGAAGAATCGTATCTCATGTTTATGGTGTGATAATCTGGGAGCAACATATCTGTCTACAAATCCAGTGTTCCATGCCAGGACATATCACATAGAAATTGATTTTCACTTTGTGCAAAAAAGAGTTGCAGCAAAGAAACTTGAGATTCGTTTTATTCCCTCCAAGGATCAAGTGACTGATGGTTTTACAAAAGCATTACCAGCAAGACCATTTCGAGAATTCAAGAGTAATCTTAACTTAGGTTAGTTGAGATTAAGGGAGGGTGTTAGAATATACGACGTTGTAATCTTAACCTTTTTATTTCTCTTATATTCTACTGAAACTCCTCTTGTATATCCTTGTTCGCCAAGCCAAGGGCTGCAGCCATATCAATATAAACACCCACGCGGCTCCCTCGAGGGAGTAGGAACGCTTGATATCTTTCAGTTTCATCAACCGCCGTACCTGTGCGTTACTACTGGCAAGCACGCATGCCAAATTTAACCCCTTTGACGGGCCAGGCACCGTGTTGTGCCAAGTGAGGAAAGGAGAAGACCGGGGAGAGAGAGAGGATATTTACTGTGTTGTTTCTTTTCCATTGTCTCTTGCCTGGGGTATCTTCTCATTCCCGACGGTCGATCATCTGTGCATGCGCCGTCGTGGAGTTGCTTGTTGTTAGATTGTATAGTTTCCGTATATGTGTACGTATGTTGTAACGTTGTACCCCTTCATTATATATATATGTGATAGGCCACCCCTGGAGGGTTGTGCCGGTTCCCCCAAACCTATTGTCTTACATGGTATCACGCTAGGTTATGATCGCTTCCGCTCCAAAACCCTAATACCCGCACCGCCGCCGCCGGCGTCTTCACCGCCGCCGCGCCACCGATCTCGCCGCCGCCATGTCGAGCGCCGCCACGTCCGGTTCCACCGCCGCGGGGCTACTGCCGGCCTCCCTCGCGGCCCTGCTGAACCTCCCTCTGGACGACATCGCTGTCCCGGCCCCGCTCGGGACCCGGAGCATCGGCTCCGTCTACTCGACCCCGGCGGCGCCCTGAACCCTCGGGCGAGAGCTCGCGGTTCACACCGCGGCAATGACGTCCGCCACCGTCCCCGCGGACGGCATCTCGCCGCTCGTGCCGACAGCGCCCGAGACCGCCCCGATGGCGGGTCTTGCGGCGACGCCCAGCCAGCGGTCTTTGTCGTTCGCCTCCGCCGTCTTCACGACCCGGCTGCCCGATGGCGCTTGCGCCTGTGCAGCCCCTCGGTGGGATCATCACCACCGCCGCCGTTTCACTTCGGCCATCTCATCACCATCAAGCTCCCCGCCGACAACTACATCTTCTGGCGTGCGCAGGTTCTCCCGCTATTGGGGAGCCACTATCTGCTCGGCTATGTCGATGGCTCTCTTCCCTGCCCCCCGCACTGGTGGACAGCGTGCACGGTCCGGTCTACAATCCGGCCCACCGCGTCTGGACGGGGCAGGACCAGGCGAACCTCTCCTCCATCCAGGGGTCGCTCTCGCCGGCTGTCGCCGGGCTTGTTTTTTTTCGCAAAGACGTCTCATGAGGCCTGGACCATGCTTGAGCGCACCTTTGCGGCGCGATCTCGAGCCGTGTCTCGTGACTCCGTCGTCGACTTGGCGAGTGTCGGCTTGACTCCACCGCCATCGAGTTCTACAACAGGTCAAGGGCCTCGCCGACACGCTGGCCTCCATTGACAGCCCTCACCGACTCGAAGTTCAACTCGTTTATTGTCAATGGTCTTGATGAGGAGTATGATGCCTTAGTCGAGATCATCAACGAGCGGGCAACTCGACACCCATCTTGGCACACGAGGTCTTTTCCGCCTCCTTCTCACCGAAAGCAACGGGTCGAGGCAGCGCCGCTCAGGGCAACGGCTCCCTCTCGCCAACGCTGCCACCAAGGGTGGCCGCTCTTCTTCATCATCCCGGGCTCCTTCGGGGCTGCCACCACCGCCCGCCTCGGCCCCCCTCCCATCTGCGACATTACGGGGTGGCGGCCAGTGTGTGTCAGCTTTGTTTAGGCTGATGGCTTTGGGCTTCAAGTGTCACAGCGCTTCAATGAGTTTTCTTGGTCTTGGAAATGACGGCAAAGATACACGCAACTTTGCTCGTCAGGTCGCCATGGCTGATCGCCCAGCGCCGCAGAAGCAACAGGGACACACTCAGTCCTACTCCAACGATCCACACTGGTACATGGACTCTGGGGCGATGGAGCACCTGACAAGTGAGATGGGGAAGCTTCACACTCGTGAACCCTATCATGGCTCCGACAAGATCCACACTGCCGATGGAGTAGGTATGCACATCTCTCATATTGGTCACGCATCACTTCTCACTAGACATGCCAATAGGAGTCTTCAGCTTCGCAATGTTCTTCGAGTTCCATCTGTGACACGTAATCTTCTTTCAGTTCCTAAACTCGCACGTGATAATAATGTGCTTTGTGAATTTCACCCTTTTGATCTTTTTATTAAGGATCGGGCACGAGGGACATTCTTCTTAGTGGGCGGCTCGCCAGGCCTCTATCGTCTGGAGCATCTGGCGTCGCTCGCGTCTTCGAGTGGTGTTCGGTATCTCCATCACAAATGGCATGCTCATCTTGGTCACCCGCCACACCTATTGTCCGGCATGTTTTGCATCGTCATGAGCTTCCTAGTGTGTCTAGCAATAAAGATGTAGCGATGTGTGATGCCTGTCGCCAGGGAAGAGTCATCAACTTCCTTTTTGAGTCCAATCGTGAGGTGAAACATCCTTTAGAACTTGTGTTTTCAGATGTATGGGGTCCCGCTCGGACTTACATCTGGTCATAATTATTATATCAGTTTCGTTGATGCTTACGATTCGCTTTACTCGCTTTATCTTATCAAACGTAAATATGATCGTTTGACATTTTTGTTCGTTCAAAAACATGTTGAACGCCTTCTCAAGCACAAAATTGTTCATGTTCAGTCGGACTGGGGTGGTGAGTATCGCAACCTCAACTCCTTCCAATCGCTTGGGATAGCTCATCGTTTAGCATGTCCACATACACATCAGCAGAATGGTTCAGTAGAACGTAAGCATCGTCACATTGTTGAAGCTGGTCTTACTCTTTTGGCCCATGCATCTGTTCCGTTTTGGTTTTGGAGTGATGCCTTCACCACTGCATGCTTTCTCATAAACCGTACTCCCACTCGTGTTTTAAACATGAAGACTCCCATTGAGGTTCTCCTTAATGAACAACCTGATTATACCTTTTTCAAGGTCTTTGGGTGTGCTTGCTGGCCGCATCTTCGTCCATATAACAAGTGCAAGCTTGAGTTCCGTTCCAAGAAGTGTGTCTTTCTTGGCTATAGCTCTCTTCATAAAGGTTATAAATGTCTTCATGTTCCCACAAATCGTGTCTATATATCTCGGGACGTCGTGTTTGATGAGCATGTTTTTCCCTTTGCCAAACTTCCTGTGTCCACTGCTGAACCACCATCTCTGCATTCATCCTCTGTTGCCTTTGACCAATTTGATGATGTTGCATATTCTCCTCTATTGTTGCCTAACCATGGTGCAGGCACTGGACGCGGAGCTCGTTTGGAGATTTTGGAGGCGCCATCGCCTTCCTCGTTGGTCTCACCGGTGGATCACGGTGATCAGCCCTTGCATGGCCTCGGTCCTTGTGCTCATGCACGTACGACCGAGCACCCAGCGACGCCGTGCGCCTCGGCGCCCCGGGTTTCTGGACCGGCGCCTTTGGCCTCTGGGCCGCCTGCGTCGGCGCCTTCGGCTTCTGGGCCGCCCGCCTCGGTGCCCCTGCCCGCCCCTGTGCCCCTGCCCGCCTCGGCGCCTCTGGTCCCTGGGCCGGCCTCGCCGCTCCTGGCCTCTGGGTCGGCCTCACCACCGCGGCCTGCCTCGCCGGGCTCGCCACCTCAGCCGGCCACGCCGGTCTCGTCTGGATCGAGCTCGCCCGGATCAGGCGCTCTCTCGCCTGTGCTGACTGAGGCGTCTCCGTCGCCGGCTGGGGCGTCTCCATCACCGTCACCTTCGCCGTTGTCCTCTCCGGCTCCTGTGGTTCCCGCACCTCCTCAACGACCACATACGCGGAGTCGCAGTGGTGTTTTTCAACCCAAGCAGCGACATGATGGTACTGTTGCTTGGTTGGCTGCCTGTTTAGCTGCTGCTCGTGCGGATCCGGCCTCTGAGCCTCGTACGTATCAAGCTGCGCTGAGTGTACCTCATTGGAGAGAGGCCATGGAGCAGGAGTACCATGCACTTCTTCGTAACAAGACCTGGACTCTTGTTCCGCCACCATCCCGTGTCAATGTCATTGATTCTAAATGGGTTTTCAAAGTGAAGAAGCATTCTGATGGGTCTATTGAGCGCTACAAGGTGCGGCTGGTTGCCCGCAGTTTTCGGCACGTTATGGTCTTGACTATGAAGACACTTCCAGTCCAGTGGTTAAACCTACTACTATCAGGCTTCTTCTCTCTCTTGCAGTTACTCGGGGTTGGTCTCTTCATCAGCTTGATGTGCAGAATGCTTTCCTTCATGGTGTACTGGAGGAGGAGGTCTATATGCAGCAGCCCCCTGGTTTTTTTGACCCTGATCATCCTGATTATTTGTGTCGTCTCACCAAAGCACTCTATGGTCTGAAGAAGGCTCCTCGTGCTTGGCATGCTCGTCTTGCGACAGCTCTTCGTGCTCACGGTTTTGCATCATCGGCTGCTGACTCTTCATTGTTTCTTCTATAAAGGCCCGAAGTCACTATGTATTTGCTGGTCTATGTAGATGATATTATACTTGTCAGTTCCTCTCCGGTGGATGCTGCTGCTCTTGTTCGGTCTCTTGGTGCTGACTTTGCGGTCAAAGATCTTGGAAACCTTCACTACTTCCTTGGCGTGGAAGTTGCTTCCGGTTCTGATGGTCTTGTTATGATGCAGAAGAAGTACGCTTTGGATCTGTTGCAGCGGGCTGGGATGCTTAAGTGCAAACCGACTACTACACCTATGTCTACCATCGCGGGATCACCGCTGTGGATGGTGAGCTTTGACTTCTGGCGATGCAACACAAGATAGGAGTATTGTTGGTGGGCTTGATGCTTGGCGATCACACGTCCGGATATTTCTTTTCTTTGTCAGCGAGTTTGTCGGTATCTTGAGCACCTCGGGACACTCATTGGTGCGGTAAAGCGCATTTTGCGCTATATTCGCTTCACATTGTCCTATGGTTTGCACATTCGATCGAACTCCTCTGGGGTTATCTCGCTTATTCGATGCGGATGGGCGGCGGTCCGGATGACAAAGCGATCCACGGGGCTATCTGTGTTCTTTGGTTCTAGCTTGATCGCTCGAGTGCTCGGAAACAAGCTACTTGTTTAGCCAGAAAGATCTTGAAGTGAGTATAATGTTGTGGCTAATGCAACTGCAGAAATAATCTGGATACTGATCTTTGCTTGTGAATTGGGTATATCTCAATCACAGTCTCCTATTCTTTGGTGTCACAACATCGGTGCTACATACCGCCTCGCTAATCCGGTATTCCATGCTCGAACAAAACACATTGAAGTTGACCACCATTTTGTACGAGAACGTGTATCTCAGAAGCAACTATAGATCAAGTTCATTTCTTCCAAGGATCAACTTGCGGATATCTTCACCAAGCCCTTGCCTCTACCATAGTTTGAAACTTGTCGGCGCAATCTTACCCTTCTAGATTCTTTAGGAAGTGGCTAAGATTGAGGAAGGGTGTTAGATTGTATAGTTTCCGTATATGTGTACGTACGTTGTAACGTTGTACCCCTTCATTATATATATGTGATAGGCCACCCCTAGAGGGTTGTGCCGGTCCCCCAAACCTATTGTCTTACACTTGTGCATGCATGATTCGTTGTGCACGTCTTTTGCCCTGGTGCGACAGCGATCAGCTCATGCACATTGTGCATTTCACATTAATTTACGCCGAGTCTACGCGCTCCCTGAGCCTCTCGTCCTCCTCCTGGACTCTGGACCGCTCGTTAATTCTGCCAGTAAATAAATCACCGGATCTTTGCTGCGTGGGGGAGCCACATGCTCTGATGCTCGAGATCTCCAGAGTCTTCACTTGCAGCAGCACTAACGTGACGAGCCGGCCGGCGGCCGCCGCGCGACATGGCGCGCACGTCTTCCGTGCGGAGCGGATCGATGGACACCAGCGGCCGGTCGCAGCCTCCAATCATCATTCCTCGTCGGCGAGACGGCAGAGTACGTCCGATCCGTCGTGGGCCGCGCGCGTAGCCCGTACGAGGAACAGCCACGGCGTGAGCTGCGCCGCCGGCCGCTCCGAACCGTGGATGATGTGTCTACGTCTGCGCTGCGCACCTGTCCACGTACGGCCGCACCAGTGCAGCAACGCAGCACCGCACGTGGGCTCGGTCGACCGTTGCGGCGCGCACTGACGCGTTTCCACGTGCGTTTCGTACGTACGCCCCGGCCCCGATCGGCGCCCGCTTCGCGCTGCGCGCGTACGTATAGCCACCAGTCGTGGGTCGGTGCAAAGCTTCTGTGTCGTGAGACTGATAGTAACAAGTTACCGTCTGAACTAAAGTTCGATCGCCTACAAGTTTGGGCCAGGGTAGTGAATTTACCATATAACCTACGGAACGACTCATGGGGATCGGCGATTGCAAAACAGATACTTGTAAACTGTAAACAGAAACGAAGGGGCGGAGGACTTGTAAACTGAACAGAGGGAGTAAACAAGCAAGCAACACAAGTTCAGTTTGATCATGTTGGGGGCTTCCTCAGAGCCCGTGTTTCACTCGATGTCAGCATGCCCTTGAGGCGCTGGATCTTGATTGAATTGGCCACACGTAAAAGCACAGATGCGTATGATATCCAGTACGTCCCCACTTCTGTTTCTCGTGCGGCCGTCTGGGCCATGGTGATCCATTATGTCCTACTCCGAGGACCCGCGGCGCTAATGGGGATTTGCCACTTGGCAAGGGTCTTTAGCCTCAAAAGGACCGGAAGAAAGCAAGCTCTAGCCAAGGCTCCAACAGAGAACAAGATACTGCCCGGAGTTCAAAGTAAGATACTAAGCAGTCCAACACAACTAAGGAGCAAACCAATGAGGTCAACTCCCAGGTGAGGAATAACAGGAACAAACGCAAGGGGGGAGAAGGCACCAAGCAAGTGTACAGGAGGATCGAACCCAACCCAGCAAGCACTCCTGTTGACGAGAGCAACAAACAGCAGCTAATGATTTGCAGTGGCCCAGCGGCTGAGACTACCGAGCTTGAAGATGACGATGGATCAGCTGAAAGAGAACGTAAAAAGAAAAGGCCCGCACCTGAAAATTCTGGGACCTCGGCAGCCCTGCCCGTCCCAATGAATTGTATCAGCTGGAACTGTCGAGGGCTTGGAAACCCTGAGACAGTTGGCGAGCTTCGCAAAATTGTGAAGCAAGAAGGTCTCGCCCTTCTCTTTGTTATGGAAACGAATATCAAGGGCAAACGGGTGGAGAACTTGAAATCTGTCCTAGGGTTTCAAGGTTGTCTTGCGATGGATAGCACTGGTTTAAGTAGTGGCATCGGCTTGTTCTGGACAGATGACGTGCATGTTGAACTGAAAAATTACAGCCGAGCGCACATCGACGTAAGAGTCAGGAGGAGAGATGATGATCATAATGAAGGAAATATGCCCTAAAGGCAATAATAAAGTTGTTATTTATATTTTTCTTATATCATGATAAATGTTTATTATTCATGCTAGAATTGTATTAACCGGAAACTTGATACATGTGTGGATACATAGAAAAAACACCGTGTCCCTAGTAAGCCTTTTCTAGACTAGCTCGTTTATCAAAGATGGTTAAGTTTCCTAACCATAGACTAGTAAGCGTGCACGTGCAACGCACGTTATAACCTTAACATAAAAAGTTCACAGTCAAGTTAGGAGATGCATACTAACAAAATAAACAAGTTTCTCTTAAGGTATAATCAGAAAAATTCTCACATGTCACTTAATTAAAATATTCAGAAAATTCAATCCAATAGGTAATTGAGCAATTGAGCGTACTCTGAAATAACTATGAATATCCTTTTTATGCTCAATATAAGAATGCCGAGAGCCATTACACTCTGTAGAAGACAGACATCCCAAAGGAAAAACATGATGTTGCTTAGTTTAACATGACAGATAAAAACAGGGTAGCAAAGCGTGCATCAGCTTCTAGTACATATTTTACAGCTTTATTTTCTCAAGTGAATACATTCTTCTGGTCATGTAAACAGAACAACCTTTTTAGTGTTGCAGCCAAAGCAGTAAACCGAGATCATATATAAGCATGACTTGGTGGGTAGTCCGGTACCAAATTTAACAAACCAAATGCAAGGGAGATCTCATAAGTACATGTAGTATAAAATAGGCACAACTTTTGCCTCTTTACAAGTACAATGTGCCAAATCATGTCACCTATGTTATGTGGTAATAGCAAAATGCCCGTCGGTAACTTCCAGGGTCGCATTTCAAACAGGTTCATCTAAAGTCTATTAGTACAGAGAAAAGCAAACATGATGTAGTTACTTACCTGAAAAATAAATAGGAACATACATATTTACTTTTTGTATATCCAATACAAAAGACTTCATTTTTCCTATATTTCTGACGTTGGAGTAAAATGGTGACCATACGCCTTCCTGGGTTATATTTAACTTCAAAATTTATGGTAGTGAGATTCTAAGGATAACCGAAGTCCATAGTCTCCGCGCAGTTGCACAATCACTGCTGCAAACAAAAAATAATCCATGGTGAAAACTGAGGCAGCAAGCAAAGTTCAGAATTGGATGTGTGCCCTTACTATCAAGAAATTTGTATATTAACACCAAGTTATTCCTGATAGTATCTTCATCAAAAGTCGTGTAAGTATTGTACTACCTGTGCGGACTATTTCTTTCTCTAAACCAGATGAGGATTGATATTTCAACCACTGGAGCTCCATGTTTCTCATTTGAAAAACATTGTCCGCTCATTTAGTGAGTTACCTCCCTGTCTCCGTTGTAGCATCTTAACACTCGCTCCTACAAGACACCATTGCATTTAAGGGTTACCATGTGATGGTGGGCAAATGGTTTAGTTAACGATTACACTGAGCTGATCACTACCTTGTTTATATACTTGCAATTAGTTGTGGCCCTTTCCACCACTGAAGTATTGCGCTCCCCAAATGCAGCAAGTTCAACACTTGCAGCAATCTCTGAAGGTCTGAACACCAAAAAAATCAGCTCATGCAATCGAAATTCTGAAAATTTAATAATTGATCGCCAAATTCTACACATTGATCGATGGATACCAAAAGTGAGATCTGATTTAACTCATTGATCGATGGATACTAAAAAAATGGAATCTGATTTAACTTTCATACACTTAGCTGTGCTCAGGATGAGGTCAGTCAAGTAGGAGAATGCGAGCATGGAGGATGTGTCATGATCATTGAATTTGCAAAGGAAGTAGTCAATAAACGAGAAGTAGTAACAACTTACATCCTCCATTTAAGATGTTGAGCACCAGAAGCTCCATCATTTTTATTGTCCTTACCTCAAACATAGACTTTGCCTCTATCACCTGTCAAGCAAAAACCGTCGATTAATTGGGACGAAACTGAAAGACAGAACCTATCAACGATGTATGCGGAGGTCTGTCATGTGATGAGATACATCACTCGCTGACAAGCAGGTACACTGGGAGTGACACATAGGTCTCCTCCATCTTTGAAGCAAGACACAAACAAGCCACTGCCAAGAGCTGTGTCACACAAGCAAGCCGTGAGAAACCAATTTCTCCATGATTCCAACAACTTTATGGGATTTTAGCAGGGTTTCTTGAGTTGCTACTAATATGATAGACTTGCAAGAAGGGCATAACCGGAGAGGAAACTATGAAGGTAGTTGGTAGACAAGACCGCAGTCAACGGCACGAAATTGAAATGGTCACTGACCTATGAGCAAAGAATTTGCAGATTTAATTAAGCATATATCAGGACAGTATCATCGAGTAGCAATCGAATGAGAGAAATCACCATTAAATATAATGGATTAAAAGGGCATCTTTACATGAATCCGGCCCATCAAATTTCATTACCATGCTAGAAAGGAACGACTCAAATCAAATTAAGATGTGAGGGCTGACCTTCCAAATCCTATCTATGGCATCCCTCCTGATGGCGGCCAAATACAGGGCCCCGAGCCACCGCCGCAGGCACTGTGTGCGTCATGTTTCTTTACCCGGAGAAGCACGGGGTGCAGCAGGAGGCGGAGCGGCCGACGGAGGGCATGGAGCACCAGGTGGCGGTTCGGCGGAGCGGCCGACAGAGGCCATCTCTAAGGGTTGGGGAAGAGGAAGGGAAAGGCCGCGGTGGGCGAGGACCGAGGTGAGTAGAAGCATTTAGGGCTTGGCGCCCCATCACGCGCACGGCTCCTGCCGTCCTGCAAGATCTGCCGCCCGAGCCACATCGAGCGCCCCTATGCAGCCATGCCCCGACGGTCGCGCTTCTCCTCTCATCTTCTCCACGCTCGCCGAAGCGACGGATGCCGACGCCTCGCCATGGCTGGCCACCTCTCCTCTCTCCCCACCGTGGCTCGCGTTCGTGGTGGCAGCACGCGTCTAGGGAGTCCCCCATGGCGGCTTGCGTCTCCTAGGATTTTGTCTTTCGGTTGGAAGCCCCGTAGGGGAAGGGATTGAGAGGCGGGCGCCAATCACGGAAGACATGTTGCGGATTGAGGTGGATTTTGCAATCAGAATCGCGTGATTGCACGGGGCACGGGACCGGTAGTTCATAAACTCCTGTGGTGTTTTGGTGGAGTATGGCCAGTCATTAGAAATTGTTAAGTCTATACCGTAGATTTATTAAATCAATGATGGCTGTTAGATTAAAATTTATGGGCCTAATCGTACGGTGTTGATTGATACGTGGGGTGTTGTGGGGCTAATTGCAGGGTGCACGTAAGAAAGTTCTTGTTAGATTGTTTAATAGTAGTGGAGATATGTGTTGTCATTTGATGAACGGGGTCACATCATTGGGAGAATGATGTGATGGACAAGACCCACCCGTTAGCTTAGCATATTGATCATTCAGTTTTATTGCTATTGCTTTCTTCATGTCAAATACATATTCCTTCGACTATGAAATTATGCAACTCCCGGATACCGGAGGAATACCGTGTGTGCTATCAAACGTCACAACATAACTGGGTGATTATAAAGATGCTCTACAGGTATCACCGAAGGTATTTGTTGGGTTGGCATAGATCGAGATTAGGATTTGTCACTCCGAGTATCGGAGAGGTATCTCTGGGCCCTCTCGGTAATGCACATCATAAGAAACCTTCCAAGCAATGTGACTAATGAGTTAGTTGTGGGGTGATGTATTACGTAACGAGTAAAGAGATTTGCCGGTAACAAGTTGAACTAGGTATGAAGATACCGACGATCGTATCTCGGGAAAGTAACATACTGATGACAAAGGGAATAACGTATGTTGTCATTACGGTTCGACCGATAAAGATCTTCGTAGAATATGTAGTAACCAATATGAGCATCCAGGTTCTGCTATTGGTTATTGACCGGAGAGGTGTCTCGGTCATGTCTACATAGTTCTCGAACCCGTAGGGTTCGCACGCTTAACGTTCGATGACGATTTTGTATTATATGAGTTATATGATTTGGTGACCGAATGTTGTTCGGAGTCCCGGATGAGATCACGGACATGACGAGGAGTCTCTAAATGGTCGAGAGGTAAAGATTGATATATAGGACGATAGTATTCGGACATCGGAAGTGTTCCGGGGGTACCGGGTACATATCGGGTCACCGGAAGGGGTTCCGGGCACCCCCCCCCCTCCCCCCCGGCAACTATATGGCCTAATGGCCCAAGAGGGGAAACGCAGCAGCTAGCAGGGGCTGTTACGCGCCCCATATGGGCCGCACCAGAGGATAAGGAAAGAGGGGAATAGAGAAGGAAGGGGAGGGATTCGGCCTCCCCCTTCCTTCCCTCCTCCCTCCTCCTTCCTCCCCCCTCCTAAACTTATGGAAGGGGGGAGCCCGAATTGGGGAGGCACCCAAGTAGGATTCCCCCTACTTGGGGCGCCCCCTTGCTTATCCCCTCCCTCTCCCACCTATATATACATGGGGAGGGGGCGCCTAGAACACACAACAACATCTGTTAGCCGTGTGCAGAGCCCCCCTTCACAGATTACACCCTCGTTCATATTCTCGTGGTGCTTAGGCGAAGCCCTGCGCGAATCACTTCACCATCACCGTCGCCACGCCGTCATGATGACGGAACTCATGTACTTCCTCGATACTTTGCTGGATCAAGAGTTCAAGGGATGATGGCCCACAAGTATAGAGGATCAATTGTAGCTCTTTTCGATAAGTAAGAGTGTTGAACCCAACGAGGAGCAGAAGGAAATGACAAGTGGTTTTCAGCAAGGTAATGTGTGCAAGTGCTGAAATTGTAAGTAGCAGAGTAGTTTGATAGCAATATAATTTGTAATGAGCAAGTAACGATAATAGTAACAAAAGTGCAGCAAGGTAGCCCAATCCTTTTGAGGTCAAAATGACCTATATACCAGAAGATGGGCACCGGAGGTGCGCCTGAGTGAGCACAACCCACCAGGGCGCGCCTGGGCTCCCTAGCGCGCCTAGGTGGGTTGTGCCCACCTAGTGGGGCCCCTTTGGTAGTTATTTGCTCCAATATTCATCATATATTCCATAAAAATTCTCCGTGAACTTTCAGCTTGTTTGGAGTTGTGCAGAATAGGTAGCCTGACGTAGCTTTTTCAGGTCCAGATTTCTAGCTGCCGCAATTCTCCGTCTTTGTCTGTACCTTGCATATTATGAGAGAAAAGGCATTAGAATTACTCTAAAAAGCATTATTATGTATAAAAACATCATAAATAACAGTAAGAAAACATGATGCAAAATGGACGTATCAACTCCCCCAAGCTTAGACATCGCTTGTCCTCAAGCGAAAACCGAAATCGAAAAACATGTCCACATGCTTTGAGAGAAAGGTGTCGATAAAAACAAAAAACAGACATAGAATCATCATGTTGATTATTATAACAGCAACAAATTTAAACATAAGACTTTTATCATAGATCTTTTATCATAAACTTCTCATGAATAAGTGACATTTCATCACACAATTGAAGTATAAAGCATAAACTCTACTAAAAACCAACAAACTGTGTTCTCGGTCAACTTTTCAACTACAATTCATCATCTTTTCAGGAAGGGTCACGTATCGGAGCCTTTAGGCAAGTCCACATACTCAACCATCATATAGTCTTCTATGATTTCTAACACTCACCACATACACATGAGAAAAATATTTCAACCGGACACATAGCAAGGTAGGGGGCTTATAGTTTTGCCTCCCAACATATTCACTTCAAGGGTGATGTCAACAATAATAACTCATGTTACCCATATTTAGCTGGACATATGTGCCTAGATCTTTCTCACCATATGATGCTTGCCAAAGGAGAAAAATAAAAAGGAATAGAGAGAAGAATCTTTGACTCTTTGCATAAAAGTAAATACATAAAAGTAAAAGATAGGTCCTTCGCAGAGGGAAGCAGAGGTTGCCATGCACTTATTTGTTTGTATGCTCAACCCCTTAGTGCAAAAGAACGTCACGTTGCATTGACCCTTGTGAAAGCGACCTTTATTATGCAGTATGTCACTTTTATTCTTCACCATCACTAGTTCGTGCAACACTCAACTTTCTCTTACACTAAATGATCTCACACATTTAGAAGCAATTTATATTGCCTTTTTGCACCGATGAAACTTACTTGAGGGATCTTGCTCAATCCCTAGGTAGGTATGTGAAGGAAATATGCCCTAGAGGCAATAATAAAGTTGTTATTTATATTTCCTTATATCATGATAAATGTTTATTATTCATGCTAGAATTGTATTAACCGAAAACTTAGTACATGTGTGAATACAAAGACAAACAGAGTGTCACTAGTATGCCTCTACTAGACTAGCTCGTTGATCAAAGAAGGTTATGTTTCCTAACCATAGAAATGAGTTGTCATTTTATTAACGGGGTCACATCATTAGGAGAATGATGTGATTGACTTGACCCATTCTGTTAGCTTAGCACTTGATCGTTTAGTATGTTGCTATTGCTTTCTTCATGACTTATGCATGTTCCTATGACTATGAGATTATGCAACTCCCGTTTATCGGAGGAACACTTTGTGTGCTACAAAACGTCACAACATAACTGGGTGATTATAAAGGTGCTCTACAGGTGTCTCCGAAGGTACTTGTTGGGTTGGCGTATTTCGAGATTAGGATTTTTCACTCCGATTGTCGGAGAGGTATCTCTGGGCCCACTCGGTAATACACATCACTATAAGCCTTGCAAGCATTGTAACTAATGAGTTAGTTGCAGGATGATGTATTACGGAACGAGTAAAAGAGACTTGCCAGTAACGAGATTGAACTAGGTATTGAGACACCGACGATCGAATCTCGAGCAAGTAACATACCGATGACAAAGGGAACAACGTATGCTGTTATGCGGTTTGACCGATAAAGATCTTCGTAGAATATGTGGGCGCCAATATGAGCATCCAAGTTCCGCTATTGGTTATTGACCGGAGACGTGTCTCGGTCATGTCTACATAGTTCTCGAACCCGTAGGGTCCGCACGCTTAAAGTTCGGTGACGATCGGTATTATGAGCTTATGTGATTTGATGTACCGAAGGTAGTTCGGAGTCCCGGATGAGATCGGGGACATGACGAGGAGTCTCGAAATGGTTGAGACGTAAATATCGATATATTGGACGAATATATTTGGACATCGGAAAGGTTCCGAGTGATTCGGGTATTTTCGGATTACTGGGGAGTTACGGGAATTCACCGGGAGAAGTATTGGGCCTTATTGGGCCATATGGGAATAGAGGAGAGAGGCCAAAAGGAAGGAGGCGCACGCCCCCTCTATGGTCCGAATTGGACAAGGGGTGCATCACCCTTTTCCTTCTCCCTCTCCCCCTCTTTCTTTCTCTCCTACTCTGGAAAGAAAAGGGGAATCCTACTAGGACTTGGGAGTCCTAGTAGGACTCCCCACACTTGGCGCGCCCCCTCTAGGGCCGGCCTCTCCCTCCCTCCTTTATATACCGGGGCAGAGGGGCACCTCTAGACACAACAATTGATCTCTTGATCTCTTAGCCGTGTGCGGTGCCCCCTCCACCATAATCCACCTCGATCATATCGTAGCGGTGCTTAGGCGAAGCCCTTCGTCGGTAGAATCATCATCACCGTCATCACGCCGTCATGCTGACGGAACTCTCCCTCGAAGCTCTGCTGGATCGGAGTTCGTGGGACGTCATCGAGCTGAACGTGTGCTGAACTCGGAGGTGCCGTGCGTTCGGTACTTGGATCTGTCGGATCGTGAAGACGTACAACTACATCAACCGTGTTGTGCTAACGCTTCCGCTTTCGGTCTATGAGGGTACGTGGACACACTCTCCCCTCTCGTTGCTATGCATCACCATGATCCTGCGTGTGCGTAGGAATTTTTTTGAAATTACTACGTTCCCCAAAAGTGGCATCCGAGCCAGGTTTATGCGTAGATGTTATATGCACGAGTAGAACACAAGTGAGTTGTGGGCGAGGCAAGTCATACTGCTTACCAGCATGTCACACTTTGGTTCGGCGGTATTGTTGGTTGAAGCGTCCTGGACCGACATTGCGCGTACGCTTACGCGAGACTGGTTTTATCGTCGTGCTTTGCACACAGGTGACTAGCGGGTCTCAGTTTCTCCAACTTTAGTTGAATCGAGTGTGGCTACGCCCGGTCCTTGAGAAGGTTAAAACAGCACTAACTTGGCGAACTATTATTGTGGTTTTGATGCGTAGGTAAGAACGATTCTTGCTCAGCCCGTAGCAGCCACGTAAAACTTGCAACAGCAAATTAGAGGGCGTCTAACTTGTTTTTGCAGGGCATGTTGTGATGTGATATGGTCAAGACATGATGCTTTACTTTATTGTATGAGATGATCATGTTTTGTAACCGAGTTATCGACAACTGACAGGAGCCATATGGTTGTCGCTTTATTGTATGAAATGCAATCACCATGTAATTGCTTTACTTTATCACTAAGCGGTAGCGATAGTCGTAGAAGCAATAGTTGGCGAGACGACAACGATGATATGATGGAGATCAAGGTGTCGCGCCGGTGACGATGGTGATCATGACGGTGCTTTGGAGATGGAGATCAAAGGCACAAGATGATGATGGCCATACCATATCACTTATATTGATTGCATGTGATGTTTATCCTTTATGCATCTTATTCTGCTTTGATTGATGGTAGCATTATAAGATGATCTCTCCCTAAATTTCAAGGTAAAAGTGTTCTCCCTGAGTATGCACCATTGCGAAAGTTCGTCGTGCCGAGACACCACGTGATGATCGGGTGTGATAAGCTCAACGTTCATCTACAACGGGTGTAAGACCGTTTTACACATGCAAAATACTCGGGTTAAATTTGACGAGCGTAGCATATGCAGATATGGCCTCGGAACACTGAGACCGAAAGGTCGAGCGTGAATCATATAGTAGATATGATCAACATTGTGATGTTCACCATTGAAAACTACTCCATCTCACGTGATGATCGGTTATGGTTTAGTTGATATGGATCACGTGATCACTTAAAAGATTAGAGGGATGTCTATCTAAGTGGGAGTTCTTAAGTAATATGATTAATTGAACTTTAATTTATCATGAACTTAGTCCTGGTAGTATTAGCATATCTATGTTGTAGATCAATAGCTCGCGTTTAGCTCCCCTGTTTTATTCTTGATATGTTCCTAGAGAAACTAAGTTGAAAGATGTTAGTAGCAATTATGCGGATTGGAAACATGATCTGAGGATTATCCTCATTGCTGCTCAGAAGAATTATGTCCTTGATGCACCGCTAGGTGACAGACCGATTGCAGGAGCAGATGCAGACGTTATGAACGTTTGACAAGCTCGATATGATGACTACTTGACATTTTGAGTGCACATGCTTTACGGCTTAGAACAGGGACTTCAAAAATAGTTTGAATGCCACAGAGCATATAAGTTGTTCCAAGAGTTGAAATTGTATTTCATACTCATGCCCATGTCGAGAGGTATGAGACCTCTGACAGTACTTTGCCTATAAGATGGAGGAGAATAGCTCAACCAGTGAGCATGTGCTCAGATTGTCTGATTACTACAATTACATGAATCAAGTGGGAGTTAATCTTCCAGATAATATAGTAATTTACAAAGTTCTCTAGTCACCATCACCAAGTTAATAGAACTTCGTGATGAACTATAATATGCAAGGGATGACGAAAGTAATTCCCGAGCTCTTCGTGATGCTAAAATTGGCGAAGGTAGAAATCAAGACAGAGCATCATCATCACCACTAGTTTCAAGGAAAAGGGCAAATAAAAAAAGGGGAACTTCAAGAAGAACGGCAAGCAAGTTGCTGCTCAAGTGAAGAAGCCCAAGTTTGGACCTAAGCCTAAGACTGAGTGCTTATACTGCAAAAGGACTGGTCACTGGAAGCGGAACTACCCTAGATACTTGACGGATAAGAAGGATGGCAAAGTGAACAAAGGTATATTGGATATACATGTTATTGATGTGTACTTTACTAGTGTTTATAGCAACCCCTCGGTATTTGATAGTAGTTCAGTTGCTAAGATTAGTAACTCGAAACGGGAGTTGCAGAATGAACAGAGACTAGTTAAGGGTGAAGTGACGATGTGAGTTGGAAGTGGTTCCAAGATTGACATGATCATCATCACACACTCCCTATACTTTCAGGATTAGTGTTGAACCTAAATAAGTGTTATTTGGTGTTTGCGTTGAGCATGAATATGATTTGATCATGTTTATTGCAATACGGTTATTCATTAAAGTTAGAGAATAATTGTTGTTCTGTTTACATGAATAAATCCTTATATGGTTACACACCCAATGAAAATGGTTCATTGGATCTCGATTGTAGTGATACACATATTCATAATATTGAAGCCAAAAGATGCAAAGTTAATAATGATAGTGCAACTTATTTGTGGCACTGATGTTTAGGTCATATTGGTGTACAGCGCATGAAGAAACTCCATGCTGATGGGCTTTTGGAATCACTGATGCTTGCGAACCATGCCTCTTGGGCAAGATGACTAAAGCGCCGTTCTCCGAAACAATGGAGCGAGCAACAAATTTGTTCGAAATCATACATACTGATGTATGTGGTCCGATGAATATTGAGGCTCGCGTCGGGTATCGTTATTTTCCGACCTTCACAGATGATTTGAGAAGATATGGGTATATCTACTTGACGAAACATAAGTCTGAAACATTTGAAAAATTCATATAATTTCAGAGTGAAATGGAAAATCATCGTAACAAGAAAATAAAGATTCTACGATCTGATCGTGGAGGAGAATATTTGAGTTACGAGTTTGGTCTTCATTTGAAATAATGCGGAATAGTTTCGCAACTCACGCCACGTGGAACACCACAGCGTAATGGTGTGTCCGAACATTGTAACCGTACTTTATTAGATATGCTGCAATCTATGATGTCTCTTACCGATTTACCACTATCGTTTGGGGTTATGCATTAGAGACAGCTGCATTCACGTTAAATAGGGCACCATCTAAATCCGTTGAAACGACATCATATGAACTGTGGTTTGGCAAGAAACCAAAGTTGTTATTTCTTAAAGTTTGGGGTTGTGATGCTTATATGAAGAAGTTTCATCCTGATATGCTCAAACCCAAATCGGTGAATTCTGTCTTCATAGGATACCCAGAGGAGGCTGTTGGGTACACCTTCTATCACAGATCCAAAGGCAAGATCTCCGTTGCTAAGAATGGATCCTTTCTGGATAAGGAGTTTCTCTCGAAAGAAGTGAGTGGGAGGAAAGTAGAACTTGATGATGTAACTGTACCTGCTCCCTTATTGGAAAGTAGTTCATCACAGAAATCAGTTTCTGTGACTCCTACACTAATTAGTGAGGAAGCTAATGATGATGATCATGTAACTTCAGATCAAGTTACTACCGAACCTCGTAGGTCAGCCAAAATAAGGTCCGCACCAGAGTGGTTCTGTAATCCTGTTCTGGAGGTCATGTTACTTGACCATGACGAACCTACGAACTATGAGGAAGTGATGATGAGCCCAAATTCCGCAAAATGGCTTGAGGCCATGAAATCTGAGATGGGATCCATGTATGAGAACAAAGTATGGACTTTGATTGACTTGCCCGATGATCGGCGAGCCATTGAGATTAAATGGATCTTCAAGAGGAAGACGGACACTGATAGTAGTGTTACTATCTACAAAGCTAGAATTGTCGCAAAAGGTTTTCGACAAGTTCAAGGTGTTGACTACGATGAGAGTTTCTCACTCGTATCTATGCTTAAGTCGTGCGAATCATGTTAGTAATTGCCGCATTTTATGAAATCGGCAAATGGATAAACAAAACTGCATTCCTTAATGGATTTATTAAAGAAGAGTTGTATATGATGCAACCAGAAGGTTTTGTCAATCCTAAAGGTGCTAACAAAATATGCAAGCTCCAGCGATCCATCTATGGACTGGTGCAAACATCTCGGAGTTGGAATATACGCTTTGGTAAGTTGATCAAAGCATATAGTTTTATACAGACTTGCGGTGAAGCCTGTATTTACAAGAAAGCGAGTGGGAGCACTACATCATTTCTGATAAGTATATATGAATGACATATTGTTGATCAGAAATAATGTATAATTATTCTGCAAAGCATAAAGGAGTGTTTCAAAGGAGTTTTTCAAAGAAAGACCTCGGTGAAACTGCTTACATATTGAGCATCAAGATCTATAGAGATAGATCAAGACGCTTAATAAGTTTTTTCAATGAGTACATACCTTGACAAGTTTTGAAGTAGTTCAAAATGGAACAGTCAAAGAAAGAGTTCTTGCCTGTTGACGGTGTCCTGGACTAGGGGGTACTCACCATGTCATCTCCCGACCAGTTAGATTGGGCTGAGGACCCCCATGGCCGTATACTCATGGGCCAGTCCGGACAGTTGCCGCATACAAGGAAGATTCCACAAGACTTGGTGGTCAAGACAAGGATTCCTCCCCACCGGCGTATTCGGCTAGGACTCTTGTTATCCTAGGCCTCTGGTGCATTATATAAACCGAGGCCAGGCTAGTCGATAGAGATATACAACAATCATACCATAGGCTAGCTTCTAGGGTTTAGCCTCTACGATCTCGTGGTAGATCAACTCTTGTACTACTCATATCATCAAGATTAATCAAGAAGGAAGTAGGGTATTACCTACATAGAGAGGGCCCGAACCTGGGTAAACATCGTGTCCCCCGCCTCCTGTTACCATCGATCCTTGGACACACAGTTCGGGACCGCCTATCCGAGATCTGCCGGTTTTGACACCGACATTGGTGTTTTCATTGACAGTTCCGCTGTGTGATCGGCAAAAGGATCAATGGCTCGTCAGCAGATCAACTGCGACGTCGACTTCTTCGTCACCGGCTCGACCGGTCACCTCAGCTACTGTGCCCTTCCTCCGATCGTTATGTTCGGCCATGGGCCTTCATCAACATCAACTCCGATCTCTATCAAGATCATGGAGGAATCATCCATGG
Organism: Aegilops longissima; assembly: GCA_021605205.1. NCBI lineage: Eukaryota > Viridiplantae > Streptophyta > Magnoliopsida > Poales > Poaceae > Aegilops > Aegilops longissima. The sequence continues at coordinate 448,852,869 of CM038680.1, read as the reverse complement.
CGCTCAGGGGCTCAACGTCAACATTGCCCTCGGGCGACCGTGCTGTTTTTCTGGACAATGAACTTGTATCCGCCACCACCGCCTCCTCGAGTGTCGCTTTAACGATTGCTTCGGTGGAATTGTGCGGAATTGAGTCTACAACGACCCTGGAAAATTTTGTCGAGTTCCGATGGAGGAATCTTCGGCAATCTATGATATACCGGAGCCACATTGAATCTGGACGAGAATCCGGACGAGTTTGGAGCGTGGTGTCCAGCATCTAGCTCGGACATACTTTGGAAGATCCAACCGTTGATCGGCTGTGGAATTCCTATATCTACCACCTGTCAAACATTCAGCTCAATCCGACCGTCCAAACTCCGGGAACCTCCTGATTAATGCATCACTTTTCAGATCTGTTTCCTACGCGAATACGGATCCAACCCAAATTCATGTTTCTTTATGAACGTGATATTTGACAACCTTTTTAAAAGGGATTTTCTTCTAAGGTATTGCGCATTGTTTTTAACACGCGCCCATAAAATTTTAATCCTCCTCTAAGGTAATCTTCGCCATCACGCTGGTGTCAAACCAGTCCGACAATATAGCTCCACGGCTGCCGACCTGCGCTAGACATGTCGTCGCTTTTTGAGCCTAGCTCAACTTCTTCGGATACTCACCTCGGTGAGCCGAACAAGAGTTCGGAATCGCCAAAGATAAAACATCACCGCCCCACGGATTACACGGAGCGGGCACACCGGCATCGCCGCACGACCACTTCAGCAGGCAGGTATTGACCATGTCACAAGTTACGACCTGCATCGGCATGGCCGAACTGTTGCTTCATCGAGCCAATGTCCACCAACGCCGAACTACTTCAACAACTCGGCTGACATGGCAGCTGCAACATCTCCTTATCGATCTGCTCTGTCTCCTCATCCGGACCGGGGGGCTTCGTCATCCCTTCATCAGCACACTCCGATAACTTCGGCGACACCAACCGACCAGCTTCGTCATGTCAGCTGGACCGGGGGCTTTGCCTCGGCGAGTCAACCTTTACCAGCGTCGCCATGCCATCGCTTCATCGCCCATCAGGCAATGGGTATGCGGATCGAGTCCCAATTTTGGGAGTCGCTTTTCTTCGGACTGCTACAACGAATAAACCAGGTGCTATTAACCCTAACAACTTTTGCTTGTTGGGTTTATTTTTCTTAAGGAATTATTACTCTGGTTTGTTCCATCATCTGTACATAGGTCTATCAAATGGGGCCACACTAAAAATGGTTGCGTGGTGGTTCGGTCAGTTTCCGTACATAGTTCGGCGAACGCCACATCCGGAGCCCGGACCGCCCTGCAAATTCAGGCTTTGTCACTGCATCACGCTGACGCCCTGCATCGACAATGGCTTCAGCACCAGGCCACATCTCTTTAAATAAATTATTTTTGCACAAAGCAATTACGCAAGGATTATATATATTATTATTTCCTGGACCTCACTATTTTACATGTGCAGGTAATGGACTTTGACTGCGTCGCGTGGTCTCTTCGGCGTCACTCTGCCGGCCTACATTGGCCATGCTGCGTCGCCACTTCGGATTGCCGAGCTCTTCGCTCCGCCACCTCGAGACCGGCTTTGGGGCTGGGACCTTGTCCCGCATCAAGCTAGGACCGCATCATCAACACCAAGCACATTAACCAGCTAAGTTGCTTTCATGCTCAAAAACTTTCAGTTTTAAATTTTGTTCGGTCCGACCAAGCATTATACCTTTTTTGACAAAAGGTCATTTGCGAAAAATTTCCTTGTCCAAACTTTGTTTGTGACACACAAATTCAAATACCCCGTTTACTTGGGGGCTTCCCTTATGAAGCCTTTCCTCTTGCAAATGATTATACTTGTACAACTTTGTTCCTTGTTCATGTATTACGCCACAATATGCACCATATTGACCTAAGTGATTTGCAAGCTGGGTTGCCTTGCTCCTGTGTTTACCCCTACGTTCCCGATTGTTCGAATAGGGAGTAAAGGGAGCACCTCTGCGATTGTCACGATCGGTTCATCCGAGCCGGACCTCAGACTGGGTGAAGCCGAAAGCTAGCACTCTTACTGTTTTCAATTATGGTCGGCACACAACGGAACTCATGAGTACAAAAAATCTATTCCACAAGTCTCATAGTAACAATGAGCACCGAAGGAAGGTATCGGTGGGGGTACTATTTTCTTCGAAGATGCTTCTTACACTTCGTCGGTAATATAGCATAAGTTCCCTGAGCGCGCTTTGTCTGTTACAGCCTTATGGCCTGATTGCCTGGTTTTTGGAAACACCATCGATATTCTCGACAGGTGGAGTACATAACACTTTTCGGTCCTTGACCGAAGAGAGAGAAGCTGACGGTCGGTTAAGACGCGTATAAAGTTCGGGTGAACAAAGATATGATATTAGTACTTCGGTACATACAATCATTATACATAAAATTCTTTTACCCAAGTCACTAGGGGGCTCTTAAATTAGTATGAGCTGTTTTTCTTCTTGGTCGTTGCAAAGTCTTTTTTCTATCACTCCTTTCTCGATGCAAGTGTGTGGTCAATAGCCGGATAGCCTTGCTTCTCTCTAAATCCGCTCGAGTGCAGTTTGCTAAACTAGCCTCGGAGAAGCACGCAGCCTTCGGGATAAGGAGTTGAGGCCATAGGCTGACCCGCTTGGAGTCTTGAGATAGGATGTGTCATGTTAAAGCATGACAGAAGCACCTTTTTTTTAAGTCCAATTTTCGGATTGGCACCGAACACTTGATCTAGTTCGGACATTAAACTTTTGAATAAGTTTTTTGGCTTTTCGAGCCTATGGCACTTTTAAACTATTTGTGCGTTTCCAGCATTAGTCTCGCAGTGCAACGCTGGACACCTTTAGGGATTCGGCAAAAACATTCTCGGATATTGCTATATATGCATCGGTTTGAATTATGTCTTGGTCAATAGTTGGGTTGCCGGCTCGTGCTTGCCTCCTACGTTCCTCTTTGTTCGCTAGGTGTGCAAAGGAGAACCACTGCGATTGTGCTTCCAGCTCGCATGGTTAAGCACCTCAGTGGAGAAAGCCAAAAACTTACTGTCATAATGGGCGTAAACTGGTCAGCGATCCGATGACTATGTTAAATGACGGGCCATTCATAACATTGGCGAAGTGTTTACGGCTTGACCTCGATCGTATCGCGAACACTAACGAGGCTAATGGCGGCCTTCAACTTAAAGCTCCTATGACTAAGTGAAAGTTATAAAGCCCGCATATTCGATTGCCTCGTTTCGCTAACACAACCGCCTTCGGGCACCGAGAGGCGTCGGCTAAGGGTTGTTTTATTAGTGCGGAAACACCCTATGTAGTATCTACCAAGGGGAAGAAGCTGACGATGGGCCACTTTCAACTGATAAACGATCGCAATGGAGTCATAATAATGATGTAAAGTACTTGGATACATAGAATCATTACACATAATCTGTGATTTTACTCTGGATATCGATCCTTAATTCGGCCACCCTTGCCCACATCAAGGCTCGGGGGCTGCTAGGCTTCATGCTCATTATTTATAAATATTAAAGGGGCACATCGATCCCCTGATCTGGTGTTGCCACCCGACCAGTGTCTCGGGGGCTACTGCATTGCCTATTTCAATGCAGAAAATTCCAACTGCCAAGTGTTCGGCTTGACAGGACTATGGGCAAACGCGTCTTCGGACAACAATGGGTACCATCTGGACCTATACGGCGTCAAGCTAATATATTATGGTGACTTCTCGAGACCCTCTATCAAGGGCCTGTTCGCCGATCACTATTTTCCCTAATATCTTATACCGTGTTTCTATTCCTACGTATGCTGCCGAGCTAGGAGTTGATCCTCAGGCCGATTTCGCGCATCGACCTGAGTCTCGGGGCTACTAGGGTCGGTGGTTTCATGTTTTCCTTGGTGCATCTCGGATATTAGGCCAACACGCACCTTGAGGGATACTGGCTATACATCTTGTCAGATATTACATTGCACAATTCGGAATTAAATTCATAAAAATCAGTACCATGGCCAAGGTGGTGCACCACCTCAGAAGCAGTCCGACATAAAGCTCGGGCGCCAGTGGCTGGCTCCATAGAGGGCATTTCCGGTATTAAGCTTAGCTAAACTCTTTCAACTTTTTGAACCAAGGTGATCTATGACACCTCGGATATAATCCGGCATTGGAGCTCGGATATAGTCCGGCGTTGGAGCTTGGACACAGTACGGCGTTGGAGCTCGGAAGCAGTCCGACATTGGTGCTCGGCTGCAAAGGATACCTCGAATGCAGTCCGGCATTGGAAGCTCGGACGCAAGAGGACACTGCCTCCCGGGAACAACTTCAAACCCGAGGCGTGGCATAAAAATAACAAGGCATTGATAAAGGCCGGAAACTTAAAGGGGCTCCTCGGATACCCAATATGTAAACTCTTCGGACGCACTTCGGCGATCCTCAAGATCGAAGATCAGAAGATTTGTTGAACCAGTTTTCAAGACCGACAACCGAAGATGAAGAACAGTTTGGAAGAATCGAGGAGCGTCCCCAACTTGAAGACCGGTTCAGGGGGCTACTGACGGTGTCATGGACTAGGGGGTACTCACCACGTCATCTCCCGATCAGTTAGATTGGGACGAGGACCCCCATGGTCGTATACTCATGGGCCAGTCCAGATAGTTGCCGCATACAAGGAAGATTCCACAAGACTTGGTGGTCAAGACAAGGATTCCTCCCCACAGGCGTATTTGGCTAGGACTCTTGTTATCCTAGGCCTCTGGTGCATTATATAAACCGAGGCCAGGCTAGTCGATAGAGATATACAACAATCATACCATAGGCTAGCTTCTAGGGTTTAGCCTCTATGATCTCGCGGTAGATCAACTCTTGTACTACTCATATCATCAAGATCAATCAAGCAGGAAGTAGGGTATTACCTCCATAGAGAGGGCCCGAACCTGGGTAAACATCGTGTCCCCCGCCTCCTGTTACCATTGATCCTTAGACGCACAGTTCGGGACCCCCTACCCGAGATCCGCAGGTTTTGACACCGATACCTGTGTTGCAAGGTGTGAAGTTGAGTAAGATTCAAAGCCCGATCACGGCAGAAGATAGAGAGAGAGAATGAAAGTCATTCCCTATGCCTCAGGCATAGGTTCTATAAAGTATGACATGCTGTGTACCAGACCTATTGTATACCCTACCCTGAGTTTAGCAAGGGAGTACAATTTTGATCTAGGAGTAGATCACTGAACAGCGGTCAAAATTATCCTTAGTGGAATAAGGATATGTTTCTCGATTATGGAGGTTACAAAAGGTTCGTCGTGAAGGGTTACGTCGATACAAGTTTTGGCACTGACCCAGATGACTCTATGTCTTAATCTGGATACATATTGAAAGTGGGAGCAATTAGCTAAAGTAGCTCCGTGCAAAGCATTGTATACAAAGAAATTTGCAAAATACGGATCTGAATATGGCAGACCCGTTGACTAAACTTCTCTCACAAGCAAAACATGATCACACCGTAGTACTCTTTCGGTGTTAATCACATATCGATGTGAACTAGATTATTGACTCTAGTACCCCGTTTGGGTGTTGGTCACATGACGATGTGAACTATGGGTGTTAATCACATGGTGATGTGAACTATTGATGTTAAATCACATGGCAATATGATCTAGATTATTGACTGTAGTGCAAGTGGGAGAGTGAAGGAAATATGCCCTAGAGGCAATAATAAAGTTGTTATTTATATTTCCTTATATCATGATAAATGTTTAATATTCATGCTAGAATTGTATTAACCGGAAACTTAGTACATGTGTGAATACATAGACAAACAGAGTGTCACTAGTATGCCTCTACTAGACTAGCTCGTTGATCAAAGGTGGTTATGTTTCCTAACCATAGACATGAGCTGTCATTTGATTAACGAGGTCACATCATTAGGAGAATGATGTGATTGACTTGACCCATTCTGTTAGTTTAGCACTTGATCATTTAGTATGTTGATTTTGCTTTCTTCATGACTTATACATGTTCCTATGACTATGAGATTATGCAACTCCCGTTTACCGGAGGAACACTTTGTGTGCTACCAAACGTCACAACGTAACTAGGTGATTATAAAGGTGCTCTAAAGGTGTCTCCGAAGGTACTTGTTGGGTTGGCGTATTTCGAGATTAGGATTTGTCACTCCAATTGTCGGAGAGGTATCTCTGGGCCCAGTCGGTAATACACATCACTATAAGCCTTGCAAGCATTGTAACTAATGAGTTAGTTGTCGGATGATGTATTACGGAACGAGTAAAGAGACTTGCCTGTAATGAGATTGAACTAGGTATTGAGATACCGACGATCGAATCTCGGGCAAGTAACATACCGATTACAAAGGGAACAACGTATGCTGTTATGCGGTTTGACCGATAAAGATCTTCGTAGAATATGTGGGAGCCAATATGAGCATCCTGGTTCCGCTATTGGTTATTGACCGAAGACGTGTCTCGGTCATGTCTACATAGTTCTCGAACCCGTAGGGTCCGCACGCTTAAAGTTCGGTGACGATCGATATTATGAGTTTATGTGATTTGATGTACCGAAGGTAGTTCGGAGTCCCGGATGAGATCGGGAACATGACGAGGAGTCTCGAAATGGTCGAGACGTAAAGATCAATATATTGGACGACTATATTCGAACATCGGAAAGGTTCCGAGTGATTCGGGTATTTTCGGAGTACCGGGGAGTTATGGGAATTCACGGGGAGAAGTATTGGGCCTCATTGGGCCATACGGGAATAGAGGAGAGAGGCCAAAAGGAAGGAGGCACGCGCCCCCCCTATGGTCCGAATTGGACAAGGGGTGCATCGCCCTTTGGCTTCTCCCTCTCCCCATCTTTCCTTCTCTCATACTCCGGAAGGGAAAGGGGAATCCTACTAGGACTTGGGAGTCCTAGTAGGACTCCCCACACTTGGCGCGCCCCCTCTAGGGCAGGCCTCTCCCTCCCTCCTTTATATACGGGGGCAGGGGGCACCTCTAGACACAACAATTGATCTCTCGATCTCTTAGCCGTGTGCGGTGCCCTCCTCCACCATAATCCACCTCGATCATATCGTAGTGGTGCTTAGGCAAAGCCCTGCGTCTGTAGCATCATCATCACCGTCATCACTCTGTCGTGCTGACGGAACTCTCCCTCGAAGCTCTGCTGAATCGGAGTTCGTGGGACGTCATCGAGCTGAACGTGTGCTGAACTTGGAGGTGTCGTGCATTCGGTACTTGGATCGGTCAGATCGTGAAGACGTACGACTACATCAACCGCGTTGTGCTAACGCTTCCGCTTTCGGTCTATGAGGGTACGTGGACACACTCTCCCCTCTCGTTGCTATGCATCACCATGATCCTGCGTGTGCGTAGGAATTTTTTTGAAATTACTACGTTCCCCAACAGTATGGTGGACTCTTGAAAATAAGATTTGGGTTTAAGGGTTTTTGGATGCACAAGTAGTATCTCTACTTAGTGCAGAATTTTTGGCTAGCAAATATAGGGGCAAGCACCACATGTTAAAGGATCTATTACAATATGACTTCTATGTGAATATGAACAAACATAAATCATTAAGTTGTCTTCCTTGTCCAACGTCAACAATTTTGGCATATAATATTTTGATGGGGGCTCACAATCACAAAAGATTTCTAGGATGGTATATTTATATGTGAATCTTCTCCTCCCTTATTAATTCTTTCATGAGTTGCATCATTGACCTATGCCATGTTTGTCAATCTCTAATAAATTTTTCTACTTATACTTTTCCTTATGTGGTGCCATCACCTACCATAAGATTAGCATATGATCTTTTACTTTTATTTATATCCTTTCTTTTTTATTGCAACATGAAAATAAAGAAAGCAAAAACTCAAACTAAACTTTATTATATATCTTGCACATGATTACAAGGATAGATCACTAAGCAAGCTCTTTGAAAGAAAGGATCGAACTAAACTTTTTATTCATCTAAAGCAAAAGATTGAACTAAAAATAGTAAAGGAAAAAAGATAGTGGGGATGATACAATTCCGGGGCACCTCCCCCAAGCTTGGCGGAAGCCAAGGGGAGTGCCCATAACCGATAATTAATTTTCTTTTGGTGATGAAGAAGATGGTGGTGGTGGTGAAGTAGTATTCTCCAATATAACCATGAGTAGATCCTTCAAACCTTGAATCTCCTGAAGGGCCTAATGAAGTAATTCACTATTTTTCTTCACCTCAACCATTATGTGTTTATTCTCCGGGCCCCATGGTTTTGTTCCTGCACTGTTTTCTCTTGGCCGAGATATGTCCCAATTGGACGGTATGTGCCTACGAGGAGTGTTCTCGAACCCATAATTGTGAATCAAATTGCAAAAATTGTTACGATGTAACCTGTGTAAAGGCCTCCTTAGTGGGAGTTCTTCTTGCACTTCCAGGCTCGCTTGGTTGTTTGATGATCCCATGGCTTGATGAGGATTAAGGTGAGTAGAGATGCCATCTTGTGTGCCTCTCTCGGAGGCCGGAGAGTAAACCCCAAAGGGATTTTCCTCCTCTTCTTCCATGGCAACCACTTCAGCTTCATCCCTCCTTAGATCCTCCTGAACCACCCTTGTGTCTTCTTCTCCATTGTTTAAGGGTGAGGAAGACATGATGTTGGTCTAGCTGAATATGTCAGAAAACAGCAAGAAAAGGGAACAAAAGATTTCTCTGCGATACGATGGTTAACAAGTTCGGGGAGTATATAAAGATTTTTTATCTTGGGAGACAAGCAAACAGAAGAAAAACGGAGTCCGGAAGGTGCCCCAGGTGGGCACAACCCACCTGGTTAGGCGCGCCCTGGTGTCTTGTGCCCACCAGGGTACGCTTCCTGAAAGTTTCTTATTTTCCTAATTTTCTAAATATTCCAAAACTGACAAAAATTATTTTTGCGGATTTTTTGGAGTCCGTTTACTTACCGTATCACGTACCTCCTTATTTTCACTATTCTGGAGTGTTCCGGAAGGACTCCTTTATGTGTTCTTCCAGCGTCAAAGATTGGATAATATTGCTTCCAACATTAATGGGCATACCTGAGATATAGTGCTTTATTCGTTTCCCATTAACAACCTTTGGGCTAGTACCTTCGACATTATTTATTTTGATAGCTCCAGACCGATAAACCTCCTCAATAAGATAGGGTCCTTCCCAATTCGGGAGGAGTTTTCCTGCAAAGAACCTGAAACGAGTTGTACAAAAGAACATATTCTCCAACTTCAAACTCACACTTTTGGATTCTTTTATCATGCAATCTTGTAACTTTTTCTTTAAACAACTTGGCACTTTCATAAGCTTGGGTTCTCCATCCGTCTAATGAGCTAATATCAAATAACCTCTTTTCACCGGCAAGTTTGAAATCATAGTTTAGTTCTTTGATTGCCCAGTATGCTTTATGTTCTAATTCAAGAGGCAAATGACAAGCTTTTCCATAAACCATTTTATAAGGAGACATACCCATAAGATTTTTATATGCTATTCTATAAGCCCAAAGTGCATCATCTAATTTCTTAGACCAATTCTTCCTGGACCTATTGACAGTCTTTTGCAAAACTAATTTTATTTCTCTATTGCTAAGCTCAACTTGACCACTAGACTGAGGATGATAAGGTGATACAATTCTATGGTTAACATCATACTTGGCAAGCATTTTACGGAAAGCACCATGAATAAAGTGTGAACCACCATCAGTCATTAAATATCTGGGGACTCCAAACCTTGGGAAAATAACTTCCTTAAGCATTTTAATAGAGGTTTTGTGATCAGCACTATTGGTTGGAATAGCCTCTACCCATTTAGTAACATAATCAACAACAACCAAATATGTGTATACCCATTAGAGGAAGGAAAAGGTACCATGTAATCAAATCCCCAAACATCAAATGGTTCAACAACAAGTGGATAATTCATAGGCATTTCTTGACGCCTACCAATATTACCTATTATTTGGCATTCATCATAAGATAAGACGAACTTACAAGCATCGTTGAAGAGAGTAGGACAATAAAATCCAGATTGCAATACCTTGTGAGCGGTTCTATCTCCAACATGATGCCCTCCATATGCCTTGGAGTGACATTTCCAAAGGATTTGTCCCTGTTCATGCTCAGGTACACAACGTCTAATAATACCATCTACTCCTTCTTTATAAAGATGTGGGTCATCCCAAAAGTAGTGTCTTAAATCATAGAAGAACTTATTTCTTTTGTTGGTATGTAAAGTTAGGTGGTAAATATTTAGCAACAATATAATTAGCATAGTGAGCATACCAAGGAGTATCATGAGCAACATTTATTGCAGCTAACTGCTCATCAGGAAAACTATCATTGATTGGTAGTGGGTTATCAAGCACATTTTCAGGCCTAGAAGTTATCAGCTACGGGGTTCTCAACTCCTTTTCTATCAGTGATATGCAAATCAAATTCGTGTAGCAAGAGAACCCATCGAATAAGTCTAGGTTTAGCATCTTTATTTTCCATAAGATATTTAATAGCAGCATGGTCGGTGTGAACAACTACTTTTGAATCAACATTGTAAGATCTAAATTTATCACAAGCAAACACCACTCCTAGAAATTCTTTTTCAGTAGTACCATAATTCTTTTGAGCACTGTCTAGAGTTTTACTAGCATAAATAGATGACATTCAATTTGTTATCAACTCTTTGTCCTAGAACAACACCAACAACATAATCATTAGCATCACACATAATTTCAAAAGGCAAGTTCCAATCAGGTGGTTGGACAATAGGTGCAGAAATTAATGCTTTCTTGAGTGTTTCAAAGGCTTCAAAACAATCATCGTCCAAAACAAAAGGGACATCCTTTTGCAAAAGGTTTGTGAGAGGCCTAGAAATTTTAGAGAAGTCTTTGATAAATCTCCTATATAAACTAGCATATGACCTAGGAAACTATGCATACCTTTAATGTCTTTAGGACATGGCATTTTCTCAATTGCATCAACCTTAGCTTTGTCCACTTCAATACCTTTTCAGAAATTTTATGACCCAAGATAATACCTTCATTAACCATAAAGTGGCACTTCTCCCAATTCAAGACAAGATTTGTTTGTTCACATCTCTGTAGAACTCGATCAAGATTGCTTAAACAATCATCAAAATACTTCCCATAGACAGAGAAGTCATCCATAAAATTTCAACAATCTTTTCACAAAGATCAGAGAATACAACAGTCATACATCTTTGAAAGGTAGCCGGTGCATTGCATAAACCAAAAGGCATACGTCTGTAAGCATAAGTTCCAAAGGGACAAGTAGAAGTTGTCTTTTCTTGATCATGTTGAGAAACAGGTATTTGTGAAAAGCCAGAGTATCAATGAAGGAAGCAAACGTGTGTGTGCTTAGATAATCTTTCTAACATTTGATCAATAAAAGGCAAAGGATAATGATCTTTTCTAACGTTTGAGTTTTTGCTTTCTAACATTCTATAGCCTGTAACAATTCTTTGTGGAATAAGTTCATTCTTATCATTAGGAACAACAGTAGTACCTAGGAACACAATGAACGGATTATACATGCTTCCAGAAGTTTTAATATTTCCGTTCTTACCACCTCTTTCATCTTTGGATTTAACCGAGATTGATGATCAACAATGGGTTTAGCATCAGGTTCCATATTAATCTTATGCTAACATAGAGTGGGACTAATGCCCTTGAAATCATTAAGAGTATACCCAATAGCGGCTCGGTGCTTCCTTAGAACTTTCAATAATCTTTTTTCTTCGTGTTCTGAAAGGTTAGCACAAATAATAACAGAATATATCTTCTTTTCATCAAGATAAGCGTATTTCAAAGTGTCTGGCAATTTTTTTAATTTAAACACAGGACCACCTTTAGGTGGAGGAGGATCTCCTAGAGTTTCAACATGCAAATTGTGTTTAAGCAGAGGACGTTGTTCAAAGAAGATATCATCTATTTCATTTCTTTCATGCATATGTAAATCATTTTCATGGTCTAGCAAATATTTTTCTAAAGGGTCAGTAGGAGGCACATCAATAGAAGCAAGACCAATTATTTCATCCTTACTAAGAAATTCTTTTTCATGAAGCTTTATACTAAACTTGGAGAAATAAAATTCATGAGACTCATCACCAAAGCTAACACCGACAGTTTGTTTCTCACAATCTATTTTAGCATTAACAATTTTCAAGAAAGATCTACCAAAGATAAAGTGACCGAAGTCATCTTGTGGGGAACCAAGAACAAGAAAATCAGTAGGGTATTTTATTTTCCCACACAAGACTTCAACATCTCTAACAATCCCAATTGGTGATATAGTATCTATATTAGCAAGTTTAATAGTAACATCTATGTCTTCTATCTCTACGGGTGCTATGTCATTCATAATTTCTTGGTATAAGGAGTAGGGAGTAGCACTCACGCTAGCACCTATGTCACATAAACCATGATAACAGTGATCCCCTATTTTAACTGAGACAATGGGCATGCCAACAACAGGTCTGTGTTTATCCTTTTTATCAGGTTTGGCAATTCTAGCAACTTCTTCACAGAAGCAAATAACATGCTCATCTACGTTTTCTTCCAAGAGATCCTTAATCATAGCAATACTAGGTTCTACTTTAATTTGTTCATCTGGTTTAGGTGTTCTAATATAACTTTTGTTAACCATAGTTGAAACTTTAGCACGTTCCTTTATCCTAACAGGAAAAGGTGGTTTCTCAATATAAGCAGTAGGAACAACTAGATCAACATTATAAAGTATAGTTTCTTCCTTATCTAGTACCGGTTCCTTAATTTCTTCTTTAATAGGTGGGTGATATTTAAACCACTTCTCTTTAGGGAGATCAACATGAGTAGCAAATGGTTCACAAAAGGAGGCTACTATCTTAGAGTCAAGTCCATATTTTTGCTAAACTTTTGAAAAGCATCGGTATTCATAAAAGATTTAACAATATCATACTTAAGCTTAATATCTGACTCTTTTACCTTCGTCGAGTTCCCAATCTTCAGAGTTGTGTTTAATTCTTTCCAAAAGATCCCACCGGAATTCAATAGTCTTCTTCATAAAGGAACCAGTACAATAAGTATCAAGCATGGATTGATCATCACGAGAAAGCCGAGCATAAAAATTCTAAATAATAATTTCTCTCGAGAGCTCATGATTGGGGCATGAATATAACATTGACTTAAGCCTACCCCATGCTAGAGTGATACTTTCTCCTTCATGAGGCCAAAAATTATATATGTAATTCCGATCACGATGAAATAGATGCATAGGATATTTTTTTGGTGGAACTCCAATTTTAATCGATTCCAATTCCAAGATCCAATATCATCGCATAGCCTATACCATGCCAATGCTTTTCCCTTCAAAGATAAAGGGAAAACATTTTTCATAACTTCATCTTCGGGTAAACCTGCAAGCTTAAACAATCCACAAATTTGTTCCACATATATCAAGTGCATATCATGATGTTTGGTTCCATCTCCTGCATAAGGATTAGCTAGCAGTTGTTCTATCATACCCGAAGAAATTTCATATTCAATATTTTCAGTAGGTGCAGTAGGTTGAGGGGTAGCTAATTGTGGTTCCGGACAAGGTGAAGATACCCTGAACAAACCCCTTAAAGGATTGTTTTCCATAGTAACAAGTGACAGTAAATTTCAGCACACTATATAAATGTTTCCTTACCAAATTCCACTTACCAAAGGCGCTTCACTCCCCGGCAATCGCGCCAGAAAATAGCCTTGATGACCCACAAGTATAGGGGATCAATTGTAGCTCTTTTCGATAAGAGTGTCGACCCCAACCAGGAGCAGAAGGAAATGACAAGTGGTTTTCAGCAAGGTAATGTCTGCAAGTGTTGAAATTGTAAGTAGCAGAGTAGTTTTATAGCAATATAATTTGTAACGAGCAAGTAACTATATTTGTAACAAAAGTGCAGCAAGGTAGCCCAATCCTTTTGAGTCAAAGTACGTGCCAAAACGGTTTCTTATGATAAGCAAAGCGTTATTGAGGGTACACGGGAATTTCATCTAGTCACTTTCATCATGTTGGTTCAATTTCTATTCGCTACTTTGATAATTTGATATGTGGGTCGATCGTTGCTTAGGTGTTGTTCTTACTTGAACAAAACTCCTACTTATGATTAGCCCTCCCGCAAGCATCCGCAACTACGATAAAAGTATTGTGAATAAATTCTAACCATAACATTAAACTTTTGGATCCAATAGGTCCCTTACGGAATAGCACATAAACTGGGGTTTAAGCTTCTGTCACTCTCGCAACCCATCATCTAATTACTACTCCACAATGCATTACCTAGGCCCAAATATGGTGAACTGTCATGTAGTCTATGTTCACAAGACACCACTAAGGGAATCATAACATACATACTATCAAAATATCAAACACATATCAAATTCACATGATTACTTGCAACATGATTTCTCCCGTGACCTCAAGAAATAAAGTAACTACTCACAAATGATAATCATGCTCAAGATCAGAGGGGTATTAAATAGCATATTGGATCTGAACATATAATCTTCCACCAAATAAACCATATACTAATCAACTACAAGATGTAATCAACACTACTAGTCACCCACAAGCACCAATCTATAGTTTCGGTACTTGATCGCTTGGAACGAGAAGAAGTTCGACTACATCAACCGTGTTGTCAAACGCTTACGCTTTCGGTCTACGAGGGTACGTAGACACACTCTCCCCCTCTCGTTGCTATGCATCTCCTAGATAGATCTTGCGTAAACGTAGGATTTTTTTTTGAAATTGCATGCTACGTTTCCCAACGGTGGAATCCGAGCCAGGTCAATGCGTAGATGATATGCACGACTAGAACACAAAGAGTTGTGGGTGGTGATCATCATACTGCTTACCACCATGCCTTATTATGATTCGGCGGTATTGTTGGATGAAGCGGCCCGGACCAACCTTACATGACCACATTCATGAGACATGTTCCACCGATAGACATGCAACTAGTTTTGCATAAAGGTGGCTGGTGGGTGTTTGTTTCTCCTACTTTAGTTGAATCGAATTTGACTGCGGCCCGTCCTTGTTGAAGGTTAAAACAACAAACTTTATATATCACCGTTGTGGTTTTGATGCGTAGGTAAGAACGGTTCTTGCTAGAAGCCCATAGCAGCCACGTAAAACTTGCAACAACAAAGTAGAGGACATCTAACTTGTTTTTGCAGGGCATGTTGTGATGTGATATGGTCAAGACATGATGTGATATACGTTATTGTATGAGATGATAATGTTTTGTAGAAGTTATCGGCAACTGGCAGGAGCCTTATGGTTGTCGCTTTGTTGTATGAAATGCAAATGCCATGTAATTGCTTTACTTTACACTATGCATTAGCGATAGTTGTAGAAGCAATAGTTGGCGAGCCGACCACGACGCTACGATGGAGATCAAGGTGTCGAGCCGGTGACGATGGAGATCATGACGGTGCTTTGGAGATGGAGATCAAAGGCACAAGACGATGATGGCCATATCATGTCACATATTTTGATTGCATGTGATGTTTATGTTTTATGCATCTTATTTTGCTTAGTATGGCGTTAGCATTATATGATGATCCCTTAACAAAAATTCAAGGTATAAGTGTTCTCCCTGAGTATGCACCGTTGCGACAGTTCGTCGTGCTGAGACATCACGTGATGATCGGGTGTGATAGGCTCTACGTTCACATACAACGGATGCAAGACAGTTTTGCACATGCGGAATACTGGGGTTAAACTTGATGAGCCTCGCATGTACAGACATGACCTCGGAACACTGGAGACCGAAAGGTCGAACGTGAATCATATAAGTAGATATGATCAGCATAGAGATGTTCACCATTGATGACTACTCCATCTCACATGATGATCGGACATGGTTTAGTTGATTTGGATCACGTATCATTTAGATGACTTGAGGGATGTCTATCTAAGTGGGATTTCTTAAGTAATTCAATTAATTGAACTTACTTTATCATGAACTTAGTCCTGATAGTATTTGCATATCTATGTTGTAGATCAAAAGCTTGCGTCGTAGCTCCCCTATGTTTTTGATAGGTTCCTAGAGAAAAATAAGTTGAAAGGTGATAGTAGCAATGATACGGACTGGGTATGTGATCTGAGGATTATCCTCATTGCTGCACACAAAGAATTATGTCCTTGATGCACCGCGAGGTGAACATACCTATTGCAGGAGCAGATGCAGACGTTATGAACATTTGGCAAGCTCGATATGATGACTACTTAATAGTTTAGTGCACCATGCTTTACGGCTTAGAACCGGGACTTAAAAAATGTTTTGAACGCCACAGAGCATATGAGATGTTCTAAGAGCTGAAATTGGTATTTCAGACTCATGCCCTTGTCAAGAGGTATGAGACCTCTGACAAGTACTTTGCCTAGAAGATGGAGGAGAATGGCTCAACTAGTGAGCATATGCTTAGAATGTCTGGGTACTACAATCGCTTGAATCAAATGGGAGTTAATCTTCCAGATAAGATAGTGATTGACAGCATTCTCTAGTCACTATCACCAAGCTACTAGAACTTCGTGATGAACTATAATATGCAAGGGATGACGAAAACGATTCCCGAGCTCTTCTCGATGCTGAAGTCAACGAAGGTAGAGATCAAGAAAGACCATCAAATGTTGATGGTTAACAAGACCACTAGTTTCAAGAAAAAGGGTAAAGGAAAGGAGGGGAACTTCAAAAAGAATGGCAAGCAAGTTAAACTTGACGAGCCTAGCATGTACATACATGGCCTCGGAACACTGAGACCAAAAGGTCGAACGTGAATCATATAGTAGATATGATCAACATAGAGATGTTCACCATTGAAAACTACTCCTTCTCACGTGATGATCGGACATGGTTTAGTTCATATGGATCACGTGATCATTGAGATGACTCGAGGGATGTCTCTCTAAGGGGGAGTTCTTAAGTAATATGATTAAATTGAACTTAATTTATCTTGAACTTAGTCTTGATAGTATTTGCAAGTTATATTGTAGATCAATAGCTCGCGTTGTAGCTCCCCATTTATGTTTTTCATATGTTCCTAGAGAAAATAAGTTGAGCAATGATGCGGACTGGGTCCATGATCTGAGGATTATTGTCGGTGTCAAAACCGGTGGATCTCGGGTAGAGGGTCCCGAACCGTGCGTCTAGGCGGATGGTAACAGGAGACAAGGGACACGATGTTTTTACCCAGGTTTGGGCCCTCTCGATGGAGGTAATACCCTACTCCTGCTTGATTAATATTGATGATATGGGTAGTACAAGAGTAGATCTACCACGAGATCAAGGAGGCTAAACCCTAGAAGCTAGCCTATGGTATGATTGTTGTTGTGTCCTACGGACTAAAACCCTTCGGTTTATATAGACACCGGATAGGTTAGGGTTACACAGAGTCGGTTACAATGGTAGGACATCTACATATCCGTATCGCCAAGCTTGCCTTCCACGCCAAGGAAAGTTCCATCTGGACACGGGACGAAGTCTTCAATCTTGTATCTTCATAGTCTTGGAGTCCGGCCGCGATGATAGTCCAGCTATCCGGACACCCCCTAGTCCAGACTCCTCGGTAGCTCCCGAACCAGGCTTCAATGACGACGAGTCCCGCGCATATTGTCTTCGGCATTGCAAGGCGGGTTCCTCTTCCGAATACTTCATAGAAGGTTTTGAACACAAGGATAGTGTCCGGCTCTGCAAAACAAGTTCCACATACCACCGTAGAGAGAATAACTTTTGCACAGATCTGCTGAAGTATTCCGCGGTGTGACATCACACCACGGCCAGGCCTTTATATGAATCGTTTTTTTTACCGTTCCACCTTAGCGCGTTTAGCGAGGCGGTTTCCCTGGCACGTCTCATCAAAGCATAGATCGTGCCCCCTTATTCCGGGATTCTCATCAATACGGACGTGGGTAACCCATCCGCGCAATTGATTACGGCGCTTGGGAGACAAGCGAGTTTTACCAGGCTGGTGGGGGTCGCATAGCTTCGTCCGTCCATATAAGGGGATAAGGATCCGCCTTTTCACCTACACCTTCTTCGTCCTTTGCTCATCCATTTCCGTGCACTCGAGCTCCAGCGCCCAAGTCCGCACATCCCACCTCAA
Source organism: Aegilops longissima (assembly GCA_021605205.1). Classification (NCBI taxonomy): domain Eukaryota; kingdom Viridiplantae; phylum Streptophyta; class Magnoliopsida; order Poales; family Poaceae; genus Aegilops; species Aegilops longissima. The sequence goes on along the minus strand of CM038680.1, from coordinate 448,834,682 downwards.
CCTTTCTCCAACCATGTCAGGAGCGGGAGGCAGGTGGATGGCCTCCTCCGTCACGGAGGGGCACATCACAAGACTGCGGGAGGCCGGATACTTGTCCGGCGATATCACGCATAGGCTGCCCGACGAGGGGCAGCTCATTCCAACCCCTAGGCCCCATGAGAGGGTGGTGTTTCTCCCCCACTTCCTCCGCGGACTAGGTTTTCCACTTCACCCATTTGTCCGGGGGCTCATGTTCTACTACGGCCTGGACTTCCATGACCTGGCCCCGAATTTCATCCTCAACATCTCAGCGTTTATCGTCGTGTGCGAGGCCTTCCTCTGCATCCTGTTGGGGAACGTAGTAATTTCAAAAAAATTCCTACACACACAGAAGATCATGGTGATGCATAGCAACGAGAGGGGAGAGTGTTGTCTACGTACCCTCGTAGACCAAAGCGGAAGCAATCACAACGTAGAGGAAGTAGTCGTACGTTCTCCTCGCGATCCAACCGATCCTAGCGCCGTTACTCCGGCGCCTCCGAGTTCTTAACACACGTACAGCTCGATGACGCTCCTCGGGCTCCGATCCAGCAAAGCTCCGGGGAGAGAGAGTTCCGTCAGCACGACGGCGTGGTGACGATCTTGATGTTTTACCGACGCAGAGCTTCGCCTAAGCACCGCTACGATATGACCGAGGTGGAATATGGTGGAGGGGGGCACCGCACACGGCTAAGGAACGATCTCAAGGATCAACTTGTGTGTTCTAGGGTGCCCCCCTGCCCCCGTATATAAAGGAGCAAGGGGGAGGGCCGGCCGGCCCTAGGAGGCGCGCCAAGGGAGGGGGGAGTCCTCCTCCTAGTGGGAGTAGGACTCCCTTTCCTAGTCCAACTAGGAAGGAGGAAGGGAAGGAAAGAGAGAGAGGAGAGGGAAAGGGGCGCGCCCCCTCCTTGTCAATTCGGACTCCCCATGGGGGGGCGCCACCTCTGGTGCAGCCCTCTCTCTCCCTCTTGGCCCAATAAGGCCCATTACTTCCCGGGGTTCGGTAACCCCTCCGGCACTCCGGTTTTCTCCGGAAACTTCCGGAACCTTTCCGGTGTCGAATATAGCCGTCCAATATATCAATCTTTATGTCTCGAACATTTGAGACTCCTCGTCATGTCCGTGATCACATTCGGGACTCGAACTCCTTGGTACATCAAAATACATAAACTCATAATATAACCGCCATCGAAACCTTAGCGTGCGGACCCTACGGTTCGAGAACAATGTAGACATGGTGAGACACGTCTCGGTCAATAACCAATAGCGGGACCTGGATGCCCATATTGGCTCCTACATATTCTACGAAGATCTTTATCGGTCAGACCGCATAACAACATCGTTGTTCCTTTGTCATCGGTATGTTACTTGCCGAGATTCGATCGTCGGTATCCAATACCTAGTTCAATCTCACATTGGCAAGTCTCTTTACTCGTTCCGTAATACATCATCTCACAGCTAACTCATTAGATGTAATGCTTGCAAGGCTTAGTGATGTGCATTACCGAGAGGGCCCAGAGATACCTCTCCGACAATCGGAGTGACAAATCCTAATCTCGAAATCGCCAACCCAACATCGCCTTTGGAGACACCTGTAGTACTCCTTTATAATCACCCGATCACGTTGTGACGTTTGGTAGTACCAAAGTGTTCCTCCGTAAACGGAGTTGCATAATCTCATAGTTATAGGAACATGTATAAGTCATGGATAAAAGCAATAGCAACATACTAAGCGATCGGATGCTAAGCTAATGGAATGGGTCATGTCAATCAGATCATTCAACTAATGATGTGACCTTGTTTAATCAAATGACAACTCCTTTGTCTATGGTTAGGAAACTTAACCATCTTTGATTAACAAGCTAGTCTAGTAGAGGCATACTAGTGACACTCTGTTTGTCTATGTATTCACACATGTATTATGTTTCCGGTTAATACAATTCTAGCATGAATAATAAAATTTATCATGAAATAAGGAAATAAATAATAACTTTATTATTGCCTCTAGGGCATATTTCCTTGATCTCCCACTTGCACTAGAGTCAATAATCTAGATCACATCACCATGTGATTAACATCGATAGTTCACATCATCATGTGATTAACACCCATAGTTCACATCGCCATGTGACCAAGACCCAAAGGGTTTACTAGATTCAGTAATCTAGTTCACATCGCTATGTGATTAACACCCAAAGAGTACTAAGGTGTGGTCATGTTTTGCTTGTGAGATAATTTTAGTCAGCGGGATTCATCACATTCAGAGCCGTAAGTATTTTGCAAATTTCTATGTCTACAATGCTCTTGCGAAGCTACTCTAGCTAATTGCTCTCACTTTCAATATGTATCTAGATCGAGACTTAGAGTCATCCGGATCAGTGTCAAAACTTGCATCGGCGTAACCCTTTCGACGAACCTTTTCTACTTCCATAATCGAGAAATATATCCTTATTCCACTAAGGATAATTTTGACCGTTGTCGATGATCTACTCCTAGATCACTATTGTATTCCTTGCCAAACTCAGTGTAGGGTATACAATAGATCTGGTACACAGCATGGCATACTTTATAGAACCTATGGCCAAGGCATAGGGAATGACTTTCATTCTCATTCTATCTTCTGCCGTGGTCGGGTTTTGAGTCTTACTCAATTTCACACCTTGTAACACAGGCAAGAACTCTTTCTTTGACTGTTCCATTTTGAACTACTTCAAAATCTTGTCAAGGTATGTACTCATTGAAAAAACTTATCAAGCGTTTTGATCTATCTCTATAGATCTTGATGCTCAATATGTAAGCAGCTTCACCGAGGTCCTTCTTTGAAAAACTCCTTTCAAATACTCCTTTATGCTTTGCAGAATAATTCTACATTATCTCCGATCAACAATATGTCATTCACATATACTTATCGAAATCTTTGTAGTGCTCCCACTCACTTTCTTGTAAATACAGGCTTCTTCCAAAAGTCTGTATAAAACCATATCTTTGATCACACTATCAAAGCGTTTATTCCAACTCGAGATGCTTGCACGGTCCATAGATGGATCATTGGAGCTTGCACATTTTGTTAGCTCCTTTAGGATTGACAAAACCTTCGGTTGCATCATATACAACTCTTCTTTAATAAATCAATTAAAGAATGTAGTTTTTACATCCATTTGCCAGATTTCATAGAATGTGGCAATTGCTAACATGATTCGGACAGACTTAAGTATCGCTACAGTTGAGAAAATCTCATTGTAGTCAACACCTTGAACTTGTCGAAAACCCTTTTTGTGACAAGTCGAGCTTTGTAGATAGTAACACTACTATCAGTGTCCGTCTTCCTCTTGAAGATCCATTTATATAATATGGCTTGCCGATCATCGGGCAACTCCATCAAAGTCCACACTTTGTTCTCATACATGGATCCCATCTCAGATTTCATGGTCTCAAACCATTTCGCGGAATCTGGGCTCATCATCGCTTCCTCATAGTTCGTAGGTTCATCATGGTCTAGTAACATGACTTCCGAATAGGATTACCGTACCACTCAGTGCGGACTGTACTTTGGAAGACCTACGAGGTTTTGTAGTAACTTGATCGAAGTTTCATGATCATCATCATTAGCTTCCTCACTAATTGGTGTAGGAATCTTTGGAACTGATTTCCGTGATGAAATACTTTCCAATTCGGGAGAAGGTACAAATTACCTTATCAAGCTCCACTTTCCTCCCACTCACTTCTTTCGAGAGAAACTCCTTCTCTAGAAAGGATCCATTCTTAGCAACAAATGTCTTGCCTTTGGATCTGTGATAGAAGGTATACCCAACAATTTCCTTTGGGTATTCTATGAAGACGCACTTCTCCGATTTGGGTTTGAGCTTATCAGGATGAAACTTTTTCACATAAGCATTGCAACCCCAAACTTTAAGAAACGACAACTTTGGTTTCTTGCTAAACCACAGTTCATATAGTGTCGTCTCAACGGATTTAGATGGTGCCCTATTTAACGTGAATGCAGCTGTCTCTAATGCATGATCCCAAAACGATATTGGTAAGAAACATCATAGATTGTACTATATCCAATAAAGTATGGTTATGACGTTCGGACACACCATTATGATGTGGTGTTCCAGGTGGCATGAATTTGTGAAACTATTTCACATTGTTTCAAATGAAGACCAAACTCGTAACTCAAATATTTATCTCCACGATCAGATCGCAGAAACTTTATTTTCTTGTTACGATGATTTTCCACTTCACTCTGAAATTCTTTGAACTTTTCAATTATTTCAGACTTATGTTTCATCAAGTAGACATACCCATATCTGCTCAAATTATCTTGTGAAGGTCAGAAAATAACGATACTTGCCACGAGCATCAACACTCATTGAATCGCATACATCGGTATGTATTATTTCCAATAAGTCAATAGCTTGTTCCATTGTTCCGAGAAGCGGAGTTTTAGTCATCTTGCCCAAAAGGCACGGTTCTTAAGCATCAAATGATTCATAATCAAGTGATTCCAAAGTCCATCAAGCATGGAGTTTTCTTCATGTGCTTTACACCAATATGACCTAAGCGGCGAGTGCCACAAATAAGTTGCACTATCATTATTAACTTTGCATCTTTTGGTTTCAATATTATGAATATGTGTATCACTATGATCGAGATCCAATGAACCATTTTCATTGGGTGTGTAAGCATATAAGGTTTTATTCATGTAAGCAGAACAACAATTTATTCTCTTACTTAAATGAATAAGCTGTATTGCAATAAACATGATCAAATCATATTTATGCTCAACACCAAATAACACTTATTTAGGTTCCACACTAATCCCGAAAGTATAGGGAGTGTGCGATGATGATCATATCAATCTTGGAACTACTTCCAACACTCATCGTCACTTCCCTTCAACTAGTTTCTGTTCATTACGCAACTCCGTTTCAAGTTACTACTCTTAGCAACTGAACCAGTATCAAATACCGAGGGGTTGCTACGAACACTAGTAAAATACACATCAATAATCTGTATATCAAATATACCTTTGTTCACTTTGCCATCCTTCTTATCCGCCAAATACTTGGGGTAGTTCCGCTTCCAGTGACCAGTTCCATTGCAGCAAAAGCACTTAGTCTCAGGCTTAGGTCCAGACTTGGGCTTTTTCACTCGAGCAACAACTTGCTTGCCGTTCTTCTTGAAGTTCCCCTTCTTCCCTTTGCCCTTTTCCTTGAGACTAGTGGTTTTGTCAATCATCAACACTTGATGCTCTTTCTTGATTTCTACCTTCGTCGATTTCAACATCACGAAGAGCTCGGGAATCGTTTTCGTCATCCCTTGCATACTATAGTTCATCACGAAGTTCTAGTAACTTAGTGATGGTGACTAGAGAATTCTGTCAATCAACATCTTATCGGAAGATTAACTCCCACTTGATTCAAGCGATTGAAGTACCCAGACAATCTGAGCACATGCTCACTAGTTGAGCGATTCTCCTCCATCTTTCAGCTTTAGAACTTTGTTGGAGACTTCATATCTCTCAACTCGGGTATTTGCTGGAAATATTAACTTCAACTCCTGGAACATCTCATATGGTCCATGACGTTCAAAACGTCTTTGAAGTCCCGATTCTAAGCCGTTAAGCATGGTGCACTAAACTATCAAGTAGTCATCATATTGAGCTAGCCAAACGTTCATAACGTGCGCATACGCTCCTGCAATAGGTCTCACCTACCTAGCGGTGCATCAAGGACATAATTCTTCTGTGCAGCAATGAGGATAAACCTCGGATCTCGGATCCAATCCGCATCATTGCTACTAACATCTTTCAATACAATTTTCTCTAGGAACACATATAAAAACATAGGGAAGCAACAACGCGAGCTATTGATCTACAACATAATTTGCAAAAAATTACTAGGACTAACTTCATGATAAGTTAAAGTTCAATTAATCATATTACTTAAGAACTCCCACTTAGATAGACATCTCTCTAGTCATCTAAGTGATTACGTGATCCAAATCAACTAAACCATAACCGATCATCACGTGAGATGGAGTAGTTTTCAATGGTGAACATCACTATGTTGATCATATCTACTATATGACTCACGCTCGACCTTTCGGTCTCCGTGTTCCGAGGCCATATCTGCATATGCTAGGCTCGTCAAGTTTAACCTGAGTATTCTGCGTGTGCAAAACTGGCTTGCACCCGTTGTAGATGGACGTAGAGCTTATCACACCCGATCATCACGTGGTGTCTCGGCACGACGAACTTTGGAAACGGTGCATACTCAGGGAGAACACTACTTGATAATTTTAGCGAGAGATCATCTTATAATGCTACCGTCAATCAAAGCAAGATAAGATGCATAAAGGATAAACATCACATGCAATCAATATAAGTGATATGATATGGCCATCATCATCTTGTGCTTGTGATCTCCATCTCCGAAGCACCGTCGTGATCACCATCGTCACCGGCGCGGCACCTTGATCTCCATCGTAGCATCGTTGTCGTTTACGCCATCTATTGCTTCTCGACTATCGCTACCGCTTAGTGATAAAGTAAAGCAATTACAGAGCGTTGCATTTCATACAATAAAGCGACAACCATATGGCTCCAGCCAGTTGCCGATAACTTCTGTTACAAAACATGATCATCTCATACAATAAAATATAGCATCACGTCTTGACCATATCATATCACAACATGCCCTGCAAAAACAAGTTAGACGTCCTCTACTTTGTTGTTGCAAATTTTACGTGGCTGCTACGGGCTGAGCAAGAACCGTTCTTACCTACGCATACGATAGTTCGTCAAGTTGGTGCTGTTTTAACCTTCGCAAGGACCGGGCGTAGCCACACTCGGTTCAACTAAAGTGAGAGAGACAGACACCCGCCAGTCACCTTTAAGCAACGAGTGCTCGCAGCGGTGAAACCAGTCTCGCGAAAGCGTCTGGCGTAATGTCGGTCCGGGCGCTTCATCTCACAATACCGCCGAACCAAAGTATGACATGCTGGTAAGCAGTATGACTTATATCGCCCACAACTCACTTGTGTTCTACTCGTGCAAATGACATCAACGCATAAAACCAGGCTCGGATGCCACTGTTGGGGAACGTAGTAATTTCAAAAAATTTCCTACGCACACACAAGATCATGGTGATGCATAGCAACGAGAGGGGAGAGTGTTGTCTACGTACCCTCGTAGACCAAAGCGGAAGCAATCACAACGTAGAGGAAGTAGTCGTACGTTCTCCTCGCGATCCAACCGATCCTAGCGCCGTTACTCCGGCGCCTCCGAGTTCTTAACACACGTACAGCTCGATGACGCTCCTCGGGATCCGATCCAGCAAAGCTCCGGAGAGAGAGAGTTCCGTCAGCACGACGGCGTGGTGACGATCTTGATGTTTTACCGACGCAGAGCTTCGCCTAAGCACCGCTACGATATGACGGAGGTGGAATATGGTGGAGTGGGGCACCGCACACGGCTAAGGAACGATCTCAAGGATCAACTTGTGTGTTCTAGGGTGCCCCCCTGCCCCGTATATAAAGGAGCAAGGGGAGGGCCGGCCGCCCTAGGAGGCGCGCCAAGGGGGGAGTCCTCCTCCTAGTGGGAGTAGGACTCCCCTTTCCTAGTCCAACTAGGAAGGAGGAAGGGGGAAGGAAAGAGAGGGAGAGGGAGAGGGAAAGGGGGGCCGCGCCCCCCCTCCTTGTCCAATTCGGACTCCCCATGGGGGGGGGGCGCCACCTCCTGGTGCAGCCCTCTCTCTCCCCTCTTGGCCCAATAAGGCCCATTACTTCCCCGGGGGGTTCCGGTAACCCCTCCGGCACTCCGGTTTTCTCCGAAACTTCCGGAACCTTTCCGTGTCGAATATAGCCGTCCAATATATCAATCTTTATGTCTCGAACATTTGAGACTCCTCGTCATGTCCGTGATCACATCCGGGACTCGAACTCCTTGGTACATCAAAATACATAAACTCATAATATAACCGCCATGAAACCTTAAGCGTGCGGACCCTACGGTTCGAGAACAATGTAGACATGGCGAGACACGTCTCGGTCAATAACCAATAGCGGGACCTGGATGCCCATATTGGCTCCTACATATTCTCGAAGATCTTTATCGGTCGACCGCATAACAACATACGTTGTTCCCTTTGTCATCGGTATGTTACTTGCCCGAGATTCGATCGTCGGTATCCAATACCTAGTTCAATCTCGTTCTTGGCAAGTCTCTTTACTCGTTCGGTAATACATCATCTCACAGCTAACTCATTAGCTGTAATGCTTGCAAGGCTTAGTGATGTGCATTACCGAGAGGGCCGAGATACCTCTCCGACAATCGGAGTGACAAATCCTAATCTCGAAATACGCCAACCCAACATCTGCCTTTGGAGACACCTGTAGTACTCCTTTATAATCACCCAGTTACGTTGTGACGTTTGGTAGTACCCAAAGTGTTCCTCCGGTAAACGGGAGTTGCATAATCTCATAGTTATAGGAACATGTATAAGTCATGGATAAAAGCAATAGCAACATACTAAACGATCGGATGCTAAGCTAATGGAATGGGTCATGTCAATCAGATCATTCAACTAATGATGTGACCTTGTTTAATCAAATGACAACTCCTTTGTCTATGGTTAGGAAACTTAACCATCTTTGATTAACAAGCTAGTCTAGTAGAGGCATACTAGTGACACTCTGTTTGTCTATGTATTCACACATGTATTATGTTTCCGGTTAATACAATTCTAGCATGAATAATAAACATTTATCATGAAATAAGGAAATAAATAATAACTTTATTATTGCCTCTAGGGCATATTTCCTTCACATCCAGCCCCACTTCGGCTTATGGCTGAAGATCTTCAACGTCAGGCCGAAGGTTGTGGGCGGCCGTCAAGCGGAGTGCGGAGGCGCCATGGTTGGCAAGATAGCCAAAGTCCTTTGGCTCGAGGGCTCCTTTGTGGAGACAATAAAGGGGTGGCAATCGGGGTGGTTCTACATCACCGAGCCACGCGACCCCAAATGGGTGGCGGCCCCCGAATTCAGATCTGGCTTCCCCACATGGCTCTCGTCATGGAAAGAGACGGGCCGGACTTGGGGGAATTCGGACGAGACATCCGGACTCCAAACATGCGTCCGAAACCTGGTGGACAAGAATCTCAGGCTTGTCAACGTAATCCAGATGATGCTCATCCGCCGGATCCTCCCATGCCAACAACGGGCCTTCAAATTACGGGAGTTCGATCCGGCACAGCACTCGACTCCAAAAAGGCTCTTCGACACTATGTACGAAGACGTCTGGAAGGGACTGTTCAAGGGCGCCGAAGCTCCCTCATCCGCTACTGAATATCGCGGGTACAGCTCGCAACGTCCAGCCGGCGAGGTAAGTTATTTTGCCCTTCACGGGACTCTTTTTTCATAGATTGACTCTATGTGGGATCTAAAAACTCCCTAATCTTTGACAGGAATGGCTGAAGATGGCCAGACAGATTAACTGTCCGGCTCCTTTGCCGGAAGACCCAGCGGATGCCCAACTGGCGGGGCTGCTGGCTCCGGCACCCCATGTGGTGCTGGAGAAGAAGGCCAAGAAGGAGGCCAAGGGAACTCGATGGAGCACCCGACACCAGGTGCTGTCAGATTCTGAAGGAGGAGGAAAAAGAAGCTTCTCCCCCAGCGGGGGAGGAGAGGAAAAGGAAGGCCACCCCAACTAGGGAGGCCGGAGGGTCCAAGAAGGGAAGAACCCTTCCTCTAGACTTCTCCACCAACGTCGACAGCGACGAGGAGGATTGGCCAACACGGGCCAAGCCCCTGGCGAGATCGTAAGTGTCCGGATACCCCTGACTCTTTTATTATCGCATAGTGTTCTCTAATGTCGAACAACCGTGCTGCCCGCCCAAGAGCGAGCTAGCTGCTTCAACGAGCAGGTCCCTGGGTTCGTCGGAAATGGAAAGTACTTCGCTTCCGACCGCCTCCTCGCCTCATGCTACGGACGACGCCGAGGTGGTGCCCCAAGGGGGGCCTGGTCAAGAGGAGGTGGCGCAGGAGGTGCCACAAGGCGACCTCCCGGACTCTAGGCGTGTGGGGGGCAAGACCCCCAGGGGCTCTAAGCCCAACCCTTGTCCGGACTCCACGCTGGAACCTTCAGTGGTTCCGGAGTCCGGCAAGCGGTCCCTTCGTAAGAAGTGTAAGACACCGGTGTCCTCCGTCCAACCGGAGGCACCGGATAGCTTACTGGAGGCGCTTGACAACGCCTCCATCGAGCAGGAGCACCGCACTATTATGAGTGCGGTGATCCGGACAGTTCAGTCCGCCAAGAGCGGGCTGGCCGAAGCCTGTACCAGCCTTCTAACAGGCTTTGAGGTAAGTTTAAAATATGTAAAAATATTACCGCATACACACTAGCGCCTGATTCTTAGTTTGGTGTTCGGAAAGAAAAGCCGGACTAAGGATCTAAAAGATATACGCAGGAGTCTAGCATAAGGATGTCAATATGGGAATGCAGGCTGCTATTTGCTTGACCTCTAGCAGACCGATGCGGAGGTCAATGCATTGAAGCAGAACCTCGGCGGTCCGAGCGAGCTCGGACAAACCAAGAAGCAGCTCGAGGACAAGGAAGGTAAATAATACCTTATTAAGAAAATACCTTATAAAAAGGTTTTGGTTGCCAAAAATAACAGAGGATAACATGGAGTGCTGCGGGGCCACGAGCGAGGTGGCGACCACGAAGGAAGCGGTGTCCGTGGCTGAAAACAAATGACTCTGAGCGCACCGAGCGAGAGAAGGGGGAGGCGCAGCTGGCCAAGGTACGACAAGAGCTCCAAGCTCTCGTGGAAAAACACGAGAGTTTGGAGCGTGACTCGAAGACTCGAGAGTCCGAGCTCGCCACGGCTCTTGAGAGTGCCAAATCTGCTAAGGCCGAGGCCCAAAAAGCCCTCCAAGAAATTGAATCGCTAAAGAAGATAGCGGCGGGTAAGGCATTCTTTATGCAAAGCAAGAACGTAAAAGTCAATTATCTATTACTTACCCGGATTCGGAGCTCTCCAGGAGCATTCGCAGATTTGCCCGTGGGCGCCCGATCTTTGCCGCATTCTACCCGCGCCGGAGGGAGCTCAGCGGAAAAGGTGTTCGGTCTCGATATCTTTGAGGCGGACATCAGTGCCCTGAGCGACTAGCTGAAGCAGTTGGTCGAGCTCCATAAGGTCGCCGAACAGGCCATGAAGGGCCTTATAGACCGGCTGTGGCCATTGGAGGCCATGCCTGGGAGCTACTTCGGCTTGGTGCAGCGGCTGGTGGACGCCTGTCCACGAATTGAAGTCATCAAGCGCTCCATCTGCATCGAAGGTGTCCGTCAGGCCCTTGCCCGTGCTAAAGTGCACTGGGGTAAGCTGGATGCGGAGAAGCTTGTGACGGACGGGCCACCGAAGGGCAAGGAGCATCACACGCCCGAAATGTACTATGAGGGCCTTCTGAAGGGTGCTCGCCGAATAGCGGATGAGTGCTCCAAAGATGTGATTTTTGAAAAGACTCGCATTTGTTATCATGTACGCTGAAAACTTGTTCATATGCGCTAAGCAACGCTTGTTAATTTAAAATATTACCTTCTGTGCGGTCGTTTATCAAATTTGAGAGATGGCAAGTCGTTGGCTTCAGCCCCATGCCACAGTCTTTGGGGTGTTAGGATAAACTTGAGCACTCTTGTTCCCATTCTTGGGTCCATCTAGGAGGCGCTCAGCATAGCGAACAAGGCAACGGACTTATAATGCTTGAACACTCTCCTTAGCCATAGAATTCTATAATTTTAAATTTGGTGAAGCCCCTAGTATTGAAGACCGAGTTCGGGGCGCTATCCACGCCTTGGCCGGACAACTCCGGTTCCTCGCTCTAAGCGGCATAGGTCTTTAGGGACCCGAAAAAACCTCTCGAACAGCGACCGGCTCTTGCCCTATCATGACGGTCAGTTTTAGCTTTCTCCACTGAGGTGCTCGACCCAGCTCAAGCTGGGCACAATCGCGATGGTTCTCCGATGCTACCTTAGCCGATATAGCGGGCGTAAGGTACCAAAACACGGGGCAGGCAAACCCAACTATTGACCCAAGACATGATTGGAGCGATTCATATAATGCTATAAGTTCGGGTGCCGCACTTGTGAAAGTGTTCGGACTTATCACACCATAGTTTTGGGGTACTTAAGCCCCTGATGTATTGGTCGTACCAAAGTGTACGGGTGCAACATGTCACGAAATGAACATATATATAGATAAAAAGAGTACAATAATAGACAAAAGCTATGCATTCTTTATTCAAAAATGTACTGCGATGAAAGCAAAACAATACAAATAGTGCGATAAGCAAGGAATGGGACTATCTAACATGTCCCCCTCCAGGGGTAAGCTGCGGGATGGTATGTAAAACAGGTATAATGCTCGTAATAGGGACCACCTGAACATTCGACGTAGCTTTCTGCTTCCCTGGCTGTTGCATCGTGAGTTCGGTGATTCTAGTGCCGGACAGGACTTCTGTAAACGGAGTCCTGAGAGTGAGAAAAAGGAAAAAAGGAAAAGGAATGACACGATTGGGAGCCCCTGGTGCGGTCGAGCCGCATTCTTGGCGTGCCGTGGTCGTGCCCCTCCCCATATGCCCATGGTATCTCCAGAGCGTAGTTATGTACACATAGTACTGTCTTTGCAACTTCGCGAGGGCTGGGGTTGGGGCCGGATTGCTACGCGTGCTTGAATCGTGCGAGGCGGTCTTGTTGTAGGTTACTCCGGGCGCGCTTGGCAGTGTCCGGAAGTTTAGTAGCCCGACTCGAGAATTGCCACGAGAGGCTGCTTTGCACCTCCGCCGCGAGGGCCGCCGTGTGCTCCTCCATTCGGAGAGAGCGTTCGGTGTTTCCATTTACCGTGATTACTCCTCGAGGGTCTGGCATATTGAGCTTGAGGTATGCGTAGTGCGGCACCGCATTGAACTTTGCAAATGCGGTTAAATGCGAGCGATGCATGATAGCCGTTGCGGAGCGGGACTATGTCGAAGATTAATTCTTCGCCGGAAGTTATCCGGGATCCGAAGACCACTTGAGTGTGGTGAGCCCGTACAATTGGCCTCTACACCCGATATGGCGCCTTTAAAGGTCGTCTTTGTAGGTTTAATCCTTGAGGGTCTATGCCCATTTTGTGCCTTTGTATCCGATAAAGCAGGTTCAGGCTGCTACCGCCGTCCATCGGGACTACGGTGAGGTGAAATCCGTCAATAATTGGGTCAAGAACCAATGCGGCGAAACCGCCGTGGCGGATGCTAGTGGGGTGGTCCTTGATCGAAGGTGATCGGGCGGGAAGACCATGGGTTGAACTTTGGGGCGTGGCTCCATCGCATATCGTCCCTTAGTGCGCTTCCGCTCCCTTTTGGGTATATGGGTTGCGTATATCATGTTCACAGTCCGCACTTGTGTGGGAAAACCCTTCTGTCCTCTATTGTTCGGCGGCCGGGGCTCTTCCTCATCGTCTCTATGCAGCCCCTTGTCATTGAGTTCGACACTTAACTTGCCTGCTTGCTTTAACACTCAACAATCCCTGTTGGTGTGATTGGCTGGTTTTTCGGGGGTGCCATGTATCTGGCACGAGCGATCGAGTATTCGGTCCAAGTTGGACGGGCCCTGGGTATTTCTTTTGAATGGCTTCTTCCGCTGACCGGGTTTAGAGCCTCTGATTCCGGCATTGACGGCCTTATCTTCAGCATTATCGCCATTAATGCGGCGTTTGTTCTTGTTGCGACGCGACCTGCCATTGCTGTCCTTGGTATCCGAACTATCAAGGTGTTTGGACAAGTTGTTGCTTCGAGCTAGCCAGTTGTCCTCTCCCGCACAAAAGCGAGTCATGAGGGTTGTGAGGGCTGCCATAGATTTTGGCTTTTCCTGTCCTAGGTGCCGGGCAAGCCACTCGTCGCGGATATGTTTGAAGGTTGCAAGGGCCTCTGCATCCGCACAGTCAACGATTTGATTTTTCTATGTTAGGAACCGTGTCCAGAATTGCCTGGCCGATTCTTCTGGCTGCTGAATTATGTGGCTAAGGTCATCGGCGTCTGGTGGTCGCACATATGTGCCTTGGAAGTTATCAAGGAATGCGGCTTCCAGTTCCTCCCAACAACCAATTGATTCTGCTGGCAAGCTGTTAAGCCAATGCCAAGCTGGTCCTTTAAGCTTGAGGGGGAGGTATTTGATGGCATGTAGACCATCACCGCGGGCCATGTGAATATGGAGAAGATAATCCTCGATCCAAACCGCAGGATCCGTGGTACCATCGTATGATTCGATGTTTACGGGTTTAAAGCCCTCAGGGATTTGATGATCCATTACTTCATCTGTGAATCATAGTGGGTGTGTGGCGCCTCTGTATTGGGCTATATCACGACGTAGCTCAAATGAGCTTTGTCTATTGTGTTCGGCCCGGCCGGAGTTTACAGATCTGGCGTGGCGGTTATAAATCACGTGTCGTTAAGCCCCCGCGATCCATAGATTGATCTTGTATGTTTTGCCTTATCCTCCAATATATCTACGCAAGTCCGCGCGTTTTCCGTGCCTGGTACTTTTGAGCGGCGTCGAGTGCGGCTTGAGCGGAGGGTCTAGAGGCCTCTCTATCGCAGCCACGGGGTGGCGGTGCGCCATGTCGTCGCTGGTGACTTGGGTGCTTACTCGATCGAGGCAGCGGCCTGCGTTTGGGGTAGCTTTTGGAGGGCGTTCGAGTTCATACTCTTGGCTGCAAGGACTTGATCCATCGTCACCTAGCAGGTCTTAGTCAGCTCTAAGCTGTTGCTGCTTTTCTTGAGGCTGTTTGCCGTGGCTATAAGCCTGCGTTTGAAAGCGCTCTGTTGGCGGGATCCTCGAGCACGACAAATTAGTCGTCGTCGAGGCTTGCCTCATCTTCGGAGGGGCGCATAATTATCGTCCTCGACCTCTCTTTCGGCAGCACGTAAATGCGGGCTTGCTTCTCCCTCCTCCTGCGCTGAGTCCTGCTGGAGGGGTTTTCTTCGACCTTGTCCGGTGTTATTATCTCCCGTGCCGGAATCACCGTTTTTTCTATGGCGGGATTTAGAGCGGCGCCGCTGACGTCGGCGCTTCGGTTGCTTCTTGGAGGGGTCATCCTCCGTTGTTCCGTCGCCGTTCCCATCTTTTGGGATGTCCACCATGTATATGTCGTATGACGAGGTGGCCTTCCAGTGCCCTGTAGGCGCTAGGTCTTGGTCGTCTCCGGCATCGTCGTCCATACCGTCGATGTCTTCGGAGTCGAAGTCTAGCATGTCGGTTAAATCATCGACAGTGGCTACAAAGTGGGTGGTGGGTGGGCGTTGAATTCCTTCGTCGTCCGTACCCCAACCTTCCTGGCCGTAGTCCGGCCATGGCTCTCCGGATAAAGAGAGAGACTTTAGTGAATTCAGGATGTCGCCAAAGGCGAGTCTTTGAAAGATGTCATGGCGATGAACTCCATGACCGGCGCCCAATCGGATTCAATTGGCGGTAGCGGGGGTTGAGTCCGGAAAGGAGTCCGGCACCCCGGAGTCGAGGTCTTCGCAAAGGACAAGGATAGAGTTCAGCTCAATCGCCGTAGAGATTGTAGCCCCGGAGGCAGTGTCCAACCACCCGTCTTTGATCGGGGAATCCGGCTCCGGATTAAGGGCCGGAGCAGATCTTTGGTGCGGCCTCGAGAGGCATTCGCTCTGTAGAGCTAGATCATGCCCATCGAGACGATCGCGGCACGCGCTTAGCTGCGGCTCGAATCCGTCGAAGATCAAGTCTCCGCGGATATCGGCCGTATAGTTCAAACTTCAAATCTGACCGATGGCGGGCGTAGCTTCGATCTGCTCCGGATGGCCAGCGAATTGGCCCGATGCAAAGCCGCCGAATCACGAAGATCTGTTCGGGAGAAAGGTCTCACCTGGACTGCGTCGTTGTTGATGATCGAAGGAGCCATCGGGCCTATCGGTGGCGACAGGAGGAACTCTCAATGAAAGCACCAATGTCGGTGTCAAAACCGGCGGATCTCGGGTAGGGGTCCCGAGCTGTGCGTCTAGGCGAATGGTAACAGGAGACAAGGGACACGATGTTTTACCCAGGTTGGGCCCTCTCGATGGAGGTAATACCCTACTCCTTCTTGATTAATATTGATGATATGGGTAGTACAAGAGTAGATCTACCACGAGATCAAGGAGGTTAAACCCTAGAAGCTAGCCTATGGTATGATTGTTGTTGTGTCCTACGGACTAAAACCCTCGGTTTATATAGACACCGGATAGGTTAGGGTTACACAGAGTCGGTTACAATGGTAGGAGATCTACATATCCGTATCGCCAAGCTTGCCTTCCACGCCAAGGAAAGTCCCATCTAGACACGGCACGAAGTCTTCAATCTTGTATCTTCATAGTCTTGGGGTCCGGCCGCGATGATAGTCCGGCTATCCGGACACCCCCTAGTCCAGGACTCCCTCAATTATCCTCATTGTTGCATAGAAGTATTATGTCCTTGATGCACCGCTAGGTGAAAAACCTATTGCAGGAGCAGATCTAGCTGGTCGGGAGACGACGAGGTGAGTACCCCATAGTCCAGGACACCGTCAGTAGCCCCCTGAACCGGTCTTCAAGTTGGGGACGCTCCTCGGTTCTTCGTCTTCGGTCTTGAAAATTGGTTCAAAAAATCTTCTC
Organism: Aegilops longissima; assembly: GCA_021605205.1. Taxonomy (NCBI): domain Eukaryota; kingdom Viridiplantae; phylum Streptophyta; class Magnoliopsida; order Poales; family Poaceae; genus Aegilops; species Aegilops longissima. The sequence goes on along the minus strand of CM038680.1, from coordinate 448,817,975 downwards.
AGCTTCTATCTTGAGGATCGCCGAATTGAATCCGAAGAGTTTACACGTCGGGTATCCGAGGAGCCCCTTTTAAGTTCTCGGCCTTTATCAATGCCTTGTTATTTTTTACGCCACATCTCGGGTTTGAAGTTGTTCCCGTGTGGGGGTGTCCTCTTGCATCCGAGCCCCAACACTGGACTACATTTGAGGTATCCTTTGCAGCCGAGCACCAACTCCAGAATGTATCCGAGCTCTAATGCCGGACTGCATCCGAGCTTCAACGCCGGACAATATCCGAGGTGTTAGATGACCTTGGCTTGAGAAAGTTTGACGGAGGTTCTCCGAGCTTAACGCTGAAAAGTTCTCTATGGAGCTAGCCGCTCATAGCCGAGCTTTTTGCCGGACTGCTTCTGAGGTGATGCACCACCTCGGGCTCGGGCTGATTGTTTATGGATTTTATTTCCGATTGATGCAATTTATTTACTGACAAGATACATAGCCAGTAGCCCTCAAGGTGTCTGTCGGCCTAAAATCTGATATGCACATTAGAGGAGATAGTGATCGGCGGACGGGCCCTTGAGAGAGGGTTTTGAGAAGCCACCGTAATATATTAGCTTGATACCGGATAAGTCCCCGATGGTAACTATTGTTGTCCGAAGACGCGTTTGCCCATAGTTTGGTCAAGCCGAACAATGAGCACTTTGAATTTTCTGTATTGAATAGGCAATGCAGATCAGGGGATCGATGTGCCCCTTTAATGTTTGTAAATGATAAGCCCGAAGCTCAGTAGCCCCCAAGCCTTAATGCGGGCACGGGAGGCCGAATTAAGGATCGATATCCGGAGTAAAATCACAAATTATGTGTAATGATTCTATGTATCCAAGTAGTCTACATCATTAATGCTCAGATCCGCATTGTACAAAAATTTGTTGACTGACCATCGGCTTCAACCTCTTCGGCCAGTAGCCTAGGAGTGTTTCCCTACTTTATACAGCCATTATAAGGGCAAAGATTTATGGAAAACAAGGCAATCCGGCCATACGGTTTTATAAACAAAGGTACACGGAGAGATATAAAACATCTTCCAAAGAAAATAATCCCGCTATTGGTTCCTTTCTTTGGGTTGTCATGCTGATCATGATCATGAAACCTCACCTCCGATCAATGTGAGAGGAAAATATTGAGGATTTAGTTCGGGGAAAGTTCCCGAACTCTATGGTATTAATGAACCAAAATTTTCACTTCTGTCATTGCCGACCAATTATATCCTTTAAGATCGCTAGCTTTCGGCTTCACCCAGTCTGACGTACTAACTCGGGTGACACGGTAGTAACAATCATAGAGGTGCTCCCTTTACCGCCTAGACGAACAATCGGGAACGTAGGGGTAAGCACAGGAGCCACCCAACCCAGCTTGGCCAAAATCTTAAGTCAAATTGATGCATATTTATGCCTTTATAACAATGACTGCGGAAGGCAACCCTCGTGTATTAAATACAAACGCTGATGATATGTTTATTTTGACTCCGTTGCGACCGTTTATTAGTTGAAAGTGGCCCATCGTCGGCTTCCACCCCATTGTAGATGCTACGCAGGGTGTTTTCGCAATAACAAAACAACCCTTAGCCGATGTCTCGGTGCCCGAAGGCGGTTGTGTTAGCGGAAATGAGGCAATTAGATATGCGGGCTTTATAACTTTCGCTTAGTCATGGGAGTTTAAAGTTGGGAGGCCAGTTACAAGCCCCCAGTTAGTGTTCGGTGACAGTCGAGGTTAAGCCGTAAACACTTTGGTCAATGTTATGAACGGACCATCATTTAACACAGGGTGACCTCTATCGATCTTATAGTTTAATACAGTCATCGGATCGCTGATCAGTTTACGCTTATTGTGGCAGTCAATTTTCGTCTTTCTCCACTGAGGCGCTTAACCATGCTAGCTGGAAGCACAATCGCAGTGGTTCTCCCTTTGCGCACCTAGCCGAACAAAGCAGAATGTAGAAGGCAAGCACAGGAGCCGGGCAACCCAACTATTGGCCGAAGACACAAGTCGAAACCGTTGCATATATAGCAATATCCGAGAATGTTTTTGCCTAATCTCTAAAGGTGCCCGGTGTTGCACTGCGAGACTTATGCTGGAAACACACAAATAGTTTAAAAGTGCCATAGGCTTGGAAAACCAAAAAAATTCAGTAAATACTTGACGTCCGAACTAGATCAAGTGTTCGGTGCTAATCCGAAAATTGGTCTTAGAAAAAAAATTGTGCTTATGTCGTGCTTTAACATGACACATCCTATCTCAAGACTTCAAGCGGGTCAGTCTACGGCTTCAACCCCCGAAGGCGGAGTACTTCTTGTTAGGCCAGTTTAGCAAACTAAACTCTAGCGGCTTTGAGAGAGAAATTAGGCTACCCGGCTATTGACCACACACTCGCGTCGAAAAAAGGAGTGATGGAAAAAAAGACTTTGCCACGACTAAGAAGAAGAACACTTATTATAAAACAGCTCACATAAATTTTAAGAGCCCCCAGTTAACATGGGCAAAGGGAGTTTCTTTTAAGAAACAACGTATGTGAGCATGGTCGAACCAAACACAAGTTAAAAATTTAAAACTTTGAGCATGAAAACAACTTAGCTGGTTAACGTGTTCGACATTGATGATGCGGTCCCAGCTTGATGCGAGACAAGGTCCCAGTCCCCAAGCCGGTCCTGAGGTGGCGGAGCGAAGAGCTCGGCACTCCGAAGTGGCGATATAGCATGGCCAATGTGGCGAGGTGGAACCCCCAGTCCGACCGAGGTGATGGAGCAGGCCGGCAGTATGACGCCGAAGTCCCCTGCGTGAGTTAATGAAAAGATGACGAAGCCCCCGGTCCAAGCGAGGTGATGTGGTACGTCGGTATACCGAGGTGACAGTGTTGCCCAACCCTGATCATTTACCGGTGCACGGAAAATAGTGCAAGCCGGAGATAATAGTAATAATAATAAATTTTAAAAAATCGTAGCATAATTAATAATTTATGCAAAGTGAGTAATAAAAGAAATATGGCCCGTGTGCCGGACACTTGATGAGGTAGATCTCTCTCAACGATGCCGAAGTGACCACGTGACGCAGTCGAAGTTGATTATCTACACATACAAAATAGTGCAGTCCAAAAATAAAAAAATCTTCTTCTTAACTGATATAAGTGAAGTAAAAAAATGAATAAATATGGCCTGGGCGACAAGGTCAGCCCGGCGGAGCGGCAATGCGTAAAAGCCGACACAGGGACGCGAGTCAAGGCGACACCACGACTTGGTCGACGCAAGGGGGACGATGACTTCGGCTTGCCGAGGTGTTAGCGCCGCCCAATCTAAATAGATTGCCTGCACACACAAAGTAGTGCAACCAAGAAATAATAATAATGAAAAAAATGTGCATAATTAATTTATGCGAAGTGAAAATGTTTGGTAAATATGGCCTGAGCGCTGAGGCTAGCTCAACGGCGCGACGGCGTTGTGGCACGGCTATGTCGACGAAGGTCGCCCTGCCCTGGTGACAGGAAGGAGCTGGTCGGACCGGCGCTAGGTACAAGTGTCGACAAAATATCTCTGCAAAAATAATGCAGTGCAAAACAACAGAACATATTCTATGTGCAATAATTTTAGGAGCTAACCAAATAGTTAGGAAAAATAAAACTTGTTCGTCGGCAGCGACGACCTTAGCGGACCAAAGCAAACGTACGAACTGATCCATACTGAACATGCTGCAAAAATAGTCCTCACTATACTTAGTAGTACTTTTGTTTTGCGTACTTGTCAGCAAAAGTAGTGAGAAACTGGGCGATCGACTAGGTAGATATTGAATAGAAAAAGGGCAAAAACAAATCTCTCTGTGGTGTACTACAATCGTGCCGAGCTCTGATCGGTGCACTGCCTCGCACTGTCTCTTGGACGCGCATGATTTCTTTGGTTGGATCATCCGCCGCCACCGCGTTGCTACGCATGTGTATGCCCGTCTAATCCCTTTGACGGAATGGCTCCATGAGAACCTGGTCAAGTGAAAGCTAGCTAGGCCACCATGTGATCACAACAATGATCAAGAAAAGGAATGCTTAATTAGTGACCTGGACAAATTAGTATGTAACCGGGCAAAAATAGTGATATACATCCACTAGACATCGAGAACCGTGCTAAAGTTTGTGAGGACTTTCCTTGCTAGTATTCAAGGGACGCTTTACTCTGTAGATGGATCGTCCCTGCTGAAGCGTAAAAGAATCTTCGGTGATCGCCAGCGGCCGCGTACGGAATATTGCATAATCTTTGTCAAGCCCCATCTGCGAATAAAAATTGCTCTAGACAGCTATATCAATTCGCAAAAAAGAGGAACAAATATAAGTGAAATTATAGCCCTAATTTGGAGTTAGTTGAGATCCCATCGATTTGTGATTATCTGCCGGCGTCACGCACAAGCGCCAGTAAAATACCTCTACAAAAATAATGCAGAACAAACCAACAAAAAATATTCCGCGTGTAGAAACATCTTGTGCAATAAGAAATCCTCAAAAAGACATCACCTGGCAAATTGCTCGGCGCGTGGCCGTACTACTGGTATTGGTACTGATAGATTTGACGTGAGGAATAGCTTGCGAGTCTGTGCGGGCTGGCCGATGGTTCTTGCAGTGGAGTTTTCATATGAAGCTGCCCTCAATTGTTTATGAAAAAACTAACGCCCACACGTGTGGCCGTTTGCACATCGCCCACACGCCTTCATTTCCACTCATTTTGCCACGTATGAATAGATGACATCAGCAAAAATCTTTTTCATTTTTGGCTTAAAAATGTTTTATCTCCTAATTAAAAATCGAATTAAAAATCCGTTTTCATCATTAAATCCGTCTCGTCGAGATATTCAAAACTAGACCCTATGTTGATATGTTTTGATAAAAACAATTGCCCAAAAGTTGCCATGATATTTATACTGTAGTTGCCATAGTGCTTACACTAAAGTTGCCATGTGGCAATTTTTGTTGGTAGAACATGGCAATTTTTGTTTTTTGATGATGGCAATTTCGGTACTTTGACCATCAAAATATTTTTTGTATAAACCATGGCAATTTGAAGTGCATTTATCAAGGCAATTTTAGTTTATGGTGCATGGCAAGTCTAGTTTCTTAATTCCCGTTTTGTAATATGTCAAAATTTACATTTAGACGTAGAAGAAAATAGCTGAAATATATCATGGCAATTCATGTGCAATAGACATGGCAACTTTTAGCCCAAAAAAATTTCGTCAAAATATGTTGATATGAGATCTAGTTTCAAAAATCTCGTCGCAAGGAATTTAATGGTGAAAACGGATCTTCAATCGGGTTTTTCATGTAAGAGAGAAAATATTTTAAAAACTGAAAATCCAAAAAGATTCTTACATGCATGCATGCGGTGACGTGGCGTAGTCTGTATGTTATAGGGCATGTGGGCGGGTTTAGGTCCCACCACACGTGTGTGTTAGCGTTATCCATTGTTTATCAAGCATTGGTAATCGCTCTCACGTACTAGTACTAATTGGGCGTACTAGCAGACAAGCCGCCATCACGTGAACCAGGGTAGGTTTGTGTTTTACAAGGCATTGCCATCCTCCATCTTGCTCATGCCTGTAGTGCTACTCGACCACAGCCGAATTCTCCATAGCCAGATCCAATCGATATTGAAGATCAATTTGGATGGACTGCCCAATGTTGCATACGTACGCCGTAATCCGAACTCCTTTTGGTCCGATCTGGTACAATCTGCCACCAAAAATTGCACGGACGAGCAGTAGTATATAACTGAAAGTATAATACCTGATTTGACGCTGGTTGAAGATTCCATCCCACCGCGACGAAAATCCAGCAGGCTCTCAATGAAAGCACCAATGTCGGTTCTCAATTCGGCATATCTCGTAGTAGGGGTCCTAAGCTAGGCGTCTTGAGCGATGGTAACACGGACACAAGATTTTACCCAGGTTCGGGCTCTCTCGAAGAGATAATACCCTACGTCCTGCTTTTGATTGTATTGATATGAGAATAGTACATACTACATGTATCTACCACGAGATTGTAGTAATGAATATGAGATGATCCATTGACTATCCTAGCCTCGGTTTATATAACACACCGAAGGCTTAGGGTTTCATGATAGTCATTGGCTTGAGCGTCAAGTCTTGTGGAGTCTTCCTTGTATGCGGCATGGGCTCGCGCAACCCGTTGTGCGCCATGATGCAGAGCCTTCACGTCCCATCGCCACCGACATCGACGTCTCCAACATCACCGAGGCCAGACTCGGCTCGAGGAGGACCGCCGGCGCCTGCTGGACCTGACCGAGACGCTCGCCGCCATGCAGCGTCTGCTGGACTCCGCTCAGCTGGAGCGCAACGTCGCGTATGGCTTCACGCCTGACGCGGACGAGCCAAGCCAGGTCGCCGACGTGTGAGCCCGGGGCGGCGCGATCGGCCGCACCTTCGGCGCCATCCCTCCCTTCTATGAGACTCCCGTGAAGAACATGCATGCTGCCCAGGCGGCCGCAGTTGGCCTGGATCAGCTCGTCGGCGAAGAGCTGAGAGATTCCCTGAAGTGGGTAAACGACCTCCTCAACGCGGCCAACGCGCAACAGGACCGCCTCAACCAACTCGCCAAGCCGGCGGGATCCGGCTCCATCCGCGCCAACGGCCCCGAGGACCAGAAGAAGACGACGTCTTCATGAAAGTGCAACTATCCCTAGGAGGTTTTGGTAATTCCTAAAAACATATAGCTCATTGAGCTAACATTATTCCAAGATAAATATTTCAGGAAAAGCTCAATGAATGGCATGGCATGGATGAGGAAAGTGGACCCCTTAAAATACTAAGGATAAAAGGATTGGCTCAAGCTCAAAGCTCAAGACTCTACATTTTATATTTTAGTGATACAAGATCACATTGAGTCTATAGGAAAAGCCAATAATATCAAGGAGGGATGAGGTGTTGCTTAATGACTTGCTTGCTCAAAGTGCTTAGTGATATGCTCCAAAACCCTCAACGACTTTCTCACATCCACATATGACCTAAACCAAAAGTCAAACTCGCCCCACCGATTCTTTCTATCCGCGCCACCGAGTTGGATGTCATAGCCACTGCCACAAACCCTAGGCAAATCGGTCTCACCAATAGGGATCTCGGTCTCACCGAGATGGGATTATAATCTCTCTCTTTCCTTCGTAAGTTTGGTCCCACGAGATGAGCGTCAGTCCCCAGAGATTGCAATGTAAACTCTCTTTCCTTTTAAATAGCGTTTGGTCCCACGAAATGAGCGACTCGGTCCCACCAAGTTTACCTGACCAACTCTCTGGTTAGCTTATTACCAAAATCGGTCCCACCGAGTTTGGGTAATCGGTCTCACCGAGATTACGTTATGCCCTAACCCTAACCATATCAGTTCTCAGGAGTTGGAGAGGGGCTTTGGTCTGCAGCCTGTTTCTGCTGCTGAGGAGCAGTTTTCTTTCTCTGCTCCTGCCCCAAAGACGAAGCGAGTGACCAAACATGGTCGTGCTCCCATTGTAGACTCTGACCTGCACCGTTGCACTCGTAGCTCTGTTAAGAGGGATGGTTTTAAGCCTGTGCTGCAAGCCCTGCCAATGACGGAGCCCAAGAAGAAGAAGCCTCGTTCAAAACCCTTTGCGGATGATGATCATGTTCCAAGATCGACTCCAGTGCCTCCTCCAACGCCTATTATTCACATTCAGCAAATTGGAGCTGACCTGGGTATTGCTGCTGACAAGCTTACTGCGGATGCGCTTATGGCGGATCCTTCCTCTGCTAAGGGCAATTCGTCGGATGTTTAGTCCGGGTTATGATTGCGGGGTGTGGTCGACCCATAACCAGACTATGTATCGTAGGTTTATTTTATGTCTCTTTTGTTGGGGAGTTGTTGATGATCGTTTTCAAGGCATGTTTACTTTGTTCGGCTATGTAGCCGGTTTGAACTGTGGCCTGTGCTGCCTGCTACGCGGGCATCCTCCTAATATCTGTAAGCCATGTGTTTTATGGATCCTCGATCTGCTAGAAGTTGGCGTGTAATGTGTTGGAACGTTCGAGGTCTTAATTCTTATGATCGCCAACGTGCTGTTCATAATAAGGTGGAGGAAAGCATGGCGTCTGTGGTATGTCTACAAGAGACAAAAATGGAGTGTATTGATTCCATGTCTGTCCGAAAATTTTGCCCCTGTCGTTTTGACTCGTTCGTTTTCAGTCCTTCGGTTGGGGCCTCGGGTGGCATAGTTGTGCTGTGGAACTCCTCTGTTCTCTCTGGTCGGTTAATGGAGGTGAAGCATTTTGGTATTGTTGTCCAATTCACTTCCAAGCATAATAATGAAATTTGGACGTTGGTCAATGTCTATGGGCCATGCAGAGGCCAAGCTAGAGATGACTTTGTGGACTGGCTCTACCATCTTTCCATACCTGACTCTGCTAATTGGCTGGTACTTGGGGATTTTAATTTTATTAGATCAACTGAGAACAGAAATCTCCCTGGGGGAGATGCTAATGATATTTTTATCTTTAATGAGATTATTGGGTATCTTGGTCTGCTTGAATTACCTATTAAGGGAAGATCTTTCACTTGGTCAAATATGCAAGATAATCCTCTTCTTGAGCAGCTTGACTGGTTTTTTACCTCTGCGAATTGGATTTCCTGTTACCCTTTCACTCAGGTATTGCCACTTGCAAGGACTGCTTCAGATCATGTGCCTTGTGTGGTGGCAATCAACACCTCTATTCCCAAATGCAATATCTTTTGTTTTGAGAATTATTGGGTGGAGTTGCAGGGTTTTCTTGATTGTGTGTCTGCCTCTTGGTCTTCTACTATAAACAAAGCACACATTACTGCAATTATTGCTGCTAAGTTCAAATCCTTGAGGAGAGATCTCAAGAGTTGGCATATGAATGTCTCCAAAATGAAGATTTTAATTGCTAAATGCAACAGAGTGGTTCTCATTTTGGATTGTTTGGAGGAGTTGAGGCCCCTATTCAGGCATGAATTCAACTTCAGAAATCTTGTTAAGCTGCACCTGGAGCATCTCCTACACCTACAGTATCTATATTGGAGGAAAAGGTGTACTATTAGATCCATTAAAGTGGGGGAGGAGAACACTAAATTTTTCCATGCCTTGGGTTCTGAAAGATATAGGCATAACTCCATTGCTTCTTTAAAGCTGGAGGATGGCTCTGTGGTGTCTGATCATGAGCAAATGGCTGCTGCTCTATGGCTTAATTTCAAGAACAGAATGGGCACTAGTCATGGGATTGAAATGTGTTTTGATCTCCCCTCTATTTTGGATAGGGTGGAGGGTTTGGATTCCTTGACTAAAGTGTTCTCCAAGGAGGAGATGGATAACACTGTTAAGAACATGCCTATTGATAAGTCACCCGGCCCTGATGGATTTAATGGCTTGTTTTTTTCAAAAAGTGTTGGCATATAATCAGTAAGGAATTCTATGCTTTGGCAGCTGCTTTTCATGAAGGGACTGCTAATCTTGAGAATATCAACTATTCATACATTACTCTGGTACCAAAGAAGAGGTCTCCTGAATCTGTCAATGACTTTAGACCTATCTCTCTTACTGGTATGGGGGTTAAGTTTCTTTCAAAGATGGTTGCAAACAGGCTTCAGTTGGATATCATGAGATGTTTGCACAAAAATCAATATGGTTTTATCAAGTCAAGAACAATCCAGGACTGTGTGGCTTGGACACTTGAATACTTGCATCAATGCCACCAGTCTAAAAGGCCTATTGTTATTCTTAAGTTAGACTTTGAGAAAGCTTTTGATTCAATTGAGCATGAGCCTATATTTCAGATTTTGAGACACAAAGGTTTCAATGACAAATGGATTTCCTGGGTTAAGCAGATTCTTGCTTCTGGTACTTCTTCTGTTTTGCTTAATGGAGTACCTGGTAAGCAATTTACCTGCATGAAAGGTGTTAGGCAGGGTGACCCTCTCTCTCCACTCCTGTTTGCAATTGCTGCTGATTTGTTGCAATCAGTTGTGAATGATATGTTTCTTAAGGGACTTTTGGAGCTTCCCATTCCCTGTCATGACAAGGACTACCCCATTATTCAGTATGCTGATGACACCCTAATTATATTGCCTGCTGAGGAATCTCAATTGGTTGCTTTGAAGAAGATGTTACTTCAGTTTTCCAAGTCCACTGGGTTGCATGTCAACTATCATAAGTCTTCTATGCTTCCTATTAATGTTGATCCGGTCTGAGATAGCTAGGCTGGCTTGGTCTTTGGTTGTGTGGTTGGCTCTTTGCCTTTTACCTATCTTGGGCTACTGTGGGAATCAACAAACCCAAGATTCTAGACTTAATGCCTTTGGTGGATAGTATGGAGAGGAAACTTTCTGTAAGCTCCTCCTTCCTTGCTCATGGAGGAAGGCTACAGTACTTGATCTCTGCTCTCTCTTCTGTTCCTATTTTTTTCCTCTGCAGTTTGGACCTGCCTCCTGGTATTTTAAAGCAACTGGAGAGAATTCAGAGGCAGTGCCTTTGGAGAAGGTATGGACAGGAGTCTGGTCAGGCTTTGGCTTCTTGGAGCTTGGTCTGCAGACCAAAGAATAAAGGTGGGCTGGGTATTTTGAATTTGGGGCTGCAGAATGAAGCCCTTCTCCTCAAACATGTTAGTAAGTTCTACAATAAAGTTGATGTTCCCTGGGTGCATTTGATTTGGAATACTTACTATCATTGTAGAGTCCCTCATGCCACAACCATTTGTGGTTCCTTCTGGTGGAGGGATATTTGCAAGTTAATGGATAAGTTCAGGATGGTCTGTGTTGTGCATGTTCATAGGGGTGACACAGTTACATTACGGTACGATTATTGGTCTTTGGGAGATTCGGTGTACCACTTGATCAAAGATTTGCAAGACTATTCTCCTTTGTCATTGACCCTCTTATTTCTGCTGCTGAGGTTTTTGACATGTCTGAGCTCACTCCTTTATTTCATTTACCACTCTCTGAGAGAGCTTTTGGTGAGTTGCAGTCATTGCAATCCTTGCTTGGAAATTCAAATCTTAATCACCAGTTGAATGATGTTTGGGTTTGGAAAGAGGATGGAAAGGATTACTCTGCCAAGAAATATAATACCTTCTTGCATAAGCATATTGTGTCAAACCCAATATTGTCCTGGATTTGGGCTAGTTGTTGCACCTTGAGGATCAAGTTCTTTGCTTGGATGTTGATCATGGATCGGCTGAATACACAAGATATCTTTGGAGAGAAAGCCTTTGGAATGTTTCGAATCAAATTTGTGTGTGTTGTGTCCCACGCACACCAAGGAGGACAGGGATCATCTTTTCTTCCAGTGTAACTTTAGTTGCAGGGTCTGGAACTACCTTCAAATCAGTTGGCCTGCTGGAGATGACATGACTGCCATTGCTTATCAAGCTAGAAGGGACTTTGCAAGGCCTTTCTTCTCTGAAGTGGTTTTTCTAGCTTGCTGGAATATCTGGAATGTTAGAAATGACAGGGTTTTCAGGAATATCAAACCATCTTTTCGTAGGTGGAGAGCTACATTTATTTTGGACGTTTCTCTTTTAGTTCATAGGATTAAACCTAAATTCAAAGATGATCTGATTAGATGGATCTCTTTTTTGCCTCCATGAGGTTAGCTTTTTCACCTTGCCTTTTCTCTTTTAGGGTCTCCCTGACCTTGTAATTACTGCACATATGTATTTTGTTTGGGAGTAATAAAATTGCTGTGGGGCCTAAGCCCTACAGTCTCAGGTAAAAAAAACATATCGGTCCTACCGAGTTGCATGTCGGTCCCATCGAAAATCCTAACGGTCATTAGATTTGCTGAATCGGTCCGACCGAGTTTCTCAATTCAGTCCCACCGAGATTGGTAAGTCATGTGTAACGGTTAGATTTTGTGTGGAGGCTATATATACCCCTCCACCCACTCTTCATTTGTGGAGAGAGCCATCAGAACGAACCTACACTTCCAACCTACATTTTCTGAGAGAGAACCACCTACCCTTGTGTTGAGGCCAAGATATTTAATTCCTACCATATGAATATAGATCTCTAGCCTTCCCAAGTTGCTTTCCACTCAAATCTTCTTTCCACAAAATCCAAATCCTGTGAGAGAGAGAGTTGAGTGTTGGGGAGACTATCATTTGAAGCACAAGAGCAAGGAGTTCATCATCAACACACCATTTGTTACTTCTTGGAGAGTGGTGTCTCCTAGATTGGCTAGGTGTCACTTGGGAGCCTCCGACAAGATTGTAGATTTGAACTAAGGAGTTTGTAAGGGCAAGGAGATCGCCTACTTCGTGAAGATCTACCACTAGTGGGGCAAGTCCTTCGTGGGCGACGGCCATGGTGGGATAGACAAGGTTGCTTATTCGTGGACCCTTCGTGGGTGGAGCCCTCCGTGGACTCGCGCAACCATTACCCTTCGTGTGTTGAAGTCTCCATCAACGTGGATGTACGATAGCACCACCTATCGGAACCACGACAAAAACATACGTGTCTCCAATTGCGTTTGAATTCTCCAAACCCTTCCCTTTACATTCTTGCAAGTTGCATGCTTTACTTTCCGCTGCTCATATACTCTTTTCATGGTTGCTTGAATTGTGTTAAGATTGCTTGACTTGTGCTAAGATAGCTAAAATCTGTCAAAGACTAAAATTGGGAAAAGGATAAGTTTTTATTTGGTCAAGTAGTCTAATCACCCCACTCTAGACATACTTTCGATCCTACAAGTGGTATCAGAGCTTTGGTCTCCATTTGCTTTGATTTCCATAGCTTTTGGTGGTCATAGCCTTGGTTTCACAACCTAGGTGAGTATGGCGTCTAGCAAGGGAAATTATCACCGTAGAGGTCCTTACTTTGATGGTACTAATTTTGCTAGTTGGAAGCATAAGATGAAAATGCATATTCTTGGACATAACCCCGCCGTTTGGGCTATTGTGTGTATTGGCTTGCAAGGTGAATTCTTTGATGGGAGAGAACCGAACCATGAAGCTAGCGCGGAAGAGTTGAAGATATTGCAATACAACGCTCAAGCTTGTGATATCCTCTTCAACGGATTGTGCCCCGAAGAATTCAACAAAATCAGCGCCTTGAGAATGCAAAGGAAATTTGGGATACTTTGATTGATATGCATGAAGGTACCGACTCTGTCAAGGAATCCAAGTTGGATGTGCTTCAAAGTCAACTTGACAATTTCAAAATGAAGGATGGTGAAGGTGTCGCTGAAATGTACTCTAGGCTTGCTCTTATCACAAATGAGATTGCCGGCTTAGGAAGTGAAGAGATGACCGACAGATTCATCATCAAGAAGATCCTAAGAGCCTTGGATGGAAAATATGATACCGTGTGCACATTGATCCAAATGATGCCCAATTACAAAGATCTCAAGCCAACGGAAGTCATTGGAAGAATAGTTGCTCATGAGATGTCACTCAAGGATAAGGAGGAACTTCACAACAAATCAAGTGGTGCTTACAAAGCCTCATGTGAAGCCCCCACATCATCAAGTGAGAAACAAACCTTCAATGAAGAATTGAGCTTAATGGTGAAGAACTTCAACAAATTCTACAAGAGTAGAAGCAAAGAGAGAAGATCCAAGTCAGGGTCCTAAAATGACAAAAGATCTTCTAGTCGAGAGCATAATTGCTACAATTGTGGAAGACCCGGACACTATTCCAGTGAGTGTACGGCACCCTACAAAAGAAGAGAAGATTCTCCAAAAAGAAGAAGTAGAAGAGAAGAATCACCACCAAGAGAGAGAAGGAGTAGAGATGATCATTATGAAAGACGACCCTCACGGAGAAGCAAGGATTCGGAAAGGAAGGACAAGTCATCAAGGAGCTACACAAAACGAAGACATCAAGCTCATGTTGGTGAATGGGTATCCGGCTCCGACTCCGAAAATCACTCCGAGAGAAGCTATCACTCCGACTCCGAATATACTCAAGATGAAGGTGTTTCCGGTCTAGCACTTGTGTCAACCAACTCCTACGACATATTTGATTCACCAAATGAAGGAATTGGAAGATGTTTCATGGCCAAAGGTCCAAAGGTAACACACCCCGAGTATGTTGATTTCAATAGTGATGAAGATGACTTGTTAGGTGATGATGATTTACTTGTTGACAACTCTAGTGATGAATACTATGATGAAACGTCAAATAATCATGCTAATCAAGATAAAACGAATGACAATGATAAGGAGAAGATTGAGCTTCTAACTAAAGAACTAAACACTCTTAAGTTAGCTCATGAAACTATTTTAGGAGATCATCGAGAACTTTTAAGGACTCATGAGAAGTTATGCTTTGAAAAGCTCAACCTTGAGCAAGAGCATGAGTTCTTAACGGCAATCAATGATGATCTTCGCAAGAAAAGTTCTTCTTACATTGCCAAGTGTTTACTCTTATCTACTTACATGCCTCAAGTCAAGTCTAGTAACAAGAACAAGAAGGATTCTTCCTCTAGTAGTAACAATAATCAGCTAAATCCAACGTTGTTGCTTCTAGTAGTTCTCTTGATTCCACTAATGATTCTCTTAGCCAAGTTACACTTGAGCAAGAAAATAGCTTATTGAAGGGAATTATAGAAAGGTGTTTACAAGAGCCTTGCGGGAGTAAGCAATTTGAGGAAATTGTGCATAAGCAAGGAAGGCTTAGGAAGAATCAAGGTGTTGGTTTTGAACGAAAGTTCAATGCCCAATGGAGTTGAGTGGGAAGAAGATCAATACCCCAAGACGAAGTTTGTTCCCCAACAAGAGAAGTATGAGACCACTTCTTTCAAAGGGACACAAGCTCAAGATGATCTTCCACCACAAGACCACAAGCAAAAAAGGCAAGAACAAGCTTCAATAAGAAATTGATGCATTTGAAGAAGCTCCTAAGGCCTTGGTCAAGTGGGTTCCCAAGACTACATCAAGTTCCACTTCATCAAGTACGACTACAACTCCGAGGATTCTCATCAAGATGATGTGGATCCCGAAGAAGAAGAACTAGAGAGTTCTTGAGGGTGACTCCGCCAACATATTTCACTCATATCATTTTGGCAAGGACAAGTGCAATCAACTTCCACATCTTGCACTAGTTTAAGGAGTCACAAACCCTCTTGTTGGTAAGACAAGGGACAAGGTAACCTAATGCTCTCATAGAGATTATCTTGTGTGTGCATCACTCTATGTCTATGGATATCCTTGTTTGTTCCTTATGGGACTAACCCGTGTAGGTATTGAAAGTGCAACTCACTCCAAAGGATTGCTCCAAATGATCTACATCAACATTGAGCATCCACATCTTCAACACCTACATGAAGTCATCATCGACAAAACCCAAGGTTAGTTTATCCCTCTAAGGGGGGATCTCACATCTAGGGGGAGCTTTAATCTAAGAATTGAGCTAAAGCAACTCTAATGGTGTGAACACAACAATGCATTATGTAAAAGTGGTAACCCCACTTGAGCTTAAACGATGAGTATGACCTATGATCAAATGTTCTCATTTGAATCCTAAGTCAACATGCTCATATATAGATGACCTAGTCATCGCCAATTGCTTGATAGATGCTAGAATTGGTTGTGCATGCTTTGCCACATATTTCATTTGCCATTTTATTGTGTGAGCATGTTGGTTGCATATTTTACTCATTCGAGGACATCCACTTGTTGTTTTGATTGATTGTTTTCTTTTTCTTTTGCCAAGTGGATGGACAAGAATGCCTAAGAACCTTCTCTAGCTATCTATGCTCTTCTCGTCTCAAACTCTATTCATGCTACATCACAAAATTTGATCAAGTCAGATTCGAACCACTCTGTGTGAGGAGCACTCGGAGTCCCCGATTCGTCATAGACTTAAACTTCCAAAACTTCTTTCTGCGTTTCGGTCTGACCGATTCATCGATTTCGGTCATACTGAGATCACTAAGTCGATCTAGGTTTTCAATCTCGGTGCAACCAATTTGAACTTTTCAGTCACACCGAGTTGCTTTAACTACTTGCAGTTATGCATCTCGGTGCCACTGAGTTGTTCCACTCGGTCACACCGACAGGATCGGGCTATATATACCCACGGGCAAAATTTTGGAAATTTTCTCCGAACTCTTTCGCCCGCGCTCAGCCCGCTCTGCCTCCAGGGTCTCCGAATCGTCCTCCTCGTCGCCAACTGCCTCCTGCCGCCGGTCTCTGCCGCCGTCAATGGGAATCATCCCCGCCGTTGCCGTTGTAGCGAGTTCATCGCCGAACTAGGGTATGAACTTGATCACTGTGCTATCCTTATCTGATTCCTAGCACATTGTGTTCGCCATGAATCTTGCCACGATTGAAACTGTCCTATCCAGTCAAAACACTCCGTAGATTAGAGATGAATTGAAAATTTAGGGTTAGGTTTCCGCCGAAACCATCTCGGACCAACCGAGTTGTGGAACTCGGTACCACCGATTCAGCTAAGGCCATTGCACATGTAACTCTCGGTCTGACCGAGAATTGCAAATCGGTGTGACCGAGTTCAGGACTTTGTGAAACCCTAGCAGTCTCGGTGCCACCGAACAGTGAATCGGTCTGACCGAGTTCTCTAGTTTAGGTTCCAAAAGCTGCTTCGGTATCACCGAGTTTACAAATCGGTAGATCCGAAATGCTTTATGTGGAAAACTAAAACTAAGTTTTTGACTCATTCTTTTGCAAAAAAACCTCTGTATTTTGTGATGCTCATCCACTCTATCTCATCTATATCTACTCACAGGGTCTATTGTCAGTGATTGCAATATGTCCGATCAAAGTGACAGCCGAGCAGGGAAGAGGAGCAGGTTCACATGAGTGAGGGCACTAGTCCCTCTAGCAGCTATGATGAGGGCAGCAGGAGCACCCAAGCAACCTACCCAAAGCTGCCACCGGGGCAGAAGAAGAGAACCTCGAGAATCTGAGGATGAAGACTATGTGGCGATTAAGGATGAGGCCATTTCAAGAAGAAGGTGCTCAAGAAAGAATATGGCTCATTTGCAAACAACTAAGCCGGTCGAAGACAAAAGGCCAGCAGGAAGACAAGCCATGTCTAAAGCCAGAACCTCCACTCAAGCATCTCTGGAAGCTGAACCCAAAGAGGATGCTGCAGAAGGGAAGAAGAGGAAGGAAAGGGTCAAGAAGACCATGGCTAGAGTAATTGGAAAGCCTTCCATGATGGAAGAGGAGGAAGAAGAAGAGGATGTTGCACCAGCACCCAAAGCTCAGAAGCTTATGGGTGATGCCATTAGGTCAGGGGCTGCTTCATCAAAGCCCAAAGTAGCACCCAAGGCTGCCTCCAAACCCAAGAAAGCACCCAAGAGGAGTACCAGGAACATTCCAGCTACTGAGAAGAACAAGGCCCCAGTGCCTGAAACTGTTGCTGAAGAAGAAGATGATGAGACACATGTTTTGAGAAAATTGAAGCCTAAAATTCCAGATCATAATGATGCCCATCCTGTATCTGAGAACATGAAGATCAAGAAGGACTCTGGATTGAGGCTATGGAGAGAGTCAGATCCATATGCCACTAGAAGGAGAACTGTTGTAGACTACAGGTTCCACACAAAGGAACAACAGGACTTCTATGAGACAATTCTGCTGGACAAGAAGCTAATAGTGTGTGACATGAGATGGGTCAACTGGGAATACATCAAGGAGAATGAAGAACACTATCCTGGTGTGTATGGCAGCTTCAATGCTTGTTGAGTGGCAGACTTTGTTGGGCAGAAGCTCACAAAGTGGAATGATGAGCTAATAATGCAATTCTACTCCACAACACACTTCTATCCAGATGGCAGGATAGTATGGATGTCTGAAGGTACTAGGTACCAATCATCAATTGAAGAATGGGCTAATCTGATCAATGCACCTAAGGAGGAAGAGGATGACTTGGATGTCTATGCCAAGAAGAAGATGGATCACAACACTATGGCACATATGTACAACGAGATACCGGATGCTGCTATAGAATGACACAAGTTTGGATCAGTACATTACATTCTGTCAGGACTGCCAACCATTAAATGGATCCTCAGGCACACTCTCTTGCCCAAGTCAGGTGATCACAACATGACCAGAGGCCATGCAATAAATCTGCTACACTTATTTGATGTGCCACAAAAGTTCAAGGTCATGAGTCTTATAGTTGAAACTATCAAGAGGACAGCTGTTGACCAAAAGAGAAGTTGTGGGTATGCCCCACAGATCCAGGAGTTGATTAACTCCAAGATGGGCACTGGCACATACTTGTTGGACAAGGAGCACATGCCTATCTATCCAGACTTTGAGGACAACCAAGTGGTTATGATTGAAGATGAACCATCTTCTGTGCAAGCTCAAGCGAAGAAGGAGAAGGCAAGGACTGAGAAGGCTGCCAAGATGCCAACAATGGAAGAGGCGTCTAAGTACTTCTTGAAGGGCAAACATGATCAACTTGGCTACTTGATTGCATCCACTCTGAGGATTGAGAAGGGGCTGGCCACCTTGACTCAAAACTAGGAGAGCCTGGAGAGGATCATGGAGCAGAAGTTCTATGACATGGATGTGAAGGTAACAGAGATCCAGTCTGTTGTTGAGCAACTTCAGGATGATATGCAGGAGAGGAAGGGCAAGGCAACCACTAAGGCATTTGCCAGAGTGCCTAGTGCTCAGAGGTCAGCTGCGGTGCGAGTGATGACACGAGCCACTTCATACGCACGATTCTGACTTCAGTGTCACCAGCTCCAGCACCTACTCCACCAGCTCCATCTACATCAACTGATGCCTTCGTCCTTGGCGTTCTGTCTGCACCACCACCTGAAGATCAAGCATGAGAGACGATTTAGTGCTATGCATTTTCTATGAACTTTTTGGTAACTTGTTGCCAAAGGGGGAGAAAAATGTACAGATCATAGGCTTCGAGAGAGAGTGTTGCTTTTTATTCTCTCTTGCTTTGGTGGTTGAATTTTATTTGCTTGTTTGAGATACTTTTTGTCTGTGTGATACTTGGATGATCATGTGTTTGATCATATGCTACATTAATGCTTATTAGATGACATTATCCTTTTATCTCTATATGATCATTCACTTTGCTTGGTGATGAGTGCATGTATTCTATTGTTATCATTTTGAGCGCTCCACCAAGATGTATGTGACATGGAAGAGTAACCCATGAGCCTAACCCTTTGTGCATTTGCAGTCCAAAGCAAATCTTAAACTATGCACAAATTTAGGGGGAGCTCTCGCTTTTCACATACTTCTCAAAGCGACAATGTTTTTCACTCTTATTATCATTTATTGAAGCTTTGATCTATATGTTGTCATCAATTACCAAAAAGGGGGAGATTGAAAGTGCAACTATCCCTAGGAGGTTTTGGTAATTCCTAACAACATATAGCTCATTGAGCTAACATTATTCCAAGATAAATATTTCAGGAAAAGCTCAATGAATGGCATGGCATGGATGAGGAAAGTGGACCCCTCAAAATACTAAGGATAAAAGGATTGGCTCAAGCTCAAAGCTCAAGACTCTACATTTTATATTTTAGTGATCCAAGATCACATTGAGTCTATAGGAAAAGCTAATACTATCAAGGAGGGATGAGGTGTTGCTTAATGGCTTGCTTGCTCAGAGTGCTTAGTGATATGCTCCAAAACCCTCAACGACTTTCTCACATCCACATATGACCTAAACCAAAAGTCAAACTCGGCCCCACCGATTCTTTCTATCCGGCGCCACCGAGTTCAGATGTCATTGCCACTGCCACAAACCCTAGGAAAATCAGTCTCACCAATAGGGATCTCGGTCTCACCGAGATGGGATTGTAATCTCTCTCTTTCCCTTCGTAACGTCTCGGTCCCACCGAGATGAGCAATCGGTCTCACCGAGATTGCAATGTAAACTCTATGTTTCCTTTTCATAACGTTTCGGTCCCACCGAAATGAGCGAATCGATCCCACCGAGTTTACGTGACCAACTCTCTGGTTAGCTTATTACCAAAATCGGTCCCACCGAGTTTGGGTAATCGGTCTCACCGAGATTACGTTATGCCCAAACCCAAACCATATCGGTCCTACCGAGTTGCATGTCGGTCCCGCCGAAAATCCTACCGGTCACTAGATTTGCTGAATCGGTCCGACCGAGTTTCTCAATTCGGTCCCACCGAGATTGGTAAGTTGTGTGTAATGGTTAGATTTTGTGTGGAGGCTATATATACCCCTCCACCCACTCTTCATTTGTGGATAGAGCCATCAGAACAAACCTACAATTCCAACCTACATTTTCTGAGAGAGAACCACCTACCCTTGTGTTGAGGCCAAGATATTCCATTCCTACCATATGAATCTTGATCTCTAGCCTTCCCAAGTTGCTTTCCACTCAAATCTTCTTTCCACCAAATCCAAATCCTATGAGAGAGAGTTGAGTGTTGGAGAGACTATCATTTGAAGCACAAGAGCAAGGAGTTCATCATCAACACGCCATTTGTTACTTCTTGGAGAGTGGTGTCTCCTAGAATGGCTAGGTGTCACTTGGGAGCCTCCGACAAGATTGTGGAGTTGAACCAAGGAGTTTGTAAGGGCAAGGAGATCGCCTCCTTCGTGAAGATCTACCCCTAGTGAGGCAAGTCCTTCGTGGGCGACGGCCATGGTGGGATAGACAAGGTTGCTTCTTCGTGGACCCTTTGTGGGTGGAGCCCTCCGTGGACTTGGGCAACCGTTAACCTTCGTGGGTTGAAGTCTCCATCAACGTGGATGTACGATAGCACCACCTCTCGAAACCACGACAAAAACATCCATGTATCCAATTGCGTTTGAATTCTCCAAACCCTTCCCTTTACATTCTTGCAAGTTGCATGCTTTACTTTCCGCTGCTCATATACTCTTTGCATGCTTGCTTGAATTGTGTTAAGATTGCTTGACTTGTGCTAAGATAGCTAAAATCTACCAAAGACTAAAATTGGGAAAAGGATAAGTTTTTATTTGGCAAGTAGTCTAATCATCCCCCCTCTAGACATACTTTCGATCCTACACTTCACCACCCGGCGAGGTGCACTTCGGCCGCTCCCAGACCCGGTGCAACCCCGCCCCGACGACTGCCGGCGGCTTGGGCGACGAGCCGGCCCTGGAAGACTGGTGCCAGGGTGACCCTTCCCTGTAACCCGGCCGACATCCGGATTCGGTCGACCCGGCCACCCATGGCGCGGTCGCCACCCGGCTAGGCCCGCGAGCCATCGACGACGCCTACGCTCGCCACCGCCTCGACCAACTCGCCCTCTCCCTGCAAGTGGAGGAAAGGGGCGCTGTCGGGCCGGCGTGCTTCGGCCCGCGCATCCGGGAAGAGCCTTTCCCTAAAGGGTTCACTCTCCCCTGCGAGACCCCCAAGTACAACGGCACCGTCAAGCCGGAGGACTGGCTCACCGACTACACCACCGCCATTCGCATTGCGGGCGGCAACCACCGGCTCTCCGTGCGCTACACACCGCTCATGCTCTAGGCGTCAGCCCGCACATGGCTGAACAGCCTACTGGTGGGCAGCATCAACACGTGGGTCGATTTAACTTTACCGGGACCTACCGGCGACCCAGCCATCCCAGCCAGCTCGCCATGTGCGTGCAGGGGCCGACGGAAACTGGGCGAGAGTACCTCGCATGCTGGACCGAGCTCAGGAACAGTAGCGAGGGCGTCCACGAAGTCCAAGCAATCTAGTACTTCGTCAACGGGTGCCGAGATGGCACCCTCCTCAAGCACAAGCTCTTGCGCTCCGAGCCGGCCACCATGGCCGCGCTCATGGTGACGGCGGACAAGTACGCCAACGCCGACTCCGCCATGAAGATCCAGGTGGCGCTGGATGAAGCCGGCAAGGCGAGGCCGGTTCCCCCTCTGAAGCCGTCCGGCGAAGGTAGCCGGCAGCAGCACAACCAGCAGAACAACACGTGCAAGGCCGACCAGCAGGCCCAGCGCTACGACAACCGGCTCGTCGCGGCCATCGAGCCGGCGCCCGTGACCGACCCGGCCGCCAAACGCCGGCAGACCGACAAGACGGCATGGCAAGCCGCCATGAGTTTTGAGGAGATGCTCGACGCTCCCTGTAAGCACCACAACGGCGCGAGGCCGTCCACACACATGCTTCGACAGTGCGCCATCATCAAGCGCATCATGAGGGTCGACATCCCACCTCATCCGGCCCCGGCTCCGGGAGCGGGGCAACCACCTCCGCCTCCTCCACCGCCCCCGACTGGCGGCACGATGCATGATGACGTCTACCCTGCCCAAAAGCGACCTACGTCGTCTTCACCAGCCTCAGTGATGACAAGCGTAGCTAGTGGCTGCTCCACCAGGAGGTGAACACCGTCATCCCAGCCAAGCCAGAATTCATGCACTAGTCGGAGCGCCGGTCACATGGACTCGGGAGGACCACCCGGCTGTCATGACGAACCCGGGTGGCTCAGCCCTCGTCCTGAACCCCACCATCGTCGTGCCTCGGCGTACGTGCAAGTTCTCCCGGGTTCTCATCGACGGCAGTAGCAGCATCAACATCCTCTACCGCGACACCATGACCAAGCTCGGCCTCGAGGCCAAAGACCTAGAGCCGACCCGGAGGGTCTTCCACGGCATCGTGCCCGGCCTATCCTACTCCCCGATCTACCGGATCCGGCTTGACATCCTGTTCGGCACCAGTGACCACTTCTGATGCGAGCCGCTCTGGTTCGAGGTGGTGGACCTGTCCAGCACGTATCATGCGCTGCTGGGCCAGCCCGCGCTCGCCAAGTTCATGGCGGTCCCCCACTACGCCTATCTAAAGATGAAGCTGCCAGGTCCGAAGGGCCTCATCACCATCACCGGCGATTACCGCAAGTCCCTGGAATGCGCCCGAGACGGTGCCAAACTGGCCAAGTCGCTGGTCATAGGCGAGGAGCGGCGCCAGCTTGACCGGATCGTCGCCCTGGCCGGCGAGATGCGGGGCGCGCCGGTTCCGGCCGAGGAGCCGGCCGACGAGGCCTCATTCAAGACCTCCAAGGAAACCAAGAAAGTGAAGCTGAACCCGGAAGACCCCAGCTGCAACAAGTACGTCATCGTGGGCACCCGCCTCGACAGCAAATAGGAAGGCGAGCTCGTCGACTTCCTCCGTTAGAATCGGGATATTTTCGCATGGACTTCCAAGGACATGCCGGGTATCCCGAGGAAGTACACCAAGCACAAACTCAACGTCTGCAAGGACGCCAAACCTATCCGCCAACCCCTACGACGTTTCTCTGAGGAGAAGAGAAGAACCATTGGTGAAGAGGTTGCCAAGCTTTTGGCGGCCGGCTTCATCATGGAAGTGTTTCACCCCGAGTGGCTGGCCAACCCAGTCCTCGTCCTGAAGAAGAACAAGACCTGGAGCATGTGCATCCACTACACCGGCCTGAACAAGGCATGCCCGAAGGATCCATTCGCCCTCCCACGAATCGACCAAGTCATCGACTCCATCGCCGGCTGTGAGCTTCTGTCCTTCCTGGACGCTTACTCCAGCTATCATCAGATAAAGCTGGACCCGGCAAACGCCCTGAAGACATCCTTCATCACGCCCTTTGGGGCGTATTGCTACATCACCATGTCATTCGGGCTTGAAGAATGCCGACACCACTTTCTAGCGCTGCGCAGAAATGCTTGCTGCCGCAACTCGGCCGCAACGTCCACGTCTACGTGGGCGACATCATGGTGATGACCAAGAAGCACCTCATGCTCCTCGACGACCTGAAGGAAACCTTCGCCGAACTACACGAGTACCAAGTCAAGCTCGACCCGGAGAAACGCGTTTTCGGCGTCCCGGCCGGAAAGCTACTCGGCTTCCTCGTCTCGGAGAGCGGCATTGAGGCAAACCCGGAGAAAATCAAGGCCACCGGGAACATGCGCAAGCCGGCTCGGCTGCGCGATGTCCAGAAGTTCACCGGCTACTTGGCCT
Organism: Aegilops longissima; assembly: GCA_021605205.1. Lineage (NCBI taxonomy): Eukaryota > Viridiplantae > Streptophyta > Magnoliopsida > Poales > Poaceae > Aegilops > Aegilops longissima. The sequence continues at coordinate 448,794,065 of CM038680.1, read as the reverse complement.
CGGTCAGCCGGTTTCTCAGCCGGCTGGGCAAGAGGGCCTTGCCCCTATATCAGTTGATGAAGAAGATGATGCTGTTCGAATGGAACGACCAGGTGGACGAGGCTTTCCGGGACCTCAAGCGCATGCTCTCCACCGCACCCGTCCTGGCCACACCAGCCGAGAGGGAGCCGCTGTTGCTCTACATAGCCGCGACCTCGCAGTCGGTCAGCACGGTCAGGGTGGTCGAGCGCCCAGAGAAGGGCAAGATCCAAGCCATCCAGCGCCCGGTCTACTACCTGAGCGAGGTGCTCTCCATCTCCAAGCAGAACTACCCGCACTACCAGAAGATTTGTTACGGCGTGTACTTCACCTCCAAGAAATTAAAGCAGTATTTCCAAGAGCACGTTGTTACCGTGGTCAGCACGGCCCCCCTCGGCGAGATCTTCGGATGCGGAGATGCCTCTGGCCGGGTTGCCAACTGGGAACTCGTGCTAGCCGTCCACACCATCCTCTACGAGCCTCGCACTACGATCAAGCCCCAAGCTCTGTCTGACTTCCTCGTCGACTGGGCCGAGACCCAGTACCTGCCGCTGCTGACGGGCTCGACGCACTGGTGCATGCACTTCGATGGCTCCAAGATGCGCCTCAGCCTGGGGGCCGGCATCGTGCTATCCTCCCCGAAGGGCGACCGACTTTGGTACGCGCTCCAGGTCCACTTTGCCGCCTCCAACAACGTCGCCGAGTACGAAGCCCTTGTGCATGGCCTCCGGCTTGCCAAGGAACTCAGCATCCGGCACATCCTGTGCTACGGCGACTCGGATTTGGTGGTGCAGCAATTGAGGGAGTCCAGGACTAAGGGGTCCTCGGGCGTCCGGCCTGTTAGCCATGGGCCAGACTGATGGGCTGTGAAGATACGAAGACCGAAGACTGCACCCGTGTCCGGACAGGACTCTCCTTGGTGTGGAAGGCAAGCTTGGCGATCAACTATGTTGATTCCTTTTTATGTAACCGACTCCATGTAACCCTAGATCTCTCCGGTGTCTATATAAACCGGAGAGCATAGTCCGGATAGGTGGATACTCATTATCATAGTCATACAGGCTAGACTTCTAGGGTTTAGCCATTACGATCTCGTGGTAGATTAACTCTTGTAATACCCATATTCATCAAGATCAATCAAGCAGGAAGTAGGGTATTACCTCCATAGAGAGGGCCCGAACCTGGGTAAACATCGTGTCCCCTGTCTCCTGTTACCATCGACCTTAGACGCATAGTTCGGGACCCCCGACCCGAGATCCGCCGGTTTTGACACCGACATTGGTGCTTTCATTGAGAGTTCCACCGCGCCGTCCTCAAGAGGTTAATGGCTCCTTCAATCATCCATAGCGACACTGTCCAAGAGGAAACCTTCCTCCCCGGACAAATCTTCGTGTTCGGCGGCTTCGTACTGCGGGCCAACTCACTTGGCCGCCTGGAGCGGATCGATAGCTACGCCCCTGGCCATCAGTGCAGATTCAGAAGCTTGGACTACGTCGTAGACATCCGTTGAGACTTGATCTTCGACGGATTTGAGACCGCGGCAACCGCTGCCCTTCACCCCGATGAGCAAGGCTTAAACCTGTCATCGGACCACATCCAGGAGATAGCTCCTGTGACAGCTCTGGCCTTAGACCTGGAGCAGATCGCGCCATCCGAGGACGAGAAGCTCAACCCCGTCACGGAGGCCTCTGATACCGTGACGTTGGAGCCGCACGCAAATTCAACTTCATGTGATATCTGCATCACCAGAACTCTGACCTCGTCTCCGGCGATAAGTTCTGAACCATGCAAGTCCGCGGATACCGAACTTGATCGGTTATCGATCTTCGAGTTTAGCGCCGCAGACATCTTCCAGCACTTGCCCATGGGCGACATGCTAAACTCATTAAAAAACCTATCCTTGGCGGGTGACTCGCAGCTGAACTATGTCCGATTTGAACTAACAGCTGAGGATGGAGAATTTTGCTTCCCACCCGCCACCCACTTAATAGCCACTGTCGAAGACCTAACCGACATGCTTGATTATGGCTTCGAAGACATCGACGGCATGGATGACGATGCCAACGAAGAGCAAGGCCAAAACCCGCCATTCACTGGACCACATCATCATACGACGTGTATATGGTAGATACACCCAAAGAAGCTAATGACGACGACAAAGAAAACCCAGTTGAGGATAAACCTCCTGGCACACAGTCCAAACACCAGCGTCCCCGGCGCCGTCCTAAGTCACGTCGCTCAAGAGACAACAATACTGGCACCGGAGAAAATAATACTCCGGACAATGCCGAAAACAATGAAGACCCGAATGAGATAGCATCCGAACAGGAAAAACAAGAAGACGGGCAAGTCAGCCCTAATGAACAGGCCATGCCCAACGACCCGGAAGACGGTAGTTATCGTCCACCCTCTGAGGATGAGGAGAGCCTCGGCGACGAAGATTTCATCGTGCCTGAGAAACCCCTCGAGCAGGAGCTCTTCAAGCGCCAGCTAATAGACACGACAAAGAGCCTGAAGAAGAAGCAGCAGTAGCTTCAAGCGGACCAAGACCTGCTCATTAACAGATGGACTGTCGTTCTCGTAGCTGAAGAATACGGCCTCAAGCGCCCAGCCAAGAGTTACCCGAAGCGCAAACTGCTGCCTCAATTCAATGAGGAAGAACCGGAGCCCATACCTCCTTTTCACAATGCGGCCGACCGATCACCACGCAGACGGGATAGTGCATCGGACCAACCACCACGCGGCCGGGATAAAGCGGCAACTCAAGCCGAACACCAGCCCACCCTTCCGCCGCGTAAAAACAGATACAAAACAGCTCGGGATTACACACATGATCTTCGGCAGGACCTGGATAATAGAGAAAGACACCCCAGATCGATCTACGGATAGCGAGGACGTTCCTTAACGCACGATGATGGCTACCTATTCGGACGTGACAAACCTAGTCACACCCGGGCCGAGAACCATAGACGAACTCCTTCGGAGTTACGTCGCGGCGTGGCCTGATATAGAGGCGTCGCGCACCCTATTTGCTTCACTGACGAAGTAATGGATCATGAATTTCCTGAAGGATTCAAACCCGTCAATATCAAATCATACGACGGAACAACCGATCCTGCGGTATGGATCGAGGATTTTATTCTTCATATCCACATGGCTCGCGGAGATGACCTCCATGCCATCAAATACCTCCCACTAAAGCTCAAAGGGCCAGCTTGGCACTGGCTAAATAGCCTGCCTGAAAATTCTATCGGCAGCTGGGAGGACTTGGAAGAAGCCTTCCTGGACAACTTCCAAGGTACATATGTCCGGCCACTAGACGCCGATGACTTGAGTCACATAGTCCAACAACCTGGAGAATCAGCCAGGAAGTTCTGGACTAGGTTCCTAACTGAAAAGAACCAACTCGTCGACTGTTCGGATGCCGAAGCCCTAGCGGCCTTTAAACACAACATCCGCGACGAATGGCTCGCCCGCCACCTTGGCCAAGAAAAGCCAAAATCTATGGCAGCCCTCACGGCACTCATGACCCGCTTTTGCACGGGTGAGGATAGTTGGCTGGCCCGCAGCAAAAACACAGCCAGCGAGGCAGGCCCCTCCGAGATCGAAGGTAGCAACGGCAAGCTCCGACGAAACAAACACAAACGCCGAAGCAACCGCGATAACACCGATGACACTACAGTTAAAGCCGGATTCAGCGGCTCCAAGTCCGGTCAACGGAAAAAGTCGTACCAACGAAAAGACCAGGGACCATCTAGCATGGACCGCATACCCGACCGTCCGTGCCAAATCCATGGCACCCCGCACAAACCAGCCAACCATACCAACAGAGATTGCTGGGTCTTTAAGCAAGCCGGCAAGTTAAACGCTGAAAACAAAGAAAAGGGATCACAAAGTGAGGACGAGGACAAAGAGCCCCGGCAACCGAACACAGGGGGGCAGAAGAAGTTTCCCCCTCAAGTCAAAATGGTGAACATGATATATACTACACATATCCCCAAGAGGGAGCACAAACGCGCACTCAGGGATGTCTATGTGAGCCAATCGCGCCAAAATTCAATCCATGGTCGTCATACCCGATCACCTTCGATCGTCGAGATCATCCGACTAGTATTCGTCATGGTAGTTCGGCCGCGCTGGTCCTTGACCCCATCATTGATGGATTTCACCTGACACGCGTCCTCATGGACGGCGGTAGCAGCCTCAACCTGCTCTATCAGGATATAGCCCGCAAAATGGGCATTAACCCCTCACGGATCAAGCCTACAAAGACTACCTTTAAAGGAGTCATCCCTGGCGTAGAGGCCCGTTGTACGGGCTCAATCACGCCGGAGGTTGTCTTTGGTTCTCCGGACAACTTCCGAAGCAAAAACCTCATCTTCGATGTCGCCCCCTTTCGCAGCTGCTATCACGCACTGCTCGGACGAACCACGTTGCTCGATTCAACGCGGTGCCATACTATGCTTATCTTAAGCTCAAGATGTCCGGTCAACGCGGCGTCATAACAGTCAATGGAAACACAGAACATTCCCTCCGTACATAGGAACACACCGCCGCCTTAGCAGCAGAAGTACAGATCGGCCTTCTCAAGTAGAACCATAATCCGGCTGCCGAGCCCCTAGACACCATCAAAAGAGTCTGAACAACGCGGCAACAGGACAGCTCGGCTTGTCAAGAGCTTGATTAGAAATTCGGCCCCCGTCTCAGTCTCGATCAAACAGTGGCACTCGTACCACGCATACATAACTACGCACTCAAAATTCCATGGGCATCGATGGGGGCACAACTAGCTTGTGATCCACAGTTCGGCTCGACCGACACCGGACACACATACTTTTGCTATTTCCTTTTTCCTTTCCAGGTTTCTTTGGCATAGGCCTTCTTTGACGGCCTGCTTACTGGTACTGTCAAAAGGTGAGAACACCAAGGAGGCAAGCAGCTTTAATGTACAAGGGGATCCCCATACTGGTACAAGTACGCCTCGACGTATTAATCATGTTATAATGGTAAATCAATGGCAGCATCAACTTATTGCTTCATTTCCCCCTTTTCCGTAACTTGGTATTTATTACTCATTGCACACGTACACTCTGGTACATTTTATTTCACCAGGGGCTTTCGCGCCCCGCAGTACGGCAATAAAGTCCGAACGCATTTTCAGTGCAGTTCGGCACCCCGAACTTATAGCATTATATGCATCGGCTCCGAATCATGTCTTTCGTCAATAGTTGGGTTGCCCGACTCCTATGCTTACTACCTTATGTTCCGCTATATCGGCTAGGGTAGTAAAGGGAGAACTACTGCGATTGTGTCCCGGTTATTCCGGACGAGCACCTCAGTAGAGAAAGCCGAAAACTGACTGTCATGATGCGGCGAGAGCTGGTCAGCTGTTCGAGAGGTCTCAAATCCTTCGAGATTTTTTCTGCTTTATGCGAGGAATCGGTTTTTCTCTGATTAGGCGTGTATAGCACCCCTAGTTCGGCCTTCCGAACACTAGGGGCTTCGCCGAAATTCTCACTGTCAAACTCCTATGGCTAAGTGAGGGTGATAAAGGTTGTATAGTCTGATTGCCTTGTTCGTTGCGCTAAACACCTCCTTTAAGGACAAAAATGTGGAGTAAAGAGTGTTTAGATTTATCCCGAACACCCCCGTACTATCTACGTGGGGGCAGAAACTGACGACTGACCAGCCCTCAGATTTCATAAACGGCCGCGCAGGAGGAAAAAATTTCAAAAATCACAAGTATTATATTACGTAAAGATCTTGTTTCATGTTACAGGACAGGGTAACCCAAATGCCTTCATGGGAATATAACATCCTTCGCACATTGCTCCGCCACAAGGCGAGACCCCTCCAGGACACTATCAAAATACAGCTCGGGACGACGATGCTCCTTGCCCTCAGGCGGCCCCTCGGTCACTAGCTTCTTGCCATCCATCTTCTCCCAATGCATGTTGACGCGGGCAAATGCCATCCATGCACCCTCAATGCAGACCGACCGCTTCACGGCTTCAAGCCGTGGGCAGGCGCTCACAAGCCGCTTCATAAGTCCGAAGTAGCTGCTGGGCATGGGTTCGGTAGGCCATAGCCGGACTATTAGGTCCTTCATGGCTAGCTCGATCGCCTTGTGCAGCTCGACCAGCTGCTTTAGCCGGTCGCTGAAGGTCACTGGATGATCTGGTCCAAGATATTGAGATCGGAACAGCTTCTCTGAAGACATTGTCGGCGTTCTGGGAACGGGTGTCCTCAGACTTGCCTGCCTGCGGCCCGCGGCGTGGCTAAGCCAGCAGGCCATACGACCCATCTTCACCAACAAGGCATCCAAGACCCTCGCGAAGGGCCAAGCCTCGCGAGGCGGGCGACACAAGACCTCCTCGGGAGTGGCCTAGTCAGGTAGGCTCACGAGGAGCGGAGATATCAAGGCAGGGCAAACCTCACGAGGCTCTCGTGACGTGAGCCGTGACGATCTGCGCCAGGCGGGTGCTAGCGCACAACGTCCTTGTTTCTTCTTTGGTGCTAAGGAGGCCAGCGCAGGCGAGGAGTACCGAGGCATCAGGCAAAGGTTGCTATATCGGTGCAACGAGACCAAGACCAGGGGGACGGAAAGAAGGAGGTCATCGTGGAGCCCAAGACGGTGTCACCACCAGAACCTTTCGCAGGCGAAGACCACTTTTGTCAGGATAGCTTGTAATAGATGTCCCCCTTTAAACTTTCCTGCCGTTGTTGGCTCCCTTCCCGCTCATTATTTGGGAAGAGGACCAGGGCCTCTATAAATAGGTCTAGCCACCACAGTAGTAGGGGGCATCAAGCAGTTCACCTAGCTCTCACCCGCCAAGACACTAAGCACAAGAACACCTCAACCTCAGGATGTTGTTTATTCCCTTGTACTGTTCTTCATCAGCCCAAGAGGCAATCCACCACCACCACACTGGAGTAGGGTATTACACCACAACGGTGGCCCGAACCAGTATAAATCCCATGTCTTCTTGTGTTGTGAGTTCGTCGAGTTCGTCCGCGAGATCTTAGCGAGGTAAGGCGTAGATCGGTAGGAGGAAAAGACTTCGCGCGCACCCCAGTGTTCGAACCTTAAGGGTTTGCCGGAACCCCACATCCGACATTTGGCACGCCAGGTACGGGTGCGCCGGAGCTTCTTCTCCGCCGACCAGCTCGTCGACACTCCACAGCCATGATGTCCGGCGACTCAAGGGCCGGGTCCGACCGCTGGGCAGCCTGGCCAGCCCGGGCAGTGCCGCCTGCCCATGAAGACCTCGATCCCGCGCTCCAGGCGGCGCGAGCGCCGCCAAACTCCGCCGGGCGCTGGCAGCGCGGCCAGGCGTCGTCCACCCTCACCCCGCGGCAAGTACGGGCCGCTGCAAGAGCAGCGAGCCATGCCGCAGCAATGGCGCCGCACTCACGGCGGGAGCAAGCAAACATGCGGGCAGCGCTCACCATGGAAAGGGAGCTGCCGCGTTGCTGGCTGATGGAAAGCGGCCGGGATGCATTGCTGGAGCGTGTTGCCGAGCTGCTGGATGCAGCGGCGTCGGGAGCGCCACCTTTGTGCTATAGACTTTCTCCTCAGGCCACTGCAGGGCCACGCAGCGAGCCTCACCACAGCCGCGCGCCATCAACTACGCCCGGGGGCTTCATCAACATCAGCACGGCCAGCGGCATAGGGGGCTCCGCCGCCCCCATGCCGCCCGCGACAAGAACGGGCGCAAGAGTCGCCCCCATGGTCCTAGCCGGATGCCACGCTAGCATCCTCAAGACGCCACCCTGGGCCGAGCAACATGGAGCATGGGGCACCACGGCGAGGTGTTCGGGGTGACGGCCCCGGAGGCCTACGTGCCCCGCATGATGGACCAAGAGTACACACCGGAGGACGACCCCGAGAGAGGGGGTGCTAGGAGCCGAAGCTTTCCAAGAACCAACGGAGAACCACGACGATCGCGCCGGCAACGGCAACTACAGGGTACCGCTAATCTCTCAGGAACAGGCTTACGCTAACCATGGGCTACAGATGAATCAGGTTGCAGCGTCGATCGATGACCCTGGCACGGCAGCACGCCTTCCAATAAGGGAAACACGCTGGGGGCCGCCAGGAGGGAGCCAGGAGCAAGGCCCCTTCCCGCGTCGCGCGACGCCCTGCGACACCCGGAGGTAGGCCCTCTACCGAGGAGGCCTCGACGACCCTTCCCCGGGCAGAGGACTTGTGGTCGCCAAGGGCACCGCTGGTGTCCTCTTTCCCTCTTTTGTGTCGTCCCGGTGACCGGTCGGCTCAAAGGAGATCAAGGGTAGCGCAAGGCGGGGCCCTTGTCTAGCGATATGAAGCAAGGCTAGTACCTGTGAAGAAGGCCCAGTGCCTGTGAAGCTCGCCGCCCGTGACACTCTCACGTAATAATGAGTTGGGGTTGTACACGCCCCGGAGTGTCAGGGGTGCCGGCCTCAGGCCCTGGTGCTCCCTCCCACGCCTAGTGGCAGCACTTAGCTCCGCGCTGGTGAGAAGACTTGAAGACCATAAGACTAGACTAGGTGACGGACGCGGCCTTTTGCTTTGGATCTCTCTTTCTGTAGCTTTGCTTTCTGGATCTGGATTTGAGTTGAAGCCGAGTTGTTATCGATGCGCACGGGGGGAGCCTTTTCTCGTTCGAGCAATTTCTTGCCTTCTGGATCTCGTTTTGTCTGGGACTCATGTCCGTCGCCTTCCCCTCGCGAGAAGGACCACGCGAAGCACGCGCACGCCAAGCGCGCGCTAGCACTGCAACTCGTGCTCACTGATACGTCTCCAACGTATCTATAATTTATGAAGCATTCATGCTATGTTATTATCTGTTTTGAATGATTATGGGCTTTATTATACACTTTTATATTACTTTTGGGACTAACCTATTAACCGGAGGCTCAACCCAGATTGCTGTTTTATTGCCTGTTTCAGTATTTCGAGGAAAAGGAATATCAAACGGAGTCCAAACGGAATGAAACCTTCGGCAACGTGATTTTTTGGAAGATTATCATCCTGGAGACTTGGAGTTTACGTTAGAAGATACTCGAGGAGCCCAGGAAATAGGGGGGCGCGCCCCCCCTACTGGGCGCGCCCCCCTGTCTCGTGGACCCCTCGAGCACCTCCCGACCGACTTCTTTGGCCTATATATTCCCTCGTACCCTAAAACCGTCGAATATCAAGATAGGTCGGGAGTTCCGCCGCCGCAAGCCTCTGTAGCCACCAAAAACCTCTCGGGAGCCCTGTCACAGCCCCAGATCAGCCCTAGAGCTTGCTTGTAACCAGTGGCATTGCATCCATGCATCATGTTTAATTTTCATGAAAATTTGAAATGGGGATGACCAAGCCCTAGCACCAAAAACAATTCAAATAGGTTCAACTAAGAAATATTTTCAATGAACCAAATGGCCTTCAAAAATGTTCACCATTTTTGGAAAAATCTTTGAAGCAATAACGGAGATGTTGCACATTTTCCATGACATTTGGACTTTTGAATTAATTCATATGGTATTTGCATTTGGGCATTTAAATACTATAAAATATTTTAAATACTCAAATAATCATAAACTGAAATGTTTGTTGTTGGAAATATTCCAAACAGTGACATAGACCAGTTTCATGATTTTTGGAAATGCCCTGGCATTTTTATTAAAGCCAAACATAATTACAGCAAATAGAAAATGGAAATAAAAGAGAGAGAGAGAGAGAGAGAGAGAGAATACCTTACCTGGCTTACCTGCGCAGCCCACCTGGCCCAGCCTTCTCTCCCCCCCTCCTCCTCGACGGCCCAGCTGGTGGCCCAGCCCACCACCGCCGCCTCGCGCTTCGTCGTCTTCCTCTGCCAAGATGGCAGAGGCGAGGCGTGGCGTCTGCCCCGCGCCCCGACGCCACCTCCTGCTTCCGGCCCTCCTCCTCGGCCTTGGGAGACGCCACGCCCCCAGGCCCCTCACTCTCTCCCGAGCTCCTCTCCTCCTCTGTCTCGTTCCTCTCGCACCACCGAACGCACCCGCCACCGCCGATCGCCGTACCATGCCACAGCCATTCCCGAGCCGCCCCGAGCCATCCTCAAGCTCTGCCACCTCGTTCCCTACCTCCTCACCGAGCCACGTGACCGGAAGGGCCCCGAAGCGCCGCCCCGGTGCCCTTCTCCTCCTCGGCCGCCGGAGATCCGCCTCGCCGCCCCGCACGCTCCGGTGCTCCCCCGAGCTCGCTGTCCACCCCACGACGATCACCGTGAGCTTCTGCCAATCCTCCCCCTCTCCGTTCGCTCTGCCGCGCACCGTAGCGACCTCACCGCACTCACCCGGACGCGCCGCCGCCCGCACTCGTCGCCGGTGATGCTCCGGTGACCATTTGGTCCCGGGCATGCGCCCAACGCGCTCCCCGCGTCGCGTAGAGCCTCCATGGCACCTCGCCGCGCTCGTTCGAGCATCGCAGCCCCATCCCCACCTGCACCCGAACTCCGGCCACCGCCGCGAGCTTGCCTCCGGCGAGCTCGGGCCACCTCAGCCCCTGCCGTTTGCGCGGATGGATGCGGGCGAGTCCCAGCTCCACGTAGATGCTCTCGTCCGCCATTTTGGTCGCCGGAGATGCAAACCCGACGCCTCCGCCGTGGCCTAGAGTCACCGGCGATTAGCCGCCGACGTGGCCACCTCGTTAGGCCTAATCACCCGCTAATTAACCCCCCCTGACCCACTAACATGTGGGCCCCGAGCCTAATTAGGTTAGTTTTATTTTCTCTGTTTAGATTAGTACTAACCCGTGGACCCCACGTGTCAGACTTTGACTTAGTCAAGTCAACGTTGACTGGTCCCACTTGTCATCCACCTAAACCAGCCAGAGACACTGACCAGTGGGTCCCATGGATCAGGTTTGACCCGGACCATGTTCCGTTGACCACTGACGTCAGGCTGACGCAGTATTTGATTTTCTGGATTTATTATAATTCAGGAAATTTCAGAAAATACCCCAAACTTCTAAAAATCATATAAATTCAACCGTAACTCGGATTGAAATAAGTTATATATGAAAAATGATCAGAAAAATATGAAGAATCTGTTTATGGCACCTTCATGCATGATTGAACAATTTAACCTCACTGAATAGGATGAATCATGATTAGGGCAATTTATGAAATAGCATTTGGAGTTGGAGTTTAACCTTGTTTGAATTCCACTTCAATTAACTTGGCTTACTGCTGCATTAGGTCAATTAAATACCTTAACATGACATGTCATTCATGTGAATGTGCATTGCATTGATTGTGTTCTCTCTTGTTTGCCGGTAATTGTCCCTCTCGATGAGCGGCGTCGAAGCGATGAATCCGATGACATCGATGAAGAACTATATTATCTTCAGAAGTGCCAGGCAAGCAAAACCCCCTTGTTCATTCCGATATAATCCCACTCTCTCGCTCCTGCTCTATTTTACTGCATTAGGACAACAACGACTCATGTGCTACTTGTTGCGGTAGCTGAACCCCTTTATCCTTTGCATGACCTGTCATTCCACAGTAATTAGATGAAACCCACTAGCATGAGTAGGAGTTGTTTGAGCCCTGTTGTGCCTACTCATTTTGCTTGTTTATCATGCCTGCTACTGCTTAGAGTTGAGTCAAGTCTGATTCATCGGGAATGAATTGGAATGGTTGTGTGAACATGTCCTACTGTGTGTGAGCTAAGCGTGTGAACACGATTTGGTAAAGGTAGCGATGAGAGGCCATGTAGGAGTACATGGTGGGTTGTCTCATTGCAGCCGTCCTTAGGAACTGAGTTCTGTGTTTGTGATCCATGATACAATTACTACCACGCATTGGGCCCGAAACCAATGGACCCTCTCGGCTTCTTGACCACCCTTGTCCTCAGTCCGGGAGTTGCAAGTAGTTTCTGGTGTTTGTAGCATGCTGGGGGCCGCACGCAACGCTGACCTTAGGGGTGGGTTGTGTTGCGGTAGGCACCGTGGCTCGGTGTACCGATTCGCCCGTTTGGTGTCTCGGGAACCCTGCACACATCGTTCGGGGCTGTATGGGAAACCTCGGCCGGACTCCCTGCGGATGGAACCCGAATAGGCGATAAACCTGGACTAGGGACTTGAGTGTTTAGGTAGGCCGTGGCCGACACCCACGTTGGGCTTCCGCTTGAAGGTTGCCGAGTACATGTCGTGTAAACGGCGGTAAGTGGTGAGAGCGTGTGTGAAGAAGTACCCCCCTGCAGGGTTTAATATGATCTATTCGAATAGCCGTGTCCGCGGAAAAGGACTTCTAGGTTGCCTATATCAGTTCATAGACAAGTGGAAGTGGATACTCTAAAATGCGCAAGATAAGCGTGAGTGCTATGGATGGCGTTCTCGTAGGGAGACGGGAGCGGGTTCATATTAGTGTATTGCTATGGTGAATATGTGGACTCGTGTGCGCCACCTCAAAAGAGTTACTTGCAGTCGTAGTTCAGGATAGCCACCGAGTCAAAGCTGGCTTGCTGCAGTCAAACTCCACCACCCCCTTTCGATAATGATGCATATGTAGCTAGTTCGATGTAAGTCTTGCTGAGTACAATTGTACTCACGTTTGCTTATTTTATGTTTTGCGAGAGGCGTCGGTCTCGCTAGTAGTTCCACGTGGACTTGACGTTTAGCTTGTTACCTCAGCTACGATCTTGTGCCCTCGGCAGATCTGGTAGATAGTCGCTTCTCAGCCTTTTCCATTTATAGTTATGCGTACTCAGACATGTTTAGCTTCCGCTTGTGCTTTGACTTGTATGTTTCGAGTGTTGGGTCATGAGACCCATGTTTGTAATATCTCGCTCTTGAGCCTAATGAATAATATCTGAGTCGTAGAGTTATGTTGTGATGCCACGTCGTATTTACACATATTGAGCATATTGTGTGTATGTTTGAAATGCTTGGTATGTGTGGGATCCGACAAACTAGTTGTTTATCCTTGGCAGCCTCTCATATGGGGAAATGTAGTCTCGTGCTTCTGAGCGATAGTAGTCCGCTACAGCCCGGTTCACCGGAGTCCTGCTAGCCCAAAGACTACTGCTTGGACACTTGGTGGCGGCATGTGTTTCACGTTCCTATGTACGTCCCTTCGGGAAATGTCACGCGGTGGTATTCGGAGTCCTGCCTAGCCTGCTACAGCCTGGGATACCGGAGTCCTGTTAGCCCAGTGCTACAGCCCGAATATATACGGTGATGACCGACATGCTCGATGTGATTCATGTATGCCTGTCCCCATGGGTTAGCGCGCTTTGGGTTCACGACTAGCCATGTCGGCCCGGTTCTTTGTCATATGGATGCTAGCGACACTATCATATACGTGAGCCAAAAGGCTTAAACGGTCCCGGGCCATGGTAAGGCGACACCGTGGGAATACCGTGCGTGAGGCCGCAAAGTGATATGATGTGTTACATGCTAGATCGGTGTGACTTAGGATCGGGTCCGATAGCGTTGGTATCGAGCCTGACTGCTGTGGGATTACCAAGCCAAACTGGTGAAGTTGTGTCTAGAAATGCTTTAGTTATGTAAGGAACCGATTGTGGATGGGAACGTAAGGCTCTTTTTACTCCTTATACCTCATGGCCTTCTGATCTGAGTCATCCTCTTCTCTTCTACGGGGTTAAGAACTAGGCTTCTCATCTATCTATCAGGATGACGTGTTACTAATCCATAGACCTATAAGATTGTTGGTTTTAATCCCCAGTTCAGTTCTACTATTTCTGAATGATAACCGTTGATCTCAGAATCTTGTTATGATGTTGTTGAGTGGTTATGCCACCATTTTTGCAGGATGTCTCAAATCATTTTGAGCATTTACTGCCGTTATGCTGTCCGAGTCATCCCAGGTCTCTAAATAGTCTGATGCATTTGCAATCCCTTCCTCCCGTTTTTTATGCCCTTTTGGTCAGAATAAGCACACTAACCGGTGCGTTGAGGTAATTTATTGCCTTGACATATATGTTGGAACTATTATTATGACCTTAGGTGTTTAGGAAGTCACCTAGCAATTTAGCAATGCTTTTGTATCCCCTGTGTGATGATTCTGGCCATTATTCTTGAAAGCATCCCGTGATGCCATTTAGTAGTCGGTATTCTACTCCTGGGTTTCTGAACCTGAGATTCATCCTACTTCATGTTGTTAGTAGTTGCTAGCTCCTTTAGGATATTAGTAACCTTTGCGATAGTCCTCGAAGTCTGTGGTATTTCCTTCTTCCAAATACTACGAACCGCTTATGGCAGAAGTTCCCTGTTGAACCAAAACATCACAATAAGAGTGCTCTTGAGGAGTACCCCATTCATATTGTGACTCTGCCAGTCCTACCTTCTCTGCATGGGTTATCCGGAAGAAATGTTGAGCTTCGTTCGACATACTAATCTGTGCATCCACAACTCAGAAAATTATATGTTCCTTTGAGTTGCTCTCTTTAGTTGTATCCCGACCATCCTCTATCAGTTGATAATCAAGGGTATGCGTGCATTCGTTTATCGATGCCTGTTACTCATGTGGTCCATCAAGCCATTCTATTCCGGAATGACTAGGAGAAACAAACTCCAGTACCTCATCCATTTCTAGGATTGGGTCAAAGTAGTTGTATCCCGCAGATCAAAATGCCAATTCAGCTTTTGCTCTGTTCTACCTTGGAGTGTTACCATCTTTATGTCAAGAGTGTCATGAGAATTGCACCAACTCTCATGAATTTTTGACGTAGTGATACTTCTCACCATCATCATTCATTCCTCGGTCCCGTGTTGCTGTAACCGGAATGCCGACAAGTGAACTATGATGTGTGAAATCGATACTCCTAGCAACCTCGTTGTTTGGTAGTTAATGGACAATATCCTCATTCTTAGCGTGTTGGTTATTCAATCATCATCCTAAGATTGATCGTGCTACCTAGTCCTTATCTCTGGTGCACACTCCGATTGATGAGTTAGGATCTTGTCAAGTCCTCACTCATTTGATCATATCGTCTTGCTCTGGAAAACAAGATTGCTCTCGAGCTTAGTAGCATACCGGTGGTTCGTGACTTTCCAAATATCTTCTTGGAAGTGTTACCGGGTTGTTTCCTGACTGTTATGTTGAGCTCGTGATCAAGTTGGTTTCTTGTGAACCACCCTTTCTCCAAGAATCTGTGTTGGATATCCCTAAGCTAGTTGGTTAAGCTAGACAACAACTTGGAGAGTTGGAAGATAAAAGCTTGCCTAACTTAGTTCGACCCAAAGGGTTATTCCTGTGTAGTGTGTGTTGAAGAAAGATGATATCTTCATCGATTGGTCCCTGTGATCAGTTGCTGGACCTATGGTCTCATCAATCCTTTGATTTGAGTGTGGGCTATCGTCAAATCAAATCAGTACCAACGATGCTCGTAATGTTGTCTTACTCGTGATTGACCCCTCGAGCATACACCATTACATCTTTTGGTCTGTCCAATACTATCACCGTGTTCACATGATGGTGGAAGTCCAGTGATATGGAAATTCCGATGAGCTATTGTTGAGCCCATCAGCAGTATTTTGTCTCCCCCATGAGTCATGTTGAACATCAACCTAGCGTTGGAAACTTGTGTAAGCATTTCTGCGTGTTTCATTCATGAAGCATATGTTTGGATGAAAGTAGTGACTTCCTCTAATCCATGTGCATCTGATGCAAGTTGCCGCCATGAATTTGAGAAAGGTTTGTTTTGCTTCCTCTGGAATCATCCCAATTCAGTCATGCATACGTGCGAAGTATTCTGTGGTTCGGAGACTTGCAACCTTCGCTCTACATGTGTCCCTAGCACACCAAGCCACTGATTGAATTGTTCAAGGAAAAGGAGTTGTTGTGCTAATCCTAGGTCATGCACAAGACTTCGTTACCCTAGATGGTGGTTCCCCACCTGAACTCGGTAGTGTTTTGTTATAAGACTACTACGTGGCCATGTTTGTCTGGGACAACGTGTTCACCTGTTTGTAGCAGAACCCGCTCATGTTTTGGAGCTTGCTACCTTAGTTCACTTCCCGAGAATCTCGCAACGTCATCTCGTCGGTTTTGTGTTGCAACCTTTCCTTTTCAGACGTTTGAGTGCAAGTATCCTATCACCAATCGGATCTGAATCTCAGGCAGATATGATGGTTGGAACATTCGAACAGTTGCATTTCGTTCCCAGCTTGCACCGTCCTTGTGCCATTTCACTATGGGCTGCCTTCTTAGTAATTCTTGTCTAGGATCATCCTCAAAAGTGGACTTACCATGGGTCCCATCCATTTCCGGTGATAAGCAAAAACCATCCATTGTGTTGTCTTCAACAAGGTAGTCTACATCATCCATTCTAGTCCGGGTGTACCATTCCTTTGCATTCCACCAAACGATCGTGGTAAATTGCCTTAGGCTGGTATAAAGAGTTCCAATGATCTATGGATAAAAAGTAATTCTTTTTGCCACTTAAGGGAATAGTTCTTTGCGTCACCTTTCTCGAGGTGTCCCGTTACGGGATCATGATAATTATTTCCTTGCCACCTTGACACCATCCACCATCTTTCTAAGCGTGGGATGGTTGCCTACCAATTTGAATCTTCGTCATCCATTTCTTTACCATCATTCCTAATGTGTGTTTGATGTCTCAACTCAAGAGTTGTTCTTACGTCTCTCCATGAACTGATCTTGATTTGCTTGATCTTCAAGATGAGTAAATCATGTAGGGTTTTTCCCCTTACTTCTGTTGTCGTGCCAAGTGAAGATCTCGAAAGCAATAACGTCAAGACCAAGATGATGGAATGAACCAACATCTTCGAGAAGGCAAATGGACCATGAAGATTGTGATAGTTTGTGACTTCCCTTTTCCTCTTACCTCACGTATTGAATCTCGGGGCGAGATTCTTGTTTAGTGGGGGTGAGCTGTCACAACCCCAGATCAGCCCTAGAGCTTGCTTGTAACCAGTGGCATTGCATCCATGCATCATGTTTAATTTTCATGAAAATTTGAAATGGGGATGACCAAGCCCTAGCACCAAAAACAATTCAAATAGGTTCAACTAAGAAATATTTTCAATGAACCAAATGGCCTTCAAAATGTTCACCATTTTTGGAAAAATCTTGAAGCTTGATAACAGAGATGTTGCACATTTTCCATGACATTTGGACTTTTGAATTAATTCATATGGTATTTGCATTTGGGCATTTAAATACTATAAAATATTTTAAATGCTCAAATAATCATAAACTGAAATGTTTGTTGTTGGAAATATTCCAAACAGTGACATAGACCAGTTTCATGATTTTTGGAAATGCCACAGCATTTTATTAAAGCCAAACATAATTACAGAAAATAGAAAATGGAAATAGAGAGAGAGAGAGAATACCTTACGGCTTACTGCGCAGCCCACCTGCCCAGCCTCTCTCCCCCTCCTCCTCGACGGCCCAGTGGTGGCCCAGCCCACCACCGCCCTCGCTCGTCGTCTTCCTCTGCCAGTAGGCAGAGGCGAGGCGTGGCGCCTGCCCGACGCCCCCGACGCCACCTCCTGCTTCCCGGCCCTCCTCCTCGACGCCCGGAGACGCCACGCGCCCCAGGCCCCTCACTCTCTCCCCGAGCTCCTCTCCCTCCTCTGTCTCGTTCCCTCTCGCACCACCGAACGCACCCGCCACCGCCGATCGCCGTACCCGCGGCCACAGCCATTCCCGAGCCGCCCCGAGCCATCCTCAAGCTCCGCCACCTCGTTCCCTACCTCCTCACCGAGCCACATGACCGGAAGGGCCCCGAAGCGCCGCCCCGGTGCCCTTCTCCTCCTCGGCCGCCGGAGATCCGCCTCGCCGCCCCGCACGCTCCGGTGCTCCCCCGATCTCGCCGTCCACCCCACGACGATCACCGTGAGCTTTTGCCTATCCTCCCCCTCTCCGTTCGCTCTGCCGCACACCGTAGCGACCTCACCGCACTCACCCGGACGCGCCGCCGCCCGCACTTGTCGCCGGTGATGCTCCGGTGACCATTTGGTCCCGGGCATGCGCCCAACTCGCTCCCCGCGTCGCGTAGAGCCTCCATGGCACCTCGCCGCGCTCGTTCGAGCATCGCAGCCCCATCCCCACCTGCACCCGAACTCCGGCCACCGCCGCGAGCTTGCCTCCGGCGAGCTCGGGCCACCTCAGCCCCTGCCGTTTGCGCGGATGGATGCGGGCGAGTCCCAGCTCCACGTAGATGCTCTCGTCCGCCATTTTGGTCGCCGGAGATGCAAACCCGACGCCTCCATCGTGGCCTGTAGTCGCCGGCGATTAGCCGCCGACGTGGCCACCTCGTTAGGCCTAATCACCCGCTAATTAACCCCCCCTGACCCACTAACATGTGGGCCCCGAGCCTAATTAGGTTAGTTTTATTTTCTCTGTTTAGATTAGTACTAACCCGTGGACCCCACGTGTCAGACTTTGACTTAGTCAAGTCAACGTTGACTGGTCCCACTTGTCATCCACCTAAACCAGCCAGAGACACGACGATGGGTCCCATGGATCAGGTTTGACCGGACCATGTTCCGTTGACCATCGACGTCACATCGACGTCGGTCGACGCAGATTTGATTTTCTGGATTTATTATAATTCAGGAAATTTCAGAAAATACCCCAAACTTCTAAAAATCATATAAATTCAACCGTAACTCGGATTGAAATAAGTTATATATGAAAAATGATCAGAAAAGTATGAAGAATCTGTTTATGGCACCTTCATGCATGATTGAAGAATTTAACCTCACTGAATAGGATGAATCATGATTAGGGCAATTTATGAAATAGCATTTGGAGTTGGAGTTTAACCTTGTTTGAATTCCACTTCAATTAACTTGGCTTACTGCTGCATTAGGTCAATTCAATACCTTAACATGACATGTCATTCATGTGAATGTGCATTGCATTGATTGTGTTCTCTCTTGTTTGCCGGTAATTGTCCCCTCTCAGTAGACGACGTACCGACGATGAATCCGATGACATCGATGAAGAACTATATTATCTTGAAGTGCCGTGCAAGCAAAACCCCTTGTTCATTTCGATATAATCCCACTCTCTCGCTCCTGCTCTATTTTACTGCATTAGGACAACAACGACTCATGTGCTACTTGCTGCGGTAGCTGAACCCTTTATCCTTTGCATGACATGTCATTCCACAAGAATTAGATGAAACCCACTAGCATGAGTAGGAGTTGTTTGAGCCTGTTGTGCCTACTCATTTTGCTTGTTTGTCATGACTCATTGCTTAGAGTTGAGTCAGGTCTGATTCATCGGGAATGAATTGGAATGGTTGTGTGAACATGTCCTACTGTGTGTGAGCTAAGCGTGTGAACACGATTTGGTAAAGGTAGCGATGAGAGGCCATGTAGGAGTACATGGTGGGTTGTCTCATTGCAGCCGTCCTCACGAACTGAGTTCTGTGTTTGTGATCCATGATACAGTTACTACCACGCATTGGGCCCGAAACCAATGGACCCTCTCGGCTTCTTGACCACCCTTGTCCACAGTCCGGGAGTTGCAAGTAGTTTCTGGTGTTTGTAGCATGCTGGGGGCCGCACGCAACGCTGACCTAAGGGGTGGGTTGTGTTGCGGTAGGCACCGTGGCCCGGTGTACCGATTCGCCCGTTTGGTGTCTCGGGAACCCTGCACACATCGTTCGGGGCTGTATGGGAAACCTCGGCCGGACTCCCTGCGGATGGAACCCGAATAGGCGATAAACCTGGACTAGGGACTTGAGTGTTTAGGTAGGCCGTGGCCGACACCCACGTTGGGCTTCCGCTTGAAGGTTGCCGAGTACATGTCGTGTAAACGGCGGTAAGTGGTGAGAGCGTGTGTGAAGAAGTACACCCCTGCAGGGTTTAATATGATCTATTCGAATAGCCGTGTCCGCGGAAAAGGACTTCTGGGTTGCCTATATCAGTTCATAGACAAGTGGAAGTGGATACTCTAAAATGCGCAAGATAAGCGTGAGTTCTATGGATGGCGTTCTCGTAGGGAGACGGGAGCGGGTTCATAGTAGTGTATTGCTATGGTGAATATGTGGACTCGTGTGCGCCACCTCAAAAGAGTTACTTGCAGTCGTAGTTCAGGATAGCCACCGAGTCAAAGCTGGCTTGCTGCAGTCAAACTCCACCACCCCCTTTCGATAATGATGCATATGTAGCTAGTTCCGATGTAAGTCTTGCTGAGTACAATTGTACTCACGTTTGCTTATTTTATGTTTTGCAGAGAGACGTCAGTCTCGCTAGTAGTTCCACGTGGACTTCGACGTTTAGCTTGTTACCTCAGCTACGATCTTGTGCCCTCGGCAGGATCTGGTAGATAGTCAGGCTTCTCAGCCTTTTCCATTTATAGTTGTGCGTACTCGGACATGTTTAGCTTCGCTTGTGCTTTGACTTGTATGCTCGAGTGTTGGGTCATGAGACCCATGTTTGTAATATCTCGCTCTTGAGCCTAATGAATAATATCTGAGTCGTAGAGTTATGTTGTGATGCCACGTCGTATTTACACATATTGAGCATATTGTGTGTATGTTTGAAATGCTTGGTATGTGTGGGATCCGACAAACTAGTTGTTTATCCTTGGCAGCCTCTCATATGGGGAAATGTAGTCTCGTGCTTACGGCGATAGTAGTCCGCTACTGCCCGGTTCACCGAGTCCTGCTAGCCCAGCACTACTGCTTGGACACTTGACTGGCGGCATGTGTTTCACTTCATTCCTATGTCTGTCCCTTCGGGAAATGTCATGCGGTGGTATTCGAGTCCTGCCTAGCCTGCTACAGCCGGGATACGAGTCCTGTTAGCCAGTGCTACAGCCCGAATATATACGGTGATGACCGACATGCTCGATGTGATTCATGTATGCCTGTCCCCATGGGTTAGCGCCGCTTTGGGTTCACGACTAGCCATGTCGGCCCGGTTCTTTGTCATATGGATGCTAGCGACACTATCATATCGTGAGCCAAAAGGCATAAACGGTCCGGGCCATGGTAAGGCGACACCCGTGGGAATACCGTGCGTGAGGCCGCAAAGTGATATGATGTGTTACATGCTAGATCGGTGTGACTTAGGATCGGGGTCCTGACAAGCCCATTTCGGCACCCTGCCGGAGGGGGAACCCATCACCGGTGGCCATCTTCATCATCCCGACGCTATCCATGACGAGGAGGGAGTAGTTCACCCTTGGGGCTGAGGGTATGTGACAGTAGCTATGTGTTTGATATCTCCCTCTCTCGTGTTCCCTCAATGGCACATTCTTGATGTATCCCGAGCTTTGCTATTGTAGTTGGATCTTATGATGTTTCTCCCCCTCTACTCTCTTGTGATTAATTGAGTTTCCAATTTGAAGTTATCTTATCGGATTGAGTCTTTTATGAGAACACTTGATGCATGTCTTGCCGTGTTTATCTGTGGTGACAATGGGATATCATGTGCCACTTGATGTATGTTTTGGTGACCAACTTGCGGGTTCCTCCCATGAACCTATGCATAGGGGTTGGCACACGTTCTTGACTCTCCGGTAGAAACTTTGGGGCACTCTTTGAAGTACTTTGTGTTGGTTGGATGAATCTGAGATTGTGTGATGCATATCGTATAATCATGCCCACGGATACTTGAGGTGACAATGGAGTATCTAGGTGACATTAGGGTTTTGGTTGATTTGTTTCTTAAGGTGTTATTCTAGTATGAACTCTTTAATAGATCGATCAGAAAGAATAACTTTGAGGTGGTTTCGTACCCTACCATAATCTCTACGTTTGTTCTCCGCTATTAGTGGCTTTGGAGTGACTCTTTGTTGCATGTTGAGGGATTGTTATATGATCTATCTATGTTATTATTGTTGAGAGAACTTGCACTAGTGAAAGTATGAACCCTAGGCCTTGTTTCCTATCATTGCAATACCGTTTACACTCACTTTTATCATTAGTTACCTTGCTGTTTTTATATTTTCAGATTACAAAAACCTATATCTACCATCCATATTGCACTTGTATCACCATCTCTTCGCCGAACTAGTGCACCTATACAATTTACCATTGTATTGGGTGTGTTGGGGACACAAGAGACTCTTTGTTATTTGGTTGCAGGGTTGCTTGAGAGAGACCATCTTCATCCTACGCCTCCCACGGATTGATAAACCTTAGGTCATCCACTTGAGGGAAATTTGCTATTGTCCTACAAACCTGTGCACTTGCAGGCCCAACAACGTCTACAAGAAGAAGGTTGTGTAGTAGACATCAAGCTCATTTCTGGCGCCGTTGCTGGGGAGGTAAGTTCTTGAAGGTATATCTTTAGATCTTGCAATCAAATCTTTTTGTTTCTTGTTTTATCACTAGTTTAGTTTATAAAATAAAACTACAAAAAAATGGAGTTAAGTTTGTCTCGTACGCTTCGTCTTTTTAATATCTTTCATGAGTATGATGGAAAAGAAAATTGTGCTAAAGTGCTATAAGAAGAATGTATTAAAATGCTTGGTACTAAAACTTTGAATGAGAGCATGATTGCAATGTTGTTAGTATGAATTCCTTGAATATCCATGATGCTAATGATATGCAAAGCCACAAGCTTGGGGAAGCTATGTTTGATGATATTTTTAGTCCCCCAAGTTTTGATATGCAAAGTTGTTATGATGATAGCATGCCTCCTACCTATGATGATTATATTGATGAGAGTGGGTTCGGAAGAGTGTCAACTTTAGGAAGTAGCGATCCCACTATTTTGGAGGATGTTGAATTTTATTGTGATGAATATGAAAGTGGATTTGGAAGATTGTCAACTTTATTTAGTGATTCCACTATCTTGGGAGAGGTTTCAATCGATTATTATGAGAACAAAGTTGCTATCTATGATGATTATTGTGATGACTTGTATTCTATTAAGAATAATGATAACCATGAATCTTGTCATCATGATTTTAGTTTTCAATTGGATTATGCCTCACATGATAATTATTTTGTTGAGTTTGCTCCCACTATTATTCATAAGAAGAATTTTGCTTATTTGGAGAGCAGTAAATTTTCTATGCTAGTAGATCATGAAAAGAATGCTTTAGGTGCTAGTTATATTGTTCAATTCATTCATGATGCTACTGAAAATTACTATGAGGGAGGAACATATGCTTGTAGGAATTGCAATAATATCAAGTTTCCTCTCTATGTGCTTAAAATTTTGAAGTTATGCTTGTTTTGTCTTCCTATGCTTGTTGATTATTGTTCCCATAAGTTGTTTTGAAGATATGGGTTAGACTTAAATGTGCTAGTCATATTCTTCATGATGCTCTCTTTATTGTTTCAATTCTTATCTCTTATGTGAGCATCATTGAAATCATCATGCCTACCTAGGGGCTTTCAACGTTAGCGCTTGTTGGGAGGCAACCCAATTTTATTTTAGTTTCTTGCTTTTTGGTTCTGTTTAGGAATAAATAATCCATCTAGCTTCTGGTTAGACGTGTTTTCATGTTTTAATTAGTGTTTGTGCCAAGTAGAACCTTTGGGAAGACTTGGGTGAAGTCTTTATGACCATGCTGTAAAAAACAGAAACTTTAGCGCTCACGAGATTAGCTAGAACTTTTTACTGGTGAGTGATATTTAGTTGATTCTTTTTGAATATGATTACTAGTAAAATTCCTCAGGTCCAGCAACTTATTTTAGAATTTGTGGAGTTCCATAAGTTTGCGTTAGTTACAGATTACTACAGACTGTTCTGTTTTTGACAGATTCTGTTTTCATTGTGTTGTTTGCTTATTTTGATGAATCTATGGCTAGTAAAATAGTTTATAAACCATAGAGAAGTTAGAATACAGTAGGTTTAACACCAATATAAATAAAGAATGAGTTCATTACAGTACCTTGAAGTGGTGTTTTGTTTTCTTTCGCTAACGGAGCTCACGAGTTTTCTGTTAAGTTTTGTGTTGTGAAGTTTTCAAGTTTTGGGTAAAGATTCGATGGACTATGGAATAAGGAGTGGCAAGAGCCTAAGCTTGGGTATTCCCAAGGCACCCCAAGGTAATATTCAATGATAACCAAGAGCCTAAGCTTGGGGATGCCCCGGAAGGCATCCCCTCTTTCGTCTTCGTTCATCAGTAACTTTACTTGGAGCTATATTTTTATTCACCACATGATATGTGTTTTGCTTGGAGCGTCATTTTATCTTGTTAGTTTTTGCTTTATGTTATTTATAATAATGTTTTGCATCTTTAGTTCCAATAAAAATGTCAAGGATAGCCTTTGCCATGCTTATTTTGCTAGTATACATGTTGCTGTTTGAAAACAGAAAGTTTACCGCTGTTGCAAAAATTCCCTAGAAAAGTCAGAGAGTGGTATAATGTTGAATCTTTTTGCCTAATGAGCTATGATAAATTTACTACAGTGGGAATTTTATTTCATAATTTTTGGAGTTAGGTAAGTATTGATACTCTTGCATTCTTTACAGACTGTACTGTTTTGGCAGATTGCTGTTATGTTTGCATTGTTTGCATATGTTTGCTTGTTTAATCATTCTATTTAAGGATAGGAGTATTAAATATGCAGAGACATTTAGTATTCAATATTTAATAATAATATTAGTGATTTGTTACAGTAGAAAATGATAAGGTTTTGCATTGTTTTAAACTAACCTATCTCACGGGTTCTTGTTGAGTTTAGTGTGTATGAAGCTTTTGATAAAAAGAGAAACCATGATATGAGAGGAATTAAGTAGACACAAAAGTTAAAGCTTGGGGATGCCCAAGGCACCCCAAGATAATAATAAAAGAAGTCTCAAGAATATAAGCTTGGGGATGCCCCGGTAGGCATCCCACCTTTCTTCTTCATCAACTATCGGTTAGTATCGGTTGAGCCTAAGTTTTTGCTTCTTCACATGAGTTGTGCTATCCTTGCAATGTCATTTTATTTTGTTTTGGTTGCTGTTTGAATACAATACCAAGATCTGAAATTCTTAAATGAGAGATAGTCTTCGCATAGTTACATAATTATTTAGCTACTCATTGATCTTCACTTATATCTTTTTGGAGTAGTTTGTCATTTACTCGTGTGCTTCACTTATATCCTATGAGTAAATTGTTGAATGAGTTGATTGTCATAAATCTGAAATTATATATGTCGCATTTACTTATGCCATGGGGAGTAATGACTTCACATCTAAGAAGTAGAGGTTGTAAATTTATTGAAGGTTAGCAAGCATTGTATTGGTCATTTGAACAATTCATGAAAGAATATTAAAGGAAGAGAGATTTCACATATAAATATACTATCGTAGACATCTTTTATGATTGGGAGCACTCATTAAGTATGGCATGCTAAAGAATTGATGTTGGACAAGGAAGACAACGTAATGGTTTATGTTTTCCGACATCTCAGTTAAAGTATATTGTCATGGATCATTCAAACATGTTGAGCTTGCCTTTCCCCCTCATGCTAGCCAAAAATTCCTTGCACCAAGTAGAGATACTACTTGTGCTTCCAAATATCCTTAAACCCAGTTTTTCCATGAGAGTCCACCATACTTACCTATGGATTGAGTAAGATCCTTCAAGTAAGTTGTCATCGGTGCAAGCAATAAAAATTGCTCTCTAAATATGCATGACTTATTATTGCGGAGAAAATAAGCTTTGTACGAACTTGTTTATGGAAGCAATAAAAGCGACGGACTGCATAATAAAGGTCCATATACAAGGGGCAATATAAAGTGACGTTCTTTCGCATTAAGATTTTGTGTATCCAACCCTAAAAGCGCATGACAACCTCTGCTTCCCTCTGCGAAGGGCCTATCTTTTACCTTATGTCTTTTACTTTATGAAAGAGTCAAGGTGATCTTCACCTTTCCCTTTTTCATTTTATTCTTTGGCAAGCACTTTGTGTTGGGGTGATCCTGATATATATATATCCAATTGGATGTAAGTTAGCATGAATTATTATTGTTGACATCACCCAAAGGTGAATACGTTGGGAGGCAACACTATAAGCCCCTATCTTTCTCAGTGTCCGATTGAAACTCCATAATCATTAGTATTGCGTGAGTGTTAGCAATTGTAGAAGACTATATGATAGTTGAGTATGTGGATTTTGATATTCCTAAAAATAAGATGAATTGCAATTGTTTGAATGACTGAGAATGAAGTTTGCTAGTTTTCAAGAAAGTTTATGGTCTATGCTTTGACATGTCAATTGCTTGTTACTTTATCGTGATAAGTTTTATGAGGTGAACTATTGTTATGACATATTATCATGCTAGAAAATGTGATTGAAATTATCATTGATCAAACTTGTGCACCTTCTAGCATTCACACTTCATAAATTCTTTCTTTTATCATTTACCTACTCGAGGACGAGTAGGAATTAAGCTTGGGGATGCTGATACGTCTCCAATGTATCTATAATTTATGAAGCATTCATGCTATGTTATTATCTGTTTTGAATGATTATGGGCTTTATTATACACTTTTATATTACTTTTGGGACTAACCTATTAACCGGAGGCCCAACGCATATTGCTGTTTTATTGCCTGTTTCAGTATTTCGAGGAAAAGGAATATCAAACGGAGTCCAAACGGAATGAAACCTTCGGCAACGTGATTTTTTGGAAGATTATCATCCTGGAGACTTGGAGTTTACGTCAGAAGATACTCGAGGAGCCCAGGAGATAGGGGGGCGCGCCCCCCTACTGGGCGCACCCCCTGTCTCGTGGACCCCTTGAGCACCTCCCGACCGACTTCTTTCGCCTATATATTCCCTCGTACCCTAAAACCATCGAATATCAAGATAGATCGGGAGTTCCGCCACCGCAAGCCTCTGTAGCCACCAAAAACCTCTCGGGAGCCCGTTCCGGCACCCTGCCGGAGGGGGAACCCATCACTGGTGGCCATCTTCATCATCCCGGCGCTACCCATCACAAATACCCTTCGGAAGCAATCCAAGACTTGTCTATTGGAAAGATTTGTCCAACGGAGGTGAAGGAGAGTACCTCGTCCATCCAAGTGGAAGCTTCTACCTCACGACAAGGTGAACCAAGAATTGATACGGGAGCATCCACAAGTGGGACACACCAAGACGAAGAAAACAAGGAAGCACATCA
Organism: Aegilops longissima; assembly: GCA_021605205.1. Taxonomy (NCBI): domain Eukaryota; kingdom Viridiplantae; phylum Streptophyta; class Magnoliopsida; order Poales; family Poaceae; genus Aegilops; species Aegilops longissima. The sequence continues at coordinate 448,767,019 of CM038680.1, read as the reverse complement.
AGATGAACATCAACAACCACCTTCTCCACCACGACAATATAACGACAACGCCAACAACGAAGAAAGCCAAGAAGAAGAACAAGATGAAGAAGATGTTCAACCAAGATCAAAGCAAAAGCTTTCACGAGTTCGAGCAAGAATTGCTAAAGATCATCTCGTCGAGCAAATCTACAATGATATCCAAACCGGGAGAATCACTCGCTCAAAAAATCGTTTAGCTAACTTTTGTGAACATTATTCATTCATCTCTAGCATTGAACCTATGAAGGTTGAAGAAGCTTTGGAAGATCCGGATTGGATAAATGCATGCATGAAGAGCTACACAACTTTGAGAGAAACCAAGTATGGACATTGGTCGAGAAGCCCGACAACAACCACAACATCATTGGTACCAAATGGGTGTTTTGCAACAAGCAAGATGAAGATGGCCAAGTCGTGCACAACAAAGCACGCCTAGTCGCCCAAGGCTACACTCAAGTCGAAGGTATGGACTATGGTGAGACATATGCCCCCGTTGCTATACTTGAGTCCATTCGCATCTTACTTGCCTATGCTAATCATCATGATATCACCTTGTACCAAATGGACATTAAAAGTGCTTTTCTAAATGGTGAAATTGAGGAGGAAGTTTATGTTAAGCAACCTCCCAGCTTTTTCAATCCTAAGAAACCTAATCATGTCTACAAACTTCACAAAGCCCTTTATGGTCTTAAACAAGCTCCTAGAGCATGGTATAAATGCTTGACCAAGTTCCTTATTGAAAAAGGCTTTGAAATTGGAAAAATAGATTCTACTCTTTTTACTAAAAGGGTTAATGGAGAACTATTTGTGTGCTAAATTTATGTTGATGATATTATATTTGGATCAACTAACCCTCATTTTAGTGAAAAGTTTGGAAAGCTAATGTCGGAGATGTTTGAGATGTCGATGATGAGTGAACTCAAATTCTTTCTTGGTTTGCAAATCAAGCAAACTAAGGAAGGTACCTTTGTCTCTCAAACGAAGCACACCAAGGACTTATTGTAACATCCCAAATTTTCAATTTGGCATGTTATACATAGGTCATCCATGCATATCATATTTTATTGCATTTTCATTTGCAATCCTCGAAATCCTAAGCTACTCAAGGACCCTCGGAGAGAGTTGGGGATTTTCCGATTTTCAAATTTGAATTTTACCAAATAATGAAGACGAGGATTTTGATTTTATTATTTTTCTCTCCGGAAAATATTTCATTTTTAAATAATAAATGAGGGGAGATAATATGACTTCTCCAAAAATAATTGAAATGTCGGAGGAAAAATATTAAAATCATTATTTGGATTTTATTTGATTTATTTGGAATTTTATTTGCCCTAGAAAAAATTGCATCTTTTAAAAAAATTGCATTTTAGGGGCCAAGAAAAGTTCATCTTGTTCTAAATATTTTATTTAGACAAAGAAAACTTGTTTTGGTATTTTTAGATTTTTATTTATTTTTCTAGGATTTTTATAAGTTTCATGAACGCTTAAAAAAGAGGACCAGCTACTGGATCGGGCCAAGCGGCCACCGAGCCAGCCGGCCCGCCCGCGCCACCGCCTTCCCGCCGTGCCTGGCCACGGACTCGGAGAGTCCGGTCGCCGCCTTCCGCCGCCCGACCCCCTCCCAAGTCGGACCCCCAACCTTTATATACCCCCTCTCTAAACCACCACCACCACCGCCTCCCGGAGCCGGAGCCGCCCGAGCCGCCGCCGCCACTCCCGCCGCCACCCGCACCCGCCGCCCCGCGCCCGCCGAGCCCCCGCCGAGCCGCCCGCCCGTCGGACGACCTCGCCGGAGGTAGCCGCCCCGCCGCCAGTTTTTTTTTAAAAGCCCCTTCGTTTTTTTTAGAAAAACCCTAGTTCGTTTTTTTTCGGTTTTATTCTCCGGTTTATTTGTTTAGCGAGCGTTCGCTCGTTCGTTCGTTTTAACGAACGTGTTCTACGTTTAGATCCAGATAATAAACGTCCGTTCGTTAATCTGTTCTTCGTTTTTCTTTTACTCGGATTTATTCCGCGAATTTTCTGATCGCGATTTCTGATCCGATCTCAGTTTCTGTTTATCTTTTCGCTCGTTTATCGGAATCAGGCGATTCAAGCGACTGGAGTTTCGTCTCGAAACCCTCTTTCTGATTAATCAACTCAAACAAGTTTTTGCTACTGTAAAATTTGACCTAGTTCCAGATTAGTAGACGAAGCTTCTCTCTTTCGCCGTTTGAGTTTCGTTGCTCCGTTTGATTTGATTCTTCTTGTGAACCGGAGTTCTTAAGTTGAACTCTCCGGTCAACCTCTTTGAGTTGAAGTTTCGTTTTGTGCATCTTTTCTTGTTGCTTATGTATGTATTGTTTGCTTGCGATAGAATTCCTGGAGTGCGAAGCGTGTTACTACGAGTCTCTAGGATTCACGGATCGTCAGCAAGACAAGTAACACTTTGATCATACTCTTTTCATACCCAGTTTTTATGCATTAGTTTCAACCCTCAAACATTGCATGGTTAGGATGTCATTAATTTGTGGGTTGGGAAGTAGATGATGAGGTAGGAACCTATTGCCCTGTTACTATCAAACCCTTGGGAGTTACTTCTACGTGTTGCTTATATTGCTATGCTATGCTCGTAGACGTGGTTTGGGTTTGAGAGATATTCATGACAGATGTGAGATTGCTAATTAATGGTTTACTTTAAGGTGGCAACTTAAATACACATCCTGGTGGATTGAGGCACCTGGGAACCTGTGGTTGTCTATTTTTTGGAAATCCGGGTACCGTGTGATCTTCCTATGGACCACCACCCAGGCTTAAAGGGAACTGATATTATTCATGCTAGAAACTTCCGTGTGCAGCCACAAGCTATTATGGGCTCTAGCATAGTTGAGTAAGTTACGTGAAGCTCTTGAAGAGGTGGATCAGCAGGTAGTGGGTTTTGTAGGTTTGGTATGGTCTACCCGGAGTAGAGAGTTAATGTTTCTGAAAGACTGTGTCTCGGTCATCCGCTTCTCAAACACCATGTAGTGCGAGAAATCAACGGAGGCGATCGAGTCTTGTGGGGAAAAGTGTGCAAACCTCTGCAGAGTGTACAATCTAATCATGGTTAGCCGTGTCCCTGGTTATGGACAATTCTGAGTATCTAGTACTTGAGTATTCACATGTATCTCAACACTCTAAATTAATATTGTTGGGTTGTTAACTACTTTAATTGGGATTGAGTTGGGGTTATACCTTCTTAATGATGTTTCAACCACCATGATAGTTAAAGTAAAATTTATTCCTTTGATGTAGGGAAAAATTGGCTTTCATAAGCAGTATCGTAGAGCTTTCCACCAACCAAACATGCATGTAGTGTTAGCATTATTCTGTTATTGCTCTATTGTGTTACATTGCCAGCATATTCCATGTGCTGACCCGTTCTCGGGCTGCAACGTATTATGTTGCATACTTTTCAGACGAGGAGTAAGGTTCGATAGGTCGTTGCCGTGCAGCTCAGCTATGCCGTTGGAGTTGATGGACTCACTTTACCTTCCGAGCCTTCCGCTGTTATCGTGTTAGATGGCCTTAAGCCATATTATTGTAATAAGTTCTCTTTTGAGACATTCGATGTAATAAGTGTGTGATTGCTACTCTGTTATAAATCCTTCGAGTACTGTGTGTCAGCATTACCGATCCAGGGATGACATGGAAGCATAGAGACTTGACCATCTGAGGTCGGGTCGCTACAAGATGGTATCAGAGCACACGTTGAGTGTAGGACACGACCACTAAGATAAAACCATAGGACTCTCTTCTCTACTCATTTATGACTCGTCTCCATTTTTCCACTCTTTAGGATGACGGAGATGAAGAACAAGTTTGCACAACCGGATGAAGACACACCTTTTGGACGCCACTTGAAGGAAGTCACTAGGTACCAGAACATTGGAATACCAAGCTTCACCGGGACGTACAACGCCACCTTACCAGAAGAAGAGTGCTGGAAGATTCAAGCTCTAGTTCCCGGAAGGACGTTTGCGCCAATCACGGAGCCCATAGTGTGTGTTTTCAATGCACCTACCTGGAGTCTAGGCAAGAGCATGGCAGCCCACATTACGATGGGACGCATTGGAGAAATTTACAATATGGAGCTTAAGGACACAATTTACCAAATATGTGGGCGCCGAGACGAGCAATGGGAAGTAATCAGCACCAGGAAGGATAGATCCATTGCAGCTTTCATCCAGGAATTAAACCAGCACATTCGACGTCAGGAGAACCAGATGTGCGAGGACATGATGGACTTGAAGAAGGCAAATACTAGAATCAACGAGCTGGAGGAAGAACTCAAGTTTACACGTGAGGGATATGAGGAGGAAATCAAGACCCTACTGGAGAAGAATGATGACCTAGTCAAGAAGATCGCAGTATTCATGGGAGGACCAGCACCGGGAAAAGAAGACGATGATTACACTTGCCCAGACAACTACATCATCATCGACGACACTGACTCCGACCCTAGTGATGATGACTTTGAAGACGAAGCTGGAGCAGACATCATGGAGTCTTCCACCGATCAAAATTTCTATATGACCATCATATATTAGTAGTATTCCCCCATGTATTTAGTAGTAGTTGAGCACTTTCGCGATAGTTCTAGACCGTTTGTATGCCCTTGCTTGATTGATTGAGTGAAATGATTGTGTTTGTCTCATGTGCATATGGGTAGTGTCTTCTCATTAGACCTCTTTTCTATTCTAATCTCTTCCATCTAAACCCATCAGATGCCTCCGAGACGTGACACCGGTTTTGCTTTCCCACCGGAACTCACCCAGTTGGTCCAGCAGCAGAATGCGTTGATGCAATTGCTAGTTCAGAACCAGGGCAACAACAACAACAACAACAACAACAACAACAACAACAACAACAACAACCCGCCGCCAGTGGACAACCTAGCCCATTTTCTAAGGTTACAGTCGCCGGTGTTTTCCAGTAGCACCGAGCCTATAGTTGCTGATGATTGGCTACGCCGTATTGGAAGGGAGTTGACCACCGCAGGTTGCACAGATGCTGAGAGGGTGCGCTTTGCTGCACATCAATTGGATGGACCAGCAGCCTCATGGTGGGAGAATTACACGGCCACTTTTCCTATAGCCAATGTCACTTGGGACCAGTTTCAACAAGCTTTCCGCACAACCCATGTCTCAACTGGAGCTATGCAGATGAAGAAGCCGGAATTCCGCAACTTACGCCAAGGGAACCGTACTATGGCTCAGTACATGGATGAGTTTAGCAAGTTATCTCGCTATGCCCCTGATGATGTGGCCACAGATGCCGCGAAGCAGGAGAAGTTTATGGAAGGGCTGAATGATGAGATGAGTATGCAGTTGATGGTAGCAACCTTCAACAACTACCAGGAGTTGGTAGATAAGGCTCTAACGATTGAAGGAAAGCAACAATAGATTGAGAGCCGTAAAAGGAAGTATGGACAAGGAAAGTATAACTCAGGAGCTCACCAGAAGCCCCGTTTAACCCCGAACTCGGGAGGACTTGTTCATAACCATGGAGGACATAACCATACTGGAGGAGGATCGCATAATCAAAATGGTGCGAAGAACGAGAATGGGAATGGAGTCAACAATAATCAGAATCGCTCTAACCCAGCTACACCCGCCAAGAGGGACTTAAGTCAAGTTATATGCTTTAAGTGCGGGAAGACAGGGCACTATGCCAATGACAGCCCTAAAGGAAAGAATGGAAACGGAAATGGGAGCGCTGGGAAGAATCCCAATCCATTCAACAAAGGACAAGTGAACCACGTTAACGTGGAGGAAGTTGAAGAGCAGCCGGACGCGGTAATAGGTAAGTTTTTGGTTCAGACATTTACCGCTATTGTTCTTTTCGATACTGGTGCATCGCATTCATACATATCAAGGGCATTTGTGGAAAAGTTTAAGTTACCAACCCAAACCCTTAGGACCCCTCTTCTAGTGAGCTCGCCGGGAGCAGAGTACATGGCTAGCATATGGTGCACCCAGATACCCCTAATCTTTGGCACGCATGTTTTTCCGTCTGACCTAATTATCTTGGAGTCGCAAGGATTGGATGTGATATTAGGTATGGACTGGATGTCAAAGTATGGAGGAAGTATTGACTGTGCTAGCAAGTCAATCTATCTTACCACCCCAGAGGGAAAAAGGATTAAGTATGTATCTAGGCATGTGCCTAGGAGGAGCCAAGTGAATTCCCTCACGGGAGTTGTACAGAGGAAGTACCAGTAGTAAAGGATTATCCGGATGTTTTCCGGAGGAGTTACCAGCATGCCACCGGATCGAGACATCGAAGTTTTCGATAGAGCTATTGCAGTGCAGGGCCAATATCCAAGAGACCCTACCGGATGCCCGCAAATGATCCGGAGGAAATTAAGAAACAAATCAAGGAGCTATTGGAGAAAGGATACATTCGAGAAGTTCATCACCACGGGAGCCCAAAGACTTTTGGTGGAGAAGAAGGATAAATCCCTAAGGATGGTTGTTGATTATTGAGCTCTGAACGAAGTAACGATAAAGAACAAGTATCCATTACCAATGATTAATGATCTGTTTGATCAGTTGCAAGGAGCTAAAGTGTTTTCGAAGATTGATCTACGATCAGGATACCATCAGTTGAAGATCTGGGAGAAGGATATACCAAATACAGCATTTACCACACGGTATGGATTATATGAGTATACAGTCATGTCATTTGTACTGACTAACGCCCCTGCCTATTTCATGAGCATGATGAACAAGGTGTTCATGGAGTATTTGGACAAGTTTGTTGTGGTGTTTATTGATGATATTATGGTATACTCGAAGAACGAATAGGAGCACGCGGAACACTTGCGTTTGGTTCTCGAGAAGCTCAGAGAACACTAGTTATACGCCAAAATTCAGCAAGTGCGAGTTCTGGTTGAAGGAAGTTGGATTTCTTGGGCATGTTATATCAGGAGAGGGTATAGCAGTAGATCCCAAGAAGGTTCGATCGATCCACGAATGGTTGGCACCCACCTCAGTTGGCGAGATCCGCAGTTTCCTTGGACTAGCGGGATATTATCGTAGATTCATTGAGAGTTTTTCCAAGATTGCTAAGCCAATGACTGAATTGCTAAAGAAGGATACTAAGTTCAAATGGACAGAGACTTGACCATCTGAGGTCGGGTCGCTACACTTATTCAAGAAGTTCAATATGCAAGAATGCAAAGGTATGACTACACCCATGCCTACTAGTGGACATGTTGATTTAATCAAAGATGGTGAACCAGTTGATTAAAAGGTTTATTGCTCTATGATTGGTTCATTATTATATCTATGTGCTGCACGTCCCGATATTATGCTAAGTGTGTGCATGTGTGCACGATATCAAGCCGCTCTTAAAGAATGTCATCTTAAGGCCGTGAAAAGGATAGTGAGATACTTAATCCATACACCAAATTTTGGCATTTGGTATCCAAAGAGGGCTCCTTTGATCTTGTTGGCTACTCCGACTCGAAATATGCTGGTGACAAGGTTGATAGGAAGTCCACTTCGGGTACTTGTCAAATTCTTGGTAGATCTCTTGTGTCTTAGTCTTCCAAGAAACAAAACTCGGTATCCTTATCCACCGCCGAAGCGGAATACATTGCCGCTGGATCATGTTGTTCTCAATTACTTTGGATGACCCAAACTCTTAAAGATTATGGGATTGCAGTGAAACATGTTCCATTACTTTGTGACAATGAAAGTGCTATTAAGATTGCTCACAATCCCGTGCAACATTCTCGAACTAAGCATATTGAAGTTCGTCATCATTTCGTTCGAGATCATGTTGCCAAAGGGGACATTAACCTTAAGCATGTTCGCACCGAAAACAGTTAGCTGATATATTCACGGAACCACTTGATGAGAAAGTGTTTTGCAGTTTAAGAGGTGAATTGAACAGCATGATGCTTCAAACTTGGAGTAGGAACTCCATTTGATACATGCAAGGCCTGAGCCTATGCCTAATCCTTGATATTTCTCTTATGTTGACTATCTTATGTCTTGGATATATTTGCACCTTGCATGTTATCTAACCCGTGTAGGTACTTGGATGAATCTAAATATATGAGATTGCAACTCACTCACATCTTGAGCAATTTCTATATCACCAAGTCTCTACACAATGGTGGATGAAGACAAGGAAGCACGCAACCATTCAAACATATCCTTTGACATATTCTACGTTGAGTTTCATGATTGTCATTTTGGATACACAAGTGCTCTTCCTTGCAAAAACTAACTCATGTAGGTAGATGAACTCAAACTCCAAGTGGTGCTCCCAACTCTTGATGAGCTATATCAACCTTGAGCAACCCACACAAGTTCAAATATATGATCATGATCAATGGCACCACCCAAGGTATGTTATTCCATCTTAGAGAAGCTTTACTCCAAGTCATGAGTCAAAGCAACTCGACATGATGTGAATACATCAAAAGGATTAAACGAAAAATGGTAACCCCATTTTGAGCTTAAATGATGAGTATGACCTATGATCAAGTGATCTCACTTGACTCCTAAGTCAATATACTCTAACATAGGTGACTTTGTCGCCGACCAATTCTACATGAAGTTCTCTTGTGTTCTTTTCTGTGCTCTTGCATTTGTCCCATGCATATTTGTTTCCCTCTCTAAAAAAACTTCATCTAGACTTCTTTTAGTTTCTTCTCTTCTATTTTTCGGTTCTGCATTCCTTGCATCCAGTTCATTGCAAATCTTTCAGTTAATTCCTTGCAAATCCTTGTGAGATCTTACTTGTCTAGTGAGCTGAGGTGACAAGTGTTTTCTCTGTGATGAACTCGGTCTCACCGGTCTGATGTTTTGGGTCCAACCGATTACTCTCGGTACAACCGAACCATACAACTCGATGTCACCGATTTCACTACAGGAAAGACATCTTGCCACTTGTTTCTGCATTCTTTTTGATCCAGATCCACTAAATGAATCTTGTCCTCGACCATCATCCCATTCAACTTGCTGCTTTGTTCTGTGACTCAAGGACCAAACCCATCATGACAAAAATCCAGAAGAACCCTTCTTGGAAATTGATGTCAAAGGGGGAGAGAGAGATCACATCAAAGCTTAATCATATCTATAGGGGGAGAGAATACTCAAGGGAAGAAAGAGTAATCATCAAGGACCCCAGATGCTTGGTGTTCAAGAGGAGAGAAGTCACATGTCTTCAAGAGGGGAAAGACATGTTCATATTTGCTCGTTTGCATTAGCTCTGTTCATTTCCTTTGAGCTCTTATTTTTCTCTGATTTTCTGTTCCCTATCTTCTCCCAGTATCCCATGCTAGATTCAGGGGGAGCAAGACATCTAAGGGAAGGAAATCCTTGAATTTATTGCACATCTTTACCTTTGGGGACATGTCTATATCCAATGTGGTACTTAGTACTCACTCTACATGTCATCCCAGTCTTGGTACTCTTGTGGTTTATTTTGTTTGCTCTTGCCAGTAGGTGTATCTGTGTTATCTAACCTTTTTTACGCAGGTTCATCCCATCCTAAGCCAACTCAAGACCACAAGGTAAGTATATGCATCACAGTCATGTGTATGAGAAATTCTTGCTGATGTACATACTGTTTGGAAGAAGGACTCATGAGCATGAAGGTACATTTCTCATATTCACATCATTTGCTCTGATGCATATAGACAAGATACATGTAACACATTGCTTACTCTGTCATGTTTATGCATTCACATGCTTCTATATTCCATATTCACATGATTGCATACATGTAGGGGGAGCCTATGCATGTTACATGTCTTTCCAAAGCTTTACTTACTATTCTCTATATCTTTATTTAAAGCTTTTATGTATGTTGTCATCAATTACCAAAAAGGGGGAGATTGAAAGCACAAGTGCTCCCTAGGTGGTTTTGGTAATTAATGTAAACATATCTCTTGTTGGACTAACACTTTTACCTAGTATGTTTCAGATAAGTTCAACAATGTAGTGGCATGGACTAGAGGATGTGGAACTCCTTCAAGATGCTAAGGACAAAGGATTGGCTCAAGCTCCAAGCTCAAGACTCTACATTTTCTATTTTAGTGATCCAAGATCACATTGAGTCTATAGGAAAAGCCAATACTATCAAGGAGGGATGAGGTGTTGCTTAATGAGGCTCTTGCTCAAAATGCTTAGTGATATGCTCCAAAGCCCTCAACTACTTTCTCACATCCACATATGACCTAAACCAAGAGTAAAACTCGACCCCACCGATTCTTTCTATCCGGTGCCACCGAGTTCAGATGTCATAGCCACTGCCACAAACCCTAGGCAAATCGGTCTCACCGATAGGGATCTCGGTCTCACCGAGATGGGATTGCAATCTCTCTGTATGGATCAATCACAAAAATCGGTCTCACCGAGTTTGCATAATCGGTCCTACCAAGATTGCAATGTAAACTCTCTGTTTCCTCTTCGTAACATTTCGGTCTCACCGAAATGAGCTTATTACCAAAATCAGTCTCATCGAGTTGTGTAATCGGTCTCATCGAGATTACGTTATGCCCTAACCCTAACCATATCGGTCCAACCGTGTTGCATGTCGGTCCCACCAAAAATCCTAACGGTCACTAGATTTGCTGAATCGGTCCGACCGAGATTACCAATTCAGTCCCACCAAGATTGGCAAGTTGTGTGTAACGGTTAGATTTTGTGTGGACGCTATATATACCCCTCCACCTCCTCTTCATTCGTGGACAGAGCCATCGGAACGAACCTACACTTCCAACTTACCTTTTCTGAGAGAGAACCACCTACACTTGTCTTGAGGCCAAGATATGCCATTCCTACCATATGAATCTTGATCTCTAGCCTTCCCCAAGTTGCTTTCCACTCAAATCTTCTTTCCACTAAATCCATATCCTGTGAGAGAGAGTTGAGTGTTGGGGAGACTATCATTTGAAGCACGAGACCAAGGAGTTCATCATCAACACACCATTTGTTACTTCTTGGAGAGTCGTGTCTCCTAGATTGGCTAGGTGTCACTTGGGAGCCTCCAACAAGATTGTGGAGTTGAACCAAGGAGTTTTTAAGGGCAAGGAGATCGCCTACTTCGTGAAGATCTACCGCTACTGAGGCAAGTCCTTCGTGGGCGACGACCATGGTGGGATAGACAAGGTTGCTTCTTCGTGGACCCTTCGTGGGTGGAGCCCTCCGTGGACTTGCGCAGCTGTTACCCTTCGTGGGTTGAAGTCTCCATCAACGTGGATGTACGATAGCACCACCTATCGGAACCACGACAAAAACATCCGTGTCTCCTATTGCGTTTGAATCCTCCAAACCCTTCCCTTTACATTCTTGCAAGTTGCATGCTTTACTTTCCGCTGCTCATATACTCTTTGCATGCTTGCTTGATATGTATTGTGTTTGTTAAACTTGTGCCAAAATTACACTTCAATTTAAAGAAATTAAAAACTACAACTTTTGGCACTTAGTGTCTAATCACCCCCCCCCTCAAAACACCTCTTCTCAATCCTTTGAAAGGACCACCGGATTGCCAAACCCGTTCCCATCACTTTAAATTGCCGCACGACCGGCTGCTCGCCAACCGGCTTCGCCGGTTGCCGCCAGCCGTCCCAGTGGGTGTTTCGCTCGTGCTCAACATTTCGAAAACCTAAGTACCGCGTGTTCCTCTCAAAGGCCGGACCCCTTGTCATGGACCGGAGCCTCGGCCGTCAAACTTACGGGGGGTGGAGGCCCAAGAGGGAAGGTCGCAAGAAAACGACTCAAAAGATGAGAAATAAAAGCGCAAACATCCATGAAATTTATACATCACAAATTTAAAGACAGGCCCAAGGCCACACTTCATTACACCCAAATACCCCCAGTGGGTGGGTGGACCTGCTACCTAACGGAAATTTTTACTAAGTTAAAACAGGACAGCCTCAGGCATCCCCAGCGCCGGGTCACGCAGCCGCCAGCTCCCCTTCGATGGCCTCCGGGTTCGCCGAGGTGCCGGTGTCCTCCTCCTCGGCATCATCGCCGTAGACGCCCGTTTCCTCAGAACTGCCCTCCGGGTCGCTCAGAAGCAGGCCGTAGTCGTCAGCTGGCACGACTCCTTCATCCTCTGTCCGCTCCGGCTGGAACTCGTCGTGAAGGGCGAACCTGGCAATATGGCTGGCTCGGGCAGCAATCCGTCCGGCCTTCACCCGCAGCTGGTTCTCCGCGCCGGCTCGCTGGCCCATCAGCGTGTCCAGCGACAGATCCAAATGCCAGGACATCGTTAACCCTAGCGCCATCTCAGCACCAGCACGGGCAGGGGAAACGCGCCACTCGTGGAGCCGGTCCGGGCCTGCCTCCAACCACTGCGCCAACCGCGTGAAGCTGTTCGGCGCAACGGAGCCCGGCCAAAGGGCCGTCATCATCACTGCGCCGACATCGGAGAGCCGCGCCATCTGATCACCCAAGGCTCGCAGACAAGCCGCGGCGGCAGTCACGATCTCTGGAAAGGTCCAAGCCACCCGCAGGTCGGTCCCAGAGCCGACGACTCCTTGCGGATCTCGCTGAAAGCGAACGTCCTCCTCTGCCAGCTGGCTCGTCTCCGGGAAGGCCCCTATCAAAAAGCAGAGCAAGTCAGAACAATCACCAAGGAAAAGAAGCCGACATTCCAGCACCGGCCAAACCCAAGAAAAGCACTTACTGGAGAAGGACTCTTCCAGGTGCTATGCTTCAAGCAACGTACCACGCCGCTGCCTGGCAAGTGTCTTCTCCAAGTCGACAACCTTTGCAAGGGCCACCTTCAACTCGGTGTCCTTGGCCTCGGCCGCCTTCTCGGACTCCTCGCGGCGACGGGTTTCCGCTTGGTGGGCCTCCTCCGTCGTGGCCACCAGCACCTTCAGGCAATCCACCTCGGTCTGGAGCTGGCCCTTGTCGTCGGCCAGCTTGCCGCATTGCTGATCAGCCTCGGCAAGGGCCCGCTGCGCCTCCACGACCTTGGCGGCTTCCGCCTTGAGGGACTCCGCCTCGGCCTCAAGACGACGCTTGTTGCCTGCCAGCTGCTCCTGCAGCCGGCCGGCTTCATCAAGCGCCTGCCAGGCTCCTGCCGCCTCCGCCCTCGCTTTCGCCACCTCGGCCCCTAGTCGGCCGACATCAGCAACAAGCCGGTCATAGTAGTAGCCGGCTCGCATCAACCGGGTCCTGCAAGACAGCACCTCGGCTGCAGAAGAAAGACCCAGAAATAAAGAACCACTTTAAGATTCGACCCAACTACTACGTTGATACGTCTCCAACGTATCTATAATTTATGAAGTATTCATGTGATTATATTATCCATCTTGGATGTTTTATGGGCTTTACTATGCACTTTTATATTACTTTTGGGACTAACCTATTGACCCAGAGCCCAGTGCCAGTTTCTGTTTTTTTTCCTTGTTTCAGTGTTTCGCAAAAAAGGGATATCAAACGGAGTCCAAACGGAATGAAACCTTCGGAAAAGTCATTTCTGGAAAGAAAGCAATACGGGAGACTTGGAGTGCACGTCAGGGGATCAACGAGGAGAGCACGAGGCAGGGGGCGCGCCCACCCCCTGGGCGCGCCCTCCACCCTCGTGGGCCCCTCGTGGCTCCCCTTACCGACTTCTTTCGCCTATATATTCCCATATACCCTAAAACTTTCGGGAAACAGAATAGATCGGGAGTTCCGCCGCCGCAAGCCTCTGTAGCCACCGAAAACCAGTCTAGAACCGTTCCGGCACCCTGCCGGAGGGGGGAATCCTTCTCCGGTGGCCATCTTCATCACCTCGACGCTCTGCATGACGAGGAGGGAGTAGTTCACCCTCGGGGATGAGGGTATGTACCAGTAGCTATGCGTTTGATCTCTCTCTCTCTCTCGTGTTCTTGAAGTGATACGATCTTGATGTATCGTGAGCTTTGCTATTATAGTTGGATCTTATGATGTTTCTCCCCCTCTACTCCCTTGTAATGGATTGAGTTTTCCCTTTGAAGTTATCTTATCGGATTGGGTCTTTAATGATTTGAGAACACTTGATGTATGTCTTGCGTGGGATAACCATGGTGACAATGGGTTATTCTATTGTTCACTTGATGTATGTTTTGGTGATCAACTTGCGGGTTCCGCCCATGAACTTATGCATAGGGGTTGGCACACGTTTTCTTCTTGACTCTCTGGTAGAAACTTTGGGGCACTCTTTGAAGTACTTTGTGTTGGTTGAATATATGAATCTGAGATTGTGTGATGCATATTGTATAATCATACCCATGGATACTTGAGGTGACATTGGAGTATCTAGGTGACATTAGGGTTTTGGTTGATTTGTGTCTTAAGGTGTTATTCTAGTACGAACTCTAGGGCTGTTTGTGACACTTATAGGAATAGCCCAACGGATTGATTGGAAAGAATAACTTTGAGGTGGTTTCGTACCCTACCATAATCTCTTCGTTTGTTCTCCGCTATTAGTGAATTTGGAGTGACTCTTTGTTGCATGTTGAGGGATAGTTATATGATCCAATAATGTTATTATTGTTGAGAGAACTTGCACTAGTGAAAGTATGAACCCTAGGCCTTGTTTCCTAGCATTGCAATACCGTTTACGCTCACTTTTACCATTAGTTACATTTCTGTTTTTATATTTTCAGATTACAAAAACCTATATCTACCATCCATATTGCACTTGTATCACCATCTCTACGCCGAACTAGTGCACCTATACAATTTACCACTGTATTGGGTGTGTTGGGGACACAAGACACTCTTTGTTATTTGGTTGCAGGGTTGCTTGAGAGAGACCATCTTCATCCTACGCCTCCCACGGATTGATAAACCTTAGGTCATCCACTTGAGGGAAATTTGCTACTGTCCTACAAACCTCTGCACTTGGAGGCCCAACAAGGTCTACAAGAATAAGGTTGTGTAGTAGACATCAAGCTCTTTTCTGGCGCCGTTGCCGGGGAGGCTAGGTAAGCGGCACTAACAGCCCGTCAATTAAGCTCTTTTCTGGCGCCGTTGCCGGGGAGGTGAGTGCTTGAAGGTATATCTTTAGATCTTGCAATCGAATCTTTTAGTTCCTTGTTTTATCACTAGTTTAGTTTATAAAAGAAAACTACAAAAAAATGGAATTGAGTTTGTCTCATATGCTTCATATTTTTAATGTCTTCCGTGAAAATAAGGATTCCGATAATTGTGTTCAATTGCTAGAGGAAGAATGATTAAAATGTTTGGCACTAAATTTTTGAATGATGAGCATGATTGCAATGTTGTTAGTATGAATTCTTTAAATACCCATGATGCTAATGATATGCAAAGCCACAAGCTTGGGGAAGCTATGTTTGATGAAGATGATAACTTTTGTCCCCCAAGTTTTGATGAGAAAATTTATTATGATGAAAGCATGCCTCCTATTTATGATGATTATATTGATGAAAGTGGATTTGGAGAGGTCATGACTTTGTTTAGTGATGAATCCACTACTTCGGAAGAGGTTCCAATTGATTATGATAAAAAAGTTGCTATTTATGATGATTATTGTGATGACATGTATGCTATTAAGAATAATGATAACCATGAAACTTGTCTTCATGATTTTAATTTTCAATTGGATTATGCTTCACATCATAGTTATTTTGGTGAGTTTTCTCCTACAATTCATGAGAAGAAATTTGCTTATGTGGAGAGTAGTAAATCTTCTACACTTGTAGATCATGAAAAGAATGCTTTAGGTGCTGGTTATATTGTTGAATTCATTCATGATGCTACTGAAAATTATTATGAGGGAGGAATATATGCTTGTAGAGATTGCAATAATATCGAGTTTCCTTTCTATGTGTTGAAAATCTTGAAGATATGCTTGTTTTGCCTTTCTATGCTAGTTGATTATTGCTCCCATAAGTTGTTTGCTCACAAAATTCCTATGCATAGGAAGTGGTTTAGACTTAAATGTGCTAGTCATATTCTTCATGATGCTCTCTTTATGTTTCAATTCTTATTTTTTATGTGAGCATCATTGAAATCATCATGCCTAGCTAGGGGCGTTAAACGATAGCGCTTGTTGGGAGGCAACCCAATTTTATTTTAGTCTTTTGCTTTTTGGTTCTGTTTGGTAATAAATAATCCATCTAGCTTCTGTTTAGATGTGGTTTTATGTTTTAATTAGTGTTTGTGCCAAGTAAGACCTATAGGATCTTCTTGGATGATAGTTATTTGATCTTGCTGAAAATTCCAGAAACTTTCTGTTCACGAAAACAATTGTTTAAAATCACCAGAACGTGATAAAATACTGATTCCAATTTAAGCAGATCTATAATCAAATTATCAAGGCCGTCCTATTTTGGTTGAATTTTTTGAATTCTAGAAGTTTGCGTTAGTTACGGATTACTACAGACTGTTCTGTTTTTGACAGATTCTGTTTTTGACAGATTCTGTTTTTCGTGTGTTGTTTTCTTATTTTAACGAATCTATGGCTAGTAAAGTAGTTTACAAACCATAGAGAAGTGGGAATACAGTAGGTTTAACACCAATACACATAAAGAATAAGTTCATTACAGTACCTTGAAGTGGTGTTTTATTTTCTTTCGCTAACGGAGCTTACGACTTTTCTGTTGAGTTTTGTGTTGTGAAGTTTTCAAGTTTTGGGCAAAGATTCGATGGACTATGGAATAAGGAGTGGCAAAGAGCCTAAGCTTGGGGATGCCCAAGGCACCCCAAGGTAATATTCTAGGATGACTAAGAGCCTAAGCTTGGGGATGCCCCGGAAGGCATCCCCTCTTTAGTCTTCGTTCATCGGTAACTTTACTTGGAGCTATATTTTTATTCACCACATGATATGTGTTTTGCTTGGAGCGTCATTTTATTTTCTTTAGATTTGCTTGCTGTTTGAATAAAATACAAAGATCTGAAATTCTTAAATGAGAGAGAGTCTTCACATAGCTACATAATTATTTAACTACTCATTGATCTTCACTTATATCTTTTTGGAGTAGTTTGTCATTTACTCTTGTGCTTCACTTATATCTTATGAGTAAATGGTTGAATGATTTGAATGTCATAAATCTGAAATTATATATGTTTCATATGCTTATCCCATGGGGAGTAATGCCTTCACATATAAGGAGTAGAGGTGGTAAACTTATTGAAGGTTAGCAAACATTGTATTGTTCACTTGAACATTTCATGAAAGAATATTGAAGGAAGAGAGATTTCACATATGAATATACTATCTTGGACATCTTCTATGATTGTGAGCCCCATTAATTATTTTCAAACTTGAGCAAATTAGTTGAAGTTGGACAAGGAAGACAACATAATGAGTTATGCTTGGGTATATTTGTATAGAAGTTGTATTGTTATGGATCCTATAACATGTGGTTCTTGATATTTAGAATCCTTTGCTAGCCAAAATATCTGTACTAAGCGGGAATACTGCTTGTGCATCCAAATTCCTTGAACCAAGTTTCTTCCACGAGTGTCCACTATATCTACCTATATGCGGTATTTACCTACCGTTCCAAGTAAATTTGCATGTGCTAAACTCTAAACCTTCAAATAATAATCTGTTTTCTATGCCCGAATCGCTCATGTGGCGACTAGGAGCTAGCAGTATCTTCCATGCTAGGTGGGTTATTCTCATGATGAGTGGACTCCGCTCATCATTCACGAGAAAATGGCTGGTAACTGGGATGCCCAGTCCCATGATCAAAAGGTCGAAATCAAATAAAAAATAATTGCAAACAAAACTCCCCCAGGATTGATGTTAGTTGGAGGCACCCGTTGTTTCGGGAAAGCCATGGATTGATGATTGTTGGTGGAGGGGGAGTAAAATCTTTACCTTTCTGTTTGGGAACCGCCTATAATGTATGTAGTATGGAAGATACTGGGAACTCTTGGTCGTTATGTTGACAATGAAAGCATACCTCTCAAAATTATTTTCATCTCTGTTAGTGCCGCTTACCTAGCCTCCCCGGCAACGGCGCCAGAAAAGAGCTTGATGTCTACTACACAACCTTATTCTTGTAGACCTTGTTGGGCCTCCAAGTGCAGAGGTTTGTAGGACAGTAGCAAATTTCCCTCAAGTGGATGACCTAAGGTTTATCAATCCGTGGGAGGCGTAGGATGAAGATGGTCTCTCTCAAGCAACCCCAAGAGTTCCCAGTAGCCCACACGGAAGAAGCAACAAAAAGAAAAACAGAAGACAAGGGAGAATTTACGAGCATGACCCACTCTCGCTCCCGCATCTGCTCCACCTCGGCCTGTGCGAAGGCCTGGATCCTGTCCGTCCACCCCCGCAGGCGCCGGCTGACGGTGGTCATCGCCGCCTCCTCCTGGGTCGGGGGCCCGAAGAAGACCTCACCGGTCCCGCCCGAGCCGGCTGCGACCCGACAGCCCGGCGACCCCCTGGCCTGAACACCAGGGCATGCTCTCCGCTGACCGCCTCTTCCGCGGCCGGCGCCCTCCCCGGCGTCTTCTCTGGCACCACTAGCAGCGCCCCGCTCGTCAGCGCCCAAGGCGCTCCCTCCGGCGCCGTCCGCGGTGCCTCCTCCAAGACGGCGTCACCACCGCCTCCCTCGGTCCCCGCCCACTCGACCTCGTCGGTCCGCGGCGGGGTGTCGTCCCCCATGACCACGACCTCCCAGTCTAGGTCAATCACGTCTGCACGGCCGCGCTCCCCGTCTAACGACGGTACAAAGGCCGTCGCCGCCTGCCGGCATCTCGGGCCACACCGGCTCCTCGCCGGCTCGCGCCCACGTCGCCGCGGTGTTGGCCCAGGCTTGGGCTGATGCCGCCTCTAGATCCTCCTCGGCCCTATTCCGGTCCCGCCAGGCCAGGCCTTCAGTGTCGGCCGGGTCCAGGCCGAGATCCGGGTCGGCCACCTCCTCGTCTCGATCGATGGCGCTGGACCGGGTCTGCCTGAACACGACACCCTTGGTGGACGCTGCATCCGCCGCCGCTAGCGCTAGTGAGATCGACGACGTGAAGATCAACGATGTAAACAAACAAGAACCAAGCAGAGCCGCTCGGCCATTCGAATTCGAACAAAAAGGGAACTTACCCAGGCACCATCGGAACGGTGGGCCTCGCTGGCTTCGCCTACGGGACCCCGCGCCTCCTCTTGGCGGGCGGTTTTGCACCGGTGGCCGGGTTCGCCGCACACTTCATGGCTGGGGCTCGGGGCACGGCCGCATCCTTCCCATGCGGCCGGCTCGCCGTCATCGCCCCCCGAGACGACCCGGCTCCGGCCGGGCCACCGCCTCCTCCGCCCAGCGCCATAACACCGACAACTCGTGTCAGCACACCCCTCGTGCCACTTCGCACCCGGCAAGTCAAGAGATACACAGGAGAAACTGACCCACACGATGTCCAACGCTGACGTCGGCGGCCACCACCACCTCCTCCTCCTCCTCCTCGCCGTGAGCCACAGGTTCCTCCGAGCTAGCTCGCACCACCTGCGTCGGCGCCTGGTCATATTGATGCCGAATGGCGTTCAGAAGCACCTCCCGCGTCGTGTCGGGACGAACAAGAACATAGGCAGCGGCAAAGTACGGAGACCAGGGATTCACCACGGGTGCCGGGTTCGCCTGGCTGTACGGTGCCTTCCCGAACTCCCAGTCGTCCCACAGCCCGGCCTTGGAGATGTCGTTGACCCAACAAGCGACCTTATCCACCCCTAGGCGCTAGTTTGACATGCGATTGGGGTCCTGGAGTCCGGTCATTTGACCGATGATGTGGGTGCGTTGCTGTAGTAGCAGCACCCGACGCCGGATGAAGGCAGTGATGAGGGCGGTGCCGGTGAGCCCTTCCCGCTCCCTCATATCCGACACCCGCCGGCACAGGTTCGATACCTCCTGCGACAGGTGTTTGGGATAATAACCCCAGTTCTGTTTCGCCCGCAGCAGCGCGTCGACGAAAGGCGGTAAGTTGATGCTGTCCGCGCCGAGGTTGCGGACGCAGAAGGAGTTCTGCCGCTTCTTGGTGGATTCCTCCAGCGGCATCTTGGGGCAGTCAGCGCCCGTTAGCTTGTAGATGACGGCAGCCTCGTAGTCGGATATCTCCCCGGCCCTCGGCCCCTGCTGCTTCAAGGAGAAGAAGCGCACCCAGAGATCGATTGAGGGCTCGACCCCCAGGTAACCCTCGCAGAGGGCGACGAAGCCGGAAAGCTGCACGATGGCGCCCGCGCCAAGATGATGGGGGTGGAGCCCAAAGAACTCCAGGAAGCTGCGAAAGAAGCTGCTCACAGGAAGACCGAACCCGTGCTTGAAGTGCGGGTAGAACACCACGCGCTCCGTGCCCTCGGGCCGCGGCTCCCGCTCACCCTGCGGCAGGCACACAGCAGCCTCCGTCTACCCCAGCAAGCGCTTGGTGGAGCGGAGATACTCGATGTCGTCCGAGGTGACGGTCGAGCCCATCCAACAGCCCGAGGGTAGCGCCATCAGCGAAGACAAAGAGAAGGAATGTGGAGAAGTTGCGACAGAGCTCTGCTCGAAGCGGCGTTCGTCGCAGCGTGCAGCAGTCGCAAGAAGCAGGGAGGATGGAGAGGCGGAGGAGCGCGAGCGAGAATGATTACCGCCGCTCCCCTCCTCCCAATTTATAAGCCACGGTTCGAAACATGGGGAAGTGGGATTGTCTGCACTCGCCTCTCCCAGTTCCCCGCAATAAGTGCGCACATACGCACACAATAACTGCCTCTAGAATGGGAAGCGACTCACGGACGCCGCAATAAATCCGCGCGCGTGGGCCGAGGGCGCCCGGCCACGGGCCCCAGCGCGTCGCCCTGTCCCATCGCGCACGTGGCCTATCAGGCCCCTCCGGCCTCCAGGCACCACGTGGCGCCCGCGTGAAGCCCAAATGATTGCCCCAAGATTCGACGGACTCCTCGATTTCCCGCCCCCCGCCGGGGTGCCGCAATCTGTCTTCCGAAAGCCGGCAGACAGTGGGTGTTGCCGGACCCGGCGGTCGCAAAAGTCGCCTCCTCAAGGGGGGGGGGGCGACTTCGAAGGCCCTCCCATCCAAAGACGGCGGACCTTCACAACTTCGTGGTCTACTGTCGGGGGGATGAACCCTGGGCAGGCAACGGAACCTGGATCCTTTTAAAAAAAAACGAGGCCCGCCACGCCCCTCAAGCCGGCCCGTGCTTGGCTGGGTTGCTTAACCCGGCCAAGCCCCTCAACCCGGCCGAACTCCTCACCCCGGCTCCAACGGCTGGCACAAGGCGGCCGAACGCGATGCACCAAGACTTCTCCAACAAGCCAGCTCCCCTTTTGGCGTGTTCCTCAACCCGGCCTCGGGTCAGCTCCCGTCCCATCCCGGCCGTACGATGGGACGAGTCTCCATTCACGGATGAGCAAGGCCAAAGTGCCCCGCCCATGCCTCTGGTTAGCCGGGGCGTGGCAATAGTGCCCCACCTACCCGCTGACCAGGACCGGCATGGCTACAGTGTGGCAATCGTCACTGGTGACGCCAGCAAGCGGCGACCTGACGGAGCGCCATTGTAGCAGCCTCAACCTGGCCACTCCCTGACGATCGACAAGACGGCGAATAATGCCCCTAGGCATGTGATAACCCACAAGTATAGGGGATCGCAACAGTTTTCGAGGGTAGAGTATTCAACCCAAATTTATTGATTCGACACAAGGGGAGCCAAAGAATATTCTCAAGTATTAGCAGTTTAGTTGTCAATTCAACCACATCTGGATAACTTAATATCTGCAGCAAAGTATTTATTAGCAAAGTAGTATGGAAGTAACGGTAACGGTGGCAAAGGTAAGAGTAGCAGTTTTGTAGTAATTGTGACAGTGGCAAAGGTAAAGTAACTAAGCAAAGATCAATATGTGAAAAGCTCATAGGCAATGGATCAGTGATGGATAATTATGTCGGATGCGATTATTCATGCAACAGTTATAACATAGGGTGACACATAACTAGCTCCAGTTCATCAATGTAATGTAGGCATGTATTTCGAATATAGTCATACGTGCTTATGGAAAAGAACTTGCATGACATCTTTTGTCCTACCCTCCCGTAGCAGTGGGGTCCTATTGGAAACTAAGGGATATTAAGGCCTCCTGAGGGAGTCCCAGATTAGGGGGTGTCCAGATAGCCGAACTATCATCACGGCCGGACTCCAAGACTATGAAGATACAAGATTGAAGACTTCGTCCCGTGTCCGGATGGTACTTTCCTTGGCGTGGAAGGCAAGCTTGGCGATACGGATATGTAGATCTCCTACCATTGTAACCAACTCTGTGTAACCCTAACCTATCCAGTGTCTATATAAACTGGAGGGTTTTAGTCCGTAGGACACAACAACAATCATACCATAGGCTAGCTTCTAGGGTTTAGCCTCCTTGCTCTCGTGGTAGATCTACTCTTGTACTACCCATATCATCAATATTAATCAAGCAGGAGTAGGGTATTACCTCCATCGAGAGGGCCCGAACCTAGGTAAAAACATCGTGTCCCTTGTCTCCTCTTACCATCCGCCTAGATGCACAGTTCGGGACCCCCTACCCGAGATCCGTCGGTTTTGACACCGACATTGGTGCTTTCATTGAGAGTTCCTCTGTGTCGTCACCGATAGGCCCGATGGCTCCTTCAATCATCAACAACGCCGCAGTCCAGGGTGAGACCTTTCTCCCCGGACAGATCTTCGTATTCGGCAGCTTTGCACTGCGGGTCAATTCGCTTGTCCATCTGGAACAGATCGAAAGCTACGCCCCTGGCCATCAGGTCAGATTTGGAAGTTTGAACTATATGGCCGATATCCGCGGAGACTTGATCTTCGATGGATTCGAACCGCAGCCAAGCGTGCCGCACTGTCTCAATGGGCATGATCTAGCTCTGCAGCCGAACAGTGCCCTGGAGGCCGCACCAGCATCCGCTTCGGCCCTTAATCCGGAGCCGGATTCCCAGATCGAGGACGGGTGGTTGGACACCGCCTCGGGGGCTACAATCTCTACGGCGATTGATCCGAACTCTATCCCTGTCCTTTGCGAAGACCTCGACTCCGGGGTGTCGGACTCCTCTCCGGACTCCGAACCCCCCGCGCCCCTGCCAATCGAATCCGATTGGGCGCCGGTCATGGAGTTCACTGCCGCGTACATCTTTCAGCACTCGCCTTTTGGTGATATCCTGAATTCACTAAAGTCTCTCTCTTTATCCAGAGAGCCCTGGCCGGACTACGGTCAGGACGGTTGGGATGCGGACGACGAAGAAATTCAATGCCCACCCACCACCCACTTCGTAGCCATCGTCGAAAGCTTACACGACGTGCTCGATTTCAACGCCGAAGACACCGACGGTTTGGACGACGATGTAGGAGACAACCTTGAACCAACACCAATAGGATGCTGGACAACCACCTCATCCCATGATCTATACATGGTGGATATATCTAAAGGAAATGAAGACGAGGAACAACGGGACGCTACAAAGGATAAATCCCTCGAAAAGCAGTCAAAACGGCAACGTAAACGCCGGACCAAGTCCTGCCTCAACAGAGACCCAGCCATAGAGCAGGGCGAACCGGTGGATGACGAACATGCTATCGAGCAATCGTCCGAACAAAACAACTTGGATAAACAACCCGTCCCCGGGGAAGATAACAGTCCGGACGATCTCACGCCGGACAAATCGTTGGAGCAAGATAACCTCCAGAAAAGGCTCGTCGCCACTGCGCGTAGCCTGAAAAAGTAGAAGCGGAAGCTCAAAACAGCGGAAGATGCACTCAGGATCAGATGGAGCAAAGTATTCAACACCGCAGACAAATACGGCGACAGTCGCCGAACAAAGAGCTACCCAAAAAGAAAGCTACTGCCCGAATTTGACGAGGAGGCCTTAGAGCCCCCACAATCAAAGAATAAAAAGGCCACCCGGTCGGATGGACGACCCCACGGCAAAAAGAGAGCAGCAAATGGCGCCGCACACAAGCTGGTATGCGATCCGCATATGGATTCACATCAAAAGGATGGCCCCGTTAGGTCCATCTATGGTCCAAGAAAGCAAGCTCTTCAAAGCAATGCAACAGGCCAAAATTCCGAACATCACGGCACACCCAAATATAGGGGCGCCGCACATCCCCTATGTTTCACCGATGAGGTACTGGATCATGAATTTCCAGCGGGATTCAAACCCGTAAACATAGTGGCATACGATGGAACAACAGACCCTGGAGTCTGGATTGAGGATTACATCCTCCACATACACATGGCTAGAGGAGATGATCTCCACGCCATAAAATACTTACCCCTCAAACTCAAAGGGCCAGCTCGACATTGGCTTAAAGCCTCCCGTAAAATACCATTGGAAGCTGGGAAGAGCTCGAGGGCAGCGTTTGGGCAAATTTTCAGGGGACCTATGTCCGCCCTCGGATCTGACGATTTAAGTCACATAACTCAACAGCCCGGAGAGTCAGCCGGAAATGCAGAACAGGATCCTTACTAAAAAGAACCAAATAGTCGATTGTCCGGACTTGAAGCCTTAGCAGCTTTCAAACACAACATCCGAGGCGAATGGCTGCGGACACCTCGGCCAAGAAAAGCCGAGAACCATGGCCGCATTAACAAGCCTCATGACCCGCTTTTGCGCGGGAGAGGATAGCTGGCTAGCAAGATGTAGCTCCAGCGACCCAAGTACATCCGAAGTCAGGGATGGAAACGGGAAACCACGGTGCAACAAGGACCAGCGCCGAATTAAAAGGAACGGTCCAAAGAGCGAGGCAGTCAACGCCGGATTCAAAAGCTCACGGTAGAACAACAAAAAACTGCCCCTCAAGGACAATTGCGATGAGCTATCCAACTTCCACAAAATCTTGGACAAGATATGTCAAATCCACAGTACTCCTGGGAGGCCTGCAAACCATACCCACAGAAATTGTTGGGTCTTCAAACAGTCCGGCAGACTCAACGCCGAACACAAGGGGCTCGACACACCAAGCGAAGATGATGATGAGCACCACAAGCAGAGCCCCGGAAGACAAAGGAAACGAGGTTAAAATAGTAAACTCACTTCACGTGATCAAAGGGAAAAACAGAGCGGCGCCCACTAAAATGCGCGCCGCACACTGGTTGTCAAAACCAATCACCTTCGACCATCAGGACTATTCTGAAAGTATCCGGAACGCAGGATGGACTGCCTTGATATTGGATCCTATAATCAACGGATTCCAATTTACACAAGTCCTCATGGATGGCGGCAGTGACATAAACCTGATATATCAGGACACAATCCGCAGGATGGGGATAAACCAGCCAAAATTATTTGTAGCAACACCTCCTTTAAAGGAGTAACGCCAGCCCATATGCCCATTATACGGGCTCCATCTGCTAGAAGTTGTGTTCAGTTCATCCGAAAACTTCCGTCGCGAAAGGTTAATCTTCCATGTCGCCCCGATCAAAAGTAGCCATCAAGCACTATTGGGACGCGAAGCTTTCGCCCGCTTTAACGCAATACCGCATTATGCATCTCTCACACTTAAAATGCCTGGTCCACGCGACATCATCTCATTAAAAGGGAGTATTAAGTGTTACTTGAGCATGGAGGAACGTGAGACTGCCTTGACAGCCCCACACCTATCCGGCACCACTAGTCAAAGAACCTGAATTGGTCATTCAAACCCCGGACACGGCTAGACGAGTCCAGCGCCTACTAGCGGCATACCCCCATACAAGAGGCTGCATGCATGTATCACAAGAGACAATAAATCTCAATCTTATCCAATTCTTCGACTCGTACTCTGTTTGTTTAATATAAAGTACATCTTTCGCACGATCTTTTTTTTCTTTTTAAACTAAGTTCCTCTCTTCTACAGATGAACAACGTGCTACACCCGTCCAGGATACGGCACAACGGAGACATAGGCGCAGACGTGCAGTAGGGACCCGTTGCAAGGATTCTTTTCAGATTAAGACCCTGCGTAAACCTTTTTTACTGTCTCTTGTTGATATACATCCCCGGTTTCTTACTATAACCAAGGAGGAGGCTGGCGTTTTGGCATTGGCCGCACCAGAATTTTTGCACGCACGGACACCGGGGCTTAGGCGATATTCTGCCCGTTTTATAAAGACCGAATACCTTAGGGAGTGTTGGCGTCTCGAGTTAGGCCTTATATGCATCAGCTCGAATCATGTCTTTGGTCAAATGTTGGGTTTGCCCGGCTCCTGTGTTTTGCTGCCTTACGTTCCGTTTTATCGGCTAACGCGGCACCGGAGAACTCTCGTGATTGTGCCCGGTTCGGCGGCGAGCACCTTAGTAGATAAAGCCGAAAACTGACTGTCATGATATAGCGAGAGACTGGTCAACCTCTCGTTGACTCTTTGGAATGTTTAGGATTCCTCCGCATTGACGAAGGACGGTTTTGGTCGGGCACATACGCATCCCGAATCGGGAGAGTGCGGTGCCCCTGTGGGCTATATAGTAGCCCCACCCTCGAACTCCATGGCTAAGTGAAAGTGATAAAGCATTATAGTCCGGTTGCCTAGTTTGCTCGCTATCACCTCCTTAACAGGACCAAGGCGTTGGATTAAGTGTGACAAAGCGCTTTCTTTGCAAACACCCCGCACTATATGCGTGGGGCTGAAGCCAAGGAGTGCCATCTTTCGAGTTATATATACATATACATAAGCGGCCGCATAGGGAGTAGTTTACTACTTGAACGCACAAGTATAAAAAGCTCTTATATTATATTGAAACATTGTTTTCACAAATCATACATGTCATTTAAACATAACATCCTTCGAGCACTGCGCCTCTATTAAACGAGCGCCCTGCAGGATTTTCTTCAAAGTAGTGCTCGGCAGGTACTCGGCTTCTGTCCGAATCTTGGGATGCAACGTCGGTGGCCTTCATCTCTGCCCAGTATGTCTTGACACGGGCCAGAGCCATCCGCGCTCCCTCAATACACGCCGACTGCCTCATTGCATCGATACGTGGTACCACACCAAGGAACTGCTGCACTAAACAAAAATAACTCTTCGGCTGGGGTCCGCCCGGCCACAAATGAGTCATGACATGCTTCATGGCAAGTCCGGATAGTCGGTTCAGCTCGGCCCATTCGGCCAACCGATCGGTTAACGGAAGAAGACGCTCCGGACTATGGAATTGCGACCAATATAGCTCTTCCCTTCTGTGCCCCTTCTGGCCCCGGAAGTGCTCAACTACGTCTGCAGCGCTCGCCGCCAAGTCCAGATAAGCATCCTCTGAACTCCACAACTTTTCAAACTGAGCATACTTTGGATCCGTATATTTCCTCCGCAGCAAAAACGGTTTTCTAGCCGCAATAGCCCCGGCTTGACTCAGCTCCTCCTTGGCAGCTCTCAAAGCGGAACGGGCATCCTTGGATTCGGCGGTGGCCTTTTTCAGGCCCTCTTGCTCCACTTGACGTTCTTTTTCAAGAACCTCGCAGTGGTCGGTAATATTCTTCAACTTTCTGGCCATATCGGCCATTTCCTCCCAGCTTCGGCAGTGAGCAGCCCATTCCGCTTTTAGCTCTTCGGCCGCCCTTAAAGCGGCCGCATTACTACTTCTGGCTTGCTCTTTCGCTCGGGTGAGTTCCGCCCGAAGCTCCTCCACAGCAGCGGCACCATCTGCATTAAGCATACAAACAGTAAGACATGGGCGTCAAGCTCCCTTACCAGGTGTCCGCATAGAAGTCGCATACCTTGTGACTCGTCGAACCGTTTATTGACCAGCGCGATGTCCGCATCCGCCTCGTCAAGCTGCCGCTTTAGTTCGGCATATTCATCAGTCGGCTGCCACGGACGCCCGCCACCTGTTTAGGAGCGGCGATATGTTATAACTGAGATTTTGATCCTCGATACGCTGTCAATTTGGACAACATACCGAGTCTCAGGGGCTACTATCTATACAGGGCACATTTTATATGCATAACTGTCAGAAGGTACATCATTTTTTGTGTACCTCGAACCCCGTCAGTAAGCTTCTGACGGCTTCATGCAATCCGCTCTCCGCGGATGCAATTCTTTCAATCACCGTACCCATTAGAACAGGGTGATCTTCTGAGATAGCCGCTCGCCCAAGCAGATCCTTCAGCTCCTCCGACCGCACACCCCTTGGCGCCGGACCTTCTGGACCCGCCGGACTTGGGGGAACCCTCCGCGACGGCACCTCAGGGTCGTCCGCCTCACATGAGGGTGCGACAGGTGGAGGCGTTTCGCTCTCCATCATCTCCGGAAGATGATGCCCCAAAGACGAGCTCTGCTGAGAAGGGCTGAGATCCGAACTACAAGGTACAATTTCGGTTATCTTGAAATAAATCTGAGGATGTTCCTTATTTACAAAACCCTACTTTTTACTTACGGCTCATTGGAGGGCTGATCCCTTGGGGAAATAGTGCGGCTGGGCTACTCCCGGCGCCGGACTCTCGACGAAGATTTCTTCCCCCTCTTGAGGCCTTGACCTCCAGATCTTCCAGGCGGTCCTCTTCTCTCCTTGGAGGGTGGGATTTTTATCCTCCCTCCTCAAAGACCTCCGCCGTGAGGCGGTTGCCTCCCGCTCCCCGCCTTCTTTAAAAGGCGCGGCCTGCAACATCTTAGCCAGCATGGGGTCGGCGTGTTCTCAGGGAGGAGCGGACACCTTATTAACTTTGCTTTGGCTATCCCTCCTGTTCAAAAACGGCTCCTTTAAAGGGCATGTATATATGATAAATGAATGGACAGCTTGTCCGATTCTGAGGACTACTTACTTGAGTATCAGGCGATTGCAGCTTAGTCCTACATCCTCGGTCAGTCCGGACACTTCTCTTGTGATCCAAAGAACAGTTTATACATCTCCACAGGTGTCGTGACCATACAATTTTGGAGGCTCGTGGTCCCTCGGATTAAATTCCCACAGGCGGAGGCGGCGTTCCCAGAGGCGAGGCGCGGATCAACATAACCTGCACCACTACAACCAGATTGATCTCTCTTTCTTGGAGGTCTCGAATACGGCCCTGCAGCAAAGGAACGTCTTTGGACGGCCCCCAGTCGAGTCCCTTGTTGACCCATGGCGCCAGCCGCTGTGGTGGACTGGCCGAAAGCGGAAGCGCCGCCCATTTGGTGCCCCTAGGAGCGGTAATATAAAACCACTCCTGTTGCCACAAACCAAGCTCCTTTTGAAAAGAGCCTTCGAGCCACGGAGCATCAGCACATTTGCTTATGACCGCCCCTCCGCACTCTGCTTGCTGCCCCTCGATCGTCTTTGGCACCACCTTGAAGGTCTTGAGCCACATCCCAAAGTGAGGGGTAATATGGAGGAAGGCCTCACATATGACAATGAATGACGAGATATGGAGGATGGACTCCGGATTCAAGTCATGGAAATCAAGCCCATAATAAAACATGAGCCCCCGCACAAAGGGATCCGTCGGGGAGCCTAAACCCCGAAGGAAGTGGGACACGAACACCACGTTCTCGCCGGGCTCGGGAGTGGGAATGACCTGCCTGGGCGGGCAGCCTATCACGAGATCTCGCCGGTTAGATACACGTGTCTCGCAGCTTTAGCACATCTTCCTCTGTGACAAAGGAAGGCATCCATCGGCCGTGCTGGTCGGAACGGACATTGTTGAAGGTCAAAGCGCGGAATTTGAAGCTTTGGGTGTTGGAACTTCGAGCGAGGCGAACTTCGATGGAGGGTGTAAAAGAAGGGCCTTGGTCTCATTATAAAGAGGTTGAATACCCGTGGTCGATTAGGACTCGCCTTTGGTAGAGGCGTGCTAGCGGGCGCGGTTGGGTTTCTACGTCCGTATTGATGAGAATCCCGGAATAAGGGGCACGATCTATGCTTTGATAAGGCGTGCTAAGGAAACCGCCTCGCTAAACGCGCTGAGGTGGAAGCGATAAAAAGCGATTCATATAAAGGCTGGCCGTGGTGTGATGTCACGCCGCGGAATACGTCAGCAGATCTGTGCAAAAGTTATTCTCTCTCACGGTGGTATGTGGAACTTGTTTTGCAGAGCCGTTCACTATCCTGGTGTTCAAAACCTTCTATGAAGTATTCGGAGGAGGAACCCGCCTTGCAATGCCAAAGACAATATGTGCGCCGGACTCGTCGTCATTGAAGCCTGGTTCAGGGGCTACTGAGGGAGTCCCGGATTAGGGGGTGTCCGGATAGCCGAACTATCATCACGGCCAGACTCCAAGACTATGAAGATACAAGATTGAAGACTTCGTCCCGTGTTCGGATGGGACTTTCCTTGGCGTGGAAGGCAAGCTTGGCGTCTGGATATGTAGATCCCCTACCATTGTAACCGACTACTGTAACCCTAACCTATCCGGTGTCTATATAAACCGGAGGGTTTTAGTCCGTAGGACACAACAACAATCATACCATAGGCTAGCTTCTAGGGTTTAG
The DNA here is from genome assembly GCA_021605205.1 of Aegilops longissima. NCBI lineage: Eukaryota > Viridiplantae > Streptophyta > Magnoliopsida > Poales > Poaceae > Aegilops > Aegilops longissima. The sequence goes on along the minus strand of CM038680.1, from coordinate 448,736,675 downwards.
CCTCCTTGATCTCGTGGTAGATCTACTCTTGTACTACCCATATCATCAATATTAATCAAGCGGGGTAGGGTATTACCTCCATCGAGAGGGCCCGAACACTGGGTAAAAACATCGTGTCCCTTGTCTCCTGTTACCATCCGCCTAGGCCTTGCAGTTGGGACCCCTACCGAGATCCGGCCGTGGTGTGGAGGGCTGGATGAGCATGAGCGGTGGAGGGGTGCCGTGGAGGGTGGTTGAAGCAGGACCCGTGGTGTGGAGGCTGGATGAGCAGTGAAGCGAGTGGAGGGGTGCCCGTGGAGGGTGGTTGAACAGGACCCCATGGTGTGGAGGGCTGGATGAATAGTAGGCGGTGGAGGGTGCCCGTGGAGGGTGGTTGAGCGATGGCCGGTGGAGTAGCAGCGGTGGAGCTGGATGAGCAGGGCCCGTGGAGGTGGAGGAGGTCGGCGGTAGCCGTGGAGGTGGAGGAGGTCGGCGGTGGAGATGAACAGTATCCCGTGGAGTCCGTTTTGCGGTAAGCCACACCCTCCCGATTAGCGGGACCCCATTTCGACCGTAGGAGGTCCGTTTTCGTCCTTTTGTGGTGCGCCACACCCTCCCGATCAACGGGACCCCGTTTCGACCGTGGGAGGTCCGTTTCCTCCGTTTTGATGCGCCACACCCTCGATCAACGGGACCTCGTTCGAACATAGGAGGTCCGTTTCCTCCGTTTTGCGATGCGCCGAGCCTCGTTTCAATCGCTGTTCCGTCCAAGCCTCCCGATGAACACGACCACGCATTCCGTTCCGACCTAGCGGTTGGCTCCCAGCGTTCCGTTGCCTCCCGATGAACACGGCGCATTCCGTTGCCTCCCCATGAACACGGCGCATTCGTTGCCTCCCCATGAACACGACGGCGTTGTTTCTCCGTTCGACCCAGCCATGTACACGAGCCCTGGCTATGCGTATCTGTGAGTAGGCGTTCGAGACCCGCCCGTATGTACACATACGTGTCCGTATTTTCTTTCTTGCACCACGACCGTTTATGCGTGCGTGTACATGCTACGTCGCGCGCCTCTACGACACGTGCGGCGCCTCTACTATGACACGCGGCGCCTCTACATCGACCGGTATGTCGTACACCTTCGCGACTAGAATCCTGGCGCTTCGTGCGCTTCGACCAGGTGGGTCGGTATCGAGCACTTCCTTGCACGCAAAGATGTAGCTGGTGGGTCCCAGCGGTCGGCGAATCATTTTTGCTGGGCGCACTTGCTTACGTGCGAAGATGTAGCCGGTGGGTCCCAGCGGTCGTGGGCGAATCATTTTTTGCGGGACGCACTTCCTTGCGTGCGAAGGTGTAGCTGGTGGGTCGGCGATCGGGGCGAATCATTTTTTTGCTGGGCGCACTTCCTTGCGTGCGAAGATGAAGCTGGTGGGTCCAAGCGATCGAGGAAACATTTTTCCGCGAAATACGAGTGCTTTGTCTGGTGGGTCCTAGCTGTCAGGTGGAGGAATCATAATTTTCCGAGTAATAAGGAGACACTTCCTTGCTGCGGCCGTGGACCCGGTGTCAGCCTCTCCACGTCACGGTCCACATCCGATGGAAGTTATTCCTTGACCACGTTGGCGGGCCGTGCGAAAGCACCACGGCGGTGGATGACGGCGAGGCCTAGGAAGGGGCGACACGGAGCGGGGAAGGCGCGGCGGTGGAAGCCAGCGGAGAGGAATCTGAGGTTCGCTGGTTGGCTGCGGTGTGAGGCTGCCGTCACCGCGAGGAACTGGCGATGGTGGGAATAGTAGAGGCGGTGAGGCCTCCTCGGCAGACAACCCGGCCACGGGAGAAGCAGGAGCATGCGGCACGACCGGCGCTGCTTTGGTAATTTGGAGCAAGAAGACCAGAGGTTGAAGAAGCACTACGGTCGTTGGATGGGCGTCGTGCAGTCCTTTGGAGCTAGAATCGTTCATATTGACTAAGTTGACAAAGCCCTCCGTCCCGTCAACTTAGTTGGCCCACAAGTCATCCTCCCACTATGGTGAGTCCCAGCTAGCGGGGGTATTCATTTTTTGTGCGTAATAAGGAGGCACTTCCTTGCGTGCGAAGATATAGCTGGTGGGTCCGACATGTCGGCCAGGGGAACGTTTTTTCGCGAAATCTGATGGCCCTTCCGGTGGGTCGAGGTGTCAGTGGAGGAATCATTATTTTCTTGCGTCAGATCCACGGCCGATGGATGTCATTCGTTGACCACGTTGACCAGGCCGCGCCGAAACCGCGATGGCGATGGACTACTGGCGAGGCCTAGGAAGGAGCGACGGGCGGGAAGATCGGCAATGGTTGCCTGCTGTGGGGAGTACGAGGTTTCTTGGTCCGGCTGCCGTCGCCGGAAAATAACAGGAGGTGTGGGTGAGTAGAGGAATGGTCTAGCCGACAATGAAGTAGGGTGGGGGCGGTGCGGCTGTGCGGCGGCATAGCCCGCCCCGGGAGGCGGGAGCGAGCGGTTCCACCGAGCTGGTTTAGGCGGCTAGAGCAAGAAGACCGGATATTGAAGAAGAAGACGGCCGTTGGATTAACATCCAGCGGTCACTGCTGCTAGAATCATTGTGGACTAAGTTGACAAAGCCAAAGTACCGTCAACCTAGTAGACCCACAAGTCAGCCACCAAATCTGTCCCAAACAGCATACAGCCCGAAATTTCTAGCCAGATTCAAATTAATTTTAAATCTAAATATACCTTACTTTAAATTCAATGACATTTTACCCGCACAAAAACAATGAAATTTAAAATATCAAAATCCGAAAGAAAACAGTATTTTGGAACTAATTGCCTGTTTGCTGTATTTTTTCATTTTACAGCCCATTTATTATTACTTATAGCCCATTTCTTATTACTTATATCCCATTTCTAGGCAAAATGCATCCCTCCTCGTCTTGAAATATTTCCGGCCCAGCAGGGCGTAGAAAAGCAAGTAGGCGTACGTTGGTTATTCTACAAAAAACAAAATAGCTGGCTAGCCATTTTCAGAAAGGAATAACACAAACTGGGCTGGTCATGTGCTAAACGTATGAAATAAAAGCCTGGGCTAGATGGGCCAGGGTCCCGCACAAACCAGTTGATACCCTTCTCCGTCCCAAAAAAACAAAATTACTGCGCGTCCTGCTGGGTCCCTACTGTCATCCTCACCATGTACAGTCATCTCCTTATTCCTCTCGAGTTGTTGACCACGTTGACAACACCGAAGAAGCACACCCTTGCAGCGAACCAAAGCGGAGGGCGATGGTGAGGCCTCGGGACGAACGAACAGGATCCGGGAAGATCACAACCAGCCGTGGGAGGCGGGGGCGGCGGTCCCGCTTGGCGCTGGTTTGGCTTTGGCGGCTCGAGTAGAGGAGGCGAAGAAAGCGCGACAGGGCGTTGAATGTCAATCCAACGGTCAAGAGTTGGCACAATCGTTTGTTGACTAAGCGGACACCAAGTAGCATGTTTTTTATATATATAGGAAGAAAACTGCGAGGAAAATGCGTTAAATCTGCCGTCCTCCTCACGAGGAATGTTCGCCACATAAGTGACTAGCACCCTTGGTTTTCAACCGAGAGGTCTTGGGTTCGAATCCCAGGAAGTCTCAATTTTTTCCTCCTTCCTTCCTCGCAAAAAAAGGGAAAGAAAATCGAAGACTTGGGAAGGCGTACAGAACAAGCTAGTGTACCAGTAAAGAGACGCTGCCGAGTTTTAGAAAAAAGAAAGACGTGCTCTTGTAGCTGGTTCGAATCCAAACCTAGACTATGACTATATATGGTGCTATGCTACTCTGCAAGTAATTAAACTGACATATCCAACGATTGCTTCTCCTCTTCTCTACTTACTCGCCTAGCATCGAAGCTCGGCGCAGCAACCATGTCCGTGGCTGCTCATCCACCTACTCTTGACGAGGCAACAACCAGATATCGCCAAGTCGCCACCCGTACCATCGCTGTGGGTCTCATCACACCCCATGACACAGCGCACCGACCGATTGCTCATCATAACCCGCTGCCGTTAGTGCGGTGCCCCGCTACTAAATCATGCGAGAGTCATCCACAGCGTCTCAACCACAATCCGCGACCTGGCGAGTCTTCTACAAATGCCGAATCATGGGGTAATAATATGTTTAAGTGTTATTCTGCTGCTTTGATTTGCTGATTTTTTAATAGTTTGGTTGATGATCTTCCAATTTGATTAAATGCGAGAAAAGGGAAGATTCGTGTGATTTGTATTTCGTGAAGTTGCTGATGTGGGGAATGCAACTCGCTGATTATTTAGTTAGCGAGGAATCCCAATACCAGCAGGTTGGGGTGTTGGACAAATGGCTGAAGGAGCAACGGAAGAGGAAGATCTGAGCGAAGGTTAAAGATATAGTTCCTCTGATCATGGCCAAGCAACAGCTGCTGAGCGGCCTTGAAAACAATGAGGAGATGAAAGAGCTTGTGAAGATAATGGGCAAAATCGATGTGCTCTGTGGGATGATTGTCTCTTTATTTGTAGTGTATGTAGCTTTTCGTGATGTATTCGATTGGCTACGACATGGGCACTTTGCTGAAACTAGTAATGAATGAAACCTGTGTAGCAGGCTGGGTGTAGTGTTGTGAACATCTAATGATTTTTATTAACGGAAATCAGGGGGTATCCCCTTTTTCTCATATAAATAAATAAACAGGAGATTCCCCGTCGGGTCAGCTTTGTTCTCATTCGAAGACGTCGAGCAAATTGCAGTCCAACAACAAACTACGTCATCAAATTCAAGTTTCACATCCAAATATGAGTACAACTAAACAACAATGTCATCATGTTTTAGTTGTCATACAATCACCAAAGACAAATCAGCATACATAACAAGTGATGTTCTCATAGCAAAATACTAAACAACATGTTCATCAGGTTTCAGTTGTCATAGCAAACACAATTTCACATAGTAGATAAAAAACGTCTTCTGATAGGCAAATACGACAAAAGCAATGTAATGATCATCTGCAGCAGCAGCGTCAACATCTTCACCATGTGTATCAGTCTGAATTGTAATTCCCCACGGTGTCATCTTCTAGTTCGTCCTCAACGTCCTCGAACGTTGGCTTCTTCTTGATCAACTCTTGTATGTCCACAGCACGACAGGCAATATTTTCACCGGCTTCATTGACGTGATGGTTCTCAAAGATATTAGGAACATCTGTGTTATCTTGTACAACAGGAGCAGTGTAAGTTGCATGTCATATATTATTACTCTAACATTTGGTCAAAGTTAGCCTCGAAAAATGCATTAGACCCTGTATGCTTTGTGTAAGTTGCATGTCATATATTATTACTCTAACATTTGTGTAAGTTGCATGTCATATATTATTACTCTAACATTTGGTCAAAGTAGTATAGTGGAAGTGGATCCTCTGAGTAGGTATCCCTGCCTTACCCTCCCTTTCGGTCCTTCTTGGCGGACCCCATGCTTGCTAGGCCCGCATGTCGGTTACTCAATGGGTTCGGCCATGTCGAGGATCCTCATCCGTAGTATACTCCCTCTGTTTTATTTACTCCGCATAAAGCGGAGGGTGGTGGTATAATAAATGGCCTTGGCGGGGAGGGAGGGGCGTCGGTTTGCTCTCAAGCTGCGGTCCCTGGCGGCAACATAAGGCAAGCGTGTTCCATTTGGTGGCGGCGTGGAGGTCCAGCATGCGGGCTGCAATGCGAGCGACAAAGCGATGTCTGATCAAAACCGATTGACGGTCGTCACCAAAACCACTATTCACACGGAACCTTGCTGCTCGCATTTCGCCAGCCACTGCCCTAAAACCACACCAAATCTCAGCCCATTCCCCACCTTTGATCCCTAGCCGCATCAAAGCGTCCCTAGTTCGCGGAAAGCCATAGTGCGCGCAAGATCACTTACTACAAGATCTTGGCGCGGGCGCCACGCAGAAATCATGGCGGCGGTCGGCGCCACGGACCTCCGTTCCCAAGCTCACTGCGGCGGGCCAATCCCGAGTTCTCTGGAGCCAAGCTACGAGGAGGAGAAGCCGATCAATCTTCATGGCGGAGGTCGCGGCGCGAAGGCCCCGATGGGTATGAGGCGATGGGCGTCGACTTCGTGCGGCGTTTGAGTCCCCCATGGTGCAAAGCGGACCAGCGGTTCAACATGGCGATACTAAGGAGGACCGGAGGCGGAGGCTCAACTTCGGCGGGCGCGCGCATGCCGCTGCCATCAAGGCTCTCCTGCGGGCGGAACCGGATGTCGTGGATGTGAACCAGGCGGCGGAGGCTCAACTTGAGGCGGAGCGCGGATCCGATGCCATCGAGGCCCTCCTGCGGTAAAGCCGGGCGTCTGGACTTGAGCCAAGGCGGCGAGGCTCGACTTCGTCTGAGCGCGCGGATGCCGCTCTCGCCAGCGCCCTCCTGCAGGCGGAACCGGGCGTCCTCGACTTGAACGGGCTGTGCTCTCGTCCATGCAGAGCGCCCGCCGCGCTCCGCTTGAGCGAGTAGGCTGAAGGCCGAGGACAACCACGATCGCGGAGACACTGCGTTAAGCAACGACGGTTGGTTAGCCGGCAGCCAAAAACGACGAGGCCGTCTCTTTTCCGTGGCGATGATAGTTTTTCTTTATGTTGTTGTTTTCATGGATCTTTTGCTGAATAAAAACATATATTTGTTATGCAAGTCGCGTGACTTGGGTCAGTCTACCTGTAACACCCGGATGATTAATGAACAGTAAACACCCCGGTTACTGTGCCAAACCTCTCTTTGATTTGAACCCGTTCTAAAACAAAAATCAAAACAAAAGCAAAGATAAAAGGTTTCAAAACAAAGACTAAAAATGTTCGGGGGTTGTCTAAAATAGCTAACCTAATTATGGTGGGGTGCACTAATTTTTGTAAAATGCTCTGGCATTTTAAATAAACTAAAAACAGAAAAGGAAAAAGAAAAGAAAAGAAAAAGAGAAAAGGGGAGGAAAACCCTGGCCCAGCAGTTCCCCCTCCCCCTTGGCCCATACAGCCCAACTCCCCACAGGCGGCCCATCGGCCCGGCCGCCCAACCACATATCCCCCCCACCCCATGGCCAACCCTAGCCGCCCTCCTCTCCTCTCGCCCCAACTCTCCCCCCTCCCGATCAATCGGGATCGGGCCGAACCCATCGCCCAGGACACGCCCGCTCGTCCCGCCGCCCGTCGTGGCCTTCCCCCCCCACGGTGCTACCCCCCCCCCGCCGCTGAGTCCCCTCCTCCCCTCCGTCGCCCCCAAGCACGAGCTCCCGCCTTGTGGTCGGCCCGACCCCCCCCCGCCTCCCGCCTTGCAGCAAGCACGCTACCCCAACCGCCTCCTCGCCGGTCGTCACCGGCCTCCACCGAGCCGCCTCCCAAGTCCCCACGTGCCCGGCGTGAGAGGCCCTCGTCCTCTCTCCTCCCCTCCCGAATCGCGCCCGTCGCCCGGCTCGTCGCCCGCCCCGACCCCCCCATGATCGCCGCCTCCCCGTTCCCTCTCCTCTCCGGCGCGACCAGCCCAGCGCCTCGCCCCACGGTCCCTCTCCCGAAACCCTCGGCCCCGTCCAGCGACCTCCCGTCGCCGGCTCCACTCCGTCCGTGCCCGGCCGCCCGCAGCCTCTCTCCCCCTCTCCCGTCGGCCTCGCGCCCGTTGCTCGGTCCCCGGACCCCCCCCCGGCGTTCGTACCCCCCGTCGGGGCAGAAACCCCCCCACCTCCGTCGCCCGCCCGTCGCTCCTCGCGCCTCGCCCGCCCGCTTGCCTCGGCGCCGTGGTTGCGCCCCCTCCGGCCACCGTCGTGGCTCGGCGCGCCGACCCCGTTTGCCTCGGCGGCGGCGCCGCGCGCGTCCTCAGGTGCGCGCCGAGCAGACTTCGGCATGCGCCCGCGCGCCCGCTTGCGTTGCCCCTGGGGCCAATGACATGGGGCCCCCAAAAAAAGCGTTTTTATTAAAGCAGGAATTAAAATGAAAATGAATTAAAACTAATTAACTAACTAATTAATTAATTAATTAAGTAAGTAACTAATTAATCTAATTAATTCTGATTAATTAACCCTAATCATTAGTTAACTTAATTAATTAATGTTAATTAAATCTGATTAGGGTAATTAGACATTAGAGAATGACATGCGGGACCCACAGTCGGGGTTGACTCAGTCAACCTGTTGTCTCTGATGTTAGCATGACATCATGCTGATGTCATAAATGCATTTTCGAAATTAATTAAATAATTAATAAAATTTCGAAATTAATAAAATCTTTAAAAATCATATCTTTTAATCCGTAATCCGGTTAAAATATTTTCAACATGAAAGTTGCTCGAGCGGCGAGGCGAATCCGGATCATGATCCGTTCGTCCACCACACACCCTAACCTATCGAACCTGCAAACTTTCCTCTCGGTTCATCATCGGCAGACGTCCGGGCAGGGATAACTTCGGATGTTTTCCCCCTAACGGTACCCCCCTCATACCACGTTAGAACACGCCTAGCATCGCTTCTTCACATGTCATGCATCGATATGCATCTGTTTACTTTGTATTCATTGTTTCTTCCCCTCTTCTCTCCGGTAGACTACGAGACCGTAGCTGCTGGTGGCGAGTTCGACTACGTTGTTGCGACCCCTCTCTCTTGCCAGAGCAACCAGGCAAGCCCCCCCTTGATCACGGATATCGCCTACTCTTATCTACTGCTTGCATTAGAGTAGTATAGCATATTCTTGTTTTGGATACTCCTATCTTTCTTTGCATAGCTTTGTCCTTGTAACCATTGTTACCTTACGCAATCCTATATGCTTAGTATAGGATGCTAGTACTTTCATCTGTGGCCCTACTTTCTTGTCCGTCTGCCGTGCTATACTATCGGGCCGTGATCACTCGGGAGTTGATCACGGGTATATACTATATACTTATACATGATACATGTGAGACTAAAGTCGAATTGGTGATGGAGCACCATGAGTGGATCTTTGTGGCGGGCGGCAGGCAGGTTGAGACCGCCTAGGAGAGAGGTGGGCCTGGCCTGTTAGGCGTTCGCGGTTACTTAACTGCGCAACGAGGTCTTGGTATTTGATCTGAGTTGGCTCTGAGCTTATCGCACTAACCATCTCGCGGGGAGTAGTTATGGGTATCCGGCGTCGTGGTATCGGCCGAAGCACTTGAGACGTCGGTGACAGGCGGCGCGCCGGATTGGATGGAGCGCTGTTAGGCTAGAGTGCGCTTCGGCCGCCCTACATAGCGTGCAGGTGTGCTCAGGCGATGGGCCCGGACCCTGGCGCTTAGGTTTGAACCGGCGTCTTGGCCTCTCTGTTGTGCCTAGGTGGGGCTGCGGCGTGTTGATCTTCAGCGGCGGGCATGACCCGGAAAGTGTGTCCGGCCAAATGGGATCAAGCGTCTTTGGTAAGATGGTGCACCCTGCAGTGATTAATCTATTCGGATAGCCGTGATCTTGATAACAGGGCGACTTGGAGTTGTACCTTGAGCTTATGACAACTAGAACCGGATACTTGATAAAACACACCCTTCCAAGTGCGGATACAACGGTGGTCGCTCTCGCTCGGGGTTATGAGCGGGGATTGCGGGTAGGATTATTGCTATATGTTGTTACTTGGAGGACTTCCATTGTCCTCTTACATGCATGCAAGACCGGTGTCGAGCGTAGTCTTCGTTAAGACTAACTATCCCCTCTTATTACGGCATTCTGCAGATTCAGTCCTTGATATGGCCTTTACACATATATCCATGCATATGTAGTGTAGCTCCTTGCTTGCGAGTACTTTGGATGAGTACTCACGGTTGCCTTGTTCCCCTTTTCCCCTATCCCTACTCGATTGCTGCAACAGACGATGGAGCCGAGGCGAGCGCCGCGCCGCCTATGGCGACTACTACTGGAGGTGCCTACTACTACGTGCAGCCCGGCGGCGACCGGGAGTGACCTAGGAGGATCCGAGGCGGGAGGCTGCTCCTCTTCGTCTGTATCGGTTTGTGCTAGCCATCTTATGGCACCTTGTTTAACTTATATACGTACTCAGATATTGTTGCTTCCGCTGACTTCGTCTATGATCGAGCACTTGTATTCGAGCCCTCGAGGCCCTGGCTTGTATTATGATGCTTGTATGACTTATTTTATTTGTAGAGTTGTGTTGTGATATCTTCCCGTGAGTCCCTGATCTTGATCATACACATTTGCGTGCATGATTAGTGTACGATTAAATCGGGCGTCTGAAGTTAATGTCGAGCCATTGCTGTAGGAATCCCCCTTCCACACTCCTTGGCCGAAGTCGAGTCTAGACATTGCAAAAGCTTTTACTAACTTGGCTGTGTGCCTTACGGGCCCACGTCGCCATCGGGTGGTACTAGGATCTTTTACTCCTCGACCTTTACTCTGGGACTCTGAACTCTCTTCTACTCGGGTTAAACGATTTTACTAACTATCACTAGGATCCCGTGATCGCATTCACCCCAAAGTTGGATATAGCCTAAGTTGTTTTGGAATTGTATTTGAGCAATTTCCACCTTGTCATTGACTCCTTTGAAGCGTCTTTGTTTTCAGATGGAACCCACGAGGCAGGTCGTGCGCCACCACGGCGGCCATTGGTGCCTCGGGATCACTGCGGTGCTAGCGAGATGATGACCTATCGGGTTATCGCTGGCACCTGAGTACACCGTCTATGAAAGTACGGGACTATAACCGGGGAAGCGATGCAGCGCCATCGTCCACCTCTACTCTCGGAGTATGCAGAGTCCACTCTTGTCTTTGCACACCGCACATGGTGTTGGAGTGACTATCGATATGGCAGTCCACGATGCTGCTTATGCTGCTCGACCGTCTTCGTGCGAGTATCGAGAGTTGGACACCTCCCCTTGGGCACATTGCTATCGCGTCGATGTTGGTGAGGAGGTTACTACTGCTGCCTACACCACTTGTCACCGAGAGCCCTTCCACCATCGAACTTTGTTACGCATCGATGGGCTGGATCGAGCTAACCGGGCTCTTCGCCACGAGTTGTACATCACCCGTCGGCACCTCTACCGTGCTCGGCGCTGATGCACCCTTTGTCCGATCCGGAGAGCTGCGCGTTCTGCGATCTACCCAGCCGGGACCGTGATGCCCCGGGGTGTCGGTTGGCGGGCGTGGGAGGCTACTCTCCGCACTTGGTCCTTTACGCCACACGGGCGTCGGATTCAGCACGAGTATCCGCGGCCCCAGTCAGCGGCGTGGAGGACTATCCGCTGCCGCACTATCAGCTTTCAGGCTCTGACTACCTCCGCGATGCCGCGTGGGGACTGATGTAGACTTGCTTGTTAGTGTTTGATGTATTCGCCATGAGCTGCGTGCTGCCTATGATGTAGTAGTCTATGTATTGGACTCTATGTATCGAACTCTATGCATGATTCCTTTTGTAAGATATGCCAACTACTATGTAGTTCCCATCATCTTTGCTTTCATTATGCATGTTTCATCATGAATGATTCTGTCTCTTGCTTAATTTCTCAAATCTTTGAACTACCTGTTATATAATAGCGGGATGGTTAGGCCAGCAGGTCGTGGTCGTGGTGCCAACTTCCCACCACCGCTTTGAGTACATGGCTGGTATGGTCCAACAGCTCGAGATGAATCGCCAGTTCATGGAGAACATGATGGCTCAGTTTCCTCGCCCCAATATGAACCAGCACCCAAGCGGAACAACTCTGCGAGTTTCATCGCTTTGAACCCGGCGTGTACCGCAGCTCAACCCAGCCCTTTGGATCTTGATGGTAGCTCCGTGACATCACCTATGAGATGGAGTCTGCTGATGTAGCCCTGCCGACTATGTCACCTTTGCTTCCTTCTTCTGAACGGACCCGCAGCTCAATGGTGGGACAGCCACCGTCGTACTCTGCCGGTTGGAACACTCATCACTGGCGGACTTCGGGCTGCCTTCGTGCCGCTTCATCCCTCAAGGGTCATGGACGGAAGAAGCGTGAGTTCATAACCTCACCCAAGGCAACAAGACTGTTGAAGCCTATCGCGAGAGTTCTGGACTTGTCTCGCTATCTTTGAAGAGGATATTACAAGCGATGCCTTGAGCGGGGAGAAGTTCCGTGGCGGTCTTCAAGGCGACATCAAGCTCGCACTTCTAGTGTGCGACTTTGCTGATTTCGCCACCTTGGTGAACAAAGCTATCAATGTCGAAACTGGTGCGAGGAATACGAGCTCTAACAAGCGCAACGTGACACGGGCTCATCTTGAGCCCGTCCTCGCGAAGCGCAAGATATGGATTCCCAACAGCATGTACCAGCCGAATGCACTGCTTCAAAGCAGAACTATGCTACACCTAAATGCGCCTACAACTAAGCAGCGAAGCTTCCAGCTCCACCACCCCAAGCTCATGTTCCCACCCCCAATAATGGTTTGTGCTTGGTGCGGACAGCGAGGGCACCGTGCTAGAGAATGCAACGAACCAGAATCAATGGCCCTTCCGGCGGTGGCCGTGGAAACACCGAACCGCAACAACACGGCAAATCTTATGGGCAAGCTCGGGCCAACCACGTTGATCTGAATGAAGCTCAAGACCAACCTGCTACTATGATGGGTACACTTCTCGTAAATTCAGTACCGACATCGTCTTATTTGATCTGAGGGCATCGCATTCATTCATGTCTCGAAGATTTTGCATTCATGCATGGCATTAAAAGTGAAGACATGAATGCTTCACTATTAGTACACACCCAGCGGGCCAATGTCGGACCTCCATGATTTGCAGCGGCGTCCCGTTGAAATCGAAGGAATGGAATTCCTTGTCTCTCCCATCGTCTTTGAAGTCTTGTAGCATCGACCTCATTACGGGAATGAATTGGTTGAAAGCACATCTGGCGTCAATCGTTTGCGCCACTAAGACCGTCCATCTGCTACACCCTTGGATGAAATAGTCACTTACCAAGCTCATCGGTGCAAAATGCGAGGCAAGGCTCTATGCATTGAATGCATTGAGCGCCGCACCACTCGATGGTATTGAAAACATTCACGTCGTTCGCGACTTCCAAGGCGTCTTTCTGAAGAACTTCGAGGATTCCCCCTGCTAGAGCTGTCGAATTCGTCATCGACTTGAAACCAGGCACCACTCCTATAATAGCGGCCCTACAAGATGCCGCGCGCATGAACTCCTTGAGCTAAAGGCGGAAATCGACAAATCTCTTCAAAGTGGCTTCATTACGCCCAAGTTGCTTTCCTTGGGGAGCACCTTCTCTCTTTGTCAAGAAGAAGGATGGGACAAACCGATTGGTCCAAGACTACCGTCCTATAAATCAAGCTACCATTGAATAAGTATCCTCTTCCTCGGATCAATGATCTTTATGATCAATTGGCTGGTTCGTCGGTGTTCTCGAAACTTCGACTTGAGGTTGGGTTACCACCAGATCCGTGTTCGTGAGGAGGATATTCCCAAGATCGCATTCGTGACTCGTTATGGTTCATACGAGTACACCGTCATGTCTTCGGCAACCAATGCTCCAGCCACCTTCTCGCTTTGATGAACTATATATTCATGGATTACCTCGACAAGTTCGTTGTGGTTTATCTGGATGATATCTGATCTTTTCAAGAATGAAGAGGAACATCTTTGAACATCTTCGTCTTGTGCTGGAAAAGCTACGAGAGCATCAACTCTATGCCAAGTTCTCCAAATGTGAATTCTGGCTTCCCGAAGTAACCTATCTTGGGCATGTCATTTCTAAGGATGGTATTGCCGTCAACCCTGAACGAGTTCAGGCTATTCTCGATTGGACTCCTCCGAAGAACGTTAAGCAAGTCAGAAGTTTTCTCGGTCTACTTGACTATTGCCGTCGATTAGTCGAGAACTTCTCCAAGATTGCTAGAGCCTCGACTAACCTGTTGCATAAGGCGTCAAATTCCAATGGGCGAGATAAGTGTCGGGAAAGTTTCCGGGCACTCAAGGACAAGTTGACTACTGCCCGATGCTAGCTCCTCGATACTAAGAAGGACTTCGTCATTTCTTTGCGGCGCTTCTCGTCAAGGTTTAGGCGGTGTCCTAATGCAAGAGCGCAAAGTAGTTGCTTATGCCTCTCGGCGATTCGCCCTCACGAGGAGAACTACCCAGTTCATGACCTCGAACTTCTGCTGTCATTCATGCCTGAAGCGATGGCGACATTACCTTCTCGTAATCGTTGCGAGATCTTCACCGACCACCAAAGTCTGAAGTGTCTGTTTACTCAGCCAGACCTGAACCTCCGTCGGAGAGATGGATGGAAGCTATGCGAGACTTTGATTTGGGTATCTCCTATCGCCGAGCAAGGCTAATGTAATGGCTGATGCCTTGAGCATAAATCTTCTGCAACCACCTTGAGTTCACCAAGTTCAGCCCCACTTGTTGAAGAATTGAAGGCTGAACCTCCATATTGTTCCTCCGGGTGCACTCGCTCCCCTCCTCGGAGTTCATAAGATGAATCTCCGTGTTGTTCCCCGAGGTTCCCTCTATACCTGGCTGTTGAACCGATCTCGTGGGCACCATAAAGACAATGCAGGATTTGACTCTGAAGTCTACAAGCTTAAACAAGACGTCAAGAAAGGAAATCCCTCATCCTTCACTATTGCTGATGATGGCGCCTTGTACTTCAAAGGCCGCCTAGTGGTGCCCTGTAAGAAGGAAAATCTGAATATGACTCAGAAGGTTATGAAAGAAGCTCATGATCGCCTCTATGTATCCATCTGGCGTAGTACAAAGATGTATCAAGACATTAAATCGAGAGATTACGGTGGTCTAATATGAAGCAAGACATTGCTCGCTATGTTTCTTTGAGTGTGGCGTTTGCCGTCGTATCAAAGCAGAACATCAAAGGCCTCTTTGGAACTCTGCAACCTATCTCTATTCCCGAATGGAAATGGGACCATGTTGAAATGGACTTAAATCCTTTGGATTTCCCAAATCGCGAGAAAGGTAATGATGCTATTCTTGTCGTCATTGACCGGCTTTCTAAAGTTGCACATTTTACGGCGGTCAAAAAAGCGATCCTTGCTAGCCAGCTTGCAGCGCTCTATATGTCGAAATTGTTTCACTTCACGGTATTCCTTTGGTTATCGATTCGGACCGTGGCAGCTTATTCACTTCAAGATTACGGGCAAGTTTTCAAGAAGCTATGGGGACTCATTTATCTTTCGATCTGCGTTTCATCCATGATCTCAAGGGCAAGTTGAGCGTGTCAGCAAATTCTCGAAGACATGCTTGAGCTTGTGTCGTTCCTTGACAAGAAATGGGAGGAATCTCTCCGTATGCTAAGTTCTCTTATAATAATAGCTATCAAGCTAGTCGAAGATGGCCCCCTTGAAGTGTTATATGGGCGAAAGTGCGAACCCCTCGAACTGGTGAGAAGCGGGGCGTCCACTCTTGGTCGGATATTATCAACATGCGAAGAACAAGTCCGCATTATTCGCGAGAATCTCAAGACTTCTCGATCGCGTCAAAAGAGTAATTATGACCGTCATCACAAGGACATGGTCTATCAACTTGGCGAAAAGGCCTATCTTGGCGTTACACCAATGAAGGGTGCTCACGCGCCGGGATCAAGGGCAAGTTAGCTCCTCGCTATATTGGCCCTTTCACTATTACGGAAAGGCGTGGAAAAGTGGCCTATCAAGCTGGAGCTTCCGTCGAACCTTTCTCGGGTTCACGATGTGTTCCGTGTCCCAACTCGGCGCTGCTTCAAGGACCCAATCCGGCGGTGGACCATGAAGTGCTCGAATTGCAACAGGACCTCTCCTATAAGGAGCATCCGGTCCGCATTCTCGACCAAGCTGAGCGCCTTTACGTCGGAAAGGCGATCAAGTTCCTCAAAGTCCGATGGTGAATCACTCGAAGATGAAGCCACACAGGAGCGAGGATCGTCTTGAGATGAATACCCGCACTCTTTCCTTCTACCTCCTAAATCTCGGGGCGAGATTTCTTGTAATGGAGGAGATTTGTAACACCGGATGATTAATGAGCAGTAAACACCCGATTCTTGTGCCAAACCTCTCTTTGATTGAACCCGTTCTAAAACAAAAATCAAAACAAAAGCAAAGATAAAAGGTTTCAAAACAAAGACTAAAATGTTAGGGGTTGTCTAAAATAGCTAACCTAATTATGGTGGGGTGCACTAATTTTTGTAAAATGCTTTGGCATTTTAAATAAACTAAAAGCAGAGAAAAGAAAAAAAAGAAAAGAAAAACAAGAAAAGAGGGAGGAAAACCCCTGGCCCTTGAGCCCCCCACCCTTTTGCCCCATACTGGCCCAACTCCCCCCAGGCGGCCCATCGCCCGCCCGCCCATATCCCCCCCCCCCCGCGGCCAACCCTAGCCGCCCCTCTCTCCTCTACGCCCCCTCTCCCCCCTCCCCGATCCAATCGGGATCGGGCCGAACCCATCGCCCAGGCACGCCGCTCGTCCCGCCTTGCCCGTCTTGGCCTTCCCCCCCCCGGACTGCTACCGCCCCACCGCCTGGGGTCCCCTCCTCCCTCAAATCGCCCCGAGCACGAGCTCCTCGCCTTGTGCAGGCCCGACCCCCCTCCGCCTCCCGGCGCCCGGCAAGCACGCTACCCCAACCGCCTCCTCGCCGGGTCGTCACCGGCCTCCACCGAGCCGCCTCCCTAGTCCCCACGTGCCCAGCGTGAGCTCCTCTCGTCCTCTCTCCTCCCTCCCGAATCGCGCCCGTCGCCCGGCTCTCGTCGCTGGCCCGACCTCCGTCCCGCGCCGCCTCTCCTCTCCTCTCCTCCTCTCGGCACCCAGGCAGGCGCCCTCACCCCCCCGGTCCCCCCCGAACCCTCGGCCCGTCGGCGACCTCCCGTCGGCCCGGCTCCAGCCCGGCATGGCCATGCCCTCTCTCCCCTCCTCCCCTCGGCCCGCATCTCGGTCCCCGCCCCAGTACGTTCTTCCGTGGGCTCAAACCCTACCACCTCGTGCCCTCCGCCCGTCGCTCAATGGCGCCGCCGCCGCTTGGCGATCGCGCCGTGGTTGCGCCCCCCTCCGCCACCGTCGTGGCTCGGCCGCCCGACCCCGTTTGCCTCGGCGGGCGCCGCGCGCGTCCTCCTCAGTCTGCGCCCGAGCAGGCTGGCGCATGAACCCATACCCAGCCCAGCCCGCTTGCCGTTGCCCCTCGGGGCCAATGACATGGGCCCCCCCCCAAAAAACGTTTTTTATTAAAACAGGAATTAAAATGAAAAAGAATTAAAACTAATTAACTAATTAATTAATTAATTAATCTAATTAATTCTGATTAATTAACCCTAACCATTAGTTAACTTAATTAATTAATGTTAATTAAATCTGATTAGGGTAATTAGACATTAGAGAATGACATGCGGGACCCACCTGTCAGGGTTGACTCAGTCAACCCTGTTGTCTGCTGATGTCAGCATGACATCATGATGATGTCATAAATGCATTTTCGAAATTAATTAAATAATTAATTAAATTTCCGAAATTAATAAAATCTTTAAAAAATCATATCTTTTAATCCGTAATCCGGATTAAAATATTTTCAACATGAAAGTTGCTCGAGCAGCGAGGCGAATCCGGATCGCGATCCGTTCGTCCACCACACACCCTAACCTATCGAACCTGCAAACTTTCCTCTCGGTTCATCACATCGACAGGCGTCCGGAGCAGGATAACTTCCGGATGTTTTCCCCCTAACGAGTACCCCCCCTCATACCACGTTAGAACACGCCTAGCATCGCTTCTTGACATGTCATGCATCGATATGCATCTGTTTACTTTGTATTCATTGTTTCTTCCCCTCTTCTCTCCGGTAGACTCTGAGACCGAGCGCATTGTGGTGGCGGTTCGACTACGTTGTTGTGACCCTCTCTCTTGCGAGCAACCAGGCAAGCCCCCCTTGATCACGGATATCGCCTACTCTTATCTACTTTGCTTGCATTAGAGTAGTATAGCATATTCTTGTTTTCGGATACTCCTATCTTGCTGCATAGCTTTGTCCTTGTAACCATTGTTACCTTACGCAATCCTATATGCTTAGTATAGGATGCTAGTACTTTCATCTGTGGCCCTACTTTCTTGTCCGTCTGCGTGCTATACTATCGGGCCGTGATCACTCGGGAGTTGATCTTTGGTAGATACTATATACTTATACATGATACATGTGAGACTAAAAGTCGAATTGGTGATGGAGCACCATGAGTGGATCTTTGTGGCGGGGCGGCAGGCAGAGTTGAGACCGCCTAGGAGAGAGGTGGGCCTGGCCTGTTCGGCGTTAGCGGTTACTTAACACACTTAACGAGGTCTTGGTATTTGATCTGAGTTGGCTCTGAGCTTATCGCACTAACCATCTCGCAGGGAGTAGTTATGGGTATCCGGCGTCGTGGTATCGGCCGAAGCACTTGAGACGTCGGCGACGAGCGGCGCGTGCGCCGGATTGGGCTGGAGCGCTGTTAGGCTAGAGTGCGCTTCGGCCGCCCTGCATAGCGTCTTGGTGTGCTCGAGGCGATGGGCCCAGACCCTGCGGCGCTTAGGTTTGAACCGGCGTCTTGGCCTCTCTGTTGTGCCTAGGTGGGGCTGCGGCGTGTTGATCTTCGCGGCGGGCATGACCCGGAAAGTGTGTCCGGCCAAATGGGATCAAGCGTGTTGGGTAAGATGGTGCACCCTGCAGTAGTTAATCTATTGGATAGCCGTGATCTTGATAACAGGGCGACTTGGAGTTGTACCTTGAGCTTATGACAACTAGAACCGGATACTTGATAAAACACACCCTTCCAAGTGCGGATACAACGGTGGTCGCTCTCGCTTAGGGTTATGAGCGGGGATTGCGGGTAGGATTATTGCTATATGTTGTTACTTGGAGGACTTCCGTTGTCCTCTTACATGCATGCAAGACCGGTGTCCAGAAGCGTAGTCTTCGTTAAGACTAGCTATCCCCCTCTTATTCTGGCATTCTGCAGTTCAGTCCACTGATATGGCCTTTACACATATATCCATGCATATGTAGTGTAGCTCCTTGCTTGCGAGTACTTTGGATGAGTACTCACGGTTGCCTTGTTCCCCCTTTTCCCCCTATCCCTACTCGATTGCTGCAACCAGACGATGGAGCCCAGGAGCCAGACGCCGCCGCCTATGATGACTACTACTCTGGAGGTGCCTACTACTACCCGCAGCCCGGCGGCGACCGGGGAGTGACCTAGGAGGATCGAGCGGGAGGCCTGTTCCTCTTCGTCTGTATCCCGGTTTGTGCTAGCCATCTTATGGCACCTTGTTTAACTTATGTCGTACTCAGATATTGTTGCTTCCGCTGACTTCGTCTATGATCGAGCACTTGTATTCGAGCCCTCGAGGCCCACGGCTTGTATTATGATGCTTGTATGACTTATTTTATTTGTAGAGTTGTGTTGTGATATCTTCCGTGAGTCCTTGATCTTGATCGTACACATTTGCGTGCATGATTAGTGTACGATTAAATCGAAGCGTCACACTACCATTTCAAGGCGGTTGGATGAATATCCTCGACTCCTAACCCTTCTTTCCTTCTTCCTCACCTCTTCTTCTTCCCCATCAGACCACCGCTTGCGGGTCGACGGATACTCCCCAACATGCGGTTGGATAAACATACTCTATGAGCGAAAATTATGTGTCGCGATAGGATGGCTGAGTTTGGTTTGTTCAAATGCGACAAAGACGTGTCGATGAGGGTGCGTTCCTTGGTTGGGTTTGCGGCGTGCGGGAAGCGACCGTGTGAGGGTGCGGTGCGACCATGGCGCAAGCGAGGAAGCGACCGTGTGAGGGTGCGGTGCGACCCGCGACAACCGTCTGCAAGTGTACCTCCTTCTCATTTTGAAAACTTTAGGCAAGGTTGGCAAAAATGTGTGGCGAAGTTTGGCAATGCAAGGCCTAGACCCAAACAGGATATGTATGTACGTACTAGGAGTACTGGTGTTAAAAAGGAAAGGTGGGGTTTTCCTTCGCGGGGTTTAATCGATACAAATCCTCGTTTCACGTGTCAATTAATGCGTGTTTTTTTCTCCAAAGACCAAAGAGCTAACCATCTCACTCCTCATCGCTTGATTAATGCAGTGCCATGCAAACCAACCTTCTCACTTCTGCATGCATGCAGGGGTATTAATGTCCTTGGTTGCTAACCCCATCAATTTTGCCTCGATTAGTGTTAGTGGCCCTTTGCAAATTGTAATTTTGATATACTGGCCTTGTGTACAAAAAAATGGAGGTAGTAACTATATTTGACTTCCTTCCCCATTTTGGTGACGTCGACGATATCTTTTTTTTGGTGGTTTGGCGAAGTGCGTTCGACGGAGAACACCATTGAGGGAGACCACGGTAAGTCATTCGCAAGTGCCGCCTGCAAGCCGAGACAACCGCCTTATTTGCATCCAGGAAGTCCTTTACTAGTACAACTAGGAGTGCTAGTGCGGTGAGATGGTTTCTCGAAGAAGACGATGGAGAAGCGGAGTCAGCGAAGAGTGAAATGATGGTTGCTTCGTCCATGCTTTTGTGATTTGATGCCTCACTGCTTTGTGATTTGTGATAGAAGGGACAGGGAGTAGACTCGTGCTCTATCTTTGTACTACATGCGTCCAAGCATGGGAGAAAGAGGAGAGACGTTGCATTTTTCTATTCCTTCAATCAATCAATCAATCAGGGAGCTTCGGTTCCATCTTTTTGGCTTTGGCTACACCGTCCACAATGGTTCCCACGATGCCAAAAGCTATTTTCACATTTGGTTACACATTGTGGATGCCCTTAACCGTACCACTTGGTTTTTCTCCTGTGTGCTATCTATACAAATCTCAATTATATTGATCTAAAAAATTATAGAATCAAGATTAGTAAAAAGGAGGTTATTTGCCGCGCGGATGGCGGGGGAGGTTTCTTATTTGAGCAATGCTACATCCACGTAATGGTTTACGTAAAGTTACAAACTGATGTGATGTGGGACTATTTGATTGGATTAAAGGAGAGATTAGGCCCACCCCACTGAAAATCAGGGGGCATATATAGATTAGATGGAAAGTATACGTAGCAGCCACGTAGCCCTTTGTAAGTCTAGGATTAGGCTTCTTATTTTCGGAGGACGTTGTCCTGGCGGTTTGCTAACATGCGGTCCCATGTGTCAGTGCTTTACCAAGCCGATCCGCATCCCACATCAGGCAGAACAATGGCAGAAGCAACACGTGGTTAAGTTGAAGAAGATGAGGGAGAAGCGGATTCAGCAACGAGTGAAATGATGGTTGCTTAGTTCCTCCAACTTAACTGCGGGAAAGGTGCAGCTTTGTGATTTGACACCTCATTGCTCATTACTATGGCGCCATGGTAGGGTGCTTCACCCGGCTGCTCTGCTTGTATTCGGTATGGCACATGGACCCGGTAGTTTGATGTCCCACATGTCGGCGAAAGGGACTAGAAGATTTATGAAAGTGAGCACTCCACTCTTACCACGGAGGAGTAGACGACACGACGGCCCAGTGAACGGTCACTTGTACTGTATAGTACTATAGTTTTTCTGTTTCGCACGATCCATCGATACAAACCCGATTAAACAGGAAAGGGCGGGATTTTTCCCACGCGGTAGATGATACTGGCCATACATTTCAAAAGCAATTTTAATGTATGCAAACTGAATAATTATAAGTAACAATATGATATCTAGTAAAACTAGAAACACATATCATTTATTGTGTTAGAGTGTAGTAGTAGTGCTGTATTGCATAGTTGTTAGATGTAACATGCGAGAACGTGTAGAGATGTAGTTTTGGAGGGCCTACAGAGATAAAAGCGTAATACGGTCACCGAACTTCAGAATAAGCTGATTACGGTCACTATATATGTTTTGTAGTGATTATACGGTCACTTGCTCACAGTTCAGCATCGGTTGCACTCTGTTGACCGGCCAAATAGTCTGCATGGTGCCATGTTGATTAGTTAAATTGACCATGTTCTTGGTGGGTCCCACCTGTTAGTTCGCATAGGCAAAAGGTTAGATAAACACAAATTTACGCAGGCGCGACATGGCTCCAACCCGTGCGCGGGAATCACCTGGTTGTGTATGTGTCTGTCGGGGCCTGATGTGTGCGCATGCACGTGTAGGTTGAGCACTTGAGCGTGAGAGTGTGTGTTGGTCGTGTGGTGTACTGGTGTATGCATGCATGCGTGCGTGTGTGCATCTGAGTTTTGCGTGCGTGCATGTGAGTGTTGCGTTCGTGCGTGGCTGCGTGTGTACGTGTGAGTGTTGCGTGCGTGCGTGGGTGCATGTGTTTGTGTGAGTGTTGCGTGGATGCAGTTCGTGTGCATGCATGTGTGTGTCTATAATCACCACACCAGCTCCTGTGTGTTCAAACAGACGGCTCAGCATACCAATACAAGGCCACCTTGTCCGCTGTGCCCGTGGTCATGACTTCGAACTACCGTCCAAATATTTTTTTGTCGGTTGTTTTCATTCTTACTAGCAAGATGCCCGTGCGTTGCACGTAACATCAAGATGCATTTGTATGACTTGTTTATGTTGTGAGAGAAAAGGATGAACGAGGGAAGGCCTTATTTGCAAATGTGGAGAGGTGTGTGGGTACCTTTTTGCAAAATTGCCATAGTTTCTTTCCTACCGTCAGATATAAATCGGACGGCCTATATTGCAGGATGGCAGGCACACCATCATCACCAACTCTGTTTTTTATAAGAGTGTATTTTATGTATTTTATAAGAGTGTAGATGTAGAGTAGATACAATTCGACAGGTGGGCAAGATGGTAGTGAGATAATGAGATGCAACACTAGAGGTGCCATGTGGAGCGTTTAACTGGTCAACTAGTCATGTCATGAGCAAATACAGAGTTGTACGGTGAGCCCGTGACTGTATAATAACCACTAAACGTAAATGGTGACCATAATGGGTGTATTTTGAAGTCCAATGTACGTATCGTGCTTTCGCTTCAAATACAATGGTCTTCATTGCATATATCGCGAGAGAAAGATGAAACATGTGTGAATTTTTCGGGGCTTACTTTTAGAGGACACGGAGATAGTTTTGTGTGCATACGTGAAAGGGGCGTACAAGGGGTATCACGATGAGAGAGAGATGCTCTCGTTTCTATTTATTATGACTAACTTTGTATATAGTATAAAAATATACAAATTCACAGTCTTGGAATAAATATCATTGTGGGCACCATAATGCAAATTAGCGTCAGTACTCCTCCATATAACTTTGTAATGTTGTATATATGTAGAAACTCTAAAATAATTTTTTGGCCACACTTTATTCAAAAGGAATGGTGTATGCAAAATAAACGTGAAGAGAGGGCTTTTTAGATCAATGGGGTACCTTATGTAACATGTGTGAATGTGTAGTTGATGCATTTGGCGGGGCCTAGAGAGGTATGTGTGTGTATTACGTATTCGAGAGAGGCATGGATAGAGGGGCCGATGTGGGGGGGGGGGCGTGGGAGAGATAGCATGAGAAATGAGAGTGGTCTAGAGAGAGAGAGAGAGAGAGAGAGAGAGATGAATATGACGTCACGACAAGAGATTCCATTCCCTTGAGTGTGTATATGCAAGGGGGAGGGAATAGAGGCACAAGGAGAAATTTTCTGTGTGTGTGGTGTTTGTGTTGGTATGTGTGGGTGTGAGAAGATAATGAGACGTGGGGGTTGAGGGTGTGTCACCGCGTGAGGTCCGGCGGGTCGACGTGAGGCCCTTCGTTCGATTCCGTCCTGCGCCACATTGTCGGCCCATGACGCATTTAGGAAGACCCATGGATGACTAGTCGTGCAAGACATAGATAGCAGAATTGTGAAGGACTCTGTGTCCACTGACAAGGCCGGCTAGGATTTGTAACCCTAGGTTCTCGGACTAAGGTAACCCCTTTATCTCTGATATTACTATTCATCCAACCTAACTTTAAGGGGCATCCTACAGAATGCTGTGCTAGAATCATACTCGTCGATTAGGAAGAGAGGTGTGAGACAATGCATGAGAGACAGGCGTAAAGATAATGTGCGTACATGAGACACGTAGGCAGGTCCATGTATATAGAAAGGGTCGACGAGGATTGTGCATGTGTATGTTTGCGAGAGGAAGAGTGCTTGTGATAAAGGTTGGTGAAAACAGTTGTAAATGGTTACGAGAGGGAGGGAGGGTTATATCTAGAGCATCTGTGCGAGAAAGACACCTCGGGAGAGAGTGTGTGAGCATGTTTGAGAGACCACCGATGGAGAGTGAAACTACACGTACAAGAGTGCTCTACACATTGATTAAAGATATAAATTGTATCCAAATATTAGGATGGGATCATGATATTTGCAATTCGCGTAAGGAGCGGTCATTGATCCATCAGACATCTAGATTCTATCGAATTTGAGCATGTCTATGTTATTATTCGACACAATTGATCCACATAGTTAGTATTTTGAACTCCATACAATGCATCGCTTTAGCATTCGAATATAAACGTGAGTATAGTTCATGTTGTGTGTGCAAAGCACATTATACATACGAAAGTTACACAATGGACGTTATAAATAGCTACCTATGAACTAGCATGCATTTGAATTCAACTTAAGGTGGTTTAAAAAAATCGAATTCAACATGAAGTCCATTCAATTATTTGAATTTGATATCATGGAATTTGTAAACCATACCTAAATTATGGGGGCACCAATCTTTGCTCTGATTTTCTACATAATAGCATATGTAGTCGTGTAGAAAATAGATTCAAATTTAGCTCCTCCATTCCAAAATAATCATAGTTATAGGATTTTCAAGTGTCAAAATTTCAAAAAGAAGCGGATAATTTAATGAGGTTTTCAAACATACAAGGTCAAATATAACATTGTCTATTTAGGTCAATCCTCATAGTTCAAGAGTACTCTAAACGTGAATGCTTGTGTTTCAAAATTTTGAAAGAAGCGTAAAAGAGCCTCTACTCGCTTGAAACCGCGTGAGACCAATGTTTGGTAGTACAAGGAAATTACTTTTCTAATAACTCCGACCCGTGAAACCCCTTCGCCCGACGTCCAAAGGTCTAAACCGGGGTAGGTTTGTATCTTCATCTAGGCACGCAACCGCATCCGAAAAACATTCATACACAATGGCCGCCTAAGCACACATGCACGCGGCGAAATCGCCCCGCCCACTATTTGGGACACAGGATTACCATCCTACCCCGACCCATGATGGGTCGAGAAATTCAAGAGGCGGAAAAGTTTGTACTTTCCCCAAATTTCAAACAAGCGCGTCCCATCTTTACATTCAAAAAGCCAAAAACAAGCGCGTCCTAGACGAACATGGTTCCCCCACCCGTCCGATTCCCCATTAGTACTCGTGGGCGCCAAAACTACCTCTCCACCAGCCGCGAAACCCGGCGTCCTCCGTCCGCCACCCCATCCCACCCATCAACCGCGCCCTCCTCCATCACGCGGAGCCGATACCCGGCGCCGTCGTCCACCGCAACCTCAACCGCAACGCCCTCCACGGCTAGTAGTTGAAGCCGAGGCCGAGCCGTCCGTACCCGAGCCAGTTCAACCACGCCGTCATGCGCCTCACCGCTGTCGCTCCGACTTCGCCACCCTCCACCGCACCGGAGCTGTTCCCGCTACGCCGTCCTTCGTCGCCTCGGATCTTCTTCCCCTCTGCCGACATACGGCCACGACAACACAGTCAACAATTTGGCCATGGGTTCGTCCAAGCCTGCACCCTCCAGAACATCGGTTTCCCGGTAAAAAGAAGAAGATCGGCGCGACATGTGGAGGTGACCACACCGGCAACCGAAAAAGGTACTCCTCTTCCCTTATTCGTGCAAATCTTACGTCTTTGCTTGCACGGTATTCATCCCACAGAAGACACTAGTTACCGCTTCTTCTTGATACTAGATGTTCCTAGTAACTCGCGATGCACAAGGTTTCTCCTCATATACTATTTCACCTTAGCTAGAGGTCTGTCGCCCCCCCTGAATTTCAATTTATGGCCAGTTGATTCCCAATTAACGGAAGCATTCCCCGGCGTAACAGGCGCTAGTACGCCTATTACACCGGGGAAGCAACGCCTTGGTGTTTATCTTAGGCGTGTGCGGCCTAGAAACTCTGGCGCCCGATCTGGAGGTCGGACGGGATTAAAGGATGGCACAGGGGTGCTGCCAAGCACGGCGGTGGTGTGAGGTCGATGGGAGGCGGGCGGCGGAGGCAGGGTCTGGGCGGTGGTCATTGGCGGTTCGAGAAAGATCGTCAACAAAGATGATGGCGGGAGGTAGACGAAGGCCTCTCGCCCGTTCCTTATAGATCGAGCGGTTCATTAAAAAATCGTGACCTATTTATTTTCAATCATCGTTATCTTAGATATGACCACATGTGGTGGTGTCTTTGGAGGAGTACCTACATTTCCTGTGCTCATATATGACAAAATCATACGGAGTAGAATCTAATTTTGTTTGTCATGCAATGTTGTAAAGCTATCATATGTCTTCTGTCATTTATTTTTCAGCCACCTGCTATCTGCTACTTTTACAGTGCACTAGTTCTGCACACACACTTCACCCTTACTCTCACTATTGTGTTTTTATGCAAGGGTATTTCAGACTCTGCTGCCATGAGAGAAGCCAAAAAGAAAAGAGAAAAGTCACTCCAGCTTCGCATGCGGGTAGGCAAGACAGGTTACAACGCTATAAAGGATGCGATGTCGTCGAGATGGAGACAGTGGCGTAGCTCGAGTTGATGACCTCGCCGCAATGAACCACCATCCTGGTGCTTGCTTTAACCAGCGGTGTCATATGTGGTTGCATGTTCCATATGGTGTCTAGCTTGTATTGAAAGGCGAAGTCGGTAAGATAAGGAAAGATATTTTTACATGAACCACCATCCGTGAGCACCAAGACAAATAGCTAGTCGAGGCCTTGGCCGAGCCAGTGACAAGCCCAGAAAGATAGGCATCACCGAAGCCAACTAAAAGCTGCGATGGTGGCGAAGCAGCCCGCCTCCCACCAGGCTCTCGGGTCCTAGATGATCATGCTCACCACTCCGGCCGGATGTCTAGCTTGTATTGCTTCCAATTTGGTTAAATTGCATCCGCTTAGCTACACATTATACCTTTGAATATGACATGCCTTTCGCTTTTGGTACATACTAGTACATCGTGTATTAACCATGTTCTTACATCAAACTAATGTTCTTGTGTATCCCTCATCAATCACTTATGACGAGGCAGAAGGCAAGGGACTACTCCTCATTTAAAGAATGCAGCATCAGCCTCCGACATGGTTCTCAAGAAATGAAATGCTAGATGAAGATAGTGAGCGTAGCTCAGTAGTTGATTACATCATTTCCCCTACACTAGCATCGCAGTGCTTGCTCTAACTTGGCAGCGTGATATGTGGTTGCATGTTGCATATGGTGTCTAGATTGTAATTCTTCCAATCTGGTTAAACTGCATGTGCTAGTCCGCTTAGCTTATACATTATACTGTAATGTGACATGCCTTCTGTATTTAGTACATAGTACATCTGTCTATTAAGCATGTCCTTACATAAAACTATTGTTTTTTGTATCCGCATCAATCAACATGACGAGACACCTTTAGTATATGCGATGCGATATTAGTTGCATCTTTCATATGACTTATAGCATCGCTGCTTCTAATTTTTTGAAATTCCATTTATGATGGGACGCTTTTAACTTGGCAGAGTCATATTGGTTGCATCTTTCATGTGGTGTCTAGCTTGCATTGCTTCTTATTTGCTGGAATGGTTTTCGCTTAGTTTACACAAACAGTTGTGAACATGCCATGTCGTCCTGTTTTTCGTACATATTCCATCCTGGTATCATCGTTTGCCTTACATCAAAGTAGTGATTGTCGTTATCATGCATGAATGAGTTCGAAGAGAGAATTTTATTGCTTTTTCTTGTTGGTTTTACTTGACAATTCAAAATCAATAAAGCGGAAGGAAGTTAGCAAGGCAGCGGATAAAGGTGCTCCTTCGAACGGAGGGCCTCTCTGATTTCTACTCCTCCACACCCCCAAGATGATTTCCAAGACAACACATGCATAGACACTCAACAAAGCTGTGTTTATGATGAGCACGTCTCCCCTAGTGCAGCATCACCGGTGCTCCCTCTAACTTGGCACTGTTATATGTGGTTGCATGTTATGTGTGATGGCTAGCTTGTATTGCTTCTAATTTTGTTGAATTCCATCTGCTTACTTTACACATTATACTTGAATAAGACACGTGTTCCTGTTTCTAGAACATACAATATCTATCTATCACACCATGTTCTTACATCAAATTACTACTGTTATGTAACCTGCAACAATCACTTATCATAAGACACGTTTGACTTCGGAGTGTGATATAGGTTACATCTCACATTCTTTTCTAGCTTGAACTACTAATTTGTTGAAATGACACTTATGACGAGACAGTTTTAACTTGGTAGAGTGATATTCATTGCATCTTTCATATGGTTTCTAGCTTTCATTGCTTCTAATTTGTTGAAATGCCTTCTCCTTAGTTTACACATCATAAGCTGTGAATATGCAATGCTATGAATATGCAATGGCACTAATGACGAGAGACCTCTAACATGGTAGTGTGATGTTGTTTGCATCTTGCATATGATTTATTTCTTGTACTGCTTCACATTTGTTTAAACCCCATTTATGATGAGACACTGTTAACTTGGCAGAGCGATATTTGTAGCATCTTTCATATGGTGTCTACCTTCCATTGCATTGCTTCTAATTTGGTGAAATGTCTTGTTCTTAGTTTACACATCATAGTTCTGGTTATCTCTTCCGTCCTGTTTTTCATACATATTACATCCTCCTATCATGTGGTTGTCTAGCATCAAAGTTCAGTTCGTCTGCATCACGCATCAATTTGTTCTGAAGAACTAAATTGTTATTCGTTTTTCTTGTTGGCTTGACTTAACATGGCACAAAGAAAGAGGAAGAAATACAGAATGGCAGGGAATGAGTAGCAGATGAATCCTGTAGATTCTGCTGGTACTGATGGTGCAATAGAAGGTCAAAGTCCAGCGGAAAATTCTACAAACACGGCATCCCATGCTACCCGAGATGCAAAAAAGCCAAACAGAAACAAATAGCTTCCACCAAACAAGCAGAGACAGCCCTAGTTCTCGCAACACCTACCACAGTACTACCAGCTGCACGACTTACTCATGCGTCAACTGAGCTAGCAGCACGTTCCCAAGCTCCCTTGCCACCTGACACTACTTCCCAAGCACTCTTGACACAAGACGAGTTGGCAATATCAGATGAACCATGTGAGCTTCAACAGCAAGAAGGTAGTTGCTGGAGTCAAGTTACAGTTGCATGCTTCTTTATATGTAGTCTCACAGTTTGATGTACACTAACACTTCCTATTTTCGTTGTTGGACTAGCACCTAGGCGCAAGAGGAAACAAATATCAGGGATAATGCTTGATAGGTTAACTAAATCTAGAGGAGGAAGAATGGAGATCCGTTTTGAGGCAGGTTTAAAAAGGCCACGTGATGCTAGAGAGTCAGCCAAGTTAGTATCAGAGGCAGCGGTTGTCGTTAGGTGTCATGTACGTATCCTCCCAACATGGATTTAGTACAGGAATGACAAAGACGAAGCCCAGTTCAACACCTTCCTCGACCATTTATCTGTAAGTATGGTTATGTATGGAAACTAGTAATATCGTCTTGCTATTTCCCATACTTTCTAGGTTGCTAATAATGAGACTCCCATAATTTTCAACAGATGAGGTTCAAGTTGGATAGCCAAGATGATGCAACCAGACAAGATTGCACCCATGTTTTCAAGTCTGCTCTGCGACAATATCGGTATAAATTGAGTAAAGCTCACTTTGAAGGCAAGGCTAACAGTGAACTTTCCCAAACATCTCCAGTGGAAAATATATCGGATGAAGATTGGAGGGGCCTTGTTAAACATTGGTCTGATCCGAAGTATCAGGTACATTATATATATGTGATCAGATTACATGTTGAAGTCCTACTTACACATGTGCCACACAAATCTATCTTCTTGTAGGTGAACTGTTCAAAGAACAAGGCCAACCGTACGAAAGTGAAATGCCAATGCATTTACGTGATCTCGTAGCTATATTGCACACTGCGAGGCTCTTGTAATTAGCTGTTGTTTCACTCTTTTCGCTGTACCATATTATCAGATCTATATTGACTTGTTCGAAATGCAGAGGCAAGCCCGCGAGGACCAAAAAGTACCTGGACCAAATGTTGTGGAAATCTTCAAGGACTGTCACACTAGCAAGAAGAAGGGCATGACTACACCAGTCAAAGCCGCTGTTGTAAGTCCTTAATCCTCATGCCTTTTAACTACTACTTACTCTGACTTGTGCCTTGAACTGCATGGTTTGCAGCCAAGGTCTATTACTCTTTTCAATTTTATACACAATTGTCTTAGCTTATCATTGCACCTTACAAGGTTTAAAAGAGAGGAGTGATGTTCCTTTGATCTTGAACCGTAATCTAGTTCTGTGCTGGACTTGCCCACACAATGTTACAATTGCTGTTTATGCATTCTCGGTTGTTTTGTGATATGAATGATGTCATACTATGCTTACCGTATTATAAACTCCGTCTCTTTATCCTTAGACCTCAATACAATGTGAAGAAATAGACAATACATTAGCGATGGTACATGGTCATATGTTTGGAACCTGGTTTTATTATGTACTTTGCAATAAAATACAACTAATATTTTACATGGGTTCACCGAATAAGTTCGTATATAGACCAAAGCTATTTTGTTTAATTTTGCTGCCTCCTTAATATCTTACATTCGGTACTACTAATGTAAAACCTCAACTTTTCAATGAGCTATGGAAAAAATGGTGGAACCGCCACCTTACGAAGGTGGCGAGGCAACTATAACCGCAATGTCGGCTCTTGCTGCAGTGGGTCGAGACTGTCCACTAACGGTGCCAAAAGCACGTTCTGCGTATCTTGGGTTGGTTGTTAAGGCAATATCGTCCAAACTGCCTCATGATCAAGATATGCAAGCTCAAAGAAATGTTGTATCTGCGCTCCAGACACAAGTCCATTCCCTAACAGACCCTTTGTGAAACAAGGAGAAACATTGCTCAATGTTGTCAAGATATGCATGGTTTTTAAACCAGACTATCAGACATTTGCTATGTTGTTCAGGAGCCTAGGGGAAATGAAGGCGAGGGTTATGGTGCTCCATCGGACAATACAACATGAAAACATAACAGTCAGGTCAAATGAACTGAGCTTCTGAACTTCTGGTGGTGCATTTATCTGCTAGACTGTTAAGTTTTATGCCAACCTGCCTTTTGTTATATAGTTGTAATTTGTTTTGGTGCGATACAAAATTTATTCTTAACGTGCAGCCACCGGCTGAAGAAAACAGCAAGCCATTTTTGTAGTTTAGGGTGTTCCTTATATTTTGCACTGGTGGCGATCTTTGATGCCGAGTGGATGTAATCTGTGCAATCGCCTTAATAGCCTAGCGTTAGTTTCGTCCTTATTTATTTCCTTGTCTTCTTTTTCCCTGGTTTGGTAGTGGCCGCAACTACCATGGGCCATATACGGGCTGTAGGATCCATGGGTCTCCCGCGGGCCGTCGATAAATGGGCCTGTAATCGGTGGGCCTCGGGCCGTCGGATAAATGGGTCTACATGGGCCGTAATCGGGCATAATTGGTATCGGCCCAGCACGGTAACAGGCCGTTAACAGGCCGTAGGACAACAAAGGCTTAATTCTGTCACAGGCATAACGGGTCGTTAATGGGCTAGAATATAGGACGTGCTGGAAACGACGCAACGGGTCAACAGGCCAGAAACGGGCTGACTCTTGCCATGGGCCGAATTTGGCCCATTAGGGTAACAGGACAGTAACGGGCTGACTCTTGCCATGGGCCGAATTTGGCCCATTAGGGGAACAGGCCAGTAACGGGCCAACTCTTGCATGGGCCAAATTTGGCCCATTAGGGGAACAGGCCAGTAACGGGCCGGAAGTAATCGAGGGCCGAAAAGGAGCCCAAGAACATATGGGTCGTCAATAGACCGAAAGCTAATACGGGCTAGAAACGGCCCATGTAAATCATGGGCCGTTAACGGGTATAAAGAAAATTACTGTTCATTATGGGCTAGAGTCACCGTGGGCCTGTAAAGGGCCGAAAGATACGAAGGCCTCATATGGGCCGAAAGACATCGTGGGCCATACATGCGCCGAAAGTGAAGTGGGCTGGTGTTATATTTGATGGCCCACATGACGTTGTTGGGCCGATTTCCTTTAGGGCCTAACGGGTCGTGAGTTAACGGGCCGTAAAATAGGCTATTTGCGAAGAGACCGTTAACAGGCTTTTCATGGGCCAGCCCGTTAACTTTTGACCAAGTCAAATGGGCCGGCTTTGTAAGCTAAATGGGCCAGTGGTGGGCCGTGGCACGTGTCGACATATCATAGGTGCCTATCTGACCCACTGATGAGCTGACACGTGTTTCGTCCGTCCAATAAGAATTTTACACGTGGAAATTTCCCATTGGTCGGGGCTGTTAACGGGTTATCGGATCCAAAACTTGACCCGATAGCTTAACGGTGTTCCATTACGGTGGATGCCACGTGTCGGTCACCCTTGATGAAAGCACTTCTGCGACGCGCGATTTATCGATGGAAGTGGGCACTTCCGTGATGATAATTTTGGTAATGTCATGGAACACTTCTACGACAGCACAGGTATGACTATCTTGATTCTGTCATAAAATCGTCATGGATGTACATGCATGACAAAAAATGCGATCTAGTGTGACAAACACGTATCATCACGGAAATGTATTTTTTTGTAGTGAGTACTACCCCACTGAGGGAGTTTGCAAGCAGTATTAAAATCCTCTAAATCCATGGTATAAGATTTATCATAGAGATCAAACAGGACCATGTGAGAATTGCGTGGGGATGTAAATTTAAACCTTCTCACAAAGGAATCAGTAAGGTGATAGTATTGAGAGCACTTATCTGACTCGAAGCTCTCCAAATCAGCGTTACGTACGTATGTGTCAAATTCCTCCTTAATACCTTCCGAACCATAAAGTATTCTGACGGCCATTGACAAGGCCACACTTGAGCTTCTCTTGGTAGTTCATGGTCCGGCTCACGTATCGCGGGCCTAGGTCCTTGCTTCCTTGATGAACCACCTTGGTATAATTTCCTAAACATATTTCTTCCTCTGAAAAATTTCTGTAATTTTTAGTAACTCAAAATAGAAGTGAACCAAACTCATCAAGATTGATAGCAACTACTCCCACAAGTGCCTAGAGACTATGTCATGCATTAGAACTACTTGGGACCATATAAATTTGACATGCAAGCTCAAGAATAGTGTCACCGTAGCAGCAAAAATTTGCAGTAAATAAAGCACTAGAACAAAAACTAATTGGACCATTGGAGGAGTCACATACCAAAGAACAATCCTCCAAAGCAGTTTTGTGAATGGAGCTTTGAGCAAGGAGATCAAAAATGGCAGCAAGATAAGCTAGAACACGGGTTTGAGCTGGCTGGTGATTATTTTGGGAGGAAGAAGAAGTGTGTGGGTGCAGGAATAAGTGGAGGGGGCCACGTGGGACCCACGAGGCAGGGGGCGCGCCTAGGGGTGTGGGCGCGCCCTGGACCCTCGTGGCCAGGTGCTGGCTCCCCCTGATGTGTTCTCAGTGCCAAATATTCTTAAATATTCTAGAAAAAAAATCATATTTCAATTTCAGGGCATTTGGAGAACTTTTTTTGGGGTACTTTTTATTGCAAGGATAATTCAGAAAACAGACAGAAAATACTATTTTTGCTTTATTAAATCTAAATAAAAGAAAGTAAAAAGTGGATACAGAAAGTTGTGCTTTCTAACTTCATCCATCTCATGCTCATCAAAAGGAATCCACTAACAAGGTTGATCAAGTCTTGTTAACAAACTCATTCTGAATTGCATGAAACCGGAGAATTTTCGAATAGCACTAAGTTACCTCAACGGGGATATGCACGTCCCCAATAATGAGAATATCATATTTCCTCTTGACAGTAGGAAGAGGAAATTAATAACCTCCAATAGTAATTGTTGGAATTTTTCCAATAGAATCGATACTGTGGACGTGAGGTTGTTTCCTCAGAAAGTGTACCATATGCTCATTACCATTAACATGAAAAGTGACATTGCATTTGTTGCAATCAATAACAGCCCCTGCAGTATTAAAAAAGGGTCTACCAAGGATAATAGACATACTATCGTCCTCGGGAATATCAAGAATAACAAAGTCCGTTAAAATGGTAACGTTGCAACCACAACAGGCACATCCTCACAAATACCTACAGGTATAGCAGTTGATTTATCGGCCATTTGCAAAGATATTTTATTAGGTGTCAACTTATTCAAATCAAGTCTACGATATAATGAGAGAGGCATAACACTAACACCGAATCCAAGATCACATAAAGCAGTTTTAACATAGTTTCTTTTAATGGAGCATGGTATAGTTGGTACTCCTGGATTTCCTAGTTTCTTAGGTATTCCACCTTTAAAAGTATAATTAGCAAGCATAGTGGAAATTTCAGCTTCCGATATCTTTCTTTTATTTGTAACAATTTCTTTCATGTACTTAGAATAAGGATTCATTTTAAGCATATCGGTCAACACATACACAAAAATATAGGTCTAATCATTTCAGCAAAGCGCTCAAAATCCTCATCATCCTTTTTCTTGGATGATTTAGGAGGACTAGGTGCATCAACATTAGTTTTCTGAGAATCTTGCTCAACTCTCTTAGGGTGGCCCTCAGGATAAAAAGGTTCCTGAGTCATTTTATCCCCTCTAGTCATAACTCTAACAGCATTATCATTTTTCTTATTATTTAATTCATTGAGCAAATCATTTTGAGCTTTAAGTACTTGTCTACTTGAGTGGTACCAATAGAAGCATGTTTACTAATAAGTTTAAGTTCACCTTTACATAGACATATAATCACTCAAGTGTCCAATCATATAAGTATTATGTTTCAATTGTCTACCAAAATAAGCATTGAAGTTTTCTTGTTTAATAATAAAATTATCAAACTCATCTAAGCATTGGCTAGCAATTTTAGTAGAAGGGATTTTAGCTTTATCATATCTATATAGAGAATTTACCTTTACTACCTATGTCGGGTTATCAAGACCATGTATTTCTTCAGCAGGAGGTAAATTAAGACCATGTATTTCTTCAACAGGCGGTAAATTCTTAACATATTCAGCTTTAATACCTTTTTCTTTCATAGATTTCTATGCCTCTTGCATATCTTCAGGACAGAGAAATAGAATGCCCCTTTTCTTCGGAGTTGGCTTAGGAGTTGGTTCAGGAAGTGTCCAATTATTTTCATTAGTCAGCATATTATTTAATAGCACTTCAGCTTGATCAACAATTCTTTCCCTGAAAACACAATGAGCACAACTATCTAGGTGGTCTCTGGAAGCATCGGTTAGTCCATTATAAAAGATATCAAGTATTTCATTTTTCTTGAGAGGATGATCAGGCAAAGCATTAAGTAATCGGAGAAGCCTCCCCAAGCTTGTGGGAGACTCTCTTCTTCAATTTTCACAAAATTTTATATCTCCCTAAAAGCAGCTTGTTTCTTATGAGCGGGGAAATATTTAGCAGAGAAGTAATAAATCATATCCTGGGGACTACGCACACAACCAGGATCAAGAGAACTAAACCATGTCTTAGCATCACCCTTTAATGAGAACATAAATAATTTAATGATATAGTAGTAGCGAGTTTTCTCATCATTAGTGAAAAGGGTAGCTATATCATTTAATTTAGTAAGATGTGCCACAACAGTTTCAGATTCATAGCCATAGAAAGGATCAGATTAAACCAAACTAATTATCTTAGGATCGACAGAGAAATCATAATCTTTATCGGTAATAAAAATAGGTGAAGTAGCAAAAGCAGGGTCATATTTCATTCTAGCATTTAAAGACTTTTCTTCCAGCTTAGCTAGTAATTTCTTAAGATCATTTCTATCATTGCAAGCGAGAAAGTCTCTAGCAATTTCTTCATCCATAACATAACCCTCAGGCACAACAGGCAATTCATATCTAGGGGGAGAATCTTCATCATCACTTTCATCAATATTATCGGTTTCAATAATTTCATTCTCTCTAGCCCTAGCAAGTTTTTCATCAAGAAATTCACCTAGTGGCACAGTATCATCAAGCATAGAAGTAGTTTCATCATAAGTATCATGCATAGAAGAAGTGGCATCATCAATAACATGCGACATATCAAAATAATAGCAGAAGCAGGTTTAGGTGTCGCAAGTTTACTCATAACAGAAGGTGAATCAAGTGCAGAGCTAGATGGCAGTTCCATACCTCCCCTCGTAGTTGAGGGAAAAATCTCGGTTCTTTCATCTTTCAAGTTCCTCATAGTGATCAATAGATATAAATCCCAAGTTACTCAAAGAATAGAGCTATGCTCCCCAACAACGGCGCCAGAAAACAGTCTTGATAACCCACAAGTATAGGGGATCGCAACAGTTTTCGAGGGTAGAGTATTCAACCCAAATTTATTGATTCGACACAAGGGGAGCCAAAGAATATTCTCAAGTATTAGCAGTTGAGTTGTCAATTCAACCACACCTGGATAACTTAATATCTACAGGCAAAGTATTTAGTAGCAAAGCAGTATGGAAGTAACGGTAATGGTGGCAAAGGTAACAATAGCAGTTTTGTAGTAATTGTAACAGTGGCAACGGTAAAGTAACTAAGCAAAGATCAATATGTGAAAAGCTCGTAGGCAATGGATTAGTGATGGATAATTATGTCGGATGCGATTATTCATGCAACAGTTATAACATAGGGTGACACAGAACTAGCTCCAGTTCATCAACGTAACGTAGGCATGTATTTCGAATATAGTCATACGTGCTTATGGAAAAAACTTGCATGACATGTTTTGTCCTACCCTCCCGTGGCAGCGGGGTCCTATTGAAAACTAAGGGACATTAAGGCCTACATTTAATAGAGTACCGGACCAAAGCATTAACACTTAGTGAATACATGAACTCCTCAAACTACGGTCATCACCAGTAAGTATCCCGATTATTGTCACTTCGGGGTTAACGGATCATAACACATAATAGGTGACTATAGACTTGCAAGATAGGATCAAGAACTCACATATATTCATCAAAACATAATAGGTTCATATCTGAAATCATGGCACTCGGGCCCTAGTGACAAGCATTAATGTAGCGACCAGACCTCAAACAGTCTGATCTCTGTGCTCAGGTGTCATCCCTGGACCAGTAATGCTGACACCACACAATACTTGAAGGATTTATAACAGAGTAGCAATCACACACTTATTACATCGAATGTCTCAAAAGAGAACTTAGCAAAATAAATATGGCTTAAGGCCATCTAATAACGATAACAGCGGAAGGCTTGGAAGAAAAGCGAGTCCATCAACTCCAACGGCATCACTGAGTATAGAACCACGACCTAAAAGCACCTTACTCGTCGTCTAAAAAGTCTGCAACATGAAACGTTGCAGCCCGAAAATGGGTCAGCACATGGAATATGCTGGCAATGTAACACATAGAGAGTAATAAAAGAGTAAGCCTATACTGCATGCATATATGGCTGGTGGAAAGCTCTATGGTTACAGTTTTGCGAAAAGCCAATTTTTCCCTATTGCAAAGGAATAAATTTATTTAACTATCATGGTGGTTGTTAAACATTGAGAATGGTTGACAGCATCCTCAATCCCAATTAAAGTAATCATCATTAAAACCCAACAGTATTAATTAAAGTAACATGATGAGATTCACTTGATAATCCAGGTACTAGATACTCAATATGTCCATAACCGGGGACTCGGCTAACCATGATTAGTTTATACACTCTGCAGAGGTTTGTGCACTTTGCCCACAAGACTCGATCTCCTCCGTTTGATTTCTCGCACTACATGGTGTTTGAGATCGGATGACCGAGATATAGTCTTTCAGAAGCGCTAGCACCTTACGAATGGGTAGACCGTACCAACCTACAACCCCTACATTAGCTAGTCTACCACTGTAAGAGTTCGCACGACTTAATCAACTTTGCTAGAGCCCATAGTAGCATGTGGCTGCACACGGAAGTTTCTAGCATGAATAATCTTATGATCCCTTTGAGCCTGGGTGGCGGTCCATAAAAAAACAGGGAAATCCTGGTCTACCGAGGTGCATAGATAGGCAAATCCTGGAATAGCCAGGTACCTCAATCCACCCAGATGTGTGTTTAAGTTGCCACCTTAGATAAACCATTTATTAACAATCTCACATTTGTCATGGATATTCACTCAAATCCAATCCACGTCTACGAGCATAGCATGGCATAAATAAGCAAACGTAGAAGCAACTCCCAAGGGTTTGATAATAAATCAGGCAATAGGTACTACCTCAAACTACTTCCCAAAACCCACAATTTAATTAGATCCTAATCATGCAATGTTTGAGGATTGATCTAATGCATAAAAACTGGGTATGAAAAGTATATGATCAAAGTGTTACTTGCCTTGCTGATGATCCGTGAAATCTAGAGACTCGAAGTAACAGGCGGCGCACTACGGGTATTCTATCACAGACAAACAAACAAGCATACAATAATTACTCATCTAATGCACAGGTAAAACTTAAATAAGAGATCTAACCAGATAGTTCAACTTAAGAACTCCGGTTTGCAAAAAGATACAAATCAAACGAAGCAACGAAAGTCAAACGGCGAAAGAAAACAACTTCGTTTTACTAATCTGGACCTAAGTCAAATTTTACAGAAGCAAAAACTTGTTTAAGTTGGTTATTCGGAAAGAGGGTTTCGAGATGAAACTCCAGGCGCTTGAATCGCCTGATTCCGATAAACGAGTGAAAAGTTATACTAAAACGAAAATCGGATTAGAAATTGCGATTAGAAATAATCGCGGAAAATCCGAGAAAAAGAAAAACGACGAACAACTTAACGAACGAACGTTCGTTAACTGGATCTGAACGACGAACATGTTCGTTAAAACGAACGAACGAGCGAACGCTCGCTATTTAACCGAACCGGAAAAAACCGATCTAAATAAAAAAACAGAAACAAAAAACCGGCGAAAAACCAACGGAAAAACCGAACGGTTTTTCGAGAAAACCGTGGCGCTGGATTTCGAGGCAACCTCGGCGGCGGGTCGGCGAGACGGGCGGCGGCGGCGGCTGGCGCTGGGCTCGAGGCGACGCGGGCGCTGGGCTAGGGTTTCGGGCGCTGGGCTGGCTCCCCCGGCTTATAAAGCCTAGACGGGCCGGAGTCCCGGTCGGACACGGCCCGTAGGTCGGTTCGCATTTTTTTAAATAATTCCGCTCAGACAATCAAACGAAAGAAATACTAAATGGACTCCAAAAATCCCGAAATAAATTTTCGCCGGCTTCTAAAATCAAGCCGGACAAGATGAACATTTATTTGGGGGCCTAAATGTAATTTTGAAAAATGCACATTTTTTCTAAATTCAAATAAAATGGCGAAAAACTCCAAAATAAAATCTTATTTGATTTTATTATTAAATCCTCAATATTTCTTTATTTCGGGAAAGTCATTTTATTCCCTCTCTCATATTTTTGTAATAGAAATAATTGATGATAAAATAATTAAAACCAAATGATCCTATTCTCAAAATTTGAGAAAAACTGAATATGAAAATAACGAAATCCCCAACTCTCTCTCCGTGGGTCCTTGAGTTGTGTATGATTTCTAGGATCAAAACCCCAAGCAAATAAAATATGATATGCATTGATGATCTAATGTATAACATTCCAAATTGAAAATTTAGGATGTTACAAACCTACCCCCCTTAAGATGAATCTCGCCCTCGAGATTCGGGTTGGCTAGAAAATAGCTGAGGGTGGGCTTTAAGCAAATCTTCCTCTCGCTCCCAGGTGGCTTCATCCTCGGTGTGGTGGCTCCACTGAACTTTGCAAAACTTGATGACCTTGTTTGGGTGACGGTGGCATATTCAGAATTTTGACTGGCTTCTCCTCATAGGTCAAATCATTACTCAACTGAATCGCTTCAAGTGGCACGGTATCTCTCAGTGGTATATCCGCCATCTCTGCGTGACACTTCTTCGGCTGAGAAACATGGAACACATCGTGAACACCTGACAATCCCTCGGGCAATTCCAACTTATACACAACTTCTCCCATGCACTCCAAAACTTTGTTTGGTCCCACAAAACGTGGCGCTAACTTTCCCTTAACTCCAAAATGCTTAATTCCTCGTAGTGGAGATACTCGAAGATAAACTCTGTCTCCGACTTCGTAAACATGTGTAATTGCGTTTTGAATCCGCATAACTCTTCTGCCTGGACTGGGCTACCTTGAGCCTATCGCGAATCAACTTCACTTTCCGTTCAGACTCCTTAATCAAATCCGGTCCAAACAACTGACGGTCTCCAACTTCGTCCCACAACAACGGTGTCCTGCACCTCCTTCCGTACGATGCTTCGAAAGGGGCCATCTTCAAACTGGTTTGGTAACTGTTGTTATAAGAAAACTCCGCATATGGCAGGTTATCATCCCAACTTGATCCATAATCCAATGCACATGCTCTCAACATATCCTCCAAAATCTGGTTGACTCTTTCGGTCTGTCCATCTGTCTGCAGATGGAAAGCTGTACTAAACTCTAGTCTGGTTCCCAAAGTTCCGTGCAACTGATTCCAAAACTTTGAGGTGAATTGGGTTCCTCTATCAGATACGACACTCCTCGGAACTCCATGTAAACATACATTTCTGGTCATGTATATCTTAGCCAATTTGGCACTGTTGTAGGTAGTCTTCACTGGGATGAAATGAGCTACCTTCGTCAAACGGTCAACTATAACCCAAATCGAGTCATAGCCAGAACGAGTCCTGGGTAATCCCGTGATAAAATCCATGCCTAGTTTATCCCACTTCCATTCGGGTATCGGCAAGGGCTGTAACAATCCTGCTGGCTTCTGATGTTCTGCCTTCACTCTCTGACATACATCACAAACTGCTTCATACTCTGCAATATCCTTCTTCATTCCGATCCACCAGAAAGTATCCTTCAAATCCAAATACATCTTGGTATTTCCTGGGTGGATCGAATACGGCGAATCATGTGCTTCTTGCAAAATCAAGCTCCTGATCTCCGGATCACTTGGCACATAAACCCGGTCCTCAAACCATAAGGTATCGTGCTCATCCTCACGAAATCCTTTAGCTTTTCCTTTTCTCATTCTCTCCTTTATAGAGGCAATCTCTTTGTTAGTCTTCTGAGCTTCTCTGATTCTATCCATCAAGGTTGACTGAATCTCCAATGTTGCTACATAGCCTCTCGGAACTATTTCCAAACATAGCTCACGAAGATCCTCGGCTAACTCCTTTGGTATTTCTCTCGTCATTAGTGTATTGACATGGCTCTTATGGCTCAATGCGTCAGCTACTACATTAGCCTTTCGGGGATGGTAATGCAATCTCATATCATAATCCTTGATGAGCTCCAACCATCTCCTTTGTCTGAGGTTTAACTCCTTCTGCGTGAAAATGTACTTCAAACTCTTGTGATCCGTGTACACCTCACAATGATTTCCAATAAGGAAATGTCTCCATGTTTTCAATGCATGCACTACGGCTGCTAACTCCAAATCATGCGTGGCATAATTAAATTCGTGAGGTTTCAGTTGTCGTGAAGCATACGAAACAACTCTTCCCTCCTGCATGAGCACTGCTCCAAGTCCTCGACGTGAAGCGTCGCAATACACCTCATAATCTTTAGTCCAGTCAGCAAAATCAACACCGTGAGGTAACCAAACGTTTCTTCAACTCCCGAAACTAGCCTCACACTCTTCAGTCCATAAAAACTTGGTATCCTTCTTCAACAACTCCGTCATAGGTTTTGCTATCTTGGAGAAATTCTCAATAAATCTCCGGTAGTATCCTGCCAGTCCAAGGAAACTTCGGATCTCTCCAACTGCCATTGGTGCTTCCCAATTGGTCACAGTGATAACCTTTGTGGGGTCAACTGCTATTCCTTCTCCGGATATAACGTGTTCGAGGAACCCTACTTCCTTTTGGGCTAGTAAGCAAAGTCGTCTTACTGGCGCAATCAATGTTCCCTCCGTACTTAGATAACCAACCCATGCCTAATATCACATCCAATCCTTGCGATTCCAAAACTATTAGGTCTGAGGGAAATACGTAGTTTCCAATCCTTAATGGCAGTCGATCACACCATTTACTCTCCATATATTATGCTCCGGGTGAGGTTACTAACATGGGTGACCTAAGGGCTTGGGTTGGCAATTTATACTTATCCACAAATCCCTTTGATATGTATGAATGCGATGCACCAGTATCAAAAGAATAACTGCAATAAATGTCTTAACCAAAAACTTACCTATTACTGCATCTGGCTGAGCTTCAATCTCCTCCACGGTAACGTGGTTCACCTGTCCCCTGTTGAAAGGGTTCGGTTTCTTTCCCGAGCTTCCATTGCCATTTCCATTTTGGGCTTCAGGACATTCATTTGCATAATGCCCAGGCTTATGGCACTTAAAGCAAGTGATTTGGCTCAGGTCTCTCTTGGCTGGGGTTGACGGGTTGGTGCGGTTTTGTCCATTGCTTCCTCCATTCCCGTTTCCATTATGATTGTGCGAGCTACCACCTCCATGCGTATGCTGGAATTGTCCTCCGGCTTAGGGTAAAGCGTAGCTTGCCGAGCTCGTAATTGTTCTTCCCTTGTCCATACTTCCTCTTACGATTGTCTATCTGCTGCTGCTTCCCTTCAATCATAAGCGCATGATCTACCAACTCCTGGTAGTTGTTGAAGGTGGCTACCATCAACTGCATGCTTAGCTCATCATTCAGTCCTTCTAGAAACTTCTCCTGCTTAGTTGCATCTGTAGCAACGTCATTTGGGGCATAACGTGCTAACTTACTAAAATCGTCCACATACTGGCCAACTGTCCGTCCTCCTTGGCGCAAGTTGCGAAACTCACGCTTCTTCATGGCCATAGCTCCTGCTGAAACATGGGCAGTACGAAAAGCTTGCTGAAACTGATCCCATGTGACAGTGTCTACAGGATAAGTGGCTGTAAAATTCTCCCACCATGCTGCTGCGGGTCCTTCAAGCTGATGTGCAGCAAATTTCACCTTTCCCCATCTGTACATCCTGCAGTGGTCAACTCCCTCCCTATCTTACGGAGCCAATCATCTGCAACAATCGGCTCGGTGGTACTGGAAAACACCGGTGGATTTAGCCTCAAGAAACGAGTCAAATGGTCAATAGGTGGTGGTGGTGGTGGGTTGTTGTTGTTATTGTTGTTGTTGTTGTTGTTGTTGCCTTGGTTCTGTACCAATGTTTGAATCAAGGCATTCTGCTGCTGAATCAACTGAGTAATCTCCGGTGGAAAAACAAATCCGGGGTCGCGTCTCGGAGGCATCTGAGGGTTTAGAAAAGAAGAGAAAATAGAATAGAATGAGGTCTAGGGGAAAACACTACCCATATGCACATGAGGCAAATGCACACAAAATCACTTCATTCAATCAAGCAAGAGCATACAAACAGTCTAGAACTATCGCAAAAGTGCGTGGACTATACTATGTACATGGTAGAACACTACTACTGTTATGGTGGTCAACTAGAAAAACTGCTCCGATGAAGACTCCATGATATCTGCTCCAGCTTCATCAACATAGTCATCATCACTATCGTCAGGATCCGAGTCAGTGTCGTCGATGATGATATAGTTATCCGGCCAAGTGGATTCGTCATCTTCTCTTTTGGGTGCTGAACCTCCCATGAATACTTCAATCTTCTCCTTAAGGTCGCCGTTCTGTCTCACTAGAGCGACGATCTCCTCCATATAATCTTCACGTGTAGCCTTGAGTTCTTCTTCTAGCTCCTTGATCTTAGTCATAGCCTTTTGTAGATCCTCCATACCTGTGCACATCTGGATCTCCTGGCGTCGGATGTGCTGGTTTAATTCCTGGATATAAGCTGCGATTGATCTATCCCTCCTGGTGTTGATCATCTCCCATTGCTCATCTCGGCCCCCACAAATCTGGTAGATAGTATTCTTGAGATCATTGTGGTAAACTTCTCCAATTCGGCCCATGGCGATGTGGGCTGCCATGCTCTTTCCTAGGTTCCAAGTTGGTGCATCAAAGGAAAACTCTATGGGCTCCGTGACTGGTGCGAAAGTCCTTCCTGGAATGTGAACTTGAATCATCCAGCGCTCCTCTTCGGGTAAAGTGGCGTTGTAGGTCCCGGTCAAGCTTGGTACTCCTATGTTCATGTATCTAGTGACTTCCTTCAAGTGGCATCCAAAGGGTGCATCTTCATCCGGTTG
The DNA here is from genome assembly GCA_021605205.1 of Aegilops longissima. NCBI lineage: Eukaryota > Viridiplantae > Streptophyta > Magnoliopsida > Poales > Poaceae > Aegilops > Aegilops longissima. Next base: position 448,692,341 of record CM038680.1, on the reverse strand, counting down.
TGTGAACTTGTTCCTTGCTTCCATCATCCTAAAAGAATAGAAAAGATGAGGAGTCAGAAATGAGAGGAAAGAGTAGTGATCTAGGGCTTTAGCTTATTGGCCGTGTCCTACAGTCAGCGTGTGCTTTGATACCATCTTTGTAGCGACCAGACCTCAAAGCGATCGATCTCGTGCTCAGTGTCATCCCTGGATCGAGAATCTTGACACCACACAAGACTTGAAGGATTTATAACAGAGTATCAAATCACACACTTATTACATCGAATGTCTCAAAAGAGAACTTAGCAAAATAAATATGGCTTAAGGCCATCTAATAACGATAACATCGGAAGGCTTGGAAGATAAGCGAGTCCATCAACTCCAACGGCATCACTGAGTATAGAACCACGACCTAAAAGCACCTTACTCGTTATGCGAAAATGCGCAACATGAAACGTTGCAGCCGAAAGCAGGTCACACATGGAATATCTTGGCAATGTAATGATAGAGAGTAATAAAAGAGTAAGCCTATACTACATGCATATATGGCTGGTGGAAAGCTCTATGGTTACAGTTTTGCGAAAAGCCAATTTTTCCCTACTGCAAAGGAATAAATTTATTTAACTATCATGGTGGTTGTTAAACATTGAGAATGGTTGACAGCATCCTCAATCCCAATTAAAGTAATCATCATTAAAACCCAACAGTATTAATTAAAGTAACATGATGAGATTCACTTGATAATCCAGGTACTAGATACTCAAGATGTCCATAACCGGGGACTCGGCTAACCATGATTAGTTTATACACTCTGCAGAGGTTTGTGAACTTTGCCCACAAGACTCGATATCCTCCGTTTGATTTCTCGCACTACATGGTGTTTGAGAAACGGATGACCGAGACATAGTCTTTCAGAAGCGCTAACACCTTACGAATGGGTAGACCGTCCCAACCTACAACCCCTACATCAGCTAGTCTACCACTGTAAGAGTTCGCACGATTTAATCAACTATGCTAGAGCCCATAGTAGCATGTGGCTGCACACGGAAGTTTCTAGCATGAATAATCTTATGATCCCTTTGAGCCTGGGTGGCGGTCCATAAAAAAACAGGCAAATCCTGGTCTACCGAGGTGCCTAGATAGGCAAATCCAGGAATAGCCAGGTACCTCAATCCACCCAGATGTGTGTTTAAGTTGACACCTTAGATAAACCATTTATTAACAATCTCACATCTGTCATGGATATTCACTCAAACCCAATCCACGTCTACGAGCATAGCATGACATAAATAAGCAAACGTAGAAGTAACTCCCAAGGGTTTGATAATAAATCAGGTAATAGGTACTACCTCAAACTACTTCCCAAAACCCACAATTTAATTAGATCCTAATCATGCAATGTTTGAGGATTGATCTAATGCATAAAAACTGGGTATGAAAAGTATATGATCAAAGTGTTACTTGCCTTGCTGATGATCCGTGAAACCTAGAGACTCGAAGTAACAGTGGCGACTCGGGTATTCTATCGTAGACAAACAAACAAGCATACAATAAGTACTCATCTAATGCACAGGTAAAACTCAAATAAGAGATCTAACCAGATAGTTCAACTTAAGAACTCCGGTTTGCAAAAAGAAACAAATCAAACGAAGCAACGAAAGTCAAACGGCGAAAGAAAACAACTTCGTTTTACTAATCTGGACCTAAGTCAAATTTTACAGAAGCAAAAACTTGTTTAAGTTGGTTATTTGGAAAGAGGGTTTCGAGATGAAACTCCAGGCGCTTGAATCGCCTGATTCCAATAAACAAGCGAAAAGTTATACTAAAACGAAAATCGGATCAGAAATCGAGATCAGAAATAATCGCGGAAAATCTGAGAAAAAGAAAAACGACGAACAACTTAACGAATGAACGTTCGTTAACTGGATCTAAACGATGAACACGTTCGTTAAAATGAACGAACGAGCGAACGCTCGCTATTTAACTGAACCGGAGAAAAACCGATCTAAAAAAACGGAAACAAAAAAACCAGCGAAAAACCAACGGAAAAACCGAACTATTTTTCGAGAAAACCGGCGGCGCGGATTTCGAGGCAACCTCGGGCGGCAGGTCGGAAAAACGTGGGCGGCGGTTCCAGCGGGCGGCGGCTGTCGGATTTCGGGGGCAGCGCAGGGTCCTGACGTGCTAGAGCGGGGAGCGCTCGGGCAGCTTCTTGTGGGCGAGGAACTTCTTGACAGCTCTGCTCTTGCCGCGCGCGGCGCTGGCGGAGCGGGTTCCGCCAGGCGCGCCTTGGGGCTGCGCCTTCTTGAGGAGGAGGCTGCTAAGCGCCGGAGCTTTTATCGCTGCAGGGCGAAGTGCGGTGCAGCGAGACGGACGGTGCGGGCGCCTCTGCAGCGTGGACGAAGTTTGGCGACTTCGGTCGAGCCATTCTTCAGACGTCGTCGACGGGCGGTAGCGCAGGAGCTTGTTTGCGCGATGAGTGCAGCTCGGGCCTCCACGGCAGCGAAGGGGCGCGTGGCGAAGAACCAGCGGGGTGAGCGGAGGCGCTGGCGGTGCGGCCGCCCCACCTCATGGACGGTCTTTGGGATGATGCTTGCTGCTCGTTCCCGCCCGGGCGGTGGCGGCGTTGACGGCAAGTGCGAGGAACGACGAGCGCGCCGCCGACGGAGCTGTCTGGGCGACATGGGAGGCGAGGGCGGCCTCGGCGGCGCTGGAGCAGCGGGCGTCCGACATGGTTGCGGTGGTTGGGGAAGAACGAGGCGACGAAAGCAGATTCCAGCGCACCTACGGGCGCGCCAAATGTCGGATTTCGGGTTCCGGCAGACCCTTGAGGTTCGAACACTGGGGTGCGCGCGGAGATCCAACCCTCCACCGTCTCGCACCTCGCCGAATCGCTGGGACCTAAACTACTAAACGGAATAGCACAAGAGACACGAGATTTATATTGGTTCAGGCCACCATTGTGGTGTAATACCCTACTCCAGTGTGTGGTGTGGTGGATTGCCTCTTGGGCTGATGAGGAACAATACAAGGAAGAACAGCCTCGCGAGGGTCTGTTCTTGGCGGGTGCGATGAACTGCTAGGTGGTGTTCAGTCGCTCTAGCTACCGGTTTCTTGATGAGGATTCGGATCTCCGTCCTCGGTGTCTCTGTTCTCTCTCCGTCCCCGTCCTGGGGGTGGCTACTCCTATTTATAGGCGAAGGCCCTGGGCCTCTTCCCAAATATTGAGCGGGAAGGGCGCCAACAATTAGCCATTTGAAGGGGAACAACGGGTACACTTATCGACTAAAGTTGGTCCTCGCCGCCAAAGGCTCGTGATGACTTTGCTTGGGCTCCACAATGACTCCCTTCCGGCCGTTGGGCTAGTCTTGGTCTTGTTGCATCAAACGGATGCCTTTGCTTGATGCTCTCGCTGCGCTTGCTCCCTTTGCACCAAAGAGGAAAGGAGGACCTTTGACGGGCTGGCGCCCGACCGGGCGGCCTTGGTCGTCATGGCTTGCGTCATGGGCACCTCGCGAGGTACCACGCCTTGAACTCTCCGCCTCCTCATGAGCCAGCTCGACGAGGCCGTGCTCGAGGAAGCTCCTTGTCGTCCGCCCATGAGGCTTGGCCCTCGCGAGGGTCTTGAGCTTGCGTTGATGAAGATGGGCCGTGTTGGGCCTCCTTCGAGCCACGCCGCAGCCGCAGATCGGCAAGTCTGGGACCCCGTTCCTTAACGCCGACAATGGCGGGTGGCCGCTGGGCTCGAGGCGGCGCGGGCGCTGGGTCTGGCGGGCTGGGCTGGCTCCCCCCAGCTTATAAAGCCTAGACGGGCCGGAGTCCCGGTCGGACACGGCCCGTAGGTCGGTTCGTGTTTTTTTTAATAATTCCGCGCAGAAAATCAAACGAAAGAAGTACTAAACGGACTCCAAAAATCCCGAAATAAATTTTCCCCGGCTTCTAAAATCAAGTCGGACAAGATGAACATTTATTTGGGGGCCTAAATGCAATTTTGAAAAACGCACATTTTTCCTAAATTCAAATAAAATGGCGAAAAACTCCAAAATAAAATCTTATTTGATTTTATTATTAAATCCTCAATATTTCTTTATTTTGGGAAAGTCATTTTATTCCCTCTCTCGTATTTTTGTAATAGAAATAATTGATGATAAAATAGTTAAAACCAAATGATCCTATTCTCAAAATTTGAGAAAAACTCAATATGAAAATATAGAAATCCCCAACTCTCTCTCCGTGGGTCCTTGAGTTGTGTAGGATTTCTAGGATCAAAACCCCAAGCAAATGAAATATGATATGCATTGATGATCTAATGTATAACATTCCAAATAGAAAATTTGGGATGTTACAATTAAGCATAGAAAGTCATAGCAACATCAATCTCAGAACATAGTGGATACTAGGGATCAAACCCTAACAAAACTAACTCGATTACATGATAAATCTCATCCAACTCATCACCGTCCAGCAAGCCTACGATGGAATTACTCACGCACGGCGGTGAGCATCATGAAATTGGTAATGGAGGATGGTTGATGATAACGATGGCGACGGATTCCCCTCTCCGGAGCCCCGAACGGACTCCAGATCAGCCCTCTCGAGAGAGTTTAGGGCTTGGAGGAGGCTCTGTATCGTAAAACGCGATGAATTCTTCTCTCTGATTTTCTTTCTCCCCGAACACGAATATATGGAGTTGGAGTTGAGGTCGGTGGAGCACCAGGGGGCCCACGAGGCAGGGGGGCGCGCCCTGGGGGTAGGGCGCGCCCCCACCCTCGTGGACAGCGTGTGGGCCCCCTGGCCTTGATTCTTTCGCCAGTATTTTTTATATATTCCAAAAATATTCTCCTGAAGTTTCAGGTCATTCCGAGAACTTTTATTTCTACACAAAAATAACACCATGGCGATTCTACTGAAAACAACGTCAATCCGGGTTAGTTCCATCCAAATCATGCAAATTAGAGTCCAAAACAAGGGTAAAAGTGTTTTGAAAAGTAGATACGATGGAGACGTATCAGCACGCGGGGCCCGCACCCGAAGAACCCCGCGAGCCCTGACACCCGGCGGGTCCTAGCACCGGCTTCCCGGACGCCGACAACCTGGCCCCACGGCCTTGCAAACTTTACCATTGTACCCTTGGGGGGTTGACCTATAAAACACTCCAGGAGCCCTCGTGCATACAAGATCATCAACACATTACGCACACACCGACACAAGTAGTAGCATAAACTCACCAGGAAAGGGAGCAGCCTAGGCTTTGGCCTGTCTTCCTCCTTCCTCCATACAGCTCGAGGAGCGACTCTGTACTGTTGTTTATCAACCACACTCGGCAGGACTAGGAGTGTTATCTCTCCGGAGAGCCCCAAACCTGGGTATGTCTTGCGTCCCGCGCTCGCTCATGCCGACCTCGCCTCTGGAGCCCACCAGTGCCCTCGAGCCTCCTCCTCTCTTTAGCCATCTCATGGCATCTGCCGTGCGCCCACCACAACAGCATGAATATGATTAGATCATGTTTATTGCGATACGGTTATTCATTAAGTCACAGAATAATTGTTGTTCTATTTACACAAATAAAACCTTCTATGGTTATACACCCAATGTCAATGGTTTATTGAATCTCGATCATAGTAATACACATATTCATAATATTGATGCCAAAAGATGCAAAGTTGATAATGATAGTGCAACATATTAGTAGCACTACCGTTTAGGTCATATTGGTATAAAGCGCATGAAGAAACTCCATGCGGATAGACTTTTGGAATCACTTGATTATGAATCATTTGATACTTGCGAACCATGCCTCATGGGCAAGATGAATAAAACTTCGTTCTCCGGAACAATGGAGCGAGCCAATGACTTATTGGAAATAATGAGTGTTGAGGCTCGCGGCGGGTATCGTTATTTTATGACCTTCACAAATGATTTGAGAAGATATGGGTATATCTACTTGATGAAACACAAGTCTGAAACATTTGAAAAGTTCAAAGAATTTCAGAGTGAAGTGGAGAATCATCTTAACAAGAAAATAAAGTTTCTACGATCTGATCTCGGAGATGAATGTTTGAGTTGCGAATTTGGACTTTATTTAAAACGGTGTGGAATAGTTTCACAACCCATGCCACATGGTACACCACAGCATAATGGTGTGTCCGAACGTCGTAACCGTACTTTATTAGATATGGTGCCATCTATGATGTCTCTTACAGATTTACCACTACCGTTCTGGGGTTATGCATTAGAGACAGCTACATTCGTGTTAAATAGTGCACCGTCTAAAACCGTTGAGATAACACCGTATGAACCGGGGTTTGGGAAGAAACCAAAGTTGTCGTTTCTTAAAGTTTGGGGTTGCGATGCTTATTTGAAAAAGCTTGAACCTGATAAGCTTGAACCCAAATTGGAGAAGTGTGTCTTCAAGGATATCCAAAAGAAACTGTTGGGTACACCTTCTACCACAAATCCGAAGGCAAGATCTTTGTTGCTAAGAATGGATCCTTTCAAGAAAAGGAGTTTCTCTAGAAAGAAATGAGTGGGAGGAAAGTAGAACTTTATAAGGTAATTGTACCTTCTCTCTAATGGGAAAGTAGCTCATCACAGAAAACCGTTCCCGTGATGCCTACACCAACTAGAGAGGAAGCTAATGATGATGATCATGAAACTTCAGATCAAGTTACTACCAAACCTTGTAGGTCTACCGGAGCATGTTCTGCACCAGAGTGGTACAATAATCCTGTTCTGAAAGTCATGTTACAAGACCATGACGGAGCTACGAACTACGAAGAAGCTATGAGAGCCCAAATTCTGACAGATGGCTCGATGCCATGAAATCTGAGATAGGATCCATATATAAGAACAAAGTGTGGACTTTGGTGGATTTGCCCGATGATCGGCAAGCCATTGAGAATAAATGGATCTTCAAGAGGAAGACGGACATTGATGGTAGTGTTACTATCTACAAAGCTCGAATTGTCGCAAAAGGTTTTCGACAAGTTCAAGGTGTTGACTACGATGAGATTTTCTCAGTCGTATCGATGCTTAAGTCTGTCCGAATCATGTTAGCAGTTGCCGCATTTTATGAAATCTGGCAAATGGATGTCAAAACTATATTCCTTAATGGATTTATTAAAGAAGAGTTGTATATGATGCAACCCAGAAGGTTTTGTCGATCCTAAAGGTGCTAACAAAGTGTGCAAACTCCAGTGATCCATGTGTGGACTGATGTAAGAATCTCGGAGTTGGAATATACGCTTTGATGAGTTGATCAAAGCATATAGGTTTATACAGACTTTCGGAGAAACCTGTATTTACAAGAAAGTGAGTGGGGGCACTACAACACTTCTGATAAGTATATGTGAATGGCATATTGTTAATCAGAAATAATGTAGAATTTTATGGAAAGCATAAAGGAGTATTTGAAAGGGGTTTTTCAAAGAAAGACCTCGGTGAAGCTACTTAGATATTGGGCATCAATATCTATGGAGATAGATCAAGACGCTTGATAAAACTTTCGATGAGTACATACCTTGACAAGAATTTGGAGAAGTTCAAAATGGATTAGTCAAAGAAAGGGTTCTTGACTGTGTTGCAAGGTGTGAAGTTGAGTAAGACTCAAAACCCGACCACGACAAAAGAGAGAGAGAATGAAAGTCATTCCCTATGCCTCAGCCATAGGTTCTATAAAGTATGCCATGCTGTATACCAGACCTGTTGTGTACCTTACCATGAGTTTGACAAGGGGTTACAATAGTGATCCAAGAGTAGATCACTGGAAAACGGTCAAAATTATCCTTAGTCACCTAAGAGGAAAGGAAATGTTTCTCGATTATGAAGGTGATAAAGAGTTCGTCGTAAAGTGTTACGTCAATGCAAGCTTTGACACTGATCTAGATGACTCTAAGTTTGAATCTAGACAAGTATTGAATGTAGGAGCAATTAGCTAGAGTAGCTCCATGCAGAGCATTGTAGACATAGAAATTTGCAAAATACATTCGGATCTGAATGTGGCAGACCCGTTGACTAAACTTCTCTCACAAACAAAACATGATCACACCTTAGTACTCTTTGGGAGTTAATCACATAACGATGTGAACTAGATTATTGACTCTAGTAAACCCTTTCGGTGTTGGTCACATAACGATGTGAATATGGGTGTTAATCACATAAAGATGTGAACTATTGGTGTTAAATCACACGGCGATGTGAACTAGATTATTGACTGTAGTGCAAGTGGGAGATTGAAGGAAATATGCCCTAGAGGCAATAATAAAGTTGTTATTTTATATTTCCTTATATCATTATAAATGTTTATTATTCATGCTAGAATTGTATTAATCGAAAACTTGATACATGTGTGGATACATAGACAAAACACCATGTCCCTAGTAAGCCTCTTCTAGACTAGCTTGTTTATCAAAGATGGTTAAGTCTCCTAACCATAGACATGGTCATTTGATGAACGCGATCACATCATTAGGAGAATGATGTGATGGACAAGAACCGCCCGTTAGCTTAGCATATTGATCGTTTAATTTTATTGCTATTGCTTTCTTCATGTCAAATACATATTCCTTCGACTATGATATTGCGCAACTCCCGGATACCGGAGGAATACCTTGTGTGCTATCAAACATCACAACGTGATTGGGTGATTATAAAGATGCTCTACAGGTATCTCTGAAGGTGTTTGTTGGGTTGGCATAGATCGAGATTAGGATTTGTCACTTTGAGTATCGGAGAGGTATCTCGGGGCCCTCTCGGTAATGCACATCATAAGAAGCCTTCCAAGCAATGTGACTAATGAGTTAGTTGCAGGATGATGTATTACGGAAGGAGTAAAGAGATTTGCTAGTAACAAGATTGAACTAGGTATGAAGATACCGACGATCGAATCTCGGGCAAGTAACATACTGATGACAAAGAGAATATCGTATGTTGTCATTACGGTTCGACCGATAAAGATCTTCGTAGAATATGTAGGAACCAACATCAGCATCTAGGTTCCTCTATTGGTTATTGACCAGAGAGGTGTCTCAGTCGTGTCTACATACTTCTCGAACCCATAGGGTATGCATGCTTAACGTTCGATGACAATTTTGTATTATATGAGTTATATGATTTGGTGACCGAATGTTGTTCAGAGTCCCGGATGAGATCACAGACATGACGAGGAGTCTCAAAATGGTCGAGAGGTAAAGATTGATATATAGGACGATAGTATTCGGACATCGGAAGTGTTCCGGGGGTACCGGGTACATATCGGGTCACCGGATGGGATTCGAGGCACTCCCCCGACAACTATATGGGCCTAATGGGCCAAGAGGGGAAACGCAGAAGCCAGCATGGGCTGTTGCGCCCCTCATATGGGCTGCACCAGAGGAGAAGGAAAGAGGGGAAGAGAGAAGGAAGGGGAGGGATTCGGCCTCCCCCTTCCTTCCCTCCTCCCTCCTCCTTCCTTCCCCCTCCGGAACTTATGGAAGGGGGGAGGCCTAATTGGGAAGGTGCCCAAGTAGGATTCCTCCTACTTGGGGCGCCCCCTTGCTGCTCCCCTCCTTGTCCCACCTATATATACATGGGGAGGGGGCACCTAGAGCAAACAACAACATCTGATAGCCGTGTGCGGCGCCCCCCTCCATAGATTACACCCTCGGTCATATTCTCGCGGTGCTTATGCGAAGCCCTACATGGATCACTTCACCATCACCATCACCATGCCGTCGTGCTGACGGAGCTCATATACTTCCTCGACACTTTGTTGAATCAAGAGTTCGAGGGACGTCATCAAGCTGAACATGTGCAGAACTCGGAGGTGTTGTACGTTCGGTACGTGATCGGCCGGAACGAGAAGAAGTTCGACTACATCAACCGCGTTGTCAAATGCTTCTGCTTTCGGTCTATGAGGTACGTAGACACACTCTCCCCCTCTCGTTGCTATGCATCTCCTAGATAGATCTTGCGTGAGCATAGGAATTTTTTTGAAATTGCATGCTACGTTTCCCAACACAGAACTCTTGGCATTTACAAGTTTTTACGGAGAACCCCGGACAGAGAACATACACCACAGTATTGGGAGTTCTTGCGTACCCTTCATGGCATTCAACACGAAGGATTTTCATGGGTGACTTTAATGAAACAATGTATGCCATAGAACACTTTAGCGTGTATGATCAACCGACATGGCAGATGCAGGCCTTCCGCGAAGCTATTGATGCTTGTTCCTTCCTAGATCTAGGGTGGAGAGGAGTCCCCTTTAAATGGGATAATAAACAGCAAGGAGACTTGAATGTAAAAGCTCGACTCGATCGAGCATTAGACAATAATGAATTCATGCAACTATTTGAGTACACTACTGTCAAACACATTAGCTCAATTGCTTCTGATCATTGTTATGCGTTGGCAGAACTAAGACGTGATCGTCCTAACAGGTGGCCTGCTGCGAAACGCCCCTTTCGTTACGAAAATGTTTGGCAAACCCATGCTGACTATGACAAAATCGTTATGGATCTTTGGCAATCCGGGGCTGGCCAAGGAGGACTGGAAGGAGCAGTGGAAGCACTGAACTCGGTTCAGTCCCATCTCGTCTCCTGGGGTGAGCGTGAAATTGGTAATATGGCAAAAAAGGGCGGAAATTGTAGAAATCTTTGGAAAGGCTGAGAGCCACATCTGTTGGTAGAGGTTCGACAGAAGAGGAACTCTCCGTGGCTTCCCAACTCCGAGAAGCACTGGGGAAAGAGGAAATCTGGATCAAACAAAGATCCAGAGTGCAAACAATTCAAGCCGGTGACAGGAATACAAAGTTTTCCATGCTCGAGCGTCGCAGCGGAAAATGATAAATAGGATCTGTCGGCGTTCTGGGAACGGGGGTCCCCAGACTTGCTTGCCTGCGGGTTGTACGGCCCATCTTCATCAACAAGGCATCCAAGACCCTCGCGAGGGTCCAAGCCTCGTGATGCGGACGATGCAAGGCCTCCTCTGGAGTGGCCTAGCCAGGCAGGCTCACGAGGAGCGGAGATATCAAGGCGAGGCAAACCTCACGAGGCTCTCATGACGTGAGCCGTGACGAACGATGCCAGGCGGGTGCCAGGCAGGCGCCGGTGCACGCAGCATCCTTATTTCCCCTTTGGTGATAAGGAGGCAAGCGCAGACGAAGAGTACCGAGGCGTCAGGCAAAGGTTGCCATATTGGTGCAACAAGACCAAGACCAGGAGGACGGCAAGGCGGAGGTCATCGTGGATCCCAAGACAGCGTCACCCAGGGCTTTTCGCAGGCGAAGACCGCTTTTGTCAGGATAGCTTGTACTAGCTGTCCTCCTTTAAATTTGCCCGCCCTTGTTGGCTCCCTTCCCGCTCGATATTTGGGAAGAGGACCAGGGCCTCTATAAATAGGACTGGCCACCACAGTAGGAGGCAACTGAGCCTGAGCTGAGGCATCTGATCGGCAAGAGATCAAATCCTCACACCACAACTTCATACGCACAAGAACACCTCAACCTCAGGAGGCTATTCTTCCCTTGTACTATTCATCATCAGCCCAAGAGGCAATCCACCACCACCACACTGGAGTAGGGTATTACACCAAAACGGTGGCCCGAACCAGTATAAACCACGTGTCTCTTTCTGTGTTGTGAGTTCGTCGAGTTCATCCGCGAGATCTTAGCGAGCTAGAGCGTAGATCGGTAGGAGGGAAAGACTTCGCGCGCACCCCAGTGTTCGAACCTTAAGGGTTCGCCGGAACCCCACATCCGACATTTGGCGCATCAGGTAGGGGTGCGCCGTAGTTTCCCTTCCGTCGGTTCGTTGCTCCATCTCTCCGTCGCTTCCATGGCGGACATTCGCCGTGCTCGAGCTGAGCGTCGGGCTGCCCTCTCCACCCGCGTCGCTCAGATGGTTCCCGTAGGCGGGACACCTCGTCGCTCTCCGCCTCCTGCCACCAACGCTGCCACTAGCCCGATGGGGAACGAGCAGCAAGCGTCCTCACTGCATCCTTCAGTGCGGCAGGACGGCCGAACCGCTACTCCATCACTCACCCCTGCTGGTTCCTCGTCCCACGCGCACCGCGCTCCCATGGAGGTGTAGCGACCCAACCCGAATGGATCAAGTCTCTGTGCTTAAGTGAAATCCCTGGATCGGTATGCTGACACACACAGTACTCGAGGATTTATAACAGAGGTAAATCACATGTATAAAGTAACGTAAATACTATTAGTCAATCCAAAATAGCGGAAGTAACAAGGTTGTGGATTCCCATCGACACCAACGGCAAAGTTGAGTGTAGAAGTCGTAACCCTAACGTATCACTTACTCGTCGTAAGATCCTGCAACATGAGACATTGCAGCCACAAAGGGTCGGTACATTGAATGTACTGGCAAATTCACACCATAGAGCAATGATGAATAATAACTATCACTACAAGCATATATGGCTGGTGGAGGCTCTATGGTTAAAATGTTTTTGCGCAAAACCAATTTTTCCCTAATACAAAGGAATATATTTTATTTAACTATCATGGTGGTTGTTGAACATTGAGAATGGTTGACAGCATTCTCAATCCCAATTAAGTAACATCATTGAATCCAACAAAATTAATTAAAGTAACATGATGAGATTCACAGGAAAATCCAAGTACTAGATACACAAAATGTCCATAACCGGGGACATGGCTAACCATGATTAGATTGTACACTCTGCAGAGGTTTGCGCACTTTTCCCCGCAAGACTCGATCTCCTCCGTTGGGATTCTCGCACTACATGGTGTTTGAGAAACGGATGACCGATACATAGTCTTTCAGAAGCGTTAGCACCTTACGATCGGGTAGACAGTTACACCTACTTTCCCCTACATCTGCTAGTCTACCACTGTAAGAGTTCACACAACTTAATCAACTATGCTAGAGCCCATAATAGCTTGCGGCTGCACACGGAAGTTTCTAGTATGAATAGACTCATGATCCCTTTGAGCCTGGGTGGCGGTCCATAAAAAAACAGGCAATCCTGGAATACCCAGGTACCTCAATCCACCAAGATGTGTGTTAAAGTTGCCACCTTAAGTTGAACCATTAAGTAAACAATCTCACATCTATCATGAATACTCTCAAACCCAATCCACGTCTACGAGCATAGCATAGCAATATAAGCAACGTAATAGTAACTCCCAAGGTTCGAATGCAGGGCAATAGGTTCCTACCTCATCAACTACTTCCCAATACACACATGTTATCAATCCTACTCATGCAGTGTTTGAGGGTGAAACTAATGCATAAAAACTGGGTATGAAAAGGATATGATCAAAGTGTGAACTTGCCTGCAATGTTGACGAAGATGATTCGCACTCATAACTCTTTATAATTCTACTCGTCACACTCCGGTCAATCTATCGTAAGCAAGCAATAGTAATCACACATAAGCAATCTCTCAAAAGATCGGAACGAACGAAGAAAACAATTCGGAAAACTTCAAAACCAAGCAAATAAATCTTGCAACATAAAACAATTTCTAACAATACCAAAATTAAGTGAATTTGGCCTTATCAGAAAGTTTAAGTCAAGAGCGTCGCTTTGCAAAAAGAATCAACTCAAATGGAGTTACGGAACTCAAGTTATGAACAAAAGAAGTTTGGATATGAATCTGAACAAATTTCGAAATTTCAAAATTTCAAAAGGTTGACGTGACAGGTAAACTGGATAGGTGAAAATAATACGAAACTATAGGCGTTGTTTTCATCTAATTTGGATGAACGAGTAAAAAGTTATGGCTATTTGAAAAATCAGAGCCGAGTTGTTTTACAGAAGAAAAAAATAGGTACGGCTAAAAGAATTCTTGGTCTAACGTATAGATACAAAGAACGGATAAATATACCTTTATGGGGTATAGAAAAGATGACTTCGAAGTGAGGAGACAACTTTCAAAAGTCCCGCCGGAGAAGAGAAATATATTTCTCTTTAGTGAATCTAATCAAACCAAAATCTCGATCTAACCCGAATCAGATGATTTTTGAAGGCTCTATATGTCTATATTTATTGGTGGAAAAAAGGCTTAGGGGTCAAAGGCTAGGCAATGTGGGACTAAAACGTAGACGAAAAGAAAAGAAAAGGAGGCGCCTCGCATGGGCCTAAAGGCCTTAGGCGGTTCGGCCGGCCGCGCGCACTGCAGTTTTTTTTTGCAATTGAAAAGAAAGAAAAAAAACTATAGAAAAGAAATATGGGGAGGAATATGGCCGGCTGGGCCTGGCCTATTTATGAGGAAAAAAACAATGGGGCGCCAGAAGCTACTATACTGCGCATGGGGGCGACATATAGTCACAGAGTACGCGCATGTAGTTTTTTTTTCTAAATAGAGGCAGGAAAGGAAAAAATCAATAACGAAAATAAAAAATAAAACTTTATATAGGCATATTATATATCCAAATTTTCAGAAAAAGATTTTCTACAACATGGACATTTTATTCAAGTCAAATAAAACAGAGACAATTCAAATAATTCAAAGAGTGCTACTACCCTACTAAAATCCCATAAAATCATTTTAAAAATACCAAATTGATTTCAAATTTATTTGTCTCCAATTTTCTAATGTAGGGAATCATGTTACCCTATTTTCCATATATTTTTATTTTGGAGAAAAATAATTTCAATAAAAACCAAATAACTCCAAATTGAAAATAATTTCCAAAAGGACTTTAAATTTGATCATTTTAACGCCAACTCATATTTCATATAATTTGAAGAAGTCATTTTATCTTCTCTCATGAAAATCATTGAGTTGCTTGAAGTTTCTGAATTTGAAATATTTCCAAATGATATTCAAATATTTTCAACACCCCTTTTCATTTAAATAAATGAAAGAAGTCATGTCATATTCTCTCCAGGGTTTTGTGATGAAAAGAATTTGAATTCACGAGGATCATAAAAGCAAAATGAAAGTTTGGGAAAGTCCTTTTATTCCCTCTCATTTAACTTTCAAAAAGTTTTGAATTCACTCACTTTTAGTCAATCAATCACACAACAATCAAACAAACAATCAAATCTATCTATTTATTATAACATTCCAAAATTTAGAATTTTGGGATGTTATAAACCTACCATCCTTAAAATGAATCTCGTCCTCGAGATTCGGAGAGGCTAGAAAGAAATAGGTTAGGGTCGGGGTCTTCACAATATCCATCGATCGTCACCGGGTCTGGGGTGCTACCACCCTTAAAAACATTGTTACGGTGCCATCAAAAACTCATATACTCCATCCTTATTCTTGACAATGTCAGTCTTCTCAGATCATAAGGATAGTTCCTTCTCCGGCTCTTCCGGTAGCAGCATAACCTTTTCCTCGATTCTTCTGTACTTTCATCCTGGTAATGTTATTCCAAGACTGGGTCTTCTTAGCTGACGGGTCTGGCGCCAATTCTAAACAACTATCGATATCTCATGGTGGTCAACAATTTATGGTTTCTCCTGCAGGAAATGGGTCTGGGTTGAACCTCACCGTATATCCTATGGTTGCCTACAACTGCCTTGTACAAGGGGAATAATGCTTATACCATTCTAAGGTTCAACAAGGTTTAATATCGTCGTCACTCTACTATAGGTAGGTCACTCAGATTTACCATCCCATATAGCAAAGCGAATAATAAGAGTAAGTCGGTATTGTGATCAATCCATCCCGCACCCAAATCATTACCTTGTTTACGGTTTAGTGAATCTCGCATTCTAACACTCGGTCATCCTCACAAGCATTGCAGAATTTCTCTTTTCGACGAACTAAGTTCGGAAAAATCCATTGATTCTGCAAGCCAACAAACATCTATCATTTCTTCACAACTCTCAGGTTTTGCGTAAACTCCTATAAGATCGTCTGTTGATAAAATCGTAACTTCTTCTAGGGTTTTTCCTTCAGCAAGAGTGTGCTTGCTTCTTGGCAGGTCCTGGGGCCTGTGGGTTATGGCCCATCTCATCACTTATAATCCTTGAACACATCATCTGGGCAACTGATCATTATCCCAACATCCAACTTCCTGGCATACTTAAAATCCATCCAATTGTACTGTCTCTTTTCCTTATATTTGCACCAAACTAAGACGTGATTACCCAGACTCATCATAGAGTCACACTTGCTCCATATTACCAACATTATACGTCTTTTACATCCAATAGTACTTCATCTCTTCATACTCCTGGGGTATCCCACATATCGAGATAAAACTTATACTTATGAATTCCATACTCCACTCCATGGAACATCATTATCCTTTCCAGGGTCAAGCGTCCTTATAGGGGAATATTGGCCATCTCTGCATGGCACTTCTTCAATTGGGAAACGTGAAACACATCATGAACTCTTGACAATCCTTCGGGTGACTCCAACTTGTTGGCCACTTCTCCCATACGCTCAAAAACTCGGTATGGTCCTACAAATCTCGGGGCTAACTTTCCCTTAACTCCAAATCGTTTAACTCCTCGCAGAGGGGACACAGGAAGACATGCTCTGTCTCCAATTTCATAGACTACCTCCTTGCGTTTTTTAGTATGCATAACTCTTCTGCCAGGACTGAGCTACCTTCAGTCTATCTCGAATCAACTTAACATTCTCTTCTGACTCCTTGATCACATTTGGTCCAAACAACTGACGGTCTCCAACTTCATCCCATATCAACGGTATCTAGCTCCTTCTCCCATACAAAGCTTCAAAAGGGGCCATCTTCAAACTGGCTTGGTAGTGTTGTTGTATGAGAACTCCGCGTAAGGTAGATTATCATCCCTATTAGATCCATAATCTAGCGCACACGCTCTCAACATGTCCTCCAGAATCTGATTGACTCTCTCGGTATATCCATCTGTCTGCGGATGAAAGGCTGTACTGAACTCTAGCCTAGTACCCAAAGTCTGGTGCAGCTGATTCCAAAACTTTGAGGTAAACTATGTTCCTCTATCTGATACGATGGTCCTCGGAACTCCATGCAGACATACGATCCTGGTCATATATATCTTGGCCAACTTCGCACTTGTATAGGTGGTTTTCACTGGGATAAGGTGAGCCACTTTGGTCAAGCAAATCAACTACTACCCAGATAGAATCATATCCTGATCGGGTTCTAGGAAATCCGGTAATGAAATCCATGCCAAGCTTATCCCTCTTCCATTCGGGTATCGGCATAGGTTGTAGTAATCCTGCTGGCTTCTGATGCTCTGCCTTTACTCTCTGGCATACATCACCTACGACTACATACTCCACAATTTCCTTCTTCATACCAGTCCACCAGAAACGCTCCTTCAAATCCAAATACATCTTGGTGTTTCCAGGGCGAATCGAGTATGGTGAGTCATGAGCTTCTTGAAGTATTAACTTCCTGATCTTTGCATTATTGGGCACATATACATGGTCCTCGAACCATAAGGTGTCGTGCTTATCCTTACGAAAAACTTTGGCCTTTCCTTTGCTCATCCTTTTTTTTACCTCAGCAATCTCTTTGTCATCCTTCCGAGCTTCACGGATCTTTCCCAACAATGTAGACTGAATTTCCATTGCTGCAACAAAACCTTTGGAACAATCTCCAACCAAACTTCCCTGAGATCCTCGGCTAACTCCTTTGGTAATCCTCCGCTTATGAGGGTATTCGTCCTTGTTTTCTTTATGGTTGTGTCCTATTTCTCCACAAAGCTTGTATGCACAAGGTTTCTTCATATCCTTTCCATAAGGCCTCAACTTCTGGGACACAAGACGAGATCTTTGCAGAGTCAACTTAAATTGTTCCCAAGTGGTTACTCTCTGCCATCCATTGATGGTTCGGTACATCCTCCACCAAGTAATGGCACCTCTTTCAAAGCACTCAAGAGTATGTTGGGTCATATCCTTTCCGGCTATAGAGTTATTCTCCATGTGATCCTCCATCTTCTGAATCCATCGGTCCGTCTCCAAATGACTCATCGATCCAGAAAATATAAGCTTATCTCCATTTATCCTCTATTGGGTCCATGGGTTTTGGGGTGGGATAAGTGAGATAGAGAGGGATGCACACAATACAAACAAAAGTTTTGAAAAGACAGATTTTTAATGTGGCTGTCGGAAAAACATCAAATAAATAACAGCTCACAAACATCGCATCTAACGTAAGTACATAACAGGGGTTTGGTCTTCTAAAGGTCAATAAATATTCAAGTAATCAAACTCTTCAAGTCTTGTTCATGTCTCCGAGGGCTTCTTCCGATCGTGCTTGACCTTCTCAAATTCTTTTGCCATATCATCTCTGTTGTCGCAAAGTCTATCGTGACGTCCTTTAATATTTCTGGAGTTGCGTTCCAAACTTCTGGGTTTCATCAACCTCGACATGAACCATGATCCTGCTGTCCTTTAGTTCCTGACGTATCTCCGGTATCTCGAGGTTTTGCTCCTCTAGCTTGGCTACTTTCAACTTCTGGGACATGAGTTCTTCACCAAATGCTTCCTTATCAAATATTGCTTCCTGCAGGTCCATCTGAACTTCTTGATGTAACACTCTAGATCCTGGCGATACACCAACTAAGGTTAAAACTTCTTCTTGCTGATAGGTGTTCCATCAGCCTTCTTGTCATCCAATCCTTCCAAAGAAATGCATGCTCATCTCAGCACGGTGACAATAGCATAAGTGGGCGATAACATCATGGATAGCCATGTTTCTGCTCTTGTCATTTCCATGAGCTATCTCTCCATAGTTGATATCTCCTGCCTTATGGTTTTCCTTTATAGAACTTTGAGTTTTTAACTCTCCATGCTATGGTCTTTCTCCGATACACCTTGATCTCGGGTATTGACAACATCCATAGTCTGCCAAGTTCCATAAGGGTAGCCTTCCTAGGTCATAAAAAAATCTGGGAATTCTTCAGAGCCTTCAAATTCTCCTAGTCTTCGGAGTCTTCAACTATTGTAGTTTCCATTATTTAGATGCACGGTAAAATCTCCTTCATTCCGTAGTGGTCATGGTTGTCCGATATCTTGTACTTCTTGGAGTTGTCTCATCAGTCGAATCCTCGAGGGGTCAAAAGGGGAAAGGGATATGGTCTCACTAAAAGGGAATATTTGAATAAGCTCAGAAGAGAAGAAAGGTAAAAGATCTTTTTGAAAATGAAGTTGCAGAAAATCTTTCCTATGGGCTTGCCAGTGTAACATCCCAAATTTTCAATTTGGAATGTTATACATTAGGTCATCATGCATATCATATTTTTTCGCATTTTTCCGATCCTAGAAATTTCACGCAACTCAAGGACCCTCGGAGAGAGTTGGAAGTTTCATAATTTTCATATTTGGGATCTCTCAAATTTTGAAAATAGGATCATTGGATTATTTAAATTATCTTCATAAAGTTTTTCCTATAAAAAATCTTGAGAGGAATAATATGACTTTCCCAAACAATTAGGAAAAATGAAGATATTATAAATAAACCAAATTTGGTTTTGAAAGATTTATTTTGCTTAGGCAAAATGAACATTTAAAATTTTTATGCATGTATTTTGTTTTTAAAGTTCATTTTGTTCGACTCATTTTTAGGAGTCGGGGAAAATTTGTTTTATTTAAATCCGAGTTTGTTTGGTATTTTTTTAATTCGTTTTGGTTTAATTTTATTTAAAAAAAGCAGGCCCCCCCTGGACCGAGGCGGCCTGCCCGGCCTTGCCAGCCCTTGAGCCCAGGCCCAGCCCACCTCCTCCTCTCCCTCATGCCGCCTGCCCATGTGGTGCCCCGCCGCCGCCGCCTCCCGCCGCCCGAGTCCGCCTCGCCCGGGACCCGTTGCCCTTCCCAAGCCGGAGCACCCCCCTCCTATTTATACCCGCGGACCCCCCTCTCCCTCACCTCGCCCGCCGCCCGCCTCCCCAAGCCGAACCCTTGCCGCCAGGAGCCGCCGCCGCCGCCCGTTTCCCGCCGCCCGCGCCGGACCTCGCCGCCCTCGCCCCCGACCCCCGGACCTCCGAGCCCCGCTGAACCCGCCGGACCTCGCCGGAGAAGAGCCGCCGAGGTAGCCGCCCCACCAGCGCCCGATTCGGTTTATCCTCGAACCGATCCGGTTTTTTAAATATGTTTGGTTTTTTGAAAACCTAGATTGGTTTTATTTTTTTGGTTTTCTTATTTAGCGGACGTTCACCGAACCGTTCGTTTCAATGAACGCGTTCGTTAGATTTGTTACGTTAACGAGCGTTAGCTCTTTAAACTTCGTTCGTCGTTTTTCTTTTTAATCGGAATTAATCCGTTATTTTACGATTTGATTTGAGATCTGATTTTCAAAACTGTTTTATTTCTCGCTCGTTTATCGAATCGGTGATTCAAGCGCACGGAGTTTAAGAATGAAACCGCCGTTCGACTACCCTACTTTCACAGAGTTTTGCCACTGTGAAATTTTGACCTAATTTCAGATCGCTAAACCGAGGCGTTCTCTCTCGAGTTTCGACTTTCGGAGTTTGTTTTGATTCGATTCTTTTGCAACCAGGGTTCTTAAGTTGAACTCTCTGGTTAGATCTTTTATTCGAGATTTCCTGTGCATTAGATGAGTACTTATTGTATGCTTGTTGTTTATGCGTTAGATCACCGGTGCGCCGCTTGTTACTTGAATCTCTAGGACTCGCGGATCATCAGCAAGGCAAGTAACACTTGATCATACTCTTCTCATACCCAGTTTTATGCATTAGATCTATTCCTCAAACACTTGCATGATTAGGATCTAATTAAATTGTGGGTTTGGGAAGTAGATTGAGGTAGTACCATTACTGTTTTACTTATGAAACCTTGGGAGTTACTTCTCGTTTGCTTATTATGCCATGCTATGCTTGTAGACGTGGATTGGGTGAGTGAAAATCCATGACAGATGTGAGATTGTTTAATTAATGGTTTATCTAAGGTGGCAACCTAACACACATCTGGGTGGATTGAGGCACTGGTTTCTATCAGGACTTGCTGTATTTCTTTGGACCGCCACCCGGGCTCTAAGGGATCATAAGATTTTTCAAGCTGAAACCTCCGTGTGCAGCCACAAGCCAATTATGGGCTCTGGCGTAGTTGACTAAGTCGTGCGAACTCTTACGGGTAGGCTAGCTGATGTAGGGGATGTAGGTTGGTACGGTCTACCCACATGTAAGGTGCTAGCGCTTACGAAGACTATGTCTCGGTCATCCGTTTCTCAAACACCATGTAGTCACGAGAACCAAGCGGAGGCGATCGAGTCTTGTGGGGAAAAGTCGCAAACCTCTGCAGAGTGTATAAACTAATCATGATTAGCCGTGTCCCGGTTATGGACAATTTGAGTATCCGGTACTTGATTATCATGTGAATCTCAACATGTTACTCCTAAATAAAAGTTATTGGGTTTTGATGAGTACTTTTTAATTGGGATTGAGAATCTGTCAACCATTCTCAATGTTTAACAACCACCATGATAGTTAAATAAAATTATTCCTTTGATGTAGGGAAAAATCAGCTTTATGCAAATGTAACAGAGAGCCTTACCACCAGCCAAATATGCATGTAGTATAGGCTTATTCATTCATTGCTCTTTATGTGTTACATTGCGGCATATTCCATGTGTTGACCCGTTTTGGCTGCAACTTTTCACGTTGCAGACTTTTAGACGATGAGTAAGGTGTTAGGTCGTGGTTCTATACTCGGTGATGCCGTTGGAGTTGATGGACTCGCTTATCTTCCAAGCCTTCCGCTGTTATCATTAGTTGGCCTTAAGCCATATTTTGTATTCAGTTCCTTGTGGACAACGATGTAATAAGTGTGTGATTGCTACTCTGCTATAAATCCTTCAAATCTTGTGTGGTGTCGGCATTCGATCCAGGATGACATCGAGCACAGCGCTAGATCCATTCGGTCTGGTCGCTCTGAGAGAATGGTATCGAGCACACGCCGATTGTAGGACACGACCACTAAGTTAAAGCCATAGATCACTCTCTCTTCCCATTTTCTAACTCCTCATCTTTTCTACTCTCTTTAGGATGACGGACGCGAAGATCAAGTACACCCAACCGGATGAAGGCACACCTTTTGGATTTCACTTGAAGGAAGTTACTAAGTACCTGAACATTGGATTACCAAGCTTCACCGGGACTTTCAACGCCACTCTGCCTGAAGAGGAGCTATTGGAAGATTCATGCTCACGTTCGGGAAGGACATTCGCCCCAATCACCAAGCCTATAGATAGTGTTTTCGATGCACCCACTTGGAGTGCAGGAAAGAGCATGGCAGCTCACATCACCATGGGGCGCATTGGAGAAGTCTATCAAGAAGATCTCAAGGATACCATCTACCAGATTTGCGGACGCCGAGATGACAACTGGGACGTCATCAGCACCAAGAAGGATAGGTCCATTGCAGCTTTCATCCAGGAGTTAAATCAGCACATTCGACGCCAGGAGAATCAAATGTGCAATGACATGTTGGAGTTGCGAGAAGACAAAGGAAGGATCATCGAATGGAAGAAGAACTAAAGACTACACACAAGGACTACATGGGCGAGATCGTAGCTCTGGCAAGACACAATAACGATCTTAAGTACGAGATCGAAGAGCTCAATAAGAAGTTGGCGCTCAGAAATGAAGACCAGTATGTCGAACACCCAATCGACTACATCAACATCGACGACACAGATTCGGATCCAAGTGAACCCGATTTTGAAGGCGAAGTGGAGCGAGACATCATGGAGTCTTCCACGGTTCAAATTAGTAGAAGTCCCCACATATTAGTAGTATTCCTCCATGTAAACATTATAGTACCGCACCTTTTGCGATAGTTAGATCGTTGTAAGCCCTTGTTTGATTGAATGAAGTGATTTGTGTGCATTTGCTCATGTGCATTTGGGTAGTGAATTTCCCCTTAGACCTCATTCTATTCTACCTTTCTCTCCTTTTCTAAACCCATCGATGCCTCCGAGACGCGACCCGGATTCGTTTTCCGCCAGAGATCACCCAATTGATCCAGCAGCAGAATACCCTGATTCAAACATTGGTGCGAACAACAACAACAACAACAACAACCCACCGCCACCACCACCACTGCGGATCATCGACTCGTTTCCTTAGACTGAACCCGCGGTGTATTCCGATAGCACCGAGCCAATTGTAGCAGATGGTGGCTCCGCAAGATAGGAAGGAGCTGACCACTGCAGGATGCACGGATGGTGAAAGAGTGAAGTTTGCAGCACATCACTTGAAGGACCCGCAGAAGCATGGTGGGAGAATTTCACAGCCACTTATCCGTGACACCATCACATGGGACCAGTTTGACAAGCTTTTCGACAGCCGATGTTTCAGCGAGGAGCCATGGCCATGAAGAAGCGTGAGTTTCGCAACTTACGCCAAGGAGGAAGGACTGTTGGCGATCGTGGATGACTTTAGCAAATTAGCACGTTATGCCCCGGATGACGCGTTGCTACGGATGCAGCTAAGCAGAGAAGTTTCTAGAAGGACTGAATGATGAGTTCAGCATGCCGTTGATGGTAGCAAGTTTCAATAACTACCAGGAGTTAGTAGACCGAGCTCGATGATTGAGGAAAGCAGAACAAATTGAGAACTGCAAGCGGAAGTATGGACAAGGGAAGTATAACTCGGGATCCCATCGAAGCCACGTTATACCCTAAATCAGAATTCAGTTTCAGCATACCCATGGAGGAGGTAATTCGCACAACCATAATGGCACCAAGAATGGGAGCGGGAATGGAGGAAGCAGCGGACAGAACCGCACCAACCCGTCAACACCATCCAAGATAGACCTGAGTCACATTACTTGCTTTAAGTGCCGCAAGATGGGCATTATGCAAATGACTGTCGAGAAGGCGAATGGAAATGGCAATGGAAGCTCGGAAAGAAGCCCAACCCTTTCAACAGGGGACAAGTGAACCACATTGATGTGGAGGAGGTTGAAGATCAGCCCGATCAAGATGTCGGTAAGTTTTGGTTAAGTCTTTTCTGCGGTTGTTCTTTTTGATCTTGGTGCATCGCATTCATACATATCAAGGGATTTGTGGATAAGTACAAGTTACCAACCCAAGCCCTTAGGTCACCGATGCTAGTAACCTCACCCGGAGCAGAGTACATGGCTAGTAAATGGTGTGATCGACTGCCACTAAGGATTGGACACTATGTTTTCCCCTCAGACCTAATAGTTCTGGAATCCCAAGGATTGGATGTGATATTAGGAATGGATTGGTTATCAAGGTATGGAGGAAACATAGATTGTACCGCAAGGTCAATTTTGCTCACCACACCAGAAGGAAGAAGGATTAAGTATGTATCACGGCACGAGCCGAGGAGAGCACAAGTTAATTGCTTAACAGAGGTGGTACGGGAAGAAGTACCCGTGGTGAAGGAATATCTGATGTATTTCGGAAGAGTTGCCGTGAATGCCGCGGATAGAGACATTGAGTTTTTGATCGAGCTGTTGCGAGAACAGGCCCGATATCAAAGCGACCGTCTGTGATGCCCGCAAAGGATTTGGCAGAAATTAAGAAGCAGATTAAGGAACTATTGGATAAAGGTTTTATTAGCCCAAGTTCTTCACCTTGGGGATCACCCGTTTTATTGGTGGAGAAGAAGGATGGATCCTTGAGAATGGTTGTTGATTATCGTGGATTGAATGAAGTAACAATCAAGAACAAGTACCCACTACCGATGATAAATGATCTGTTTGATCGCTTGCAAGGAGCCAAAGTGTTCTCTAAGATCGACTTGCGATCGTGGTACCATCGATTGAAGATTAAGGAGCAAGACATACCCAAGACAGCATTTACCACGAGATATGGATGTATGAGTATACCGTTATGTCATTTGGATGACTAACGCACCAGCCTATTTCATGAACACGATGAACAAAGTGTTTATGGAGTTTTTGGACAAGTTAAATCGTGGTGTTCATTGATGACATTTTGATTTTCTCGAAGAATGAAGAGGAACACAAGGAACATTTGAGATTGGTTTTGGAGAAACTGAGGGAACACCAGTTGTATGCCAAGTTCAGCAAATGTGAATTTTGGTTAAAGGAAGTTGGATTTCTCGGACATGTTATATCCGGAGAAGGAATAGCAGTTGACCCCACAAAGGTTGAGACCGTAACCAAATGGGAAGCACCAACGACAGTTGGAGAGATTCGGAGTTTCCTTGGACTCGCAGGATACTACCGAAGATTCATTGAGAATTTCTCAAGGATTGCAAAGCCTATGACAGAATTGTTGAAGAAGGAAAACAAATTCATATGGACTGAGGACTGTGAGGCAAGTTTTCAGGAGTTGAAGAAAAGATTGGTTACCTCACCAGTTTTGATATTGCCAGATCAAACTAAGGATTATGAGGTGTTTTGCGACGCTTCACGTCGAGGACTTGGAGCAGTGCTTATGCAGGAAGGAAGAGTTGTTTCGTATGCTTCACGACAACTTAAGCCCCATGAGTTGAATTATGCCACTCATGATTTGGAGTTAGCAGCCGTTGTGCATGCCTTGAAAACGTGGAGACATTTTCTCATTGGAAATCATTGTGAAGTATATACGGATCACAAGAGTTTAAAGTACATCTTCACACGTAAGAATTGAATCTCAGACGAGAGGAGATGGTTAGAACTAATCAAGGATTATGATATGAAATTGCATTATCACCCGGAAAGGCTAATGTCGTAGCAGGCGCATTGAGCCGTAAGAGCCACGTCAATACCCTAATGATGGGAGGAATACCCAATGAGTTAGCGAGGACCTTGAGAGCTATGTTTGGAAATAGTTCGAGAGGCTATGTAGCAGCATTGGAAATTCAATCGACATCGATGGACAAAATCGAGAAGCCCAAAAGCAGATAAGGAAGTTGCTTCTATAAAGGAGAAAATGAGCAAAGGAAAAGCTAAAGGATTTCGTGAGGATGAGCACGATACCCTATGGTTTGAAGACCGTGTTTATGTGCCCAATGACCCGAGAGATCGGGAAGTTGATTTTACAAGAAGCCCATGATTCACCCTATTCGATTCACCCAGGAAATACCAAGATGTATTTGGATTTGAAGAATATTTTCGGTGGACGGAATGAAGAAGGATATTGCGAGTACGTAGCAGTTATGGCGTATGTCGAAAGTAAAGGCGAGCATCGAAGCGGCAGGATTGTTACAACCATTGCCGATACCGAATGGAAGTGGGATAAACTAGGTATGGATTTCATCACAGGTTTGCCAAAGACCCGCTTCAGATATGACTCGATTTGGGTCATAGTCGACCGTTTGACTAAGGTAGCCCATTTCATTCGATCAAGACTACCTATAGCAGTGCTAAGTTGGCAAAATATACATGACCAGAATTGTATGCTTACGGAGTTCAAGGAGCATTGTATCGCACGGAGGAACCCAGTTTACTTCAAAATTTTGGAACCAGTTGCACGAAACATTGGGAACCCGATTGGAATTCAGCACAGCTTTCCACCCACAGACCGATGGACAAACTGAGAGAGTCAATCAGATTTTGGAAGACATGTTGAGAGCTTGTGCACTAGACTATGGATCTAGTTGGGATGACAATTTGCCGTATGCAGAATTTTCCTACAATAACAGTTACCAAACCAGCTTAAAGATGGCACCTTTCGAGGCCTTGTATGGAAGAAGGTGTAGGACACCGTTGTCATGGGACTAAACCGGAGATCGTCGATTGTTTGGACCAGATTTGATTAAGGAGTCCGAATGAGAAAGTTAAGTTGATTCGAGACAGGCTCAAGGTAGCCCGATCGAGACATGTAAGAGCTACGCCGATTCAAAGCGCAAAGCAATCGAGTATGAAGTTGGAGGCAGAGTATATCTCGAGTATCCCGCTTGAGGAGTGAAGCGTTTTGGAGTTAAAGGAAAGTTAGCACCCGTTTGTTGGACCATATAAGATTTTGCAACGCATGGGAGAAGTTGCGTATAAGTTGGAATTGCGGAAGGACTGTCAGGAGTTCATGATGTATTCCATGTTTCTCGATTGAAGAAATGTCACCCGAGATAGCGAAGTACCATTAAGAGACACAGTGCCACTTTGGAGGCAATTCAGTTGAAGGATGACTTGACATATGAGGAAAAATCGGTTAAGATTCTCGATTATGCCAGCAGAGTTACCCTTGACAAGGTTATCAAATTTTGCAAAGTTCAAGTGGAGCCACCACACCGAGGATGAAGCCACACAGGAAAGAGAGGAAGTTTTGTAAGGACCACCCTCACCTATTTTCTAGCCAACCCGAATCTCGAGGGCGAGATTCATCTTAAAGGGTAGGTTTGTAACATCCCAAATTTTCAATTTGGAATGTTATACATTAGGTCATCATGCATATCATATTTTTCGCATTTTCCGATCCTAGAAATTTCACGCAACTCAAGGACCCTCGGAGAAAGTTGGAAGTTTCATAATTTTCATATTTGGGATCTCTCAAATTTTGAAAATAGGATCATTGGATTATTTAAATTATCTTCATAAAGTTTTCCTATAAAAAATCTTGAGAGGGAATAATATGACTTTCCCAAACAATTAGGAAAAATGAAGATATTATAAATAAACCAAATTTGGTTTTGAAAGATTTATTTTGCTTAGGCAAAATGAACATTTAAAATTTTTATGCATGTATTTTTTTTTAAAGTTCATTTTGTTAGACTCATTTTTAGGAGTCGGGAAAATTTGTTTTATTTAAATCCGAGTTTGTTTGGTATTTTTTTAATTCGTTTTGGTTTAATTTTATTTAAAAAAACGCTACTGGACCGAGGCCCACTGCCCAGCCACCAGCCCCAGGCCCAGCCCTGCCCACCTCCCTCCTCTCCCTCTCTGCTGGCCGCCCGCTTGCATGTGGTGCCCCGCCGCCGCCGCCTCCCGCCGCCGAGTCCGCCTCGCCCGGGACCCGTGCCCCTTCCCAAGCCGAGCACCCCCCCTCCTATTTATACCCGCGGACCCCCCTCTCCCTCACCTCGCCCCCCCCGCCTCCCAAGCCGAACCCCGCCGCCGCCAAGCCGCCGCCCATTGCCCGTTTCCCTTCGGCGCGGACCTCGCCGCCCTCACCCCCCCGACCGCCCGGACCTCCCGAGCCCCGCGGACCCCACGGACCTCGCCGGAGAAGAGCCGCCGGAGGTAGCCGCCCCACCCCGCGCCCGATTCGGTTTATCCCTCGAACCGATCCGGTTTTTTTTTTTAAATATGTTTGGTTTTTTTTTTGAAAACCTAGATTGGTTTTATTTTTTTTCGGTTTTCTTATTTAACGGACGTTCACCGAACCGTTCGTTTCAATGAACGCGTTCGTTAGATTTGTTCTGTTAACGAACGTTCGCTCTTTAAACTCGTTCGTCGTTTTTCTTTTTAATCGGAATTAATCCGTTATTTTCTGATTTGATTTCAGATCTGATTTTCAAAACTGTTTTATTTCTCGCTCGTTTATCGGAATCAGGTGATTCAAGCGCACGGAGTTTCAGAACGAAACCGCCGTTCGACTACCCTACTTTCACAGAGTTTTGCCACTGTGAAATTTTGACCTAATTTCAGATCGCTAAAACGAGACGTTCTCTCTCGAGTTTCGACTTTCGGAGTTTGTTTTGATTCGATTCTTTTGCAACCAGGGTTCTTAAGTTGAACTCTCTGGTTAGATCTTTTATTCGAGATTTCCCTGTGCATTAGATGAGTACTTATTGTATGCTTGTTGTTTGTCTGCGTTAGATCACCGGAGTGCGCCGCTTGTTACTTGAATCTCTAGGACTCATGGATCATCGCAAGGCAAGTAACACTTGATCATACTCTTCTCATACCCAGTTTTATGCATTAGATCTATTCCTCAAACACTTGCATGATTAGGATCTAATTAAATTGTGGGTTTGGGAAGTAGATTGAGGTAGTACCTGTTACCTGTTTTACTTATGAAACCTTGGGAGTTACTTCTACGTTTGCTTATTATGCCATGCTATGCTTGTAGACGTGGATTGGGTGAGTGAAAATCCATGACAGATGTGAGATTGTTTAATTAATGGTTTATCTAAGGTGGCAACCTAACACACATCTGGGTGGATTGAGGCACCTGGTTTCTATCGAGGACTTACTGTATTTCTTGGACCGCCACCCGGGCTCTAAGGGATCATAAGATTTTTCAAGCTGGAAACCTCCGTGTGCAGCCACAAGCCAATTATGGGCTCTGGCGTAGTTGACTAAGTCGTCACGAACTCTTACGGGTAGGCTAGCTGATGTAGGGGATGTAGGTTGAGTACGGTCTACCCACATGTAAGGTGCTAAGCGCTTACGAAGACTATGTCTCGGTCATCCGTTTCTCAAACACCATGTAGTCACGAGAACCAAGCGGAGGCGATCGAGTCTTAATGGGGAAAAGTCATAAACCTCTGCGAGTGTATAAACTAATCATGATTAGCCGTGTCCCGGTTATGGACAATTTGAGTATCCGGTACTTGATTATCATGTGAATCTCAACATGTTACTCCTAAATAAAAGTTATTGGGTTTTGATGAGTACTTTTTAATTGGGATTGAGAATCTGTCAACCATTCTCAATGTTTAACAACCACCATGATAGTTAAATAAAATTATTCCTTTGATGTAGGGAAAAATCAGCTTTATGCAAATGTAACCGTAGAGCCTTACCACCAGCCAAATATGCATGTAGTATAGGCTTATTCATTCATTGCTCTTTATGTGTTACATTGCGGCATATTCCATGTGCTGACCCGTTTTCGGGCTGCAACTTTTCACGTTGCAGACTTTTCAGACGATGAGTAAGGTGTTAGGTCGTGGTTCTATACTCAGTGATGCCGTTGGAGTTGATGGACTCGCTTATCTTCCAAGCCTTCCGCTGTTATCATTAGTTGGCCTTAAGCCATATTTTGTATTCAGTTCCCTTGTGGACAACGATGTAATAAGTGTGTGATTGCTACTCTGCTATAAATCCTTGAAATCTTGTGTGGTGTCAAGCATTCGATCCGGGGATGACATCGAGCACAGAGCGCTAGATCCATTCGGGTCTAGTCGCTACAGCCAGTTTCTAGGGTCACGTCCTACAGTCAACATGTGCTCTGATACTATCTTGTAGCGACCCGACCCGAATGGATCAAGTCTCTGTGCTTAAATGTCATCCCTGGATCGGTATGCTGACACACATAGTACTCGAGGATTTATTACAGAGGTAAATCACATGTATAAAGTAACGTAAATACTATTACCTTAATCCAAAATAGCGGAAGTAACAAGGTTGTGGATTCCCATCGACACCAACGGAGAAGTTGAGTGTAGAAATTGTAACCCTAACGTATCACTTACTCGTCGTAAGATCCTGCAACATGAGACGTTGCAACCACAAAGGGTCAGTACATTGAATGTACTGGAAAATTCACACCATAGAGCAATGATGAATAATAACTATCACTACATGCATATATAGCTGGTGGAGGCTCTATGGTTAAAATGTTTCTGCGCAAAGCCAATTTTTCCCTACTGCAAAGGAATATATTTTATTTAACTATCATGGTGGTTGTTAAACATTGAGAATGGTTGACAGCATTCTCAATCCCAATTAAGTAACATCATTAAACCCAACAAAATTAATTAAAGTAACATGATGAGATTCACAGGAAAATCCAAGTACTAGATACTCAAAATGTCCATAACCGGGGACACGGCTAACCATGATTAGATTGTACACTCTGCAGAGGTTTGTGCACTTTTCCCCACAAGACTCGATCTCCTCCGTTGGGATTCTCGCACTACATGGTGTTTGAGAAACGGATGACCGAGACATAGTCTTCGTAAGTTGCTAGCACCTTACGATCGGTAGACAGATACACCTACTTTCCCTACATCCGCTAGTCTACCACTGTAAGAGTTCACACAACTTAATCAACTATGCTAGAACCCATAATAGCTTGCGGCTGCACACGGAAGTTTCTAGTATGAATAGACTCATGATACCTTTGAGCCTTGGTGGCGGTCCATAAAAAAAATAGGCAATCCTGGAGTACGCAGGTACCTCAATCCACCCAGATGTGTGTTCAAGTTGCCACCTTAAGTTGAACCATTAAGTAAACAATCTCACATCTGTCATGAATACTCTCAAACCCAATCCACGTCTACGAGCATAGCATAACAATATAAGCAACGTAATAGTAACTCCCAAGGTTTGAATGCAGGACAATAGGTTCATACCTCATCAACTACTTCCCAATACCCACATGTTATCAATCCTACTCATGCAATGTTTGAGGGTGAAACTAATGCATAAAAACTGGGTATGAAAAGGATATGATCAAAGTGTGAACTTGCCTGCAATGTTGACGAAGATGATTCGCACTCATAACTCTTTATAGTTCTACTCGTCACACTGCGGTCAATCTATCGTAAGCAAGCAATAGTAACCACACATAAGCAATCACTCAAAAGATCGGAACGAACGAAGAAAACAATTCAGAAAACTTCAAAACCAAGCAAATAACTCTTGCAACATAAAACAATTTCTAACAGTACCAAAATTAAGTAAATTTTGCCTTATCAGAAAGTTTAAGTCAAGAGCTTCGCTTTGCAAAAAGAATCAACTCAAACGGAGTTACGGAACTTAAGTTATGAACAAAAGAAGTTTCGATATGAATCTGAACAAATTTTGAAATTTGAAAATTTCAAAAAGTTCACGTGACAGGTTAACTGGATAGCTGAAAACAATACGAAACTATAGGCGTTGGTTTCATCCAATTTGTTTGAATGAGTAAAAAGTTATGGCTATTTGAAAAATCAGAGCCAAGTTGTTTTACAGAAGAAAAAAAATAGGTACGGCTAAAAGAATTCTAGGTCTAACGTATCAATACAGAGAACGAATAAATATACCTTTATAAGGTATAAAAAAGATGACTTCGGAGTGAGGAGACAACTTCCAAAAGTCCCGCAGGAGAAGAGAATATATTTTTCTTTAGTGAATCTAGTCAAACGAAAATATTGATTTAACCCGAATCGGATGATTTTTGAAGGCTCTATGGGTCTATATTTATTGATGGAAAAAAGGCTTAAGGGTAAAAAGCTAGGCAATGTGGGACTAAACGTAGATGAAAAGAAAAGAAAAGGAGGCGCCTCGCATGGGCCTAAAGGCCTTAGGCGGTTCGGCCGGCCGCGCGCACTGCAGTTTTTTTAGCAACTGAAAAGAAAGAAAAGAAAGAAAAAAAACTATAGAAAAGAAATATGGGGAGGAATATGGCCGGCTGGGCCTGGCCTATTTAATAAAAAAAACAATGGGGCGCCAGAAGATACTATACAGCGCATGATGGCGACATATAGTCACAGAGTACGTGCATGTAGTTTTTTTTATAAATAGAGGCAGGAAAGGAAAAACTGAATAACGGAAATAAAAAATAGAACTTTATATAGGCATATTATATATCCAAATTTTCAGAATAAGATTTTCTACAACATGGACATTTATTCAAGTCAAATAAAACTGGGACAAATTCAAATAATTCAAAGAGTGCTACTGCCATACTAAAATCCAATAAAAATCATTTTAAAAATACCAAATTGATTTCAAATTTATTTATCTCCAATTTTATGATGTAGGAATCATGTTACCCTATTTTCCATATATTTTATTTTGGAGAAAAATAATTTGAATAAAACCAAATAACTCCAAATTGAAAATAATTTCCAAAAGGACTTTAAATTTGATCCTTTTAACTCCCAACTCATATTTCATATAATTTGAAGAAGTCATTTTATCTTCTCTCATGAAAATCATTGAGTTGCTTGAAGTTTCTGAATTTGAAATATTTTCAAATGACATTCAAATATTTTCAACACCCCTTTTCATTTAAATAAATGAAAGAAGTCATGTCATCTTCTCTCCAGGATTTTGTGATGAAGAGAATTTGAATTCACGAGGATCATAAAAGAAAAATGAAAGTTTGGGGAAGTCCTTTTATTCCCTCTCATTTAACTTTCAAAAAGTTTCGAATTCACTCACTTTCAGTCAATCAATCACACATCAATCAAACAAACAATCAAATCTATCTATTTATTATAACATTCCAAAATTTAGAATTTTGGGATGTTACAGGAGGCACGGGCTGCGATCCTCGCGGCGAACGAGCTCCTGCGTTACCGCCCCGTCGACGATCTCTACGAGGAGTGGCTCGACAGCGTCGCCGAGCTCGTCTGTGCCGCAGGGGGCTCTCCGGCGCCGTCCCACTCTTTGCCTCCCCCTCAACCAGCCGCGGGCGATGGGGCACATGGCATGCCTCCACTGCATCAACCCCAAGACGGTGCCTTGGCACCAAGGCGCGCGCCTCCGCGGCATGATCCACCGCGCCCGGCGTCCGCACGTGAAGAAAGAAGCTGCCAAGAAATCCCGCGGCCGCGAGAAGCTGCGTCGGCGCTCCCCGCGCCACCTCGTCAAGACCGCGCACCGCCCACAGCGGCGCAGCGCGAACCCCGTCAAGACCAAGCTCCACTCCCGAAGCGGGCCCCGGCAACCACAGCCGGCTACCGCGCCTTCACCCCCGAGCTGTGTAGCGTCGCCTGGCCAGGCAAGTTCAAGCCAGATCTGCCTCCTCGCTATGACGGCATCACCGACCCCGCGGAGTTCCTGCAGCTCTACGAGCTGAGCATCGAAGCAGCCAACGGCGACGAAAAAGTCATGTCGAACTGGTTTCCCATGGCTCTCAAGGATGGGGCCCACTCTTGGCTCCTGAACCTGCAGCACGGCTCGATCTCCTCCTGGGACGAGATGCGCAACCGCTTCGTCGACAACTTCCAGGGCACTCGCGACCGCCCACCGGCCGCGGGCGATCTATGCCGCCTCAAGCAGCAGCTAGGAGAAACCCTCGAGAAGTACATCCAGCACTTCAACAACACCCGCCTCAAGATCCCCAAGGTCACGGACGAGGCCATCATCTCCGCATTCTCTAACGGCGTCCGTGACGTCAAGATGAAGGAAGAGCTGGCTATCCACGAGGAGCTCTGCACTTCTCAGGAGCTGTTCAACCTGGCGACCAAGTGCGCAAGAGCTAAGGAGGGGCGCCTCTCTCTCCTTGAGCTGCTAGCTGCAGGAGCGGATGAAAAGAAGACCAAGGCCAAGGACGTGAAGCGCAAAGAGGCAGTGGTGCTCGCGACGGAGCCCGACACCAAGCGAGGCAGAGATGAGCCTGAGTCATCCAAGAACGGTCGACCGTTCTGCGCCTTCCACAACCTGAACACCCACAACACCAGCGACTGCCAAGAGCTGAGGGCCATACGAGAAGGATGCTACGGGCGATGCCCCGAGCGCAATGACTGGGGCTACGACCGTGGAGGAGGACGTGGAGGCGGACGCTGGGATGACCAGGGCCCGCGCCAGGAGTGGCGCGACCGACCTCGTGAGGACCGCTGGCAGGACCAGCCTCGTGAGGGCGCCTGGAGGGACCCGCCACACAAGGATCACCCCGAGGGCAACGCTGGTCTTCCCCCGCTGCCGCCACCAAGAAGGAACGACGACCACCACCAGGACAAGGGGGTTGGGGGCTTCCAGGAACCGCGTGCGATCGCTTGCATTTTGGGCGGTGCTCAGGCCCCAGCCTCTCAGCGCATCTTCAAACAGTTCGTTCGCGAGGTGACGCAGTGCTCCCCAAGCTCGAGGCCACGCGCCCGCTCAGGTGGTCCCAATGCGCAATCACCTTCAACTCGGCAGACCAGCTCAAGTGCGCAGCCACCGCTGGTGCGCTCCCTATACTGTGCTCCCCAGTCATCAGCAATGTGCAAGTCGCCAAGACTCTCATTGACGGCGGCGCAGGGCTCAGCGTCCTATCCGTCGACACGTTCGACAATCTCCAAGTGCCCTATGAACAGCTCCAGCCAACCAAGCCTTTCTCAGGAGTGACCGACGGTTCCACCACACCGATAGGGCAAGTCTGCCTGCCTGTCACCTTCGGGGAGCGCAAGAAGTACCGCACCGAGCTCATCGACTTCGACGTCGCGCACATTCGCCTGCCGTACAATGCCATCCTCGGGTATCCAGCCCTGGCCAAGTTCATGGCAGTCACTCACCATGGCTACAACTTTCTCAAGATGCCAGGAAGCGGAGGAATCATCACGGTACCATGTGAAGAGAGGGATGCGGTGTGCTCCCTCGAGCGCGCCTTCCAAGCCGCAGCGATCAACGACCCCGACAGCAGAAGTGAAGGCCCTCCGGAGACCATCCCCAAGAAGAAGTTGTCGCGCCGCGCAGGACCCCAAGGAGATGGTGCCGCGTCAGGAGCCTCGTCAGGATCAGTGCCCATTCCAGGGGCGCCTCCCTCCATCGCATAGGAAGGCGCGCCCAACGCCCTCCTCAGGCAGGGCTCGGGGGCTCTCTCTTGGAGGGCCTCAGACCTTGCCAACCTCACGAGGGAGGCGCTTGGGCACCACTTGGAGGCATGCTTCGCGACACGTTTCCCTCAGGAGAACAGAGAGCAAGGAGTGCCCACCACCCAGGAGTTCATCAACAAGACCACCCAGGAACTGCAAGAAGTAAGAGCCATGTGCGGCCACGGCCGCTCACAAGGCGCAACTCCCCATCCAGGCGAGGATGCCGGGCTGCGTGTCTGCATCGACGTCCCAGGGCTCAACAGGGCCGCATCTCAGGAGCGCTTCTGGCCATCGCGTGCGGGCTGCTGTGAGGGCCCACCACACAGCTACGTTCGTATGCCCTTCGGCTTGCCGAGCGTGGCGTCGGCCTATCAGCGCAACGTGCGGCAAGTCCTGGCGGCTCAAGAAGCCAGGATCCATGCTGTTCTAGAGGAGATGGAGATGGTCTTCAGGGAACCTCCTGAGCCCCCAGAGCCTCCCGAGGCTCAGGGTCCCGGTGGCTCATGAGGAGTCATCCCTTCAACGTGTGGCTTCAGTTACACCAACTCTACTTCGTCTACAGAACCAGGTGACATCTTCCAAGTTCATTTAAGCTGGGAGCGCCCCTCGGGCTGCATTATTCCCAGGCCACACGGGTCGGTCCCTGTGGCATGTATCCCTTTTTCTTAAGTCTTTAGCTTACCTTGCTGGGGGCGCCCCTCGGGCTGCATCATCCCCAAGCCGCTCGGGCCAGACCCAGTGGAATGTATCTTCCTGCATTTATCCAAGTCGATCTACTCTTTATGCCTAACCTGCCAATGGCTATCGCCTGCTCAATCGTCGCCTCCCCCGGGGCCTTCACACAGGCACGGCGCTGGTGCATGGGTCCGTCCCTGCCACGACCGACAAATCTGAGTGGTCGAGCTCTGGCTCACGGCACGCGCCGTGCACGTCACCTCACTAGGCCCTCGGTGCCTTCGCCTCACCCAGAGCAACCAGCGGCAGGCTAACAGCTGTAACGGTCAACCATGTTTCTTCCTGTGCCTTCTCACAGGAGTCCCGAAGGAAGGATAGCAGATGGCACCGCGAGTCTCCTTTTCCTCATGCGATTCGCTTGCGCGTTAAAAGGGGGGCTCCTGAGCATCGCGACTCAGGAGCTCTTACTGGCTCTCCAGCCCTCACCCCCTGGCCTTGACCACGGCATCGCGACCTGGCATACCAGCGGAGCTGAGCATGCTCGAGGGTCGGGACCTGAGGACGTAGAGCATTAAGGAGAGCATGGGGGAAGGGGAACTCGTGTGGACCAGACTAGCTAAGCCGCACAAGTAGGCGCACAGTTCTGGCACCACGTCAGGAGTCACCACAAAATCAACGAGATAAGTCCTCCACCCGGATCGGATAAGTGTTTGGGCCTAATGATGCTCACGCCCTGCCGCAACCCCGTTGCGGCCACGTCAACTCCCTTTCTCGCCTTACCATGGCTGCTTGAGCGCTAAGGGGGACCTCCTGAGCATCGCGCCTCAGGGGCTCTTACTGGACCTCGGGCCGTGCACCTCCTGGCCTTGACCACGGCACGCGACCTGCCATACCAGCGACGGTTGTAGCTATCTTGGGACCGGGACCCGTCAGCGTAGAGCAACAAGCTATCGCGAGGAAAGAAAGGGGGGACCGAGCCTTAACGGGACGTGCGTTCACTAAGTTTTTATGACAAGGAAGATAAGCACGAAAGACATTACAGACCCTTACATGCCCCCACTGGGTGATATGTGTTCCTTCACAGGAAACAAAAGTTGTTACTAAAGGGAATCCTATCTACACCCTCCTGTGGCGGACGCCATCATCAACAGTGGCCACGAGGGGCCGGCGTCAACCCCGTCCAGATCAGCGGTGGCGGCAGCCGGACGCCGCAGCCTTGCTCCGAGCGCGGCGAGAGCTCGGGGGGACGTAGCTGTCGTCGCTCATCTCCGGAGTCTCGTAAAGCTCGGGAGAGCTGTCGGACTCCCAAGAACTGCTGCTGCTGTTAGAGCGGCCGCGATCGGAGTGCACGACGACTTGGCGCTCCTCTCCAGAGCAGTACTCCAAGCGGCGGCCCTCGGTGTCGAAGAAATTGAAGAAGAGCGTGGAGGCGCCGTCGTACTCAAAGTGGATCGCGAGGGCTCCCCTCGCACGGCAAACCCGCGCGATCTCGCCCAAGCCGCGAGTCAAGAAGATCTTGCCGGTGGGGACCGCTTCGATCTCCGCTCCGGTCGTCGGAGCACCGCAGTCAGCATGCTGCAGCCAGAGCTCGAGCGGCCCCCTCGGCGGCATCACGTCAAAGAAGAACCGCGGGAAGCGGATCCAGGAGCTTGGTGGCATCGGCGCCCACAGCACCAACTCGCACGAGGAGTCAGCGGCGTGGGCCGCAGGGGCAACGGCACGTGGCGCCGTGGCGCGGCGATCCTGGACGCGGCGTGGGAGGTGATGCTCGTCTCTTCGTCCTCCCGAGCCCTCGGCTCGGGCGTACAAGGGTAGTGGGTACCCCGGTGGAGGTCGCTCGCACCAAGGCCTCGTCACCACTTGCATCGCCGCTTCGTCATGGCGATGGATCGACTGCTTCTTTGGTGGAAGTGGCCCCGGATCGTCATGGGGAGCTCTTCCTTTCTCTTCGGCGGAAAACCTTCTAATGGGCGCCATTGTTGTCAGCAGTGGAGAAAGGAGGATGAAGCAAGCAAGCGAGGAAGATATGGGCAACGGGGGCTCCGCCCCCTCCCCATTTATAGCAAGAGAAGGCCAACCGGCGTCTCCCACGATCGCAGGTAATGATGGTTTCTGTTGGGGATGTAACTACTGAATATAAACCGCCCTGTAGGGGCCGGTTCACCCTCAGCCATAATTGGAGCCCACGAAGACCCAGAAGGTGGCGATTCGCCATAGAGCTTAGAGGCCCGGAGCCCAGGGGCGAATTAGGGCCCATAATGGTAAAACCGCCATAACCATGTAACTTGTATTGTAAGATAAGAGAAAGGAGAGACCGAGCTGGACACTTGTATAAGCCGGCCTCGAGACTCTGTAGAATGGCCGGACGTCAACTCGTGTATATAAGGGGACGACCCGGCGGCGGTTTAGGGACAGACAACTACAACTCGAGGCTTAGGCGAAGCTATTGCTCCCGAGTCGCCGAGATCACATCAATCCCATTACAGACTAGACGTAGGCTTTTACCTTCATCGAAGGGGCCGAACTAGTATAACCCTTGGGTCTTTGCGTCCGCTTTAACCCCTCTAAGTTAACCCGTTCGATGGCCCCGTGACTAAGTCCTTTCATGAGGACATCTGCCGTGACAATTCCACGACAGTTTCCCTTGCATGTCGCAGGGACTTGTCAAATCATGCAGTTGCCGAGGCAGCGTGGGGAAGCGGAGACGCCAACGTCCAATTAACCGCCACATATTGACCGAGGCCGCAGGCTTTTGGGGCCATGGCGCTCGAACTTGACCCTTGGCCGCGCCGAAAGCCAAGCCTGCGCACCTTGGGCCGGGGCTCTTGTCGGCGTTCGAAGCGAGGTCCCAGACTTGCTCGCTGCGCCCACTGGCGTGGCTAAGCAGCGAGCTGACGCCCATCTTCATCAACAAGGCATCCAAGACCCTCGCGAGGTGCAAGCCTCGCAAAGGCGGACGACGCAAGGCCTCCTCTGGAGTGGCCTAGCCAGGCAGGCTCACGAGGAGTGGGGATATCAAGGCGCGGCAAACCTCACGAGGCTCTCGTGACGTGAGCCATGACGAACGATGCCAGGCGGGTGCCAGGCGGGCGCCGGTGCGCACAGCGTCCTTATTTCCCCTTTGGTGCTAAGGAGGCAAGCGCAGACGAAGAGTACCGAGGCGTCAGGCAAAGGTTGCCATATTGGTGCAACAAGACCAAGACAAGGAGGACGGCAAGGCAGAGGTCATTGTGGAGCCCAAGACGGCGTCACCCCGGGGCTTTTCGCAGGCGAAGATCGCTTTTGTCAGGATAACTTGTACTAGTTGTCCCCCTTCAAATTTGCCCGCCGTTGTTGGCTCCCTTCCTGCTAGATATTTGGGAAGAGGACCAGGGCCTCTATAAATAGGACTAGCCACCACAGTAGGAGGCAACTGAGCCTGAGCTGAGGCACCAGATCGGCAAGAGATCAAATCCTCACACCACAAGTTCGTACGCACAAGAACACCTCAACATCAAGAGGATGTTCTTCACTTGTACTATTCATCATCAGCCCAAGAGGCAATCCACCACCACCACACTGGAGTAGGGTATTACACCACAACGGTGGCCCGAACCAGTATAAACCCCGTGTCTCTTTCTGTGTTGTGATTTAGTCGAGTTCGTCCGCGAGATCTTAGCAAGCTAGAGCGTAGATCGGTAGGAGGGAAAGACTTTTTGCGCACCCCAATGTTCGAACCTTAAGGGTTTGCCGGAACCCCACATCCGACAGGATCACCGCCTTAGAAAGAGATGATGGCCATATATGTTCAGATCCTGAAGAGGTGGCTGAAGAGATCCAAAAATTCTGCATGAATCTGTACACCTCTCAGGGTTATAGAGACATGTCTGAGTTACTTCAGTTTGTCACACCAAGAGTATCGGCAGGAATGAATGAAATGTTGGAGTAGGATTACACTGTTGATGAGGTGCGGACAACTCTGTTCCAGATGGCCCCATCCAAGGCGCCGGGTGTTGATGGTTTAACCTTCGGGTTCTTCCAAAGGCACTGGGACATCCTCAGTGATGATATAACAATGGCCATCCTAGATTTTTTGAATGGTGGTGAACTGCCCACGGGACTAAATGATACAGCCATAACTCTTATCCCCAAGGTACATAACCCCTAGCAAATTGCCCAGTTCTTCCCTATATCTCTCTGTCCAGTTCTATACAAAATCGCTGCAAAAGCAAACACCAACCTCATGAGAAGCTTGATGGATGAGGTTATAGGCGATGAACAAAGTGCTTTTATCCCGGGACGTCAAATTACTAACAATGTTCTGGTGGCATACGAAAGTATCCATGCAGTGAAGAATAAAAGAAAGGCAAGAATTCTTCATGTTCAGTAAATTTGGACATGCTCAAAGCATTTGACAGGGTGGAGTGGCACTACCTGGAAGCGATGATGACCAAACAGGGATTTTGTGACAAGTTCGTTAGACTGGTTATGCAATGTGTCTCATCAGTCTGCTTCTCTGTCAAGGTCAATGGAACACTGCTACCCTTCTTTCAATCGACAAAAGGATTGCGCCAAGGGTGTCCCATGTCCCCCTTCCCATTCCTAATTTGTGCAGAAGGTTTTACATCATTAATGAACAATTTTGGTGGACCTCATATTGATCGTGGGATTCGCGTGAGTGTATGCTTGCCATGGGTTAACCACCTACTGTTTGCGGACGACAGCCTCATTTTTCTCGGTGCTAATCTTCAGAGCGCATGAAGATTGATTGAGATCCTTAGGATTTATGCAGATTGCTCCGGACAAGAAGTGAACAAGGCCAAAAGCTCAATTTACTTCAGTCCGAATGCACATCGGGCAGTTCGTGAAGTAGTAAAGCAAGAACTGGGAATTCTTTCTCAAGCTTTCACGGAGCAATATTTGGGTCTACCAACAGCGGTAGGGCGCATAACCAGCGGCTCCTTTGACCACATTGGAGAGAGAAGCCGCGCCAACATGCAAGGCTGCCAGAGCGCTATCTTGCATGCGCAAGAAGGGAGGTACTATTGAAGTCAGTAATTCAAGCCATACATACCTTTAGTATGTCTTGCTTCCTACTGACAACAAAGTTTGCAAACAACTTACATCCTCAATGGAAAAATATTGGTGGAGCAGCTCTATTGATAGGCGAACATTGCACTGGCTATCATGGGAGAAATTGTCAGCACCAAAGGTTCAAGGGGGCATGGGTTTCAGAGAGCTCCACAAGTTTAACCTGGCGCTTCTTGGGAAGCATGGCTGGCGGCTCATAACTCACCCAAACTCCTATTTCTATAGAGTTCTCAAAAGGAAATATTTTCCTAACTGTGATTTTATGCAGGCCAATGCTCCATCCGCCTCATCAGCAACATGGAAAGCTATCATTGCGGGGAGATCGGCGTAGCAAACGGGATTGATCAAATGTGTTGGCAACGGAGAATCAATCTCTATCTGGAATGACTCTTGGATCCCCACCACCACTACCCTCAAGCCCATGGGGGAACGATCCGCTTGAGCGGATCTCTGAGCTCATTGATGCTCATACGGGGACTTGGGACATTGAAACAGTATGTCGGAAATTTTCTTGCACCTGATGTAGAGGCCATGCTGAACATTCCTATTTGGCACAATGGTGCGGAAGATTTCCTGGCGTGGGCTCTTGAATGATCTGGAGAGTACACTCTAAAATCAACCTACTGTGCTCTTAGGACTCAGAACGAGCGTCGAGCTCTAGAGGAAGGGACGGTAGTGGGAACTTCAACTTCGCAAAAATAGTTGTGGACTACTCTATGGAAACTCAAGGTGACCCCACGAGCGTGTATTCATGTGGCGAGTTCTCAGGGGGATACTTCTTGATTACGTCAACATGAAATGTCACCATATTCGCACCAATTCTCTTTGCGATTTGTGCAATGCAATGGACGAAGACCTAATTGCTACTGATACATCTCCAACTTATCTATAATTTATTAAGTATTCATGCTATTATATTATCCATCTTAGATGTTTAATGGGCTTTACTAAGCACTTTTATATGATTTTTGGGACTAACCTATTAACCCGAGCCAGTGCAGTTCTGTTTTTCCCTTGTTTGATGTTTGAAGAAAAGGAATATCAAACGGA
The DNA here is from genome assembly GCA_021605205.1 of Aegilops longissima. Taxonomy (NCBI): domain Eukaryota; kingdom Viridiplantae; phylum Streptophyta; class Magnoliopsida; order Poales; family Poaceae; genus Aegilops; species Aegilops longissima. The sequence goes on along the minus strand of CM038680.1, from coordinate 448,650,306 downwards.
GTCCAAACGGAATGAAACCTTCGGGAGAGTTATTTTTGGAAAGAAAGCAACCTGGGAGACTTGGAGTGCACGTCAGGGGATCAATGAGGAAGGCACGAGGCAGGGGGGCGCGCCCACCACCCTCGTGGGCCCCTCGTGGCTCCCCTGACGTATTTCTTCCACCTATATATACCAATATACCCTAAAACCTTCGGGGAACAGAATAGGTCGGGAGTTCCGCCACCGCAAGCATCTGTAGCCACCCAAAACCAATTGGGACCCTGTTTCGGCACCTTGTCGGAGGGGGGAACCCTCACCGGTGGCCATCTTCATCATCCCCGTGCTCTCCATGACGAGGAGGGACTAGTTCACCCTCGGGGCTGAGGGTATGTACCAGTAGCTATGTGTTTGATCTCTCTCTCTCGTGTTCTTGAGGTGATACGATCTTGATGTATCGCGAGCTTTGCTATTGTAGTTGGATCTTATGATGTTTCTCCCCCCTCTACTCTCTTGTAATGGATTGAGTTTCCCCTTTGAAGTTATCTTATCGGATTGAGTCTTTTAATGATTTGAGAACACTTGATGTATGTCTTGCGTGGGATAACCGTGGTGACAATGTGTTATTCTATTGATTCACTTGATGTATGTTTTGGTGATCAACTTGCGGGTTTCGCCCATGAACCTATGCATAGGGGTTGGCACACGTTTTCGTCTTGACTCTCCAGTAGAAACTTTGGGGCACTCTTTGAGGTTCTATGTGTTGGTTGAATAGATGAATCTGAGATTGTGTGATGCATATCATATAATCATACCCACGGATACTTGAGGTGACATTGGAGTATCTAGGTGACATTAGGGTTTTGGTTGATGTGTGTTTTAAGGTGTTATTTTACTACGAACTCTAGGGCTGTTTGTGACATTTATAGGAATATACCAATGGATTGATCGAAAAGAATAACTTTGAGGTGGTTTCGTACCCTACCACAATCTCTTAGTTTGTTCTCCGCTATTAGTGACTTTGGAGTGACTCTTTGTTGCATGTTGAGGGATAGTTATATGATCCAATTATGTTATTATTGTTGAGAGAACTTGCACTAGTGAAAGTATGAACCCTAGGCCTTGTTTCCTAGCATTGCAATACCATTTACGTTCACTTTTATCGCTTGCTACCTTGCTGTTTTTATATTTTCAGTTTACGAAAACCTATATCTACCATCCATATTGCACTTGTATCACCATCTCTTCGCTGAACTAGTGCACCTATACAATTTACCATTGTATTGGGTGTGTTGGGGACACAAGAGACTCTTTGTTATTTGGTTGCAGGGTTGTTTGAGAGAGACAATCTTCAACCTACGCCTCCCATGGATTGATAAACCTTAGGTCATCCACTTGAGGGAAATTTGCTACTGTCCTACAAACCTCTTCACTTGGAGGCCCAACAACGTCTACAAGAACAAGGTTGTGTAATAGACATCAAGCAGTTTCTGGCTCCGTTGCCGGGGAGGTGAGTGCTTGAAGGTATATCTTTAGATCTTGCAATTGAATCTTTTTGTTTCTTATTTTATCACTAGTTTAGTCTATAAAAGAAAACTACAAAAAAATGGAATTGAGGGTACCTCATATGCTTCATCTTTTTAATGTCTTCCGTGAAAATAAGGATTCCAATAATTGTGCTCAATTGCTAGAGGAAGAATGCATTAGAATGTTTGGCACTAAATATTTGAATGATGAGCATGATTGCAATGTTGTTAGTGTCACATCCCTAGTTCTGGTATGACCTAGACTAGCTAGTCATGTGTGCATCATGTTTAAATTTCATCTAAATTTGAAATGGGATTTGTGAAACCCTCGAAATCATTTCCGAAATGACCCACATAAAAATTGCTCGAAGGGTCCAAGAAAATGTTCATGTCTCTCTGAAAATATTAAGTAGATAAAATTCAAACCAATATTTTAGGAGCTCATAAATATTTATTTTCGCCATTTGGAATTAATGCAGTAATTATTTGCTTTGGATATATATTGTTATATATATATATATATATATATATATATATATATATATATATATATATATATATATATATATATATAATATTGTCCAAAAATTATGCTAGTTGATGAGGAGCTCTGGAATAATACCACTAGCTCCTACAAAAATTGGCATAAGAAAATAAATTAGTTTAGTATTATTTTTAAAGCAGAAACAAATGTCAGAAATTAGAAAAGAAAACAAAAAGGAAAAACCCTTACCTAGACTTACAGGCCATTTGTCTGGCGCCTGCTGCCGCCCGCCCAGCCCAAGCCACCGTGATCGTCCCCATCACGCGCCAAGATGGCGAGGCGCGTCGGGCGCCAGTGGCGCGCCAGCGCCACGCGAGCTGCCTGCCTGCCCTCCCCTGCCAGCGCGACGAGCTGGCTGACGTCGCCACTACCGTCTGGATCGAGCCCTCCCTCTCATTCGCTCTCTCTCCCTCTCCCTCGCTCTATCCCGAAACCAAACTTCGCCGTCGCCGCCGTTCGCTGCCCACGTGCTCCCCGCCATCCCCTCGACCGCCCGTCGTGCTTGCGAGCTCCGCCACGTCGCCTACTACCTCTCCGTCAAGCCACGCATCGCCGGACGCCCTGTGGAGCCGCCTCCGCGTCATCTTCAACCTCGGCCGCCGTGGATCTCCACCGCCCGTCCGTTGCCTGCAGAGCCTTCCTCGAGCCGTCGTTGCCTCTGCTCGACTCGTGTGAGCTCCCACCTCGAATCCCCCTCTTCCCCGTGTCTTTTGCACGCTACAGCCGCGATTCCGCTCGAGGCCGAACTCCGGCCGCCGACGCGAGCTCCGCTCCGGCGAGCTCCGATCACCCCGCGGCCTCCCACCTGCTCCCGTGGATGCGGACGACGACGAGCTACGCCTTGGTGGTCTCCGCGCGTCAAGCCGTCGCTCGTAGCGCAAGTCCGGCGAGTCACTGCCGCGTTATTGGTCGCCGCCGGACAGAACTCCGGCGGGCTGACGTGGCCTTCTTAGTTAGGCACTAATTACCCCCTAGAGACACTGACACTGGGCCCCAGCGCCCACTAATCCTTTTTAGTTAGGTTTGGAGTTAGGATTAATTAACCCTGTTAGCTAACTATGACACTGACGTTTGGTCCCCACGCGTCAGGTTTTACCAGTCAGCGTAGTTGACCTGCTGACGCAGGCATTACGCAGTGCTGACGCAGTATTTGACTTTCTGGATTTAAAATAATTCAGGAATTCCAGAAAATGTTCTAAACTTCAAAAATTCATAGAAATTCAACCGTAGCTCGGATTGAAATAATTTATATATGAAAAATCATCATAAAAATCCAATCTATCCATCTGTACTAGTTTCATGCATGAAAAACCAACTTATACCTGCTGTATACGTGAAAACACATAAATGGCATTTATAAGAGCTTATCTTGGAGTTGCATTTGAATCTTTGGTTCAAATGGACTTCAACCAAATGAATGGTAGATGCATTAGCAAACAAAATCACATCTACATGCCATGATCATGCATCATATTGTTGCATATGTTGTGTACTGATTGCCGGCACCGTTCTTCTCGATAGGTCCTGCTCCGGAGAGTGTTCGAGAGTACTTGTCTGAAGGGCAGTGCTCTACTGTCGATTCATCAGGCAAGCATACCCCCTTGTTCGTTCCGATACAATCCCACTCTCTTGCTCCTGCTCTCTTTTATTGCATTAGGACAACAACGATTCAATTGCTACTTTATGCTGCGGTAGTTGAACCCATTCCTCTGCATGACCTGTCAATGCCACAGTAAATAGTTGAAACCCACTAGCATGTGTAGGAATTGATTGAGCCATGTTGTGTTCCTACCATGCCATGCCTGCTATTGCTTAGAGTTGTGTCAGATCTGGTTCATTGGGAATGGATTGGAGTGTTATGATATGTTCTGATGCTGAGAGTTAAGTGTGTGAACACAATTTGGTAAAGGTAGCGGTGAGAGGCCATGTAGGAGTACATGGTGGGTTGTCTCACTGGAACCATCCTTAAGCTACTACCACACATTGGAATGCTTAAGTGCCCCTCTCGACTTATTAACCAACTTGGTCTCTGTCGGTGTCAAAACCGGCGGATCTCGGGTAGGGGGTCCCGAACTGTGCGTCTAGGCGGATGGTAACAGGAGACAAGGGACACGATATTTTTACCCAGGTTCGGGCCCTCTCGATGGAGGTAAAACCGTACTCCTGCTTGATTAATATTGATGATATGGGTAGTACAAGAGTAGATCTACCACGAGATCAGAGAGGCTAAACCCTAGAAGCTAGCCTATGGTATGATTGTTGTTCGTCCTACGGACTAAAACCCTCCGGTTTATATAGACACTAGAGAGGGTTAGGGTTACATAGAGTCGGTTACAATGGGAGGAGATCTACATATCCGTACCGCCAAGCTTGCCTTCCACGCCAAGGAAAGTCCCATCCGGACACGGGACGAAGTCTTCAATCTTGTATCTTCATAGTCCAGGAGTCCGGCCAAAGGTCATAGTCCGGCCATCCGGACACCCCCTAATCCAGGACTCCCTCAGTCTCTTTCCAGGAGTCGCAACTAGTTTCTAGTGTTTGTAGGTAGTGTTATTTTTCTACCAAGTGGCACCCGGCAGGGTGGGCTTGGGACAGACTAGGCACATGTGGCCCGGTGTACCGAGTGGCACCCGGATGGTGGGCTCGGGAACCCTGTACACATCGTTTGGGGCCGTGAGTGAAACCCCGGCCGGATCTCATTGCGGATGGAACCCAAATAGGCGATAAACCTGGACTAGAGTCTTCTGTGGTTAGTCAGGTCGTGGCCGACACCCTCGCCAGGCTTCCGCTTGAAGGTTGCCGAGATACATGACGTGTACATGGTGATAACTGGTGAGAGCGTGTGTGAAGAAGTACACCCCTGCAGGGTTATCATGATCTATTCGAATAGCAGTGTCCTCGGTTATGGACTTCTTGGATGCTTACGTGGTACATGACAACTTGAAGTGAATACTCTAAAATGCTCAAGATAAGAGTGAGTTCTATGGATGGCCTTCTCATAGGGAGACGAGAATGAATCCATAGTGGTGTATTGAGATGGTGATTAGTGGACTCGTGTGCGCTTTCTTACCTCAAAGAAGTTACTCGTAGTCGTAGAATAGGTTAGCCACTGAGTCAAAGCTGGCTTGCTGCAACTGAACCCCACATTTCCTCCTTGATACAAATGCATGTATGATATGATCTGATGTAAGTCTTGCCGAGTACCTTTGTACTCACGTTGCTTAATTGATGTTTTGCAGATGAGACTTCTGTCTCAGTAGTAGTTCTGCATGGACTTTGACGACTAGCTTGTTACCTAAGGTACGATCTTGTACCCTTGGGAGGGTCTTGTAGATAGTCAGGCTTCTCAGCCTTTTTTCTTTTGTAGTTGTCTATACTCAGACATGTAATGCTTCCGTTGCTTATATGCTCTGAATTATGGGTCTTGAGACCCCTGTTTGTATTAAATGTTACATGGCTCTTCTGGCCTTTATCTATATGAGTTTGAGTTATGTTGTGATGCCATGTTGTACAGCACATACTTGCATGTTATGCATACGTGTGATGTGTATTGCTATGTGTGGGATCCGACAACCTAGTTGTCTATCCTTGGTAGCCTCTCTTATGGGGAAATTTAGTCTGGTGCTTCCAATGTGCCATGGTAGTCCGCTACAGGGTTCACCGGAGTCCTGCTAGCCCAGCACTACTGCTTCGGAACACTTAGACTGGCCTGCATGTGATTCACATCGTTCCTGTGTCTGTCCCTTCGGGGAAATGTCACACGGTGACTTCCAGAGTCCTGCTAGCCTGCTACAGCCCGGATTTCCGGGGTCCTGTTAGCCCAGTTGCTACAGCCCGGATTCACATGCTGATGACCGACATGCTCGATGTTGTTTCATGTATGCATGTCCCCGTAAGTTAGTGCCACTTTGGGTTCATGACTAGTCATGTCGGCCCGGGTTCTCTGTCATATGGATGCTAGCGACACTATCATATATGATAACGACCAAAACTCATGGCGAGATCCGATATGTTGTTGTGGCCCGACCTTTCACGACACTCCACCTTCAGCAGCAGTAGCCTCTCGCCCGCGCACGCGATGTACACGAAATAGAGGGTTTGAACCTTGCGGCCCAGCACGAGAAAACCAATCTCGACGATGGTACTCACGTGCAAAAACAATTTCTACAAAGAAATCGCAACATAGAGGTTTTCTAAAGATCCCTCTAAAACTTGATACGGGTGTCTACCCTTGAAAACACATCGTGTCTATTTTATAAAATAACCCATCCTTTACAAATGACTCAATTGGCTTTATATAATAGCCACACATCATAACTAGCTTGGAAAGCAAGCACTTGATACGTACTTTAAATAAAAGGCAACACCTAGGCATAAGATAAACCGACTAGATCTATCTATAGGAAAACAAAAACTACTAGTTTGATGCATGTGTTGCACTAGTGCTGGCGGGCCCCACCCAACATCCTTCAAGCTGAATCGTTTCCTAAACAGAATCCTCACGTTGATCTTTTCCTTGTTGGGCAGGAAAAGAAACATCAATAACCTTCTTGTTTTAATAATCCTGACGGAGCAAGTAACCTTGGCAAGCAAACACAGAAGATCAAACCTAGACTCCTTGAGCCCCCCTTCAAAACGTGGTTTACCAAAATAATTAGAATATTCTTTTTCCTGATTTCCTTCAGATGCATGCACGTCCATCCCAGTAGCAATTATCATCTCAATTTGAACATGTTTCTCTTCTTTTCCTATGCACTTCAACACATCATCGTGCATTAACTTAACTTCTACAAGTGGTTGTTCATCTCCGGAACTTAGGCGTGGTTGCTCCAGTGTATATGCAGTGTATTTCCGGACAACACCAACTTCAGGCCAAACAACAATCTTGGTATTTAAATTACATGCGGTCATATCCAATATACGTGAGCCAAAAGGCGCAAATGGTCCCGGGCCAGGTAAGGCATGAGGCCGCAAAGTGATATGATGTGTTACATGCTAGATCGGTGTGACTTAGAATCAGGGTCCCGACAGTTTGGTATCAGAGCCTGACTGCCTGTAGGATTTCCAAGCCAAACTGGTCAAAGTTGAGTCTATAAATTCTTTAGTTATGTAAGGGAATTGATTATGGAAGGGAACGTAAGGCTCTTTTTACTCCTTATACCTTATGCCTTCTGATCTGAGTCATCCTACCTTTCCTACGGGGTTAAGGAAGTAGGCTTCCTCTTCTGTCTATCAGGATCACGTGCTACTACTCCGTAGTCTCTTAGGATTGGTTGATCAGAGTCATATCCCAGTTCGAGTACCTCCGGTGTAGCTTGTTTTGTAATATCTCAGAACCTTGAGTGATGATGTTGAGTATGGTGCTACCCCGTCTTTTGCAGAATGTCTCATTTTGAGCATTTTATTGCTGTTATGCTGCCGGAATTGTCCTAGGGGTTCGAGAGATACTAATTTCTTGTGCTACCTTCTGCATCCTATAGTTGATGTTGACTCCCTCCTTGGTTTCGTTTCCCAGGATGTCATCAGCTAACCGAAGTTTTGTTGCTCGTAGTTGGAACCACGGAGATGGTAGGGATGAGGATCCTCCTGACCAGTCTTCGTTGGCAAAGTTCATGTTAGAGGTTGAGATGAACAAGCGTGAGACCAACCGCTTGTTAGCACGTATCGAGGAGAACACCACACCCCAGTGCAAAGAGTCAGCGACCATCCATGATTTCATTGGTCTGAAACCACCTACCTTCCATCATTCCATTGAGCCACTCGATGCAGATGACTGGCTCCGTAGTATCACTCTCAAGCTGCGTTCTACGAACGTAGCTGGAGGTGACAAGGTCACCTATGCTGCATATCACCTGGAAGGTCCTGCTAGTCTTTGGTGGAAGAACTATGAGGCTATGCTTCCAGCTGGCCAGATACCTACCTGGAGAGATTTCACTGAGGCTTTTCGCGAGCATCACATTCCTCAAGCCCTCATCGACCGCAAGAGAGAAGAGTTCTGTAGTTTCACCCAGAATAAGATGGCTGTTGATGCTTATAGTAGAGAGTTTGAGAACCTCGCCCGTTATGCTACAGAAGAAGTGTCCACGGACACCAAGAAGCAGGCTAGGTTCCGGAAGGGTCACAACCCCAAGTTGCGTCGTGATCTCCACCTGCATCACTGTGATACATTCCAGGCTCTTGTGAACAAGGCCATTAATGCAGAGACAACTCAGCTCACTTACGAGGAGTCTCGTAACCACACCCGTGATTTGGGTTCTTCCTCCGGTTCTAGTTCTCAGAAGCGCCGGATTTGGATTCCGAACTCTGCTCTTCCACCCGTATATTCACTGAGGCCATCTTATGTGGCACCTCACCCAGTTCAGCAGTATGCTCCACCCAAGCCTGTTGGTAGACCGCCTGTCAATGCGGAACCACGTCCTACTTCAGGGACTTGCTTCACATGTGGAAACTCAGGACACTATGCACGTGACTGCTCTCAAACCAACTATGATCCACCCCCGCCTGATAAGTCTGTTGGCCGTGGTAAGCCATCACACAAGATGATCCGTGTCAAGTCAGCTCCCACTGAACGTGTATGTGTGCATCACGTCTCAGCTAAAGACGCACATGATTATCCAGATGTCGTTCTTGGTACACTCCTTGTCAACTGTCATCCAACCTCGGTTCTATTCGATACTGGAGCATCTCACTCCTTCATCTCTGAAGGCTATGCTCGTTTGCACGACATGTCATTTTGTGATATGCCAACTCCACTTGAAATCCAAACTCCAGGTTCAAGATGGCAAACTACCAGAATAAGCCATGGTAATGAAATCCTTTGTTGACAGACTTGTATTCCTTGCATCACTTGTAGCCCTCAAGTCTTCAGATATTAACATCATCTTGGGTATGGACTGGATGACAGCTCATCATGCCAAGATTGAGAGTTACACTAGGTTTTTTCAGCTTACACACCCATCTGGCAAGATAGTCACTGTCTCCACCAGAGTTGCAAAGTGTCAGCTCTATTCTCTTAATGCCAGCCCTCTTCCAGACCTTGAAGATATCCCGGTAGTCCATGACTTTCCGGATGTCTTTCCAGAGGAACTGCCAGGTATTCCATCTGACAAAGATGTAGAGTTTGTCATAGATCTTATCCCAGGAACCTCCCCAATTTGTAGGAGACCTTACAAGATGGCACCCTTTGAGCTAGCCGAGCTTAAGAAACAACTTGATAAGTCCTTGCAAAAGGGTTTCATCCGTCCTAGTTCTTCTCCTTGGGCTTGCCCCATCCTCTTCGTCAAGAAGAAGGATGGTACGAACCGGATGGTTGTAGATTACCGTCCCGTTAATTTGGTCACGGTAAAGAACAAGTATCCGCTCCCCAGGATCAACGACCTGTATGATCAGCTCACTGGATCCTCAGTCTTTTCCAAGATGGATTTGAGGTTAGGTTACCACCAAAACAAGATTAGAAACGGGGACATTCCTAAGACTGCTTTTGTCACTCGTTATGGCCAGTACGAGTACACCGTCATGTCCTTTGGTCTAACCAATGCTCCAGCTACCTTCTCCCGCTTGATGAACTCGATCTTCATGGAGTACTTAGATAAGTTCGTCGTGGTTTATCTCGATGATATTCTTATTTACTCGAAGAACGAGGAAGAGCATGCGGAACATCTTAGACTCGTGCTAGAAAAACTCATAGAGCACCGCCTTTATGCCAAGTTCTCCAAGTGCGAATTTTGGTTGCCAGAAGTGACCTATCTGGGCCACATGATCTCTGGTAAGAGCATTGCTATCAATCCCGAGAGAGTTCAGGCCGTACTTGATTGGACACCACCTGAAATAGTTAAACAAGTTAGTATTTTTCTTGGTCTAGCCAGTGATTGTCGCCGCTTTGTTGAAAACTTCTCTAAAGTGGCCAAACCTCTCACGGAACTTCTCAAGAAGGATAAAGAGTTTGAGTGGTCCCCACAGTGTGAGTACAATTTTCAGGAACTGAAAAGACGTCTGACTTCTGCTCCCATACTTGTGCCACCGGATTTCACTTAGGACTTTGTTATCTATTGTGATGCCTCACGACAGGGACTAGGTTGCATTCTTATGCAGGATCGTCATGTGATTGCCTATGCATCTCGACAGTTGCATCCACATGAGGATAATTATCCTACACATGATCTAGAGCTTGCAGCCGTAGTCTATGCACTTAAGACATGGCGACATTACCTTCTTGGTAAACGTTGCGAGATTTACACCAATCACAAGAGTCTCAAGTATATCTTCGCCCAACCAGATTTGAACCTTAGGCAAAGACATTGGTTGGAGTTGATCTCAGATTATGACTTAGGGATTACTTACACCCCAGGCAAGGGCAATGTCGTGGCTGATGCGCTAAGTCGTAAGTCCTATTGCAACAATCTTATGTTGCAGCAGGGCCAACCACTTCTCCATGAGGAATTTAGTAAGCTTAACCTTCACCTTCCTCCTCACGGATTCCTATCCACCCTGGTGGCGAAACCTACCCTTGAGGATCAGATCATCTCTGACCAGAAGTTTGATAGGGGTGTTATCCCCATTAAGAGAAACATTAAGAAGGGAGTTGGTGGAAGTTTCTCTATAGATGATCGAGGTGTTGTTTTCTTTGAGAATCGCTTGGTAGTTCCCAAGAATCAACATCTGCGACAACTGATCCTTAAGGAGGTGCATGAATCCCCTCTCACGATTCATCCCAGTAGTACTAAGATGTATCAGGACCTACGCCAGAGGTTCTGGTGGACTAGGATGAAGAGATAAAATGCCAACTTCGTTGCTAATTGTGACGTTTGTCGTCGCGATAAGGCAGAGCATCAAAGGCCTACTGGCACCCTTCAGCCTTTAGCCATTCCTGAGTGGAAATGGGATAAAGTTGGTATGGACTTCATCACCAGTTTTCCCAGGACCAAGAAAGGGAATAACGCTATCTTCATATTCGTTGATCGTCTTTCCAAAGTGGCTCACTTCCTACCTGTTCGGGAGAGTATCACTGCTAGTCAGCTCGCTGACTTATATATTTCTCAAATAGTGTCACTTCATGGTGTTCCACTAGAGATCGATTCAGACCGTGGTGGTCTCTTCACTTCTCATTTCTTGGAGAGTTTCCAAACTTCCATGGGCACCCATCTTGCCTTCAGTACCGCTTTCCACCCTCAATCAAGTGGTCAGGTGGAATGGGTCAACCAAATTCTCGAAGACATGCTTAGAGCTTGCGTTATTTCATTCGGTATGGATTGGGAGAAGTGTCTTCCTTTCGCCGAGTTTGCTTATAACAATAGCTACCAATCCAGTCTCAAGAAAGCTCCTTTCGAGATTCTGTATGGACGAAGATGTCGAACACCTTTGAACTGGTCAGAAACCGGTGAAAGACAATTCTTTGGACCAGACATGATCCAGGAGGCAGAAGAGCAAGTTCACATCATTCGTGAGAATTTGAAAACAGCCCAATCTCGTCAAAAGAGCCAGTATGACCGTCGTCATAAGGAAGTGGCTTATGAAGTTGGTGACAAGGCTTACCTTCGGGTTACCCCTTTGAAGGGTACCCATCGATTCGGTATCAAGGGCAAGTTGCCTCCTCGTTATATTGGTCCCTTTCTCATTCTCGCTAAACGAGGAGAGGTTGCCTACCAGTTGGAACTACCCCCACATCTTTCTCGAGTCCATGATGTCTTCCACATCTCTCAACTCAGGCATTGCTTCTCGGATCCCATCCGCGGAGTGGACCACGAAACGCTTGATCTCCAAGATAACCTCACATATCGAGAGTACCCTATTCGCATTCTTGATCAAGCAGAGCGTGTCACCCGACGTCAGAACATGAAGTTTCTCAAGGTTCAGTGGTCTCATCATTCCGAGAGAGAAGCTACCTGGGAGCGAGAAGATCGTCTTCGACTCGAGTACCCTACCTTCTTTCCATCGACCCCTGAATCTCGGGACGAGATTCTTTCAAGTGGGGGCGAGTTGTCACATCCCTAGTTATGTTATGACCTAGACTAGCTAGTCATGTGTGCATCATGTTTAAATTTCATCTAAATTTGAAATGGGGATTTGTGAAACCCTCATAAATCATTTCTAGAAATGACCCATATAAAAATTGCTCCAAAAGGGTCCAAGAAAATGTTCATGTCTCTCTCTGAAAATATTGGGCAGAGGTAAAATTCAAACCAATATTTTTAGGAGCTAATAAATATTTATTTTGGCCATTTGGAATTAATGCAGTAATTATTTGCTTTGGATATATATTGTTATATATATATATATATATATATATATATATATATATATATATATATATATATATATATATATATATATATATATATATATAGTCCAAAAATTATGTTAGTTGATGAGGAGCTCGAATAATATCACTAGCTCCTACAAAAATTGGCATAAGAAAATAAATTAGTTCAGTATTATTTTTAAAAGCAGAAACAAATGTCAGAAAATAGAAAACAAAACAAAAAAAGGGAAAAACCCTTACCTAGACTTACCTGGACCACTTGCTAGCCTGGCCTGCTGCCGCTCTGGCCCAGCCCAACTGGCCATCGCACCGTCCCCCACCTCGCGCCAGTAGGCGAGGCGCGTGCCCGGAGCGCGCGCGCTCTGTGCGCCACGCGAGCTGCCTGCCTGCCCTCCCCTGCCAGCGCGACGAGCTGGCTAACATCGCCACTGCCGTCTGGATCGAGCCCTCCCTCTCATTCGCTCTCTCTCCCTCTCCCTCGCTCTCTCCCGAAACCGAACGTCGTCGTCGCCGTCGTTCGCTGCCCACGTGCTCCCCGCCGTCCCCTCGACCGCCCGTCGTGCTTGCGAACTCCGCCACGTCTCCTACTACCTCTCCGTCAAGCCATGCATCGCCGGACGCCCTGTGGAGCCGCCTCCACCGTCATCTTCAACCTTGGCCGCCATGGATCTCCACCGCCCGTCCGTCGCCTGCAGAGCCTTCCCCGAGCCGCCGTTGCCTCTGCTCGACTCATCTTGAGCTCCCACCTCGAATCCCCCTCTTCCCCGTGTCTTTTGCATGCTGCAGCCGCGATTCTGCTCGAGGCCGAACTCCCGCCGCCGCCGCGAGCTCCGCTCCGGCGAGCTCTGATCACCCCGCGGCCTCCCACCTACTCCCCTGGATGCGGATGACGACGGGCTACGCCTCGGTGGTCTCCGCGCGTCCAGCCGCCACTTGTAGCGCAAGTCCGGCAAGTCGCCGCCGCGCTATTGGTCACCGCTGGCCAGAATTCCGGCGGGCTTGACGTGGCCTTCTTAGTTAGGCTCTAATTACCCCCTAGAGACACTGACACTGGGCACCAGCACCCACTAATCCCTTTTAGTTAGGTTTGGAGTTAGGATTAATTAACTCTGTTAGCTAACTATGACACTGACGTGTGGTCCCCACGCGTCGAGTTTGACTCGATCAATATAGATTGACCTCTTGATGAGCATGACGTGATCTTGACGCAGTATTTGACTTTCTGGATTTAAAATAATTCAGGAATTCCAGAAAATGTTCTAAACTTCAAAAATTCATAGAAATTCAACCGTAGCTCAGATTGAAATAATTTATATATGAAAAATCATCATAAAAATGCAATCTTTCCATCTGTACCAGTTTCATGCATGAAAGACCAACTTATACCTACTATATATGTGAAAACACATAAATGGCATTTATAAGAGCTTATCTTGGAGTTGCATTTGAATCTTTGGTTCAAATGGACTTCAACCAAATGAATGCTATATGCATTAGAAAACAACATCACATCTACATGCCATGATCATGCATCATATTGTTGCATATGTTGTGTACTGATTGCCGGCACCGTTCTTCTCGATAGGTCCTGCTCCGGAGAGTGTTCGAGAGTACCTGTCTGAAGGGAAGTGCTCTATTGTCGATTCATTAGGCAAGCAAACCCCCTTGTTCATTCCGATACAATCCCACTCTCTCGCTCCTGCTCTCTTTTATTGCATTAGGACAACAATGATTCAACTGCTACTTTATGCTGCGGTAGTTGAACCCATTCCTCTGCATGACCTGTCATTGCCACAGTAAATAGTTGAAACCCACTAGCATGTGTAGGAGTTGATTGAGCCATGTTATGTTCCTACCATGCCATGCCTGCTATTGCTTAGAGTTGTGTCAGGTCTTGTTCATTGGGAATGGATTGGAGTGTTATGATATGTTCTGATGCTGAGAGTTAAGTGTGTGAACACAATTTGGTAAAGGTAGCGGTGAGAGGCCATGTAGGAGTACATGGTGGGTTGTCTCACTGGAACCGTCCTTAAGCACTGAGTTCTGTGTATGTTGTCTAATGACTAGCTACTACCATGCATTGGAATGCTTAAGTACCCATCTCGACTTATTAACCAACTTGGTCTCTGTCCAGGAGTCGCAACTAGTTTCTGGTGTTTGTAGGTAGTGTTATTTTTCTACCAAGTGGCACCCGGCAGGGTGGGCTTGGGACAGACTAGGCACACGTGGCCCGGTGTACCGAGTGGCACCCGGATGGTGGGTTGGGGAACCCTGTACACATTGTTTGGGGCCGTGAGCGAAACCCTGGCCGGATCTCCTTGCGGATGGAACCCGAGTAGGCGATAAACCTGGAGTAGAGTCTTGTGTGGTTAGTCAGGTCGTGGCCGACACCCTCGCTAGGCTTCCGCTTGAAGGTTGCCGAGATACATGACGTGTACATGGTGATAAGTGGTGAGAGCGTGTGTGAAGAAGTACACCCCTGCAGGGTTATCATTATCTATTCAAATAGCCGTGTCCTCGGTTATGGACTTCTTGGATGCTTACGTGGTACATAGACAACTTGAAGTGAATACTCTAAAATGCTCAAGATAAGAGTGAGTGTTATGGATGGCCTTCTCATAGGGAGACGAGAATGAATCCATAGTGGTGTATTGAGATGGTGATTAGTGGACTCGTGTGCGCTTTCTTACCTCAAAGAAGTTACTCGCAGTCGTAGAATAGGTTAGCCACTGAGTCAAAGCTGGCTTGCTGCAACTGAAGCCCCCCTTGCCTCCTTGATACAAATGCATGTATGATAGGATCCGATGTAAGTCTTGCTGAGTACCTTTGTACTCATGTTGCTTAATTTATGTTTGCAGATGAGACTTCTGTCTCAGTAGTAGTTCTGCATGGACTTCGACGACTAGCTTGTTACCTCAGCTACGATCTTGTACCCTTGGGAGGGTCTTGTAGATAGTCAGGCTTCTCAGCCTTTTTTCTTTTGTAGTTGTCTGTACTCAGACATGTAATGCTTCTGTTGCTTGTATGCTCTGAATGATGGGTGAGTTTGAGTTATGTTGTGATGCCATGTTGTACAACACATACTTGCATGTTATGCGTACTTGTGACGTGTATTGCTATGTGTGGGATCCGACAACCTAGTTGTCTATCCTTGGTAGCCTCTCTTATGGGGAAATGTAGTCTGGTGCTTCCAATGAGCCATGGTAGTCCGCTATAGCCCGGTTCACCGGAGTCCAGCTAGCCCAGCACTACTGCTCCGGAACACTTAGACTGGCCGGCATGTGAGTCACATCGTTCCTGTGTCTGTCCCTTCGGGGAAATGTCACGCGGTAACTTCTGGAGTCCTGCTAGCCTGCTACAGCCCGGATTCACACGCTGATGACCGACATGCTCGATGTTGTTTCATGTATGTCTGTCCCCGTAAGTTAGTGCCACTTTGGGTTCACGACTAGTCATGTCGGCCCGGGTTCTCTATCATATGGATGCTAGCGACATTATCATATACGTGAGCCAAAAGGCACAAACGGTCCCGGGCTAGGTAAGGCGACACCCGTGGGAATACCGTGCGTGAGGCCGCAAAGTGATATGATGTGTTACATGCTAGATCGGCGTGACTTAGAATCGGGGTCGCGACAGCTAGTATGAATTCCCTTAATATCCATGATGCTAATGATATGCAAATCCATAAGCTTGGGGAAGCTATGTTTGATGAAGATGATATTTTTTTGTCCCCCAAGTTTTGATGAGCAAATTTATTATGATGATAGCATGCCTCCTATTTATGATGATTATATTGATGAAAGTGGATTTGGAAGAGTGTCAACTTTAGGAAGTAATGATCCCACTATTTTGGAGGGTGTTGAATCTTATTGTGACAATTATGAAAGTGGATTTGAAGAGGTCATGACTTTATTTAGTAATGAATCCACTATTTCGGAAGAGGTTCCAATTGATTATGAGAACAAATTTGCTATCTATGATGATTATTGTGATGACTTGTATGCTATTAAGAATAATGATAACCATGAAACTTGTCATCATGATTTTAGTTTTCAATTGGATTATGCCTCACATGATTATTATTTTGTTGAGTTTTCTCCCACTACTATTCATGAGAAGAAAATTGCTTATGTGGAGAGTAATAAAAATTCTATGCTTGTAGATCATGAAAAGAATGCTTTATGTGATGGTTATATTGTTTAATTCATTCATGATGCTACTGAAAATTATTATGAGGGAGGAATATATGCTTGTAGGAATTGCAATAATATCAAGTTTCCTCTCTATGTGCTTAAATTTTTGAAGTTATGCTTGTTTTGCCTTCCTATGCTAGTTGATTATTGTTCCCATAAGTTGTTTGCTCACAAAATCCCTATGCATAGGAAGTGGGTTAGAATTAAATGTGCTAGTCATATTCTTCAAGATGCTCTCTTTACGTTTCAATTCTTATCTTTTATGTGAGCATCATTGAAATCATCATGCCTAGCTAGGGGCGTTAAACGATAGCGCTTGTTGGGAGGCAGCCCAATTTTATTTTCGTCTTTTGCTTTTTGGTTCTGTTTAGGAATAAATAATCCATCTAGCTTCTGTTTAGATGTGGTTTTATGTTTTAAGTAGTGTTTGTGCCAAGTAAGACCTATAGGATCTTCTTGGATGATAGTTATTTGATCTTGATGAAAATTCCAGAAACTTTCTGTTCACTAAAACAATTGTTAAAAATCACCAGCAAGTGATAAAATACTGATTCCAATTTAAGTAGATCAATAAACAAATTATCTAGGTCATCCTATTTTGGTAAAATTTTCTGAGTTCCAGAAGTTTGCGTTAGTTACAGATTACTACAGAATGTTCTGTTTTTGACAGATTCTGTTTTTCATGTGTTGTTTGCTTATTTTGATGACTCTATGGCTAGTAAAGGAGTTTACAAACCATAGAGAAGTTGGAATACAGTAGGTTTAACACCAATACAAATAAATAATGAGTTCATTACAGTACCTTGAAGTGGTATTTTGTTTTCTTTCGCTAACGGAGCTCACGAGTTTTCTGTTGACTTTTGTGTTGTGAAGTTTTCATGTTTTGGGTAAAGACTCGATGGACTATGGAATAAGGAGTGGAAAGAGCCTAAGCTTGGGGATTCCCAAGGAACTCCAAGGTAATATTCAAGGACAACCAAGAGCCTAAGCTTGCGGATGCCCCGGATGGCATCCCCTCTTTCGTCTTCGTTCATCGGTAACTTTACTTGGAGCTATATTTTTATTCACCACATGATATGTGTTTTGCTTGGAGCATCATTTTATTTTATTTTGTTCTGCTTGCTGTTTGAATAATATACCAAGATCTGAAATTCTTAAATGAGAGAGAGTCTTCGCATAGCTACATAATTATTTAACTACTCATTGATCTTCACTTATATCTTTTTGGAGTAGTTTCTCATTTACTCGTGTGCTTCACTTATATCCTATGAGTAAATGTCGTCTAGCTGTTCTTCAGTCTTCACATGCTCAATAAAAATGTCGCCCTTCAACACATGATCACGAAGAAAATGATGACGAATCTGAATGTGCTTTGTCTTCGAGTGCTGAACTGGGTTGTGAGCAATCTTGATGGCGCTCTCATTGTCACAGAGGAGAGGCACATTCTTCACGTTGACGCCGTAGTCCTTGAGAGTTTGCTTCATCCATAGCAATTGAGCACAGCAAGAACCAGCAGCAATGTACTCAGCTTCAGCAGTAGACAGTGATACACAGTTCTGTTTCTTCGAGGACCAACAGACCAAAGATCGTCCGAGGAAATGACATGTACCAGATGTTGACTTGCGGTCCACACGATCACCAGCATAGTCAGAGTCAGAATATCCAATGAGATCAAAAGCCGAGCCCTTGGGGTACCATAATCCAAGTGTTGGTGTGTGAGCTAGATATCAAAGAATATGCTTCACAGCCTTATGGTGTGATTACTTCGGTGTAGCTTGAAATCGCGCACACATGCAAACACTAAGCATTATATCTGGCCTAGATGCACATAAGTACAATAAAGAACCAATCATGGAGCGGTATACCTTATGATCGAAGTCAATGCCATTTTCATCAGTGCATAGATGGCCATTTGTGGGCATAGGAATTTTGACGCCTTTGCAATGTTGCATGCCGAATTTCCTCAATACATCCTTGAGGTATTTCTCGTGAGATATGAATATTCCATTGCGCTCTTGATGAATTTGAAGACCTAAGAAGAATTTCAACTCTCCCATCATAGACATTTGATATTCTTCACTCATCATATAGGAAAATTCATCACTATAACGTTGGTCGGTACAGCCAAACATAATATCATCAACATATATTTGGCACACAAACAGTTCACCATCATAAGATTTAGTGAAAAGAGTAGGGTCGAGTGAACCGGGTTTGAAGCCTTTCTTCATGAGGAATTCCTTAAAAGTATCATACCACGCCCGAGGGGCCTGCTTGAGGCCATAGAGGGCCTTGTTGAGTCTGAAGACTTTGTCAGGATGCTTAGGATCTTCAAAACCTGGGGGTTGAGCAACATATACTTCTTCCTCAAGCTTACCATTGAGGAATGCACTTTTCACATCCATTTGATATAAAGTGATATCATGATGGTTAGCATAAGCAAGTAATATGCGAGCCTCAAGCCTAGCAACAGGTGCAAAAGTTTCATCGGAATCAATTCCTTCAACCTGTGTGTAGCCTTGAGCTACGAGCCGTGCCTTATTCCTCATCACAAGGCCATTTTCATCTTGCTTGTTGCGGTAGATCCACTTTGTGCCAATGATATTGTGCTTGCGAGGATCTGGACGTTTGACCAGTTCCCAGACGTTGTTGAGCTCGAATTGATGTAATTCCTCTTGAATGGCCTAAATCCACTCAGGCTCCAGAAATGCTTCATCTACCTTAGTGGGCTTTGTAATAGAGACAAAAGCATAGTGCCCACAAAAGTTAGATAAATGTGAAGCTTTTGAGTGTGTGAGAGGACCTGGTGCTCTAATGTCATTGATGATCTTCTCCACTTGCACTTCTTTTGCAATGCGAGGATGAGTTGGTTGTCGTCGAGGAATTTGATCATCATTTTCTTCAGCACCATTTTCTTCAACACCATTTTCTTCAGCATTTTCCTCAGGTGCATCAGCTCGACGTTCTTCATGTTCTGGAATGAATTCTTCAGCAGATTCTTCGGTAGGGATGACATCCTCAATAACCTTGAACTTGATAGAATCCTCAAGTGCTGGATCATCTATCACAGAAGATAGGTGCTCTCTTTGCGAGCCATTAGTTTCATCGAACCGCACATCTACAGTTTCAACAACCTTGTGAAGAACATTCTTGAAGACTCTGTAGGTGTGTGAATCCTTTCCGTAACCAAGCATAAAACCTTCATGTGCTTTCGGTGCAAATTTAGCATTGTGATGAGGATCTCTAATCCAACATTTTGCATCGAAGACTTTGAAATAACTCACATTAGGTTTCTTGTTAGTGAGGAGTTCATAGGCAGTCTTCTTGAAGAATTTGTGAAGATATACCCTGTTGATGATGTGGCACGCAGTATAAATTGCCTCAATCCAGAAGTGACGAGGCGTCTTGTATTCATCAAGCATAGTGCGAGCCATCTCAACAAGAGTTCTGTTCTTGCGCTCCACGACGCCATTTTGCTGAGGAGTATAAGGAGCAGATAACTCATGAGTAATACCAAGTTCATCAAGATAGTCATCGAGACCAGAATTCTTGAACTCGGTTCCATTGTCACCGATGTGCTTGATCTTCACACCAAAGTTGGTTGAAGCCCTCGAGGAAAATCGCTTGAAGACTTCCCGCACTTCATGTTTGTAAGTAACAATGTGTACCCATGTGTAATGAGAGTAATCATCAACAATAACAAGACCATATACAGATGCATCATTAGTGACTGCTGAGTAATGATTAGGACCGAAGAGATCCATGTGAAGCAATTCAAATGGTCGAGTGGTGGTCATGATAGTCTTCGCTGGATGCTTAGCCTTGGTCATCTTTCCAGCTTCACAGGCTCTGCATAAGTGATCCTTGAGGAATTTGACATTCTCAATGCCAATGACATGCTTCTTCTTCGCAAGCGTGCAGTAAATTCCTCATGCCTGCGTGACCAAGTAAATCGATGCCATAGCCAGCCTTACGAAGCTTTTGCAAGTAGGCACACGGCTGGTTGCGGTCTGTAGAGAAATCAACAATATACAAGTCTCCTCTCCTAAAGCCTTCAAGACTTTGGAATTGTCGCTTCCATAACCACAACACAACGATACTTGCCAAAGACAACAACCATATCAAGATCACAAAGCATTGAGACAGACATAAGGTTGTATCCTAAGGACTCGACAAGCATGACTTTGTCCATGTGTCGATCCTTCGTGATCGCAACCTTACCTGGACCCAATACCTAACTTTTGCCTTTGTCTGCGAAGATGATATGCTTCAGATGCGATGGTGATAAGGGAGCATCCATCAACAGATTCTTGTCACCAGTCATGTGATTTGTACATCCACTATCGAGGACCCACTCAGTGGCTTTGGGTTGATCATCCTGCAGATGAATTAGTGCGGCTTACGAACTCATATACTTCATCAGTGAATAATATGATATCAAATTCATGAGATGAATTTCATCAAGCAGTAAGACAGATATAGCAGTATGAGGACGTGAGAAATGAAAGTTCATTTCTTCATGATTAGCTGCGCCCTATCGTGCACTTTTCGGTCTCCGGCAAATTCTTCGACGCTCATGCGCCCGGAGATCTGACCTCGCAGAAGAAATTAGTTATTTTTCTTCACCACCCACATCTGAAGGGGTGGCAAAGAGTTCATCACTCTGCGAGCTCCATAAGAGAAAGGTGGCATAGAAGACAATCCATTTCGTTTCACATAAGAGGAGTTAGGGTAAGCATATGAATAAGCAGAGAAATTCTTCGAGGACTTATGAACATAATGATTAGAAGAATAATGCTCATATTCATAGCCCTTAGATCTTCCCTGCAAAATAGAGTTGTTAGCATGATGATATTCATATGAGGACTTTGATCCTTTTGAGGAATTTGATCCACGTGAGGAATTTGGTCCGTATGAGGACTTGGATCCATATGAAGAATTTGGTCCATATGAAGAATTTGATCTGGGGTTCCTGTTCTTCACAGGTGGTGTCATGAGGACATTCACCTGAAGACTTTCAAGGCACCTTTTGGGAACCCATATTTTCTTCATAGGGGAACCGTTCCTGCAGTTAGTGCCAATATATCTAGCAAATACTTCACCAGTCTGATTTTTGAACAGTTTATAGTTGGAGTCAAATGACTCATCAGAAGAATGAGAAGATTCACATGTAAAGCCAGATAGATTAGATGGATCAACTGGAGGTCCGTTTGCAGCAACCCATGAGGTTTTGGGGTACTGCTCAGGCTTCCAATATGTACCATCAGCATTGAGTTTCCTCTCAAAGGCAATACCCTCTTTCCTAGGGTTCTTGTTGAGGATCTGCTTTTTAAGCACATCACAAAGAGTCTGATGCCCTTTGAGGCTTTTGTACATGCCTTTCATGTACAATTCCTTCAGCCCTGCATCGTCAGTGATACTAGCAATGTCCTCAGATGAGGAATTAGTGATAACAGAGGCAGGTGAAGAATTTGTAGCATTACTACCATTTGAACATTCAGGTGAAGAATTAGCAGATTCACGTTCAATGTATTTCAAACATGAAGGAACAAATTATTCCTGAGCAGCGCTGATTTGTTGAGCAAGTAATGAATCGCGCTCCTTCTGAAGATCTTCATAACTCACTCTTAGCTTCTCAAGATCTTGCTTTATTTGAAGAAATTCATAAGAAAGCTTCTCATGATCAGATAAGAGAGTGTTATGATGACCTTGAAGGTTGTCAAACCTGGTCTGAAGTCTCTAAAGATTTTCAGTCAAGGTTTTAGTGCGATCCATTTCTTCACCCAAAATATCATCACTCTTATTTAGCATGTATTGAACTTTTTCCAAAGCTCTTTGTTGTTTAGTGGCAAGGGAAGCAAGTTTGACATAGTTGGGTCCAAATTCATCACCAGATTCATCATCACTAGACTCGGATAGGTAGCGTTCAGTTACCTCAGCAGTTTTTGCCATGAGGCATGATGAAGAGGATGATGATTCTGGTTCAAATGTCATCACTTTGAGAGATTCCTTGAAGTCCTCAACCAAGGATCATGACGGGTTCAATGACCTTCATAGACCTCAGAGAGACAGTCCCAGATAAGCTTTGCATGATCAAGATGCATGATGTTCCTGAACTGATTCTGAGACAGACAGGAGCAGATGACGTCCTTCACCGTGAGGTTGAGAAGAGTGTACTTGCGAATGTCATCAGCTCCCGCCGTCTTGCACAGATCGGTAAAACCAATCTCAGTGACGGTCCACAGTTCACTGTTCATCGCCATGAGGCGCTTCTTCATCATGTCCTTCCACTTGGGATACTCGTGACCGTCAAAGATTGGGCATTTTACTTTCTTCATATCTGCGGTTGACATAACTAAAACTCCAGGCGGTTAAACCAAAATCACACAAAACAAGGGAGTACCTTACTCTGATACCAATTGAAAGTGTGTTATATCGACTAGAGGGGGGGTGAATAGGCGATTTTTATGAATTCTTCACTGAGGAATTTGCCGGTGAGGAAATTCCTTAGCGAAGAACTACTTGCAGCGAAATAAGTACTCAAAAGTAAACACAACAGAATACAAGCATAGTCATCATGATGAAATGAAGACAATCACAGAGTACAAAAAGCGTAATCATAGGATAACACAGGATGAAGACAAACAGACTGAAGAATTTGAACTGAGGAAATTGAGAAAGTCTTCAGTCAAAGTCTTCAAACACAGATATGACAAGCACACAACATAGTAATGAGGAAATGAAAGAGTTTAGGAAATAGAACTAGTTGGCTTGGTGAAGACAATGATTTGGTAGAACAGTTCCAACTGCTGTCTCAGTTGTACATCTGGTTGGAGCGGCTAGGTATTTAAACCTGAGGACACACAGTACCGGACACACAGTCCTCACCGTATTCTCCTTGAACTAAGGTCACACAAACCTCGTCCAATCACTCATGGTAAGTCTTCAGGCGACTTCCGAACCTTCACAAACTCGGTCACTCAGCGATCCACAATTCCTCTTGGATGCTCTAGACCATGACGCCTAACCGTCTGGAAGAAGCACAGTCTTCAAAGGTAACAAGCGCCGGATCCACGCAGGATCAATCTCTTCAGTGATGCTCAATCACTTTTAGTTTGTAGGTGTTTGGGTTTGTGTTTTACTCACTTGATGATTTTCACTCAAAGTCCTCGGAGGATGGGATGCTCTCAAATGACAAGTGTCAGTTTCTCTCGGAGCAGCCAACCAGCTAGTGGTTGTAGGTGGCGGTTATTTATAGCCTAGGGAGCAGCCCGACATGATAAGACATAAATGCCCTTCAATGATATGACCGTTAGGTGGGTAGATATTTTGGGACAGCTGGCGCATAGCACATCAACGGTCGGAAATTTGAGGCTCAAATTCCTCAGGGCTATCATGTTCCTCACTGTGTAGGCAATCCGCACTGGCGGATTCCTAACTCCTCGGTCGAACAAATTCTCGTGACTGGAAGAACTTCGTCTCATCCATCAAGAAATTGACTCAATTGTATGAGATTTCCAATGGCTTCACTCAAGGGGATTGGTAGGTGTAGGATTTTGAGTTGAGCATCACTTGGAAATTTTCCCTTAGTATTTCCTCGACCCCCTTTAACAGTATGGTGTTTCCTATGACTCAAGAAAGAGAAAATGAAACTACGAAAACAAAAGTCTTCACACTTCATGTTCCTCAAATGAATACCAAGTCTTCAAGGTCACACCAATTTCTTCACTTTCAAAGTCTTCAGAAATCCAAAGTCTTCAGTCAAAGAACTTCATTTTTAGGGGTCGACTTTCTCTGTAAATATCAAACTCCTGATACACTTATAGACATGTGTACACTCATAAACTCATTAGTCCCTTAACCTATAAGTCTTCAATATACCAAAATCATTAAGGGGCACTAGATGCACTTATAGAATGTGACTCAAAATTTCGGGATTAAAAACAGTTCGGACCGCACCGAAATATGCAAAATTTCATATAATTTTTTAACCGCGACCATAATATGGGCTGTAATGCTAACAAAAAGAATATGGGCTCCAAAAAAACCTTAAGAATTAGCAAATGGGCTGTAAATTATTAGAAATAATGGCAGATTGGTTGTATGCTGTTTTCCACAGATTTGAGGCTTTCCTAAAAAAAGGTTGATGCACGAGCAGTGATTGTTGGATGTCCATCCAATGGCCGTCGAGATTTTTCAATCTATGATCTTCCTGCTCCAGCCGCTCAAACAAGCGCCGGCGGGACTGCCTGCTCCCTCCTCCCTGGGCCGGGTTGTCTGCCGCCAGAGGCCTCACCGCCCCACAAGATTCCCATCGCTGGCCTAGCCATCCTCTACTCACCCACACTGCTGTTATTCTCCAATGACGGCAGATGAACCAATAAACCCTCGTGACAGTCCATACTCCCTCCGCGTGGGAAACAAGCGTCGAGTCTTCCCGCCTCCGTGTCGCTCCTTCCAGGCCTCGCCGTCGTCCATCGCCTCGGTGCTCTCGGCGCGGCGTGGTCAACGTGGTCAAGGAACGACTTCCATCGGAAGAGTATCAGACGTGGAGAGGCCGATACCGGGTCCACGGCAGCCGCAAGGAAGTGCCTCCTTATTACATGGAAAATAATTATTCCTCCACCGACAAAGAGGGACCCACCGGACGGGCCACCGATTTGGTGAAAAACGTTTCTCGACTGCTGGGACCCACCAGACGGGCCAACGATTTCATGAAAAAAGTTCCCCATTGTCAGCTCGGACCCACCGGAGGTGCTTCCTTATTACGCACAAAAAATGAATACTCCCCCTGCTAGTTGGGACCCACCTTGGTGGGAGGCTGACTTGTGGGCCTACTAAGTTGACGGGGACGGAGTGCGTTGTCAACTTAGTCAATATGAACGATTCTAGCTCCAGTGATCGTATGATTACCATCCAACGGCCGTAGTGC
Source organism: Aegilops longissima (assembly GCA_021605205.1). Classification (NCBI taxonomy): domain Eukaryota; kingdom Viridiplantae; phylum Streptophyta; class Magnoliopsida; order Poales; family Poaceae; genus Aegilops; species Aegilops longissima. The sequence goes on along the minus strand of CM038680.1, from coordinate 448,624,877 downwards.
TTCTTCAACCTCTGGTCTTATTGCTCCGGCCTACCAAAGCAAATACCGGTCATGTCAAGATGCTCCTACCTCCCGTGGCGGCTGCGCTGCCACGAGGCCTCACCGCCCCTACTATTCCCACCGCTGGCCAGGCCATCCCTCTACTCACCCACACCCCCTGTTATTCTGCAACGGCAGCCTCACACCGTAGCGAACCAGTGAACCCTCTACACGTCCAACGGAAGAGTACTGTACTCCTCTACGCGTGGGCACCCACTGCCGCGTCTTCCCCGGCTCCGCGTCATCCCCTTCCTAGGCCTCGCCATCGTCCACCGCCCTGGTTCTCTCGGTGCGGCGTGGTCAACGTGGTCAAGGAACGACTTCCATCGAAAGAGTACTGTCGTGGAGAGGCTGATAGCTGGGTCCACGGCAGCCGCAAGGAAGTGCCTCCTTATTACGCGGAAAATAATTATTCCTCCACCTGACAGCTGGGACCCACCGGACAAGCAACTATATTTCGCCAAAAAATACATTTCACCCTGACTGCTGGGACCTACCAGCTACATCTTCGCATGCAAGGAAGTGCGTCCGGGCAAAAAAAAAACAATTCGCCACCCTGACTGCTGGGACCCACCAGCTACATCTTCACACGCAAGGAAGTGCTTGACAGTCGGGACCCACCTGGTCGAAGCATACGTAGCGTTGTCATTCTGGTCGCGAACGTGTACATACATACTGGTCGATGTAGAGGCGCGGACGTGTCGTAGTAGAGGCGTGCACGTAGCATGTACACGTACGTATAGCGGCCAGTGTGGAAGAAATAAAATACGACCACGTACGTACATACGGGCAGGGTCTCGAACGCCTACTCGTGCATACGTACGGCCAGGCCTCGTGTACTTGGCTGGGTCGGAACGGAGAAACAACGTCGTCATCGTGTTCACGGGGAGCCAACCGGCCGGGTCGGAACGGAATGCGTCGTCGTGTTCATCGGGAGGGCTTGGACGGAATAGCCGATGGAAACGAGGCCTGGCGTACCGTAGAACGGAGGAAACAGCCTTGTGTTCAACCGGCCATGTTCGAAACGGGATCCTATTCATCGGGAGGGGTCTGGCGTACCGCAAAACAGAGGAAACGGACCTCCTACATCAAACGGGGTCTGTTGATCGGGAGGGTGTGGCGATCGCAAAACGGAGGAAACAGACTTGTGTTGGAGCGCCACGGTCAAACGGTGGTCCTGTTCATCGGGAGGGTGTGGCTTACCGCAAAACGGACTCCACGGATATTGTTCATCTCCACCGTCGACCCCTCCAGCCTCCACAGCCTCTGCTCATCCACCGTCGACCTCCTCTAGCCTCCACCGCGATCTGCTCATCCATGGGCTCTCGCTCATCCAGCCTCCACCGCGCACTACTCCACCGGCCATCGCTCAACTAGCCTCTCCATGGGCTCTGCTCAACCACCCTCCACAAAGCTACTATTCATCCCGCCTCCAGCGTCTCATCGCTCATCATGCCCTCCACGGGTGGTCCTGTTCATCCCGCCTCCACGGGTCCTGCTCATCCAGCCCCAACCGGCTCAAACGATCGGGTCCTGTTCTTCCACCCCCACAGGAACTGCTCATCCAAACCCCCAAAGAACGCCATCGCTCATCTAGAGGCAACGCCACGGGTCCCGCTCATCCACCCCATCCGAACTGTTCATCCAAACCCCCAAAGAACGCCACTGCTCATCCAGAGGCAGCATCGATCGGCTTCAGATTAGCAGCAGAGCGGCGAATCGCCGATCAAGTTCAGCTAACAGCCATCGATCGATCGCTGGGTTCAAAGAACGACAGCTCGCGATTGCAATCGCCGGGTTTAGTTAGATCCCAATGCCTCGGTCAGGTTCGTTAGAGCTCAACGCCCGACACCACACGCCGCGCAGTACTGAGAGAAACACGATCGCTCGGCTCCGAACACCCACCTTAACCAGGAACACCCCGATATTTTCCTCGCCCTCGCTTCTACCACAGTTTTTTCAGTCATGGACGGCCCAAAGAATGTCATGCAGCTGCGTCTCCGGCCCGCCCAGGATGAAAAGCCCATTTTCTGTCATGATTTTTTGTCATAGAAGCAGGACCCCACACATCTACGATGATACCGTGTTTTGTCACAATTATCGTCATAGAAGTGTCATATGTATGACAGAAAAAAATTTCGTTCGGCCCAAAATGTCACGGATGTGTCTTTCTTTTGTAGTGCTTCGTGCTGCGTGTGCGAGAGATGAACAAGTACTTCTCTGACTGCAAGGTATGATCATTAGTAAGTGTCTACAATCTTCTTTCTCCGAAAATAGGGGATTTATATCAGCGTGCCATCACTGCAAGGAATCAACACCGTCTCAACGGTGGCAACAACGGATACATAACAACTGAAGCGGCCTGCGGTGGACCTCATCCAACCTTAATTCCAAGTACAGTAATAACTATCTTGTTGCTTAATTACCTCCGCTACTATATAGCCATTAGAACTGATCCACGTATATTGTATAGGTAATTAGCTTTTGCTGGGTCCAGTTGAGCATCTGCTGATCTTTTGAACTTATTTTTTCATGCACATTATTCGATGGTGTTTTGAAAAGGCATACGACAGTTGTTGTTTTGGAGTTTTGAAACTATTGTTCTTGCTATTCTTGCCTCACGGAAGGCAGGCAATGCGCCACAAGCTATTCCACCTACTTGTTAGGTATTGCATCCTTATTTATTATCAACGCATGACAAGTTGAGTTGTTTCTATTCATATATACTGTAGTAGGATATACAACATATATTTTGTAATGTTGTAGCCAACAAAGAGGCACAAAAGAGCAGATGCAAGTTGCTATCAACTAGAACTCCATCTGGATTCGGAATTCATTTTCATATGGGATGCATTTTGTGCAGTAAACAAACCGTTGGCTAGGAAGAAATAAATCATGAATTTCCAGCCAATCAACTACCAAATATAGGCCCTTGACAACAGCATTAATTTTGTCTCATACTTCAATTTAGTTACGACATGTTGGTTTAGGTTGTTCATATAAAATTTCTTATTAATTCTGTGGCATATCACTTAATGAGGTTGCCTGTATTGTATATGTTTGGGGCAACCCGGTTTTTTTCTTGAGGCCAGAGCTCAGTGTCTAATCGCATCAAAGCGTGCTGCTGTTTAGCATGATTGGCATAGCTTATAGTTTTTGTTAAACTGAATTAACGAATATATGTTGCTTTTTCACGTGCGCACCATGTCATTTGAGACAATTTCAAGATCTTAGAAATTAGCCCCAAGCTTCAAAATTCCAACAAACTAATACAAAGATGAGATTATTCATTTAAAATTAGCAAGTTATGAGAGGAGGTTTTGCATAATGTAATTCTACATGGCGTAAGATTACAATATTCATTGTAGCAAGATTTTCTTTCTAATCTACGGCACCATCAAATCGGACATCCATCATGGTTCATGACATTAGGCATCAAGGATAGAAGCATATATGTTGGATATCTACGACATAAAGATATTATCATTTCAACTACTTGACATATCAGTGTTTGGTTAGTTCAATCAAATTTATAGATTTACTGTTGATTTGTTTGGATGGTTGGTTAGGAAAGTGAAAAGGAAACTCTTTGATGCTGACAACTTAGTTTCTCTGTGGTAGTGACAAACTTCTTAATTTACTCACAACTGAGGATCTGATGTCGATATTTTGTGGATCAAACCTGCCAAAGAACGACTTTACTTGAACAATATCTATTCTATGGGATCGCATCACTGCAAACGTGCCGAGAAGTAAATTTGTTGGCATTTTATTCTGTTTCAGGATAACTTTTCTTTTGTTGCTCAATAAAAGAATATCCTCTTCAGAATCTATTATTTCGCTTTCCGATGAAGCTGTAGTTCTTCCAAATAATTTTCAGATTACACTAAGCGTAAGCTGCTAAACATGTTGTGGAAGCTGATGAAAATCAAACAAGAAAGAGGAGGCTGCGTGTTGCCATTGTTGTATGAATATAATGCGACCTTCTGCTATTGTATGAAGAAAAGTATGTGCATAACTGCATACTTGCAGGAATAGAAGATAGATAAATATGACCGTGCGTACAGATTATTGTATAGATAAAACTGATCTTGCTTGCAGATTTTTTCGTATGTATTTTTTTGTAAAGTTGATCGAGATAGATAGAATATGGTAGAAGAAAGAGGTGCAGATTGTTGTATGGCCATATTGTACATGGTGATCATTGTTATATATATTTTTACATAGATAGAATAATGATGTATATATAGAGGGTTTTCGCATATGTAGTAATTTTCATAGGAACTATGATTATGTATGACTGGTCTATGGTGCACAAATCAGTCATCTACTCATTTATTGCATGTGGGATGTACCGTGTTTGTGAAGTGCGATAATCAAACAACCTGAGTGGTTTTCTTCTTACTTGTCATGAAGTTCTGATGGATGAAGTTCTATACAATGCTTACTAAATTGTAGTGAGTGACAATTTTCTGTCCCGTTGCAACGCATGGGCATCTATCCTAGTCCATCAAATAAATGGAAACCAACCCCTAAAGAAGGAAGGAGTCTGTCTCTTAGAGGTATCTTAGCACACGGAAATCGTAGGTAGGTAGGGCCACAAGGGCTAAGAAATATCCATGCAGCCGTGAGTTTCAAACAAATAGCGAACGCTCACTCGGAAGGAGGCCCCAGCAAATGCCTGCACAGCCGCTTGATCCTAATCAAACGACGACAATTTTTTCGTGAAAAAATGCCTTCAAAAACTGAAAACTACCGTCGCCTTCAACCAAAGTTGCCATTCCTGCAAATGTTCCCCAATTATTTGCGTCAAGTTACGTAACATAATTCCTCAAGTCCAAAAAGACAAGAGACAACTACCAATAGGAACAGACATATAGAAATAAATTCAATTTGGACCATCAGATTGGAGATACACGGTCCAGGTTTAGTTATAGGTTTTGAAATTTGTCGGTGTAAGTTTTGAAATTTGTTAGTGTTTGAAACTTGGACCAACTTGTGTAAGGCCCCATCCATCTCTATTCTAACGATTCAGGCTAGTCTTTTCTTTTCTTTCACCACAAGGTATCACAATTCACATCTCAGAATTTCCAAATTAGGTAAACATATATAAAACATATGCACACCATGATTTCCATGCATTTTGGTTGTATTGGAATTAATTTGTCTGTTTTATAAAACCTCAATTAGGTTTGCCATATTAGTCATATTAAGTCCATTTGCATAAAATGAATTATCAAAATTTCATTAGGGTTGGAAATATTTTTCTATGATTAATATGAGCCCGACTGTTTATTTGGTTTTTCTTATGTTCAAATGATTTGAAATGAAATAAATTTGGGCCAATTCAAATTCAGTTCAAATCCTAGATTAAAAAGAAAAGGAGGAAAGAGAACAAAAATAAAGCAGAGAAAGAAAAAGGCCGAGCCCAACCCCGTGTGCGCGTTTAAAAAGAATGGATCCGTAATCCTACTCTGTCGAGCTTAGTCGCCATCTACGTCGAGAGGTATACCAAGCGCGCCCATAAATTCTCTTTAGCGTCGATTCCATGCACCACCGCCGCCATTCTCATCTCCGGCCAGCAAATTTCGGCGAGATCAAAACCCTAGCTACGTGGCACGTCCACGACTGTCCATCAAGCTAGATCGGACGGTCATGTTTTAATTTCCCCAAACCAATATAGATCAAACACATTTGTGTGTTGTCACTTAGGAGGAGGACTGAAGGAAATATGCCCTAGAGGCAATAATAGAGTTGTTATGTTATATTTCCTTATATCATGATAAATGTTTATTATTCATGCTAGAATTGTATTAACCGGAAACTTGATACATGTGTGGATACATAGATAAAACAACGTGTCCCTAGTAAGCCTCTACTAGACTAGCTCGTTAATCAAAGATGGTTAAGTTTCCTAACCATGGACATGTGTTGTCATTTGATGAACGGGATCACATCATTAGGAGAATGATGTGATGGACAAGACCCATCTGTTAGCTTAGCATATTGATCATTCAGTTTTATTGCTATTGCTTTCTTCATGTCAAATACAGATTCCTTCGACTATGAGATTATGCAACTCCCGAATACCGGAGGAATGCCTTGTGTGCTATCATATGTCACAACGTAACTAGGTGATCATAAAGATGCTCTATAGGTATCTCTGAAGGTGTTTGTTGGGTTGGCATAGATCGAGATTAGGATTTGTCACTCCGAGTATGGGAGAGGTATCTCTGGGCCCTCTCGGTAATGCACATCATAAGAAGCCTTGCAATCAAAGTGACTAATGAGTTAGTTACAGGATTATGTATTACGGAACAAGTAAAGAGACTTGCCGGTAACGAGATTGAACTAGGTATGAATATACCGATGATCGAATCTCAGGCAAGTAACATACCGATGACAAAGGGAATAACGTATGTTGTCATTACGGTTTGACCGACAAAGATCTTCGTAGAATATGTAGGAGCCAATATCAGCATCCAGGTTCCCCTATTGGTTATTGACCGGGGAGGTGTCTCGGTCATGTCTACATAGTTCCCGAACCCGTAGGGTCCGCACGCTTAACATTCGATGAGGATATTGTATTATATGAGTTATGTGATTTGGTGACCGAATGTTGTTCGGAGTCCCGGATGAGATCACGGACATGACGAGGAGTCTCGAAATGGTTGAGAGGTAATGATTGATATATAGGACGATAGTATTCGGACACCGAAAGTGTTCCGGAGGGTACCGTGTACATATCGGGTCACTGGAAGGGGTTCCAGACACCCCCGACAAAAGATATGGGCCTTATGGGCCAATAGGGGAAAAGCACCAGCCACAAGGGGCTGGTGCACCCACCCCCATACGTGTCGGCCAAGAAGGAGAAGGAAAGAGGGGAAGGGAAAGGAAAAAGAGGGAATAGGATCCCCCCTTCCTTCCCTCTCCCCCTCTCTTTCCTTACCCCTCTGGCAGATAAGGAAAGGGGGCGCCGGCCATAGGAAGGCCCCAAGTAGGATTCGGCCTACTTGGTCGCCTCCTTGGCTGCCCCCTCTCTCCTCCCCCCCCCACCTATATATATGTGTGGGGCGCCCCTAGCACAGACCAGACAATTGTCTAGCCGTGTGCGGCGTCCCCTCCACTGTTTACACCTCCGGTCATATCTTCATAGTGCTTAGGCGAAGCCCTGCGCGGATCACTTCACCATCACCGTCACCATGCCGTCGTGCTGACGGAAGTCATCTACTACCTCAACATCTTGCTTTATCAAGAGGACAAGGGACGTCATCGAGCTGAACGTGTGCAGAATTCAGAGGTGTCGTACGTTCGGTGCGTGATCGGTCAGAGCTAGAAGAAGTTCGACTACATCAACCACGTTGTCAAACGCTTCCGGTTACGGTCTATGAGAGTACATGGACACACTCCCCCCCCCCTCGTTTCTATGCATCTCCTAGATAGATCTTGCGTGAACCTAGGATTTTTTTTGACATTGCATGCTACGTTTCCCAACAGTGGCATCCGAGCAGGTCTATGCGTAGATGATATGCACGAGTAGAACACAGAGAGTTGTGGGCGGTGATCCTCATACTGCTTACCACCAATGTAGTATTTTGATTCCGCAGTATTGTTGAAGGAAGTGGCTCGGACCAACATTACATGCCCACGTTCATGAGACCGGTTCCACCGACAGACGTGCAACTAGTTTTGCATAAAGGTGGCTGGCGGGTGTCTGTTTCTCCTACTTTAGTTGAATCGAATTTGACTGTGGCCAGTCCTTGTGGAAGGTTAAAATAGCAAACTTGATAAATCACCGTTGTGGTTTTTGATGCGTAGGTAAGAATGGTTCTTGCTAGAAGCCCGTAGCAGCCACGTAAAACTTGCAACAACAAGGTAGAGGACGTCTAACTTGTTTTTGCAGGGTATGTTGTGATGTGATATGGTCAAGACATGATGAGATATACGTTATTGTATGAGATTATGATGTTTTGTAAAAGTTATCGACAACCGGAAGGAGCCTTATGGTTGTCTCTTTATTGTATGAAATGCATACGCCATGTAATTGCTTTACTTTATCACTATGCATTAGCAATAGTTGTACAAGCAACAGTTGGCGAGACGACCACGACGCAACGATGGAGATCAAGGTGTCAAGCGGTGATGATGGAGATCATGACGATGCCTTGGAGATGATGGAGATCAAAAGCACAAGATGATGATGGCCATATCATGTCACATATTTTGATTGCATATGATGTTTTTTGTTTTATGCATCTTATTTTGCTTAGTACGGAGGTAGCATTATGAGATGATCCCTTAACTAAAATTTCAAGGTATAAGGGTTCTCCCTGAGTATGCACCGTTGCGACAGTTTGTTGTGTTGAGACACCACATGATGATCAGGTGTGATAGACTCTACGTTCACATACAACGGGTGCAAGATAGTTTTGCACATGCGGAATACTCAGGTTAAACTTGACGATCCTGGCATGTACATACATGGCCTCGGAACACTGGAGACCGAAAGGTCGAATGTGAATCATATAGTAGATATGATCAACATAGAGATGTTTACCATTGATGACTACCCCATCTCACGTGATGATCGGACATGGGCTAGTTGATTTTGATCACGTATCACTTAGATGACTTGAGGGATGTCTATTTAAGTGGGAGTTCATTAGTAATTTGATTAATTGAACTTTAATTTATCATGAACTTAGTCCCGATAGTATTTGCAGATTATGTTGTAGATCAATAGCTCGCGTTGTAGCTTGATACGTCTCCAACGTATCTATAAATTTTGATTGTTTCATGCTGTTATATTATCAATCTTGGATGTTTTATAATCATTTAGTCATTTTATATCATTTTTGGTACTAACCTTTTGACATAGTGCCAAGTGCCAATTGTCGTTTTCTGCATGTTTTTTACATTGCAGGAAATCAATATCATACGGAGTCCAAATGCAACAAAACTTCATGGAGAATTTTTTGTTGGAGATATGCCCTAGAGGCAATCATGTATGATAATATTTCCTATGTGTTTATGAATAAAGATAGTCCTTGGACATTATCAATGATGTGTATCAGCAAGTACGGGACTTGTTTGTGGGACTATGCATTGTATGATGACTGTCCTAAAAGGTCCCTAGTCGAAAGGGTTGTGTGGACGCGCAGCCGACTAGACTGGCATATGACATGGTCGATGGCTTGGTCTCACTAGCCATGGAGCATTGGATGCTAACCGGATAATATGGACTTGGAAAGGTCTGGTCGGATTCGACGTAGTCGGATCCGAGTCGAGATAAGGTCCGAGTCGGACAAACCCAACTAAGAGACACAGCGCTATGACATCTGTGAGTCTCTAGTACAACATACATTTTATGTCCTAAGACCTGAGCTGACGCATGTACTCGGGATGGTGACAGACTTGCTTTGGGCCGACCAAACGCTACTCCGTGACTGGGTAGTTACAAAGGTAGGTTTCGGGTTTGTCCAGTCCCATGCTGCGAGACATGGTCGAGCAAGATGGGATTTGCCCTCCGATCGAGAGATATACTGGGCCCCTCGTGTGATCCGACCAGGATAAGCATGGCTATGCGACAAGGATTATGAGATAATCCGGTTTGTGGTCGGTATCACCGAACGAGAAAGAGGTCGGGCTAGCACAAGGATGACAGCCTCGCCTTGAGCCCGACAACATATATTGTGTGGCAAAGGGAATGAAGTGTGACACGTTTTACGTGTTCGCTTAACCAGCTTCATAGTCTCGCTTGGTGGTCGGCACGCCTTGCTAGAGGTCGCTACCAACCGTGCAGGTCGGAGGTGATCCGAATCTGCGACCAAGCCGACTTGAACCTAAGGGGTCGCGCTTAAGGGAAGGAACCCACGAGGTCGGTTCAGAGGACCTGGTCGGATGTGATCCGAATCGACTAGGAACGTGACCGAGTAGACTTTGGGCTTTAGGGTCCGTGCAAGGCCCAAGTGTTGAGCCTGCGACGGACGCCTATATAAAGTGGAGGTGCGGCACACTCATGCGGTTGATCGCTTCGGCGCTGCTACTAGGGTTTGCATGTGTTGCGAATAGCCACCTCCACTCGCTGCCGACTGTGTGATCGGACCTAGTAGTCCGCCGCATGGTGTTCCTCCTGCACGCGCGGATACCATTAGAGGCAGTGCACTTGCGCTGCTCTAGCAAACTCGTACGTGGGATCGGACGACCAGCTGTTCGAGGGAGATCAAACGAGGAGGAGACGATCCACGCGGACACGCTGCCCCAACTCTTCTTCATTTGCTGCGCATCAAGGCCTAGTGGTAACGAATTGTGATCCATCTCCGTAGCATGTTCATGGATGTTCTGCGCGTAGGGAATTTTTTAATTTGCAGTCGACGCACCCTACCGTAGAACCCAACATTTTTATGGACCAGAAGACACGTAATGGGCCCTGGCTGCGCCTGGGGGGTGCTCCGGGGAGAGCACAACCTATCAGGGCGTGCCAGGAGGCCCATGTGCGCCCTGGTGGGTTGTGCCCACCTCTGGTGCCCCCTGGACCGCCTCTTTGCTCTATAAATACCCCAATATTCCAGAACCCCTAGGGGAGTCAACGAAATATTGATCCAGTCGCCGCATAGTCCAGAACCACCCGATCCAAGCTAGACACCATCTCGGATGGGGTTCACCACCTCCATTGGTGCCTCTCCGATGATGCGTGAGTAGTCCTTTGTAGACCTTCGGGTCCGTAGTTAGCAACTAGATGGCTTCCTCTCTCTCGCTGAATTCTCAATACAATGGTCTCTTGGAGATCCATATGACGTAACTCTTTTGCGGTATGTTTGTTGGGATCGATGAACTTTGAGTTTATGATCAGATCTATCTATTTATATCCATGAAAGTATTTGAGTTTCTTTGATCTCTTTTATGCATGATCTCTTATAGCCTCATATTTCTTCCCCGATATTTGGGTTTTGTTTGGCCAAGTTGATCTATTTATCTTGCAATGGGTGTCGGTGTCAAAACCGGCGGATCTCGGGTAGGGGGTCCCGAACTGTGCGTTTGAGGATCAAACGTAATAGGAGATAGAGGACACGATGTTTACCTAGATTCGGGCCCTCTTGATGGAGGTAATACCCTACTTCCTGCTTGATTCTCTTTGATGAATATGGGTGTTACAAGAGTTGATCTACCTCGAGATCGTATTGGCTAAACCCTAGATGTCTAGCCTGTATGATGGTTATGATTGCCTCTATGGACTAAACCCTCCGGTTTATATAGACACCGGAGGGGCTAGGGTTGTACAGAGTCGGTTTACAGAGAAAGGAATCTTCCTATCCGAACGCCAAGCTTACCATCCACGCAAAGGAGAGTCCCATCCGGACATGGGAAAAAGTCTTCTGTCTTGTATCTTCACGGCCCATTAGTCCGACCCACGTCACATAGCCCGGACACCCGAGGACCCGTTAATCCAGGACTCCCTCAGTAGCCCCCGAACCAGGCTTCAATGACGATGTGTCCGGCGCGCAAATTGTCTTCGACATTGGAAGGCAGGTTCCTCCTCTGAGTACTTAAAAGCATCTGACCTAAATAGTTGTATCCAGTTGTTCATTAAATGCCTTACCCTTCGCTTCTGCGCCTTTGTTGCTTCTGCTTCCACGTGTTGGGCGAATACAAAAGGTCAGAGTATTTTTTGCACATAACACCCTGACCATGTAAGAAAAGCGTCTATTTAAAGGGATTGGATCTCAGATGCCATTCCACACCAGGCAGAAAATCCTTAGAGCTTGCTAGGAGAAATCACTCAAACATGGCTAGCGCTCCCAGTTCTTCCTCCCGCCCGCATGGCCCCAAAAAGGAGATTGGAAGAGATGTTCAGTGTCCCATGACCAGTTGGTTAAGCTTCAAACATAGGGATTCCTTCCCCCCGCGAATCTAGTCCCTGTTCGGGCAGGATTAACCTCCTTCACAGGTGAAGCGCTGGCGGAAAATTTCCACAATCCAACTAGGGGGGAAAGAGTGTGCTTTGTTTCCTTCTTACTAAGAGGCGTCAGATTTCCAATCCACCCTTTCCTCCGAGGTCTCCTGGAGTACTACGGCCTCCAACTGCACAGCCTTACGCCGGCCTCTATTCTGCACATCGCGGGTTTTGTCGCACTTTGCGAGCTGTTCCTGGGCTGCGAGGCTCATTTTGAGCTATGGAGGAAGCTTTTCTGCCTCGTCCCACGCACCCAAGAGGGATTTGTATTTGAGGTGGGCGGCACCAAAGTATGGCGCATAGCCGGGACCGGATACCTATCTGGCACACAGAAGAAGGCGTCCGAAGAATGGCCTTCGAAGTGTTTTATGTTGAAGATGTCGCTCTCCCCGACCCAGTCCGGATGGGCCTTCCCGAATTCTCCAGCACTCCAGTGTGGAAATGTCACAGCTGGCGTCCTCGGAGCCTCGAAGAGGAAGATAGTGCAGAAGTCCGACAACTAATGGGCAAGATTAGAACACTTGCCTAGTCTGGATTATCGATAATCGAGGTAATGGCGACCTCCCTAGCGCGACATGTTCAGCCGCTCCAATTCAGATGGCTCCCCATGTGGGAATACAATGTGGAAGATGGCGCCTCACGCTGCGGACGAAAGGGTCCGGACACCCTCGCCGCCTGGCCGCTATGTTGGCCGATCTGTATAAAGGGGAGAAAGAGGAGTTCACTCGCCTTAACCGCCGAGAGGGCTTTTCCATGTGTAATCCCCCTAGCTGGGTGAGTTGTAATCTCATGATCACCTTGCTTAATATCCTCCCTAAATGATGTTTGCTTAATATTAACCCATCCATCCTTAATAGGAATGGCGAAAAGTCATTGCGGGGATCCATAGTCCCGCTCCACAGTCGGAAGACCATAACTAGGACCTTGATCCCGGATTTTAAGAAGATCCGGATATATTTGTAGAGCTCGTGGAGGGAGTCTTCTACTAGGCGAGCTATGATGGCACAGAAGTGCCCATCATGGCTGATTATCCCGGCCTCCTTCCTGCCTCTCATGTAAGTAATCAGGAGACGTCTCCTCCATAAGAGCTTTCTCATTATGCCTCACCCACCGCACTGTCTCCTGCTTCAAAGGGGAGGCTCTCAACTCGCCATGTCACACCTGAGGCGTCTCATAAGAGAGCGATGCCTGTGCCGGGCGGATCTTTGAAGAGGAAGGCAAATGGCAATTCGGCCGAGCCTTCATCGAAGAGATATGGCTTTAAATATGCCCATTGGTAGCCATATCGAATAGTGACATTGTCCGGTGTGTTTTATCAGGAAGAGCGTTCGCCGGACTATGTTCGGGGATCCTGCCGGTCGCGCCTCCACAAATCAAGTTTCGGACCCTGCCTCTAGGGCGGGAGTTGATACATGTGTGACGCCGGATTGTCCTCCTTCAGAGGATTCAGATAATGTATCCGTAACGAACTCTGAAGTGGAGGGCGCAACGAATCATCCGAGCTGCTCGGGATGGGCTTGTCAGAGCCACTGGCCAGCATTTGAAAGATATGCGGGTAAGTTGTATAATCAGTATCCCCCGAGACTTGAAACAGTTGAAACAACCGATTTAAGGATCATTGTATAATCAGGCACTCACGGAGAAGAACAGCATGCTGACTCAGGAGCTGGAAAAGTGTCAGACCTAGCTAGCTGTTGTTACCGCCGAACTGAAGAAGTCCAAAGATGTACCGCCTGGTAATGTTCCCCTCCACGCAGAAAAATGTAATCATATACCAGTAATGTTTAATAGTGTTGTATTATCCATGGCAGGATCGTTAGATCAACTGAAAAAGGAATCAAGGTCAGCAGCGGATAAACAACAGTGGGAGGCAATCGATTGGCGTAACGGTATTGACACGGACCAGGGATGATAAAAACAAGCTGCAGGATTCCAACACCCTGCTGGGCGAAGGGCTAAAGGACGTGCAAGCCCAGCTAGTGGACGCCACGAAAGAGAACAGAAGGCTACAGGGCGGCATATTCAGTATGCTTTTCAACTTACCTTCGTAAAATGCGGTAAAGAAATGAGTTAACAAATTGATACCTGCAAGTATACTGACTGGCCGACCCGAAGAGGAGATGTCTGGATCTCAAGGCGATCTGCTACAAGAGTTGTCCAAAGTGAACGAACGAGCTCGGAAAGCAATGCAGAGCGTTGCCAAGGCTTTATGGCCATCCGCATCTCCTCCAGGAAGTATGGAGGAGCTTGCGGAGTTACTCAAGGGAGCTTGGCGTCGCTTTGGACTATGGATGAAGGAAATATGCCCTAAAGGCAATAATAAAGTTATCATTTATTTCCTTATTTCATGATAAATGTTTATTATTCATTATAGAATTGTATTAACCGGAAACATAGTACATGTGTGAATACATAGACAAATAGAGTGTCACTAGTATGCCTCTACTTGACTAGCTCGTTAATTAAAGAGGGTTAAGTTTCCTAACCATAGACATGAGTTGTCATTTGATTAACACACATCATTAGGAGAATGATGTGATTGACTTGACCCATTCCGTTAGCTTAGCACTTGATCGTTTAGTATGTTACTATTGCTTTCTTCATGACTTATATATGTTCCTATGACTATGAGATTATGCAACTCCCGTTTACCGGAGGAACACTTTGTGTGCCACCAAACATCACAACATAACTGGGTGATTATAAAGGTGCTCTACAGGTGTCTCCGAAGGTACTTGTTGATTTGGCGTATTTCGAGATTAGGATTTGTCACTCCGATTGTCGGAAAGGTATCTCTGGGCCCACTCGGTAATGCACATCACTATAAGCCATGCGAGCATTGTAACTAATGAGTTAGTTGTGGAATGATCTATTACGCAATGAGTAAAGAGACTTGACGGTAACGAGATTGAACTAGGTATTGAGATACCAACGATTGAATCTCGGGCAAGTAACATACCGATGACAAAAGGAACAACGTATGTTGTTATGCGGTTTGTGTTGGGGAACGTAGCAGAAATTCAAAATTTTCCTACGTGTCACCAAGATCTATCTATGGAGAAACCAGCAATGATGGGAAGGAGAGTGCATCTACATACCCTTGTAGATCGCTAAGCGGAAGCGTTCAAGAGAACGGGGTTGAAGGAGTCGTACTCGTCGTGATCCAAATCACCGGAGATCCTAGTGCCGAACGGACGGCACCTCCGTGTTCAACATACGTACAACCCGGTGATATCTCCCATGCCTTGATCCAGCAAGGAGAGAGGGAGACATTGGGGAAGACTCCATCCAGCAGCAGCACAACGGCGTGGTGGTGGTGGAGGAGCGAAGCAATCCTGCAGGGCTTCGCCAAGCACCGCGGGAGAGGAGGAGGGAGAGAGGCAGGGCTGCGACAACAGGAGAAGAAACTTCGTGTGTTGGGCTGCACCTTTGCCTCCACTATATATAGGGGGAGAGGGGGCTGCGCCCCCACCTAGGTTTCCACCCCCTAGGGGCGGCGGCCAGCCCTAGATCCCATCTAGGGGGGCGGCCAAGGGGGGAGAGGGGGAAACTTGCCCCCCAAGCAAGGTGGGGCGCCCCCTCCCCAAACCCTAGGCGCCTTGGGCCCTTGTGGGGTGGCGCACCAGCCCACGCGGGGCTGGTCCCTTCCCACAGTTGGCCCATGCTGCCCTCTGGGGATGGTGGCCCCACTTGGTGGACCCCCGGGACCCTCCCGGTGGTCCCGGTACATTACCGATAAAACCCGAAACTTTTCCGGTGACCAAAACAGGACTTCCCATATATAAATCTTTACCTCCGGACCATTTCGGAACTCCTCGTGACGTCCGGGATCTCATCCGGGACTCCGAACAACATTCAGTAACCACATACAAACTTCCTTTATAACCCTAGCGTCATCGAACCTTAAGTGTGTAGACCCTACGGGTTCGGGAACCATGCAGACATGACCAAGACGTTCTCCGGTCAATAACCAACAGCAGGATCTGGATACCCATGTTGGCTCCGACATGTTCCACGATGATCTCATCGGATGAACCACGATGTCGAGGATTCGATCAATCTTGTATACAATTCGCTTTGTCTAACGGCATTGTACTTGCCCGAGATTCGATCGTCGGTATACCGATACCTTGTTCAATCTTGTTACCGGCAAGTCTCTTTACTCGTTCCGTAACACATCATCCCGTGATCAACCCCTTGGTCACATTGTGCACATTATGATGATGTCCTACCGAGTGGGCCCAGAGATACCTCTCCGTTTACACGGAGTGACAAATCCCTGTCTCGATTCGTGCCAACCCAACAGACACTTTCGGAGATACCTGTAGTGCACCTTTATAGCCACCCAGTTATGTTGTGATGTTTGGTACACCCAAAGCATTCCTACGGTATCCGTGAGTTGCACAATCTCATGGTCTAAGGAAAAGATACTTGACATTAGAAAAGCTTTAGCATACGAACTACACGATCTTTGTGCTAGGCTTAGGATTGGGTCTTGTCCATCACATCATTCTGCTAATGATGTGATCCCGTTATCAACGACATCCAATGTCCATGGTCAGGAAACTGTAACCATCTATTGATCAACGAGCTAGTCAACTAGAGGCTTACTAGGGACATGGTGTTCTCTATGTACCCACACATGTATCTGAGCTTCCTATCAATACAATTATAGCATGGATAATAAGCGATTATCATGAACAAGGAAATATAATAATAACTAATTTATTATTGCCTCTAGGGCATATTTCCAACAGTCTCCCACTTGCACTAGAGTCAATAATCTAGTTCACACCGCCATGTGATTAACACTCACAGGTCACATCGCCATGTGACCAACATCCAAAGAGTTTACTAGTGTCACTAAACTAGTTCACATCATCATGTGATTAAGACTCAATGAGTTCTGGGGTTTGATCATGTTTTGCTTGTGAGAGAGGTTTTAGTCAACGGTCCGCAACATTCAGATCCGTATGTACTTCGCAATTCTCTATGTCATATTGTAAATGTTGCTTCCGCCCACTTGGAGCTATTCCAAATGGTTGATCCACTATACGATCCGGTTTGCTACTCGAGTCATTCGGATAGGTGTTAAAGCTTGCATCGACGTAACCCTTTACGCCGAACTCTTTATCACCTCCATAATCGAGAAACATGTCCTTATTTACTCCAAGGACAATTTTGACCGTTGTCCAATGATCCATTCCAGGATCATTCTTGTACCCCTTGACTGACTCATGGCAAGGCACACTTCCGGTGCGGTACACAGCATAGCATACTATATATCCTACGTCTGAAGCATAGGGGACGACCTTCGTCCTTTCTCTCTTTTCTGCCGTGGTCGAGCTTTAACTCTTAACTTCATACCTTACAACTCAGGTAAGAACTCCTTCTTTGACTGATCCATCTTGAACACCTTCAAGATTATGTCAAGGTATGTGCTCATTTGAAAGTATTATTAAACATTTTGATCTATCTTATAGATCTTGATGCTTATTGTTCAAGTAGCCTAATCCAGGTTTTCCATTGAAAAACACTTTTCAAACAACCCTATATGCTTTCCAGAAATTCTACATTATTTCTGATCAACAATATGTCAACAACATATACTCATCAGAAATTCTATAGTGCTCCCACTCACTTCTTTGGAAATACAAGTTTCTCATAAACTTTGTATAAAGCCAAAATCTTTGATCATCTCATCAAAGCACACATTCCAACTCCGAGATGCTTGCTCCAGTCCTTAGAAGGATCGCTGGAGCCAGCATACCTTTTAGCATCCTTAGGATCGACAAAAACTTTCTGATTGTATCACATACAACCTTTCCTTATGAAGACTGGTAAGGGAACTCATTTTGACATCCATCTACCAGATTTCATAAATGCAGCTAATGCTAACATGATTCCGACAGACTTAAGCATCGCTACGGATGAAGAAATCTCATCGTAGTCAACTCCTTGAACTTGTGAAAAACTCTTCGCCACAAGTCGAGCTTCATAGACGGTGACATTACCGTCCAGGTCCGTCTTCTTCTTAAAGATCCATTTATCTCAATGGCTTTCTGATCATCGGGCAAGTCCACCAAAGTCCATGCTTTGTTCTGATACATGGATCCAATCTCGGATTTCATGGCTTCTAACCATTTTGTCGGAATATGAGCCCACCATCGCTTCCCCATAGCTCGTAGGTTCATTGTTGTCTAGAAACATGACCTTCAAGACAGGATTACTGTACCACTCTGAAGTAGTACGCATCCTTGTCTCCTACGAGGTACGGTATTGACTTGATCCAAAACTTCATGATCACTATCATAAGCTTCTACTTCAATTGGTGTAGGTGCCACAAGAACAACTTCCTGTGCCCTGCTACACACTTGTTGAAGTGACGGTTCAATAACCTCATCAAGTCTCCACCATCCTCCCACTCAATTCTTTCGAGAGAAACTTTTCCTCGGAAAGGACCTAATTCTAGAAACAATCCTTTTGCTTCCTAATCTGAGATCGGAGGTATACCCAACTGTTTTGGGTGTCATATGAAGATGCATTTTATCCGCTTTGGGTTCGAGCTTATCAACCTGAAACTTTTTCACATAAGCGTCACAGCCCCAAACTTTTAAGAAACGACAATTTAGGTTTCTCCAAACCATAGTTCAAACGGTGTCGTCTCAACGGAATTATGTGGTGCCCTATTAAAGTGAGTGCGGTTGTCTCTAATGCCTAACCCATGAACGATAGTGGTAATTCGATAAGAGACATCATGGTACGCACCATATACAATATGGTGCAACTATGATGTTCGGACACACCATCACACTATGATGTTCCAGGCGGTATTAATTTTGAAACAATTTCCACAATGTCTTAATTGCGTGCCAAAGCTCGTAACTCAGATACTCATCTCTATGTTCATATCATAGACATTTTATCCTCTTGTCACGATGATCTTTAACTTCACTCTGAAATTACTTGAACCATTCAATAATTCAGACTTGTGTTTCATCAAGTAAATACACTCAGTATCTACTTAAATCATCCGTGAAGTAAGAACATAACGATATTCACGGCATGCCTCAGCACTCATTGGACTGCACACATCAAAATGTGTTACTTCCAACAAGTTCCTATCTTGTTCCATCTTACTGAAACCGAGGCTTTTTCAGTCATTTTGCCCATGTGGTATGATTTGCATATCTCAAGTGATTCAAAATCAAGTGAGTCCAAACGATCCATCTGCATGGAGTTTCTTCATGCGTATGCACCAATAGACATGGTTCGCATGTCTCAAACTTTTCAAAAACTAGTGAGTCCAAAGATCCATCAACATGGAGCTTCTTCATGCGTTTTATACCAATATGACTTACATGGCAGTGCCACAAGTAAGTGGTACTATCATTACTATCTTATATCTTTTGGCATGAAAATGTGTATTACTATCATCGAGATTCAATAAACCATTCCTTTAGGTGCAAGACCATTGAAGGTATTATTCAAATAAATAGAGTAACCATTATTCTCCTTAAATGAATAACCTTATTGCGATAGACATACTCCAATCATGTCTATGCTCAACGCAAACACCAAATGATAATTATTCTGGTTTAATACTAATCTTGATGGCAGAGGGAGCGTGTGATGTTTGATCACATCAAACTTGGGAAACACTTCCAACACATATCGTCAGCTCACCTTTAGCTAGTCTCCGTTTATTCCGTAGCTTTTATTTCGAGTTACTAACACTTAGCAACCGAACCGGTATCTAATACACTGGTGCTGCTAGGAGTACTAGTAAAGTACACATTAACATAATGTATATCCAATATACTTCTATCGACCTTGCCAGCCTTCTCATCTACCAAGTATCTAGGGTAATCCTGCTTCAGTGTCCATTCCTCTCATTACGAAGCACTTAGTCTCGGTTTGGGTTCAACCTGGGTTTCTTCATCGAGCAACAAGCTGTTTTGCCGTTTCATGAAGTACCACTTCTTGCCCTTGCCCTTCTTGAAACTAGTGGTTTCACTAACCATCAACAATTGATGCTCCTTCTTGATTTCTACATTCGCTGTGTCGAACATTGCGAATAGCTCAAGGATCATCATATCTATCCCTGATATGTTATAGTTCATCATGAAGCTTCTAGCAGCTTGGTGGAAATGACTTTGGAGAAACATCACTATCTCATCAGGAAGATCAACTCCCACTCGATTCAAGTGATTGTTGCACTCAGACAATCTGAGCACAAGCTCAACGATTGAGATTTTTTCCCTTAGTTTGCAGGCTAAGAAAATCGTCGGAGGTCTTATACCTCTTAACGTGGGCACGAGCTTGAAATCCCAATTTCAGCCCTCGAAACATCTCATATGTTCCGCGACGTTTCGAAATCGTCTTTGGTGCCTCAACTCTAAACCGTTTAACCGAACTATCACGTAGTTATCAAGGCGTGTATGTCGATGTTCGCAACATCCACAGCAGCGACGTTCGAGGTTCAGCACACCGAGCGTGCATTAAGGACATAAGCCTTCTCTGTCCGCATAATTGCTACTATCAACTTTCAACTATATTTTCTCTAGGAACATATCTAAAACAGTAGAACTAAAGCGCGAGCTACGACATAATTTGCAAAGGGTTTTTGACTATGTTCAGGATAATTAAGTTCATCTTATGAACTCCCACTCAGATAGACATCCCTCTAGTCATCTAAGTGATTACATGATCCGAGTCAACTTGGCCGTGTCCGATCATCACGTGAGACGGACTAGTCATCATCGGTGAACATCTTCATGTTGATCGTATCTACCATACGACTCATGCTCGACCTTTCGGTCTCTTGTGTTCCGAGGCCATGTCTGTACATGCTAGGCTCGTCAAGTCAACCTAAGTGTTTCGCGTGTGTAAATCTGGCTTACACCCGTTGTATGTGAACGTAAGAATCTATCACACCCGATCATCACGTGGTGCTTCGAAACGACGAACTTCCGCAACGGTGCACAGTTAGGGGGAACACTTTCTTAAAATTTTAATGAGAGATCATCTTATTTACTGCCGTCATTCTAAGCAAATAAGATGTATAAACATGATAAACATCACATGCAATCAAATAGTGACATGATATGGCCAATATCATATTGCTCCTTTTGATCTCCATCTTCGGGCTCCATGATCATCATCGTCACACCGCATGACACCATGATCTCCATCATCATGATCTCCATCATCGTGTCTCCATGAAGTTGTCTCGCCAACTTATTACTTCTACTACTATGGCTACCGGTTAGAAATAAAGTAAAGTAATTACATGGCGTTGTTCAATGACACGCAGGTCATACAATAAATAAAGACAACTCCTATGGCTCCTGCCGGTTGTCATACTCATCGACATGCAAGTCATGATTCCTATTACAAGAACATGATCAATCTCATACATCATATATCATTCATCAC
The DNA here is from genome assembly GCA_021605205.1 of Aegilops longissima. Taxonomy (NCBI): domain Eukaryota; kingdom Viridiplantae; phylum Streptophyta; class Magnoliopsida; order Poales; family Poaceae; genus Aegilops; species Aegilops longissima. The sequence goes on along the minus strand of CM038680.1, from coordinate 448,603,447 downwards.
ATTCTTCTTGGCCATGTCACATCACATAGCATACCCTGCAAAAACAAGTTAGACGTCCTCTAATTGTTATTTGCATGTTTTACGTGGCTGCTATGGGTTTCTAGCAAGAACGTTTCTTACCTACAAAAAAGCCACAACGTGATATGCCAATTGCTATTTACCCTTTATAAGGACCCTTTTCATCGAATCCGATCCGACTAAAGTGGGAGAGACTGGCACCCGCTAGCCACCTTATGCAACAAGTGCATGTCAGTCGGTGGAACCTGTCTCACGTAAGTGTACGTGTAAGGTCGGTCCGGGCCGCTTCATCCCACAATGCCGCCGAATCAAGATTGGACTAGTAACGTTAAGCATATTGAACAAAATCAAAGTCCACAACTACTTTATGTTCTACTCGTGCATAGAATCTACGCAATAGACCTAGCTCTGATACCACTGTTGGGGAACGTAGCAAAAATTCAAAATTTTCCTACGTGTCACCAAGATCTATCTATGGAGAAACCAGCAACGAGAGGAAGGAGAGTGCATCTACATACCCTTGTAGATCGCTAAGCGGAAGCGTTCAAGAGAACGGGGTTGAAGGAGTCATACTCATCGTGATCCAAATCACCGGAGATCCTAGTGCCGAACGGACGGCACCTCCGCGTTCAACACACGTACAGCCGGTGGCGCCTCCCATTCCTTGATCCAGCAAGGAGAGAGGGAGAGGTTGGGAAGACTCCATCCAGCAGCAGCACAACGGCGTGGTGGTGGTGGAGGAGCGGCAATCTGCAGGCTTCGCCAAGCACCCGGGAGAGGAGGAGGGAGAGAGGCAGGGCTGCGCCAACAGGAGAAGAAACTTCGTGTGTTGGGCTGCACCTTTGCCTCCACTATATATAGGGGGAGAGGGGGCTACGCCCCCACCTAGGTTTCCATCCCCTAGGGGCGGCGACCAGCCCTAGATCCCATCTAGGGGGGCGGCCAAGGGGGGGGGGAGAGGGGGAAACTTGCCCCCCAAGAAAGGTGGGGCGCCCCCTCCCCAAACCCTAGGCGCCTTGGGCCCTTGTGGGGGCGCACCAGCCCACCTGGGGCTGGTCCCTTTCCCACACTTGGCACATGCTGCCCTCCGGGGATGGTGGCGCCACTTGGTGGACCCCCGGGACCCTCCCGGTGGTCCCGGTACGTTACCGATAAAACCCGAAACTTTTCCGGTGACCAAAACAGGACTTCCCATATATAAATCTTTACCTCCGGACCATTCTGGAACTCCTCATGACGTCCGGGATCTCATCCGGGACTCCGAACAACATTCGTTAACCACATACAAACTTCCTTTATAACCCTAGCGTCATCGAACCTTAAGTGTGTAGACCCTACGGGTTCGGGAACCATGCAGACATGACCGAGACGTTCTCCGGTCAATAACCAACAGCGGGATCTGGATACCCATGTTGGCTGCCACATGTTCAACGATGATCTTATCGGATGAACCACGATGTCGAGGATTCGATCAATCCCGTATACAATTCCCTTTGTCTAACGGTGTTGTACTTGCCCGAGATTCGATCGTCGGTATATCGATACCTTGTTCAATCTCCTTACCGGCAAGTCTCTTTACTCGTTCCGTAACACATCATCCCGTGATCAACCCCTTGGTCACATTGTGCACATTATGATGATGTCCTACCGAGTGGGCCCAGAGATACCTCTCCGTTTAAACGGAGTGACAAATCCCGATCTCGATTCGTGCCAACCCAATGAGACACTTTCGGAGATACCGTAGTGCACCTTTATAGCCACCCGTTACCTTGTGACGTTTGGTACACCCAAAGCATTCCTACGGTATCCAGGAGTTGCACAATCTCATGGTCTAAGGAAAAGATACTTGACATTAGAAAAGCTTTAGCATACGAACTACATGATCTTTGTGCTAGGCTTAGGATTGGGTCTTGTCCATCACATCATTCTGCTAATGATGTGATCCCGTTATCAACGACATCCAATGCCCATGGTCAGGAAGCTGTAACCATCTATTGATCAACGAGCTAGTCAACTAGAGGCTTACTAGGGACATGGTGTTGTCTATGTACCCACACATGTATCTGAGCTTCCTATCAATACAATTATAGCATGGATAATAAACAATTATCATGAACAAGGAAATATAATAATAACTAATTTATTATTTCCTCTAGGGCATATTTCCAACAGTTTGACCGATAAAGATCTTCATAGAATATGTAAGAGCCAATATGAGCATCCAGGTTCCACTATTGGTTATTGACCGGAGACATGTCTCGGTCATGTCTACATAGTTCTCGAACCCGTAGGGTCCGCACGCTTAACGTTCGGTGACGATTTGTATTATGAGTTTATGTGTTTTGATATACCGAAGGTAGTTCATAGTCCCGAATGAGAACGGGGACATGACGAGGAGTCTCGAAATGGTCAAGACAAAAAGATCGATTAATTGGACGACTATATTCGGACATCGGAAAGGTTCCGAGTGATTCGGGTATTTTTCGGAGTACCGGAGAGTTATGGGAATTTGTATTGGGCCTTAATGGGCCACACGGGAAAGGAGAGAAAGGCCTCAAAGGGTGGCTGCACCCCTCCCCATGGACTGGTCCGAATTGGACTAGGGGGGGGGGGCGTCCCCTTCCTTCTTTCTCCTTCTCCCTTCGCTTTTTCCTATTCCATGTGGGAGGTGGAATCCTACTTGGACTAGGGAGTACTAGTAGGACTCCACACTTGGGCGCACCCTATGAGGGCCGGCCTCCTCCTCCCTCCATCCTTTATATACGTGGCCAGGGGGCACCCCATAGACACACACGTTGATCATGGATCTCTCTTAGCCGTGTGTGGTGCCCCCTCCACCATCATCCACCTCGGTCATATCGTAGCAGTGCTTAGGCAATGCCCTGTGTTGGTAGCATCATCATCACCGTCATCACGCCGTCGTGCTGACAGAACTCTCCCTCGAAGCTCTGCTGGATCAGAGTTTGTGGGACGTCATCGAGCTGAACGTGTGCTGAACTCGGAGGTGTCGTGCGTTCGGTACTTGGATCGGTTGGATCATCAAGACGTACGACTACATCAACCGCGTTGCGCTAACGCTTCCGCTTTCGTTCTACGAGGGTACGTGGACACACTCTCCCCTCTCGTTTCTATGCATCACCATGATCCTGCGTGTGCGTAGGATTTTTTTTTGAAATTACTACGTTCCCCAACAGTGGCATCCAAGCCAGGTTTTATGCCTAGATGTTATATGCACGAGTAGAACACAAGTGAGTTGTGGGCGATACAAGTCATACTACTTACCAGCATGTCATACTTTGGTTCGGCGGTATTGTTGGATGAAGCGGCCTGGACCAACATTACGCGTACGCTTACGCGAGACTAGTTTTATCGCCGTGCTTTGCACACAGGTGACTAGCGGGTGTCAGTTTCTCCAACTTCAGTTGAATCGAGTGTGGCTAGCCCGGTCCTTGAGAAGGTTAAAACAACACTAATTTGACGAACTATCGTTGTGGTTTTGATGCGTAGGTAAGAACGGTTCTTGCTCAGCCCGTAGCAGCCACGTAAAACTTGCAACAACAAAGTAGGGGACGTCTAACTTGTTTTTGCAGGGCATGCTGTGATGTGATATGGTCAAGACATGATGCTATATTTTATTGTATGAGATGATCATGTTTTGTAACCGAGTTATCGGCAACTGGCAGGAGCCCTATGGTTGCCGCTTTATTGTATGCAATGCAATCGCCCTGTAATTGATTTACTTTATCACTAAGTGGTAGCGATAGTCGTAGAAGCAATAGTTGGCGAGGCGACAACGATGCTACGATGGAGATCAAGGTGTCGCGCTTTGTGACGATGGTGATCATGTGATGCTTCAGAGATGGAGATCAGAAGCACAAGATGATGATGGCCATATCATATCACTTATATTGATTGCATGTGATGTTTATCTTTTATGCATCTTATTTTTCTTAGATCGATGGTAGCATTATAAGATGATCTCTCACTAAATTTCAAGGTATTAGTGTTCTCCCTGAGTATGCACCGTTGCGAAAGTTCTTCGTGCTAAGGCACCACGTGATGATTGGGTGTTATAAGCTCTACGTTCAAATATAATGGGTGCAAGACAGTTTTGCACACGCGGAATACTCAGTTTAAACTTGAAGAGCCTAGCATATGCAGATATGGCCTCGGAACACTAAGACCAAAAGGTCGAGCGTGAATCATATAGTAGATATGATCAACATAGTGATGTTCACCATTGAAAACTACTCCATCTCACGTGATGATCGGACATGGTTTAGTTAATATGGATCACGTGATCGTTTAGATGACTAGAGGGGTGTCTATCTAAGTGGGAGTTCTTAAGTAATATGATTAATTGAACTTCAAATTTATCATGAACTTAGTCCTGATAGTATTAGCATATCTATCTTGTAGATTAATAGCTCGCGATGTAGCTTTCCCATTTATTTTGATATGTTCCTAGAGAAAACTAAGTTGAAAGATGTTAGTAGCAAAGATGCGGACTTGGTCCGTGATCTGAGGATTATCCTCATTGCTGCACAGAAGTATTATGTCCTTGATTCACCGCTAGGTAACAGAACTATTGCAGGAGCAGATGCCAACGTTATGAACATTTGGCAAGCTCGGTATGATGACTACTTGATAGTTTAGTGCACCATGCTTTATGGCTTAGAACTGGTACTTCAAAAATGTTTTGAACGCCATGGAGCATAAAAGATGTTCCATGAGTTGAAATTGGTATTTCATACTCATGCCCGTGTCAAGAGGTATGAGACCTCTGACAGTACTTTGCCTACAAGATGGAGGAGAATAGCTCAACCAGTGAGCATGTGCTCAGATTGTCTGGGTACTACAATTGCTTGAATCAAGTGGGAGCTAATCTTCCAGATAAGATAGTGATTGACAGAGTTCTCTAGTCACTATCACCAAGTTACTAGAACTTCGTGATGAACTATAATATGCAAGGGATAACGAAAACGATTCCCAAGCTCTTCGCGATGCAAAAATCGGCGAAGGTAGAAATCAAGAAAAACATCAAGTGTTGATGGTTGACAAGACCACTAGTTTCAAGAAAAAGGGCAAAGGGAAGAAGGGCAACTTCAAGAAGAACAGCAAGCAAGTTGCTGCTCAAGTGAAGAAGCCCAAGTCTGGACCTAAGCCTGAGACTAAGTGCTTCTACTTAAAAGGGACTGGTCACTGGAAGCGGAACTATCCCAAGTATTTGGCGGATAAGAAGGATGGTAAAGTGAACAAGCTATATTTGATATACATGTTATTGATATATACTTCACTAGTGTTTATAGAAACCCCTCGGTATTTGATACTGGTTCAGTTGCTAAGAGAAGTAACTCGAAACAGGAGTTGCAGAATGAACAGAGACTAGTTAAGGGTAAAGTGATGATGTGTGTTGGAAGTGGTTCCAAGATTGATATGATCATCATCGCACACTCCCTATACTTTCAGGATTAGTGTTTAACGTAAATAAGTGTTATTTGGTGTTTGCGTTGAGCTTGAATATGATTTGATAATGTTTATTGCAAAAAAGTTATTCATTTAAGTTAGAGAATAATTGTTGTTCTATTTACATGAATAAAACCTTCTATGGTCATACACCCAATGAAAATGGTTTGTTGGATCTCGGCCGTAGTGATACACATATTCATAATATTGAAGCCAAAAGATGCAAAGTTAATAATGATAGTGCAACTTATTTGTGGCACTGTCGTTTAGGTCATATTGGTGTAAAGTGCATGAAGAAACTCCATGCTGATGGGATTTTGGAATCACTTGATCATGAATCACTTGATGCTTGCGAACCATGCCTTATGGGCAAGATGACTAAGACTCCGTTCTCAGGAACAATGGAGCGAGCAACTGACTTATTGGAAATAATACATACTGATGTATGCGATCCGATGAGTGTTGAGGCTCGCGGCGGGTATCATTATTTTTTGGCCTTCACAAATGATTTGAGCAGATATGGGTATATCTACTTGATGAAACATAAGTCTGAAACGTTTGAAAAGTTCATATAATTTTATAGTGAAGTGGAAAATCATCGTAACAAGAAAATAAAGTTTCTACGATCTGATCGCGGAGATGAATATTTGAGTTACGAGTTTGGTCTTCATTTGAAACCGTGCGGAATAGTTTCGCAACTCACGCCACCTGGAACACCATAGTGTAATGGTGTGTCCGAACATCGTAGCCGTACTTTATTAGATATGGTGCAATCTATGATGTCTCTTACCGATATACCACTATAGTTTTAGGGTTATGCATTAAAGACAGCTGCATTCACGTTAAATAGGGCACCATCTAAGTCCGTTGAGACGACACCATATGAACTGTGGTTTGGCAAGAAACCAAAGTTGTCGTTTCTTAAAGTTTGGGGTTACGATGCTTATGTGAAAAAAATTTCAACATGATAAGCTTGAACCCAAATCGGAGAAATATGTCTTCATAGGATACCCAAAGGAGACAGTTGGGTACACCTTCTATCACAGACCCGAAGGCAAGACATTCGTTGCTAAGAATGGATCCTTTCTAGAGAAGGAGTTTCTCTCGAAAGAAGTGAGTGGGAGGAAAGTAGAACTTGATGAGGTAACTGTACCTGCTCCCTTATTGGAAAGTAGTTCATCACAGAAATCTGTTCCTGTGACTCCTACACCAATTAGTGAGGAAGCTAATGATGATGATCATGAAACTTCAGATCAAGTTACTACCAAACCTCGTAGGTCAACCAGAGTAAGATCCACACCAGAGTGGTACGGTAATCCTGTTCTGGAGGTCATGTTACTAGACCACGAAGAACCTACGAGCTATGAGGAAGCGATGATGAGCCCAGATTCCGCAAAATGGCTTGAGGCCATGAAATCTGAGATGGGATCCATGTATGAGAACAAAGTGTGGACTTTGGTTGACTTGCCCGATGATCGGCAAGCCATGGAAAATAAATTGATCTTCAAGAGGAAGACGGATGCTGATAGTAGTGTTACTATCTATAAAGCTAGACTTGTCGAAAAAGGTTTTTGACAAAGCTTAAGGTGTTGACTACGATGAGATTTTCTCACTCGTAGCGATGCTTAAGTCTGTCCGAATCATGTTAGCAAATTGCCACATTTTATGAAATCTGGCAAATGGATGTAAAAAAACTACATTCCTTCATGGATTTCTTAAAGAAGAGTTGTATATGATGCAACCAGAAGGTTTTGTCGATCCTAAAGGTGTTAACAAAATGTGCAAGCTCCAGCGATCCATCTATGGACTGGTGCAAGCATCTCAGAGTTGGAATATACGCTTTGATGAGTTGATCAAAGCATATAGTTTTATACAGACTTGAGGTGAAGCCTGTATTTACAAGAAAGTGAGTGGGAGCACTACAACATTTCTGATAAATATATGTGAATGACATATTGTTGATCGGAAATAATGTAGAATTTTCTGGAAAGCATAAAGGAGTATTTGCAAGGAGTTTTTCAAAGAAAGACCTCGGTGAAGCTACTTACATATTGAGCATCAAGATCTATAGAGATAGATCAAGACGCTTAATAAGTTCTTTTTCAATAAGTACATACCTTGACAAGATTTTGAAGTAGTTCAAAATGGAACAGTCAAAGAAAGAGTTCTTGCCTGTGTTGCAAGGTGTGAAATTGAGTAAGACTCAAAGCCCGACCACGGCAGAAGATAGAAAGAGAATGAAAGTCATTTCCTATGCCTCAGTCATAGGTTCTATAAAGTACGCCATGCTGTGTACCAGATCTATTGTATACCCTACACTGGTTTTGGCAAGGGAGTACAATAGTGATTGAGGGAGTCCTGGACTAGGGGGTGTCCGGATAGCCGAACTATCATCTTTGGCCGGACTCCTAGGCTATGAAGATACAAGATTGAAGACTTCGTCCCGTGTCCGGATGGGACTTTCCTTGGCGTGGAAGGCAAGCTTGGCGATACAGATATGTAGATCTCCTACCATTGTAACCGACTCTGTGTAACCCTATACGGATATGTAGATCTCCTACTATTTGGAAGCTTGAACTATATGGCCGATGTCTGCGGAGACTTGATCTTCGACGGATTCGAGCCACAGCCGAGCATGCCGCACAGTTTCGATGGGTACGATCTAGCTCTGCCGGCGAACAGTGCCCTGGAGGCCACACCAGTGCCCGCTCCGACCCTTAATCCGCATCCGGTTCCCCCGATCGAGGACGAGTGGTTGGACACCGCCTCGGGGGCTACAATCTCAACGGCGATTGAGCCAAACTCCATCCCTGTCCTTTGCGAAGACCGTGACTCCAAGGTGCCGGACTCCTCTCCGGACTCCGAACCCTCCGCCCCTGCCAATCGAACCCGATTGGGCGCCGGTCATGGAGTTCATCGCATGAGACATCTTCAAAGACTCGCCCTTTGGCGACATCCTGAATTCACTAAAGTCTCTCTCTTTATCTGGGAAGCCCTGGCCGAACTATGGTCAGGAAGGTTGGGATTCGGACGACGAAGAAATTCAATGCCCACCCACCGCCCAATTTGTAGCCACTGTCAAAAGCTTAAACGACGTGCTCGATTTCGACTCCGAAGACATCGACGGTATGGACGACGATGTAGGAGACAACCATGAACCAGCACCTGTAGGATACTGGACAACCACCTCATCCCATGATGTATACATGGTGGATACACCTAAAGGAAGTAACGACGAGGAACAACGGGACACTACGAAGGATAAATCCCTCGGCGGTCAAAGCGGCAGCGTAAGCGCCGCACCAAGTCACGCCTCGACAAAGACCCAGCCATAGAGCAGGGCGAACCGGTGGACGACGAACATGCTACCGAGCAACCGTCCGAACAGGACAACTTGGATGAACAACCCGTCCCCAACGAAGATAACAGTCCAGACGATCTCACGCCGGACAAATTGTTGGAGCAGAAGAACCTCCACAAAAGGCTCGTCTCCACTGCGCGTAGCCTGAAAGAGCAGAAGCGGAAGCTCAAAACAGCGGAAGATGCACTCAGAATTAGATGGAGCAAAGTACTCAACACCGCAGACAAATACGGCTACAATCGCCGAACAAAGAGCTACCCAAAGAGAAATCTACTGCCCGAATTTGATGAGGAGGCCGTAGAGCCCCCACAATCAAAAAGCAAGAAGGCCACCCGGTCGGATGGACGACCCCACGGCAAACAGAGAGCGGCAAATGGCGCCGCACACAAGCCGGTACGCGATCCGCATAAGGATTCGCATCAAAAGGACGGCCCAGTTAGGTCCATCTATGGGCCAAGAAAGCAAGCTCTTCAAAGCAATGCAACATGCCAAATATCCGAACATCACGGCACACCCAAATATAGGGGTGCCGCGCACTCCCTATGTTTCACCAATGAGGTCTTTGGATCACGAATTCTCGGTGAGATTCAAACCCGTAAACATAGAGGCATACGACGGAACAACGGACCACAGAGTGCGGATTGAGGATTACATCCTCCACATACACATGGCTAGAGGAGATGATCTCCACGCCATAAAATACTTACCCTCAAGCTCAAAGGGCCAGCTCGGCATTGGCTCGTAAGCCTTCCGTAAACACCATTGGAAGTTGGGAAGAGCTCGAGGATGCGTTCGGGCAAATTTTCAGGGGACCTATGTCCGCCCTCCGGATCTGAGACGATCTAAGTCACATAACTCAACAGCAGGAGAGTCGGCCCGGAAATTCTGGAACATGTTCCTTACCAAAAAGAACCAAATAGTCGACTGTCCGGACGCCGAAGCCTTAGCAGCCTTCAAACACAACGTCCGAGACAAATGGCTGCTTGAGACACCTCAGCCAAGAAAAGCCAAGAACAATGGCCGCATTAACAAGCCTCATGACCTGCTTTTGTGCGGGAGAGGATAGCTGGCTAGCAAGATGCAGCACCAGCGACCCAAGTACATCCGAAGTCAGGGATGGAAATGGGAAACCACGGCGCAACAAGGACCAGCGCGGATTAAGGAACGCCCAAAGAGCGCGACGATCAACGCCGGATTCAAAAGCTCACGGCAGAACAATAAAAACTGCCCTTAAGGACAATAGCGATGAGCTATCCAACTTAAACAAAATCTTGGACAAGATATGCAAATCCACAATACTCGGGAAGCACGCAAACCATACCCACAGAGATTGTTGGGTCTTCAAGCAGTCCGCGGACTCAATGCCGAACACAAGGGCTCGACACACCAAGTGAGGATGATGACGAACCCCACAAGCGAGCAATAGGAAAACAAAAGAATTTCCCACAAGAGGTCAAGACAGTAAACTTACTTCAAGTAACAAAGGGGAAAACAGCGGCACCCATGGAATTACGCTACCGCACAATCTACCCAATGAGTACCAACACCGATTGTCAAAACCAATCACCTTCGACCATCGGGACTACTCCGAAAGTATCCGAACGCAGGATGGACTGCCTTGATATTGGATCCTATAATCGACGGATTCCAATTTACACAAGTCCTCATGGACGGGAAGTGACATAAACCTGATATATCGAGGACACAATCCATGAGGATGGGGATAGACCCAACCAAAATTAGCCATAGCAACACTTCCTTTAAAGGAATAATGCCAGGCACATATGCCCAATGTACGGGCTCCCTAACATTAAAAGTTATGTTCGGTTCATCCGACAACTTTCGTCGCGAAAAGTTAGTCTTTCATGTCGCCCCATTTAAAAGTAGCCATCAAGCACTATTGGGACGCGAAGCTTTCGCCCGCTTTAACGCGATTCCGCATTATGCATCTCTTACACTTAAAATGCCCGGTCCACGAGGCATTATCTCATTAAAGGGAAACTCCGAGTATTCCTCGAATACGGAAAAATGTGAGACTGCCTTAACAGCCTCACACTAAAACGACTTTGCTGATCAAAGCATCTAAAGTAGGTCGTTCAGACCCCAGACACGGTTAGGCAAGTCCGGCTTAAATAAACAAGGGGCTTACTAGCCGCGTAACCCCTTACAAGGGGCTCTACGCATGTACAACAAGAGACCATAAAGCTCAATTTTATTCATTTTTTGAATCATACTCTGTTTATTTCAAATTACATTTTTCGCACGATCTATTTTCAACTAAGTTCCTCTCTTTTACAGATGAACGCCATGCTATACCCGTCCAGGATACGGCACAACGGAGACACAAACGCATATGTGCAGCAGGGACCCGTTGCAAGGATTCTTTTCAGATTAAGACCCTGCGTAAACCTTTCTCACTGTCTCTTGTTGTTATTCCTCCCCCGGTCTCTTGTTATAACCGAGGAGGAGGCTGGCATTTGGCATCGGCGCGTCGAATTTTGCACGCACTGGACACCGGGGCTTATTACCAAGGGCATTGTTCGCCCGCTTTATAAAAGACCGAATACCTTTAGGGAGTGTTGGCGTCTCGAGTTAGGCCTTATATGCATCAGCTCGAATCATGTCTTTGGTCAAATGTTGGGTTTTCCGGCTCCTGTGTTTTGCTGCCTTACGTTCCGTTCTATCGGCTAACGCGGCACCGGAGAACTCTGCGATTGTGCCCCGTTCGCCGGGCGAGCACCTCGAGAGAAAGCCGAAAACTGACCATGTCATGATATAGCGAGACTGGTCAACCACTCGATGACTCACGGAATGTTTAGAATTCCTCCGCATTAACGAAGGACCGTTTTTGGTCAGGCACATCGCACCCGAATTTGGGAGAGTGCGGTGCCCCTGTGGGCTATATAATAGCCCCACCCTCGAACCCCTATGGCTAAGTGAAAGTGATAAAGCATTATAGTACGGTTGCCTAGTTTGCTACGCTACCACCTCCTTTATAGGACCAAGGCGTTGGATTAAGTGTGAAAGCGCGACTTCTTTGCAAACACCCCGCTTTTCTGTGCGTGGGGGCTGAACCAAGACTGCCATCTTTCGGGTTATATACATATATACATCAGCGGCCGACACGGAGGTAGTTTACTACTTGAAGGCACAAGTATAAAAGCTCTTACATTAAATTGAAACGTTGTTTCACAAATCATACATGTCATTTAAACATAATATCCTTCGAGCACTGCGTCTCTATTAAACGAGCGCCCTGCAGGACTTCCTCAAAATAGTGCTCGGCAGGTACTCGGCTTCTGTCCGAATCTTGGGATGCAACATCGGTGGTTTCATCTCCGCCCAATGTCTTGACACGGGCAAGAGCCATCCGCGCTCCCTCTATGCATGTCGACCGCTTCATTGCGTCGATACGCGGTACCACACCAAGGAACTGCTACACTAAGCCAAAATAACTCTTCGGCTGGGGTCCGCCTGGCCACAAATGAGTCATGACATGCTTCATGGCAAGTCCGGATAATCGATTCAGCTCGGCCCATTCGGCCAACCGATCGGTCAACGGAAGAGGACGCTCCGGACTATGGAATTGCGACCAATATAGCTCTTCCCTTACGTGCCCTTCGGCCTCGGAAGTGCTCAATCGCGTCATGGCGCTTCGCCACTAAGTCCAGATAAGCATCCTCCGAACTCCACAACTTGTCGAATCGAGCATACCGGATCCGTATATTTCCTCCGTAGCGTAAAAGGCTTTCCAAAGCAGCAACATCCACAACCTGACGCAGTTCCTCCTTTGCAGCTCTCATTGCGGAGCGGCATCCTTGGCCTGCGGTGGCCTTTTTAGGTCCTCTTGCTCCGCTTTGCGTTCTTTTCAAGAACCCCGCGGCGGTCGGTAGCATTCTTCAACTTTATGGCCATATCGGCCATTTCCCCTTTGCTTCGGCAGTGAGCAGCCCGTTCGGCTTTTAGCTCTTCGGCCGCCGTTAAAGCGGCCGCATTACTATTTCTGGCTTGCTCTTTAGCTCGGGCGAGTTCCGCCCGCAGCTCCTCCACAGCAGCGGCACCACCTGCATTAAGCATACAAGTAGTAAGGCACGGGCGTCATGCTCCCTCACCAAGTGTCCGCGGAGCAGTCGCATACCTTGTGACTCGTCAAACCGTTTATTAACCAGCAAGATGTCCGCATCCGCCTCGTCAAATTGCCGCTTTAGTTCGGCAAATTCATCAGTCCGGCTGGCCACCGGACGCCCCGCCACCTACTTGGGAGCGGCGATATGTTATAACTGAGACTATGATCCTCGGCACGCTGTCAATTTTGACAACATACCGAGTCTCAGGGGCTACTATCTATACAGGGCGCATTCTATATGCACAAGCTGCCGAAGGTACATCATTTTTGCGTACCTCGAACCCCGTCAGTAAGCTTCTGACGGCTTCATGCAATCCGCTCTCAGCGGATGCAATTCTTTCAATCACCGTACCCATTAGCGCACGGTGATCTTCTGAGATAGCCGCTCGCCCGAGCAAATCCTTTAGCTCCTCCGACCGCACGCCAGTTGGCGCCGGACCTTCCGGCCCCGCCGGACCCGGGAAAACCCTCCGCGACGACACCTCAGGGTCGTCTGCCTCGCATGAAGGTACGGCAGGCGGATGTTGGAAATATGCCCTAGAGGCAATAATAAAAGCATTATTATTATATTTCCTTGTTCATGATAATTGTCTTTTATTCATGCTATAACTGTATCATCCGGAAATCGTGATACACGTGTGAATACATAGACCACAATACGTCCCTAGTGAGCCTCTAGTTGACTAGCTCGTTGGTCGACGGATAGTCATGGTTTCCTGACTATGGACATCATATGTCATTGACAACGGGATCACGTCATTAGGAGAATGACGTGATGGACAAGACCCAATCCTAAGCATAGCACAAAGATCGTGTAGTTCGTTTTGCTAGAGCTTTTTCAATGTCAAGTATCTCTTCCTTAGACCGTGAGATCGTGTAACTCCCGGATACCGTAGGAATGCTTTGGGTGTACCAAGCGTCACTGGCGTAATCGGGTGACTATAAAGGTGCATTACGGTATCTCCGAAAGTGTCTGTTGGGTTGACACGGATCGAGGCGAGGGATTTGTCCTCCGTATGGCGGAGAGGTATCACTGGGCCCACTCGGTAGTGCATCATCATAATGAGCTCAAAGTGATCAAGTGTCTCATCACGAGATCATGCATTACGGATGCGAGTAAAGTGACTTGCGATGTAACGAGACTGAGCGAGGTATTGGGATACCAACGATCGAGTCTCGGGCAAGTAACATAACGTCGACAAAGGGAATAGTGTACGGGGTTGCTTGAATCCTCGACATCGTGGTTCATCCGATGACATCATCGAGGAGCATGCGGGAGCCAACATGGGTATCCAGATCCGCTGTTGATTATTGACTGAGAGCGTCTCGGTCATATCGCATGTCTCCCGAACCCGTAGGGTCTACACATAAGGTTCGGTGGCGCTAGGGTTATTAGGAAGACTTGTATGTGATTACCGAATGTTGTTGAGTCTGGATGAGATCCCGGACGTCACGAGGAGTTCGGAATGGTCCGAAGGTAAAGATTTATATATGGGAAGTCGTCAAGCGGACAGGAAAAGTTTGGTCATATCGGTATTATGGAGGGTCACCGGAAGGTTCCGGAGGACCACGGGAGGGCCACCCCTCCGGTGGCCACTTTGGGCTGCGTGGGAGGCAGCCAGCCTCTAGTGGGCTGGGCGCACCTCCCATTGGCCCATGCGCCAAGGGTTGAGGGAACCCTAGGGCGCCCCTTGCTTTGGGGCAAGCCCCTCCCTTGGCCGCCGCCCCTTTAGATGCATCTAGAGGGGCGGCCCCTCCTCCCTTCCCTATAAATAGAGGGGTGAGGGAGGCTGCATACACAATTGAAGGCGCAGCCCTCCCTCCCCAACACCTCTCCTCCTCCGCAGGCGCTTGGCGAAGCCTGCGGAGAACTGTGACTCCACCATCATCACGTCGTCGTGCTGCTGTTGGAGCCATCTTCCTCAACCTCTCCTTCCTCCTTGCTGGATCAAGACGGAGGGGACGTTGCCCGTACCGTACGTGTGTTGAACGCGGAGGTGCTGTCCGTTCAGCACTTGGTCATCGGTGATCGGAATCACGTTGAGAACGACTCCATCATCACCACTCCCTCGAACGCTTCCGTACTCGATCTACAAGTGGTATGTAGATGCAAACTCACTCCCATGACTCGTTGCTTAGATGAACTCATAGATGGATCTTGGTGAAACCGTAGGAAAAATTTTAATTTTCTGCGGCGTTCCCCAACAGTGGCATCATGAGCTAGGTCTATCGTAGTTCTCTATTGCACGAGTAGAACACAATTTAGTTGTGGGCGTGGATCTTGTCAACTTACTTGCCGCTACTAATCTTATCTTGCTTCCGCGGTATTGTGGGATGAAGCGGCCCGGACCAACCTTACACGTATGCTTACGTGAGACCGGTTCCACCGACTAACATGCACTAGTTGCATAAGGTGGCTAGCGGGTGTCTGTCTCTCCCACTTTAGTTGGAGCGGATTCGATGAAAAGGGTCCTTATGAAGGGTAAATAGAAGTTGACAAGATCACGTTGTGGTTATTCGTAGGTAAGAAAGCGTTCTTGCTAGAACCCAATTGCAGCCACGTAAAAGATGCAACAACAATTAGAGGACGTCTAACTTGTTTTTGCAGCAATTGACATGTGATGTGATATGGCCAAGTTGTGATGAATGATGAATGACATATTGTGATGTATGAGATCATGTTCTTGTAATAGGAATCACGACTTGCATGTCGATGAGTATGACAACCGGCAGGATCCATAGGAGTTGTCTTTATTTTTGTATGACATGCGTGTCATTGAAGAACGCCATGTAACTTACTTTACTTTATTGCTAAAACGCGTTTAGCCATAGAAGTAGAAGTAGTCGTTGGCGTGACAACTTCATGAAGACACGATGATGGAGATCATGATGATGGAGATCATGGTGTCATGCCGGTGACAAGATGATCATGGAGCCCCGAAGATGGAGATCAATGGAGCTATATGATATTGGCCATATCATGTCACTACTATATAATTGCATGTGATGTTTATTATGTTTATACATCTTGTTTACTTAGAACGACGGTAGTAAATAAGATGATCCCTTACAACAATTTCAAGAAGTGTTCTCCCTAAGCGTGCACCGTTGCTAAAGTTCGTCGCTTCTAAGCACCACGTGATGATCGGGTGTGATGGATTCTTACGTTCACATACAACGGGTGTAAGACAGATTTACACACGCAAAACACTTGGGGTTAACTTGACGAGCCTAGCATGTACAGACATGGCATCGGAACACGGAGACCGAAAGGTCGAACACGAGTCGTATGGAAGATACGATCAACATGAGAATGTTCACCGATGATGACTAGTCCGTCTCACGTGATGATCGGACACGGCATAGTCGACTCGGATCGTGTATCACTTAGATGACTAGAGGGATGTCTAATCTGAGTGGGAGTTCATTTAAATAATTTGATTATATGAACTTAATTATCATGAACTTAGTCTAAACCTTTTGCATAATATGTCTTGTAGATCAAATGGCCAACGCTCATGTCAACTTGAACTTCAACGCGTTCCTAGAGAAAACCAAGCTGAAAGATGACGGCAGCAACTATACGGACTGGGTCCGGAACTTGAGATCATCCTCATAGCTGCCAGAAACAATATGTCCTAGAAGGACCGCTAGGTGGCGCTCCGTCGAGAAGAACCAAGACATTATGAATGCTTGGCAGTCTCGTCTTGATGATTACTCCCTCGTTCAAGGCGGCATGCTTTACGACTTAGAACCGGGGCTCCAAAAGCGTTTTGAGCATCACGGAGCATATGAGATGTTCAAGAGCTGAAACTAGTTTTCAAGCTCACGCCGGGTCGAGAGATATGACATCTCCGACAAGTTCTATAGTTGTAAGATGGAGGAAAATAGTTACGTCGGTGAGCACATACTCAAGATGTCCGGGTTGCACAACCGTATGACCCAGCTGAATATTAACCTCCCCGATGAGGCGGTCATTGACAGAATCCTTGATCGCTCCCACCATGCTACAAGAGCTTTGTGATGAACTACAATATGCAGGGGATGGTAAAGACCATTCTGAAGTATTCTCTATCTTTGAAGTCAGCAGAGGTTGAAATCAAGAAAGAACATCAAGTGTTGATGGTCAATAAGACCACTAAGTTCAAGAAGGGCAAGGGCAAGAAGAACTTCAAGAAGGACGGCAAGGAGGTTGCCGCGCCCGTAAGCAAGTTGCTGGAAGAAGTCAAAGAATGGACCCAAGCACGAGGGCGAGTGCTTTTATTGCAAGGGAAGGGTCCTTTGAAGCGGAACTGCCCCAAATACTTAGCGGATAAGAAGGCCGGCAACACCAAAGGTATATTTGATATACATGTAATTGATGTGTACCTTACCGATTACTCGTAGTAACTCCTGGGTATTTGATACGGTGCCGTTGCTCATATTTGTAACTCACAGCAGGAGCTGCGGAATAAGCGGAGCTGGCGAAGGGCGAGGTGACGATCTTGGCGTCGGGAATGGTTCAGTCGATGTGATCGCCGTCGCACGCTACCTCTACATTTCCTCACGGGATTAGTTTTGAACCTTAATAATTGTTATTTGGTGCCAAGTTTGAGCATGAATATTGTATCTGGATCTCGTTTAATGCGAGATGGCTACTCATTTAAATCCGAGAATAATGGTTGTTCTATTTATATGAGAGATATGTATTATGGTCATGCTCCGATGGTCAATGGTTTATTCTTAATGAATCTCGGCGTAGTATTACACATGTTCATAGCGTGAATACCAAAAGATGTAAAGTTGATAACGATAGTCCCACATACTTGTGTACATTGCCGCCTTGGTCACATTGGTGTCAAGCGCATGAAGAAGCTCCATCTTGATGGACTTTTGGAGTCTCTTGATTATGAATCATTTGACACATGCGAACCATGCCTCATGGGCAAGATGACCAAGACTCCATTCTCGGAACAATGGAGCGAGCAACCAACTTGTTGGAAATCATACATACCGATGTGTGCGGTCCAATGAGCGTTGAGGCTCATGGAGGATATCGTTATGTTCTCACTCTCACAGATGACTTGAGTAGATATGGGTATGTCTACTTGATGAAACACAAGTCTGAGACCTTTGAAAAGTTCAAGGAATTTCAGAATGAAGTAGAGAATCAACGTGACCGAAAGATAAAATTCTTACGATCGGATCGTGGAGGAGAATATTTAAGTCACGAATTTGGTACACTTAAGAAAATGTGGAATCGTTTCACAACTCACGCCGCTGGAACACCTCAGCGTAACGGTGTGTCCGAGCGTCGTGAATCGCACTCTATTGGATATGGTGCGATCTATGATGTCTCTTACCGATTTACCGCTATCATTTTGGGGATACGCTCTAGAGACAGCTACATTCACTTTAAATAGGGCACCGTCTAAGTCCGTTGAGGCGACACCGTATGAATTATGGTTTGGGAAGAAACCTAAGCTGTCGTTTCTAAAAGTTTGGGGATGCGATGCTTATGTCAAGAAACTTCAACCTGAAAAGCTCGAACCCAAGTCGGAAAAATCGTCTTCATAGGATACCCTAAGGAAACCATAGGGTATACTTTCTACTTAAGATCCGAGGGCAAGATCTTTGTTGCCAAGAACGGATCCTTTCGGAAAAGAGTTTCTCTCGAAAGAAGTAAGTGGGAGGAAAGTAGAACTTCGATGAAGTACTACCTCTTGAACAGGATAGTAGTGCAGCTCGGAAAATGTTCTGTGATGCCTACACCAACCGAAGAGGAAATTAATGATGATGATCAAGGTACTTCGGATCAAGTTGCTCTTGAATCAGAGGTCCACTAGGACACGTTCCGCACTGCAGTGGTGCGGCAACCTTGTCACGGAAATCATGTTGTTAGACAACGGTGAACCTTGAACTATGAAGAAGCGATGGCGGGCCCAGATTCCAACAAATGGCTAGAAGCCATGAAGTCCGAGATAGAATCCATGTATGAAAACAAAGTGTGGACTTTGATTGACTTGCCCGATGATCGGCGATAGAAAACAAATGGATCTTTAAGAAGAAGATGGGACGCGGATGGTAATGTCACCATCTATAAAGCTCGACTTGTCGCTAAGGGTTATCGGCAAGTTCAAGGGATTGACTACGATGAGACTTTTCTCCGTGGCGAAGCTTAAGTCCGTCCGAATCATGTTAGCAATTGCCGCATACTATGATTATGAGATATGGCAAATGGACGTCAAAACAGCGTCCTTAACGGTTATCTTAAGGAAGAGCTGTATATGATGCAGCCGGAAGGTTTTGTCGATCCTAAGAATGTTGACAAAGTATGCAAGCTCCAGCGATCCATTTATGGGCTGGTGCAAGCATCTCGGAGTTGGAACATTCGCTTTGATGAGATGATCAAAGCGTTTGGGTTTATGCAGACTTATGGAGAAGCCTGCGTTTACATGAAAGTGAGTGGGAGCTCTGTAGCATTTCTCATATTATATGTAGATGACATACTTTTGATGGGAAATGATATAGAATTCTTGGACAGCATTAAGGCCTACTTGAATAAGTGTTTTTCAATGAAGGACCTTGGAGAAGCTGCTTATATATTAGGCATCAAGATCTATAGAGATAGATCGAGGCGCCTCATAGGTCTTTCACAAAGCACATACCTTGATAAGATTTTGAAGAAGTTCAAAATGGATCAGTCAAGAAGGGGTTCTTGCCTGTATTGCAAGGTGTGAGATTGAGCTCAGCTCAATGCCGACCACGACAAAAGATAAAGAAGAGATGAGTGTCATCCCTATGCTTCAGCCATAGGATCTATTATGTATGCCATCTTGTGTACGGACCTGATGTAAACCTTGCCGTAAGTTTGGTAGGAAGGTACCAAAGTAATCCCGGCAAGGAACTTTGGACAGCGGTCAAGAATATCCTGAAGTACACGAAAAGGACAAAGGACATGTTTTCGTTTATGGAGGTGACGAAGAGCTCGTCGTAAAGGGTTACGTCGGCGCTAGCCGACACAGATCCGATGACTCTAAGTCACAAACCGGATCGTGTATATGTTGAATGGTGGAGCGAGAAGCTGGTGCAGCTGCAAGCGAGCGTCGTGGCGGGATCTACATGTGAAGCGGAGTACATGGCAGCCTCGGAGGCAGCGCATGAAGCAATTTGGGTGAAGGAGTTCATCACCGACCTAGGAGTCATACCCAATGCGTCGGGGCCGATCAAACTCTTCGTGACAACCTTGGAGCTATTGCACTTGCCAAGGAGCCCAGGTTTCACAAGAAGACCAGCACATCAAGCGTCGCTTCAACTCCATCCGTGAAAATGTTCAGGATGGAGACATAGAAATTTGTAAAGTGCATATGGATCTGAATGTCGCAGATCCGTTGACTAAACCTCTTCATGGGCAAAACATGATCAACACGAGAACTCTATGGGTGTTCGATTCATCACAATGTAACTAGATTATTGACTCTAGTGCAAGTGGGAGACTGTTGGAAATATGCCCTAGAGGCAATAATAAAAGCATTATTATTATATTTCCTTGTTCATGATAATTGTCTTTTATTCATGCTATAAGCTGTATCATCCGGAAATCGTGATACACGTGTGAATACATAGACCACAATCGTCCCTAGTGAGCCTCTAGTTGACTAGCTCGTTGGTGACGGATAGTCATGGTTTCGACTATGGACATCATATGTCATTGATAACGGGATCACGTCATTAGGAGAATGGCGTGATGGACAAGACCCAATCCTAAGCATAGCACAAAGATCGTGTAGTTCGTTTTGCTAGAGCTTTTCAATGTCAAGTATCTCTTCCTTAGACCGTGAGATCGTGTAACTCCGGATACCGTAGGAATGCTTTGGGTGTACCAAATGTCTGGCGAATCGGGTGACTATAAAGGTGCATTACGGTATCTCCGAAAGTGTCTGTTGGGTTGACACGGATCGAGGCAGGATTTGTCACTCCGTATGACGGAGAGGTATCACTGGGCCCACTTGGTAGTGCATCATCATAATGAGCTCAAAGTGATCAAGTGTCCAGTCACGGGATCATGCATTACCGTCTGAGTAAAGTGACTTGCGGTAATGAGACTGAGCGAGGTATTGGGATACCAGCGATCGAGTCTCGGGCAAGTAACATACCGTCGACAAAGGGAATAGTGTACGGGGTTGCTTGAATCCTCGACATCGTGGTTCATCCGATGACATCATCGAGGAGCATGTAGGAGCCAACATGGGTATCCAGATCCGCTGTTGATTATTGACCGAGGCGTCTCGGTCATGTTCGCATGTCTCCCAAACCCGTAGGGTCTACACATAAGGTTCGGTGGCGCTAGGGTTATTAAGAAGACTTGTATGTGATTACCGAATGTTGTTGAGTCCGGATGAGATCTCGGATGTCACGAGGAGTTCGGAATGGTCGGAGGTAAAGATTTATATATGGGAAGTCGTCAAACGGACACCGGAAAAGTTTCGGGTCATATCGGTATTATGGAGGGGTCACCGGAAAGGTTCCGGAGGACTACCGGGAGGGGCCACCCCTCCCGGGGGCCACTTTGGGCTGCGTGGGAGGCAGCCAGCCTCTAGTGGGCTGGGCGCACCCCCTCCCCTTGGCCCATGCGCCTAGGGTTGAGGGGAGAACCCTAAGGGGGGCGCCACCCTTGCTTGGGGGGCAAGCCCCCCTCCCCTTGGCCGCCGCCCCCCCTCTAGATACATCTAGAGGGGGCCGGCCCCCCTCCTCCCTTCCCCTATAAATAGAGGGGTGAGGGGAGGGCTGCATACACAATTGAAGGCGCAGCCCCTCCCCTCCCCAACACCTCTCCTCCTCCGCGCGCGCTTAAGCCTGCCGGAGAACTGACTCCACCATCATCACGCCCGTCGTGCTGCTGTTGGATCCATCTTCCTCAACCTCTCCTTCCTCCTTGCTGGATCAAGGCGGAGGGGCGTTGCCCGCACCGCACGCGTGTGTTGAGCGCGGAGGTGCTGTCCATTCAGCACTTGGTCATCGGTGATCGGAATCACGTTGAGAACGACTCCATCATCACCACTCCCTCGAACGCTTCCGTACTCGTTCTACAAGTGGTATGTAGATGCAAACTCATTCCCATGACTCGTTGCTTAGATGAACTCATAGATGGATCTTGGTGAAACCGTAGGAAAAATTTTAATTTTCTGCAACGTTCCCCAACAGCGGAGGCGTTTCGCTCTCCATCATCTCCGGAAGAAGATCCCCCAAAGACGAGCTCTGCTAAGAAGGGCTGAGATCCGAACTACAAGGTACAATTTCGGTTATCTTCAGAAATAAATATAGGGATGTTCTCTATTAACAGGACCCCTTCTTTTTACTTACGACTCGCTGGAGGGCTGATCCCCTTGGGGAAATAGTGCGGCTGGGGTACTTCCCAGCGCCGGACTCTCTGACGAAGATTTCTTTCCCCTCTTTGAGGCCTTGACCTCCGAATCTTCCGAAGCGGTCCTCTTCTCTCCTTGGAGGGTGGAACTTTTGATCCCTCCTTCCTTGAAAGCCTCCTTCGTGGAGGCATTTGCTTCCCCGCTCCCCCCTTCGCCTTCTTTAAAAGGCGCGGCCTTCAACATCTTGGTCAGCATGGGATCCGGCGTGGTCTCTGGGAGGGGAGCCGGACACCTTATCAACTTTGCCTTCGCTATCCACTCCTGTTCAAGAAACAGCTCCTTTAAGGGCAAGTTTATGATAAATGAATGGACAGCCTGTAAAGGTACATGACTACTTACTAGAGTATCAGGCGATTGCAGCTTAGTCCTGCGTCCTCGGTCAGTCCGGACACTTCTCTTGTGATCCAAGAACAGTTTATACATCTCCACGGGCGTCGTACCCATAAAATGTTGGAGAACTCGTGGTCCCTCCGGATTAAATTCCCACAGACGGAGGGGGCGACGTTTGCAGGGCAGAAGGCGCCGAATCAACATAACATGCGCCACTACGACCAGATTGATCTCTCTTTCTTGGAGGTCTCGAATACGGCCTGCAATGAGGAGCGTCCTTGGGCGACCCCAGTCGAGCCCCTTGTTGACCCATGGCGCCGGCGGCTGTGGTGGACTGGCCGGAAGGCGGGGCGCCACCCATTTGGTGCCCACAGGAGCGGTGATATAGAACCATTCCGTTGCCACAAACCAAGCTCCTCTTGAAAAGAGCCCTCCGGCCATGGAGCATCAGCACACTTGCTTATGACCGCCCCTCCGCTTTTCTGCTTGTTGCCCCTCGATCATCTTGGTTCCACCTTGAAGGTCTTGAGCCACAATCCAAAGTGAGGGGTAATACGGAGGAAGGCTTCACATCGACAATGAATGACGAGATATGGAGGATGGACTCAGATTCAAGTCATGAAAATCCAGCCCATAATAAAACATGAGCCCCCGCACAAAGGGATCCGTCGGGAAGCCTAAACCCCGAAGGAAGTGAGACACGAACACCACGCTCTCGCCGGGCTCAGGAGTGAGAATGACCTGCCCTAGAGTAGGCAGCCTATGCGAAATCTCGCCGGTTAGATACCTGTAGTCTCGCAGCTTTAGCACATCTTCTTCTGTAACGGAAGAAGACATCCATCGGCCGAGCTGGTCGGAGCCGGACATCGTCGAAGGTCCGAAGCGCCTAAATCTGAAGCTTTGGGTGTTGGAACTCGAAGCGCGAGGCGAACTCGATGGAGGGTGGAAAAAAGAAGAGGGCCTTGGTATCATTATAAAGAGGTTGGATACCAAGAGCCCTCCCCGTGGTCGATTGGGACTCACCTTCGATAGAGGAGGCGTGCCAACGGGCACGGTTGGGTTACCCACGTCCGTATTGATGAGAATCCCGGAATAAGGGGGAACGATCTACGCTTTGATAAGACGTGCCATGGAAACCGCCTCGCTAAACGCGCTGAGGTGGGACAGTAAAAAACAATTCGAATAAAGGCCTGGCCGTGGTGTGATGTCACGCCGCGGAATACGTCAGAAGATTTGTGCAAAAAGTTATTCTCTCTACGGTGGTATGTGAAACTTGTTTTGCAGAGCCGGACACTATCCTTGTGTTCAAAACCTTCTATGAAGTATTCGGAGGAGGAACCCGCCTTGCAACGCCGAAGACAATATGGCGCCCGGACTCGTCGTCATTGAAGCCTGGTTCGAGGGCTCTTGAGGAGTCTGGACTAGGGGTGTCCGGATAGCGAACTATCATCTTTGGCGGACTCGTAGGCTATGAAGATACAAGATTGAAGACTTCGTCCCGTGTCCGGATGGGACTTTCCTTGGCGTGGAAGGCAAGCTTGGCGATACGGATATGTAGATCTCCTACCATTGTAACCGACTCTGTGTAACCCTAACCCTATTCGGTGTCTATATAAACCGAAGGGTTTTAGTCCGTAGGACGAACAACAATCATACCATAGGCTAGCTTCTAGGGTTTAGCCTCTGTGATCTCGTGGTAGATCTACTCTTGTACTACCCATATCATCAATATTAATCAAGCAGGAGTAGGGTATTACCTCCATCGAGAGGGCCCGAACCTGGGTAAAAACATCGTGTCCCTTGTCTCCTGTTACCATCCGCCTAGAGCACAGTTCGGGACCCCTACCCGAGATCCGCCAGTTTTGACACCGAACAATCAAAGAAAGAGTTCTTGCCTGTGTTGCAAGGTGTGAAATTGAGTAAGACTCAAAGCCCGACCGCGACAGAAGATAGAAAGAGAATGAAAGTCATTTCCTATGCCTCAGTCATAGGTTCTATAAAGTATGCCATGCTGTGTACCAGATCTATTGTATACCCTACACTGGTTTTGGCAAGGGAGTACAATAGTGATCTAGGAGTAGATCACTGAACAGCGGTCAAAATCATCCTTAGTGGAATAAGGATATGTTTCTCGATAAGTGACAAAAGGTTCATCGTAAAGGGTTACGTCGATGCAAGTTTTGACACTGATCCAGATGACTCTAAGTCTCAATCTGGATACATATTGAAAGTGGGAGCAATTAGCTAGAGTAGCTCCGTGCAGAGCATTGTAGACATAGAAATTTGCGAAATACTTATGGATCTGAATGTGGCTGACCCATAGACTAAACTTCTCTCACAATCAAAACATGATCACACCTTAGTACTATTTGGGTGTTAATCACATAGATATGTGAATTAGATTATTGACTCCAGTAAACCGTTTGGGTGTTGGTCACATGACGATGTGAACTATGGGTCTTAATCACATGGTGATGTGAACTATTGATGTTAAATCACATGGCGATGTGATCTAGATTATTGACTCTAGTGCAAGTGGGAGACTGAAGGAATATGCCCTAGAGGCAATAATAAAGTTATTATTTATTTCCTTATTTCATGATAAATGTTTATTATTCATGCTAGAATTGTATTAACCGGAAACATAATACATGTGTGAATACATAGACAAATAGAGTGTCACTAGTATGCCTCTACTTGACTAGCTCGTTAATTAAAGATGCTTATGTTTCCTAACCATAGACATGAGTTGTCATTTGATTGACGGGATCACATCATTAGGAGAATGATGTGATTGACTTGACCCATTCTGTTAGCTTAGCACTTGATCATTTAGTATGTTGCTATTGCTTTCTTCATGACTTATATATGTTCCTATGACTATGAGATTATGCAACTCCCGTTTACCGGAGGAACACTTTGTGTGCCACCAAACGTCACAATGTAACTGGGTGATTATAAAGGTGCTCTACAGGTGTCTCCGAAGGTACTTGTTGAGTTGGCGTATTTCGAGATTAGGATTTGTCACTCCGATTGTCGGAGAGGTGTCTCTGGGCCCACTCGGTAATACACATCACTATAAGCCATGCAAGCATTGTAACTAATGAGTTAGTTGTGGAATGACCTATTACGGAACGGGTAAAGAGACTTGACGGTAACGAGATTGAACTAGGTATTGAGATACCGACGATCGAATCTCGGGCAAGTAACATACCGATGACAAAAGGAACAACGTATGTTGTTATGCGGTTTGACCGATAAAGATCTTCGTAGAATATGTAGGAGCCAATATGAGCATCCAGGTTCCGCTATTGGTTATTGACCGGAGATGTGTCTCGGTCATGTCTACATAGTTCTCGAACCCGTAGGGTCCGCACGCTTAACATTCGGTGACGATTTGTATTATGAGTTTATGTGTTTTGATGTACTGAAGGTAGCTCGGAGTCCCGGATGAGATCGGGGACATGACGAGGAGTCTCGATATGATCGAGACGTAAAGATCGATTAATTGGACGACTATATTCGGACATCGGAAAGGTTCTGAGTGATTCGGGCATTTTTCGGAGTACCGGAGAGTTACGGGAATTCGTATTGGGCCTTAATGGGCCATACGGGAAAGGAGAGAAAGGCCTCAAAGGGTGGCCGCACCCCTCCCCATGGACTGGTCTGAATTGGACTTGGGAGGGGGGGGGGCGCCCCCTTCCTTCCTTCTCCTTCTCCTTTCCCTTTTTTCCAATTCCATGTGGCAGGTGGAATCCTACTAGGACTAGGGAGTCCTAGTAGGACTCCACACTTGGGCGCGCCCTATGAGGGCCGGCCTCCTCCTCCCTCCATCCTTTATATACGTGGCCAGGGGGCACCCCATAGACACACAAGTTGATCATTGATCTCTCTTAGCCGTGTGCGGTGCCCCCCTCCACCATAATCCACCTCGGTCATATCGTAGCGGTGCTTAGGTGAAGCCCTGCATCGGTAGCATCATCATCACCGTCATCACACCGTCGTGCTAACAGAACTCTCCCTCGAAGCTCTGCTAGATCGGAGTTCGTGGGACGTCATCGAGCTGAACGTGTGCTGAACTCGGAGGTGTCGTGCATTCGGTACTTGGATCGGTCAGATCGTGAAGACGTACGACTACATCAACCGCATTCTGCTAACGCTTTCGCTTTTGGTCTACAAGGGTACGAGGATACACTCTCCCCTCTCGTTGCTATGCATCACCATGATCCTGCGTGTGCGTAGGAAATTTTTTCAAATTACTGCGTTCCCCAACAATGGAAGATGTCGACTTGCTGGGAAGGCGCACGAGAGGCCTGGGCCATGGTGGAAACGCGATACACCGGACTCAATCCGAATCATATGGCTCGGGTCGCGCCTCGGGGCACTGATGGACAAGAAATTCTAGTGAGCTTGGTATACGACCAAGTGAAGATAGCTGCCAAGTTCTCCCAACAGGATTGTAAGCTAGACAGCCTATTAGACGGTATTGAGGAAGAGGAAGTCTTTGAGTCCAAATGACTATGTACTTCTATTGACAAATTTGTCTCTAGCCGAATTGTAAAATGATTGTCATGGCAGACCTTTTCGCTTCTATCTCCGGACCCGAAGGTGCGGAGTGTTTCCGAATACCGGGCCGATGATAAATACCGGAGTATGCATGGAAACTAGGCGTAGGGGTCATAGTTGCTTGAACAGACAAATTGTATTCGACTAGTTATGTTATATTACTATTAATTGTAAGAAACATCTTCGAGAGAGAATAGTTCCGCTAAAGGTTCCTCTCCCTGGGTGAACATGCGTTTACTATGCATGCCCAAATTGTGATTCACAAAATAACAGTGCACGTAATATCTGGGGGTTCACAATACGACAAGGGTAAAACATCTTTAGTCCGCCGACCAGTTATTCCCTTAAGAACGCTAGCTTTCGGCTTCACCCAGTCTGAGGTACAAGTCCGGATGACCCGGCTGTAACAATCGCAGAGGTGCTCCCTTTATGCCCTAGCCGAACAAACGGGAACGTAGGACATAAGCACAGGAGCCAGGCAACCCAGCTTGGCAAAAACTTAAGTCATAAACGTGCATATAATGGCGAAGAAAAGGCATACATGAAAAAAGGACACATATGTAGTGAGCTTGATGCTCGGAAAATAATAATAAGCTTCTGTAAAAGAAGCCCCCAGGTGTTACGGGTGTATACATTTAAGGATGTGTACCTCATAAGTGTGCGGTTTAGCCGCACGAGAGCTAGAAAGCTAAAACAAAAATTTAAAGAGAGAAAATGGAAAAGGAGAAAAAGAAAACGAACAATGAGTCTGGATCTAGGCGTAGAATCTTCGGAATCTGGCGGCATTCCACGGGTTCGGCTCTAAGCGATTATCCGATGCATCACGTAGGCGGTACGCTCCTCCAGTGAGAACTTCATCTATAATGAAGGGACCCTCCCACTTGGGCTTGAGTTTGTCCTTTTTCTTCTCTGGCAAGCGTAGAACGAGTTCACCGGCATTATAAGTCTTGGCCCGCACTTCCCTGCTTTGGTATCGTCGAGCTTGTTGTTGATAGAATGCTGAGCGGGCTTTTGCAACATCGTGCTCCTCCTCCAGGGCATCTAGATTCTCCTGCCGATCAAGCTCGGTTTCTCTCTTCGTACATGCGCACTCGAGGTGAGTCATGAATGATCTCACAGGGCAAAATAGCATCTGCGCCGTACACCATGAAGAACGGTGTGTAACCGGTAGTGCGATTGGGCGTGGTCCGCAGCCCCCAGAGTACGGAGTCGAGCTCCTCAACCCAGTGCTTGTCTGACTCTTTTAAAGACCGCACTAGTCTGGGCTTAATGCCGCTCATGATAAGACCATTATCCCGTTCGACTTGACCATTTGTTTGGGGGTGATAGATGGAGGCATAATCAAGCTTGATGCCCAGATTAGCACACCAAGTTTTCACTTCGTCGGCTGTAAAGTTGGAGCCGCTGTCGGTGATGATACTGTGTGGGACACCATAACGGTGCATGACACCGGATATAAAGTCTATCACTGGTCCGGCTTCGGCCGTCTTAACTAGTTTGGCCTCTATCCACTTAGTGAATTTATCTACCATGACCAGCAGATATTTTTTCTTATGGCTTCCCCTTTAAGGGGTCCGACCATGTCAAGCCCCCAGACCGCGAAAGACCAATTAATGGGGATTGTTTGTAGGGCGGTAGGCGGCATATGGCTTTGGTTGGCAAAGAGCTGGCATCCTACACAACGTTGGATGAGGTCCTGTGCATCCGCTCGGGCCATGGGCCAGAAGAAACCGGTACGGAAGGCTTTACTTACGAGGGCTCGAGCTGCGGCATGATGATGGCCGAGACCAGCATGGATTTCAGCCAAGAGCTGCCCTCCCTCTTCTTCGGAGATACATCTTTGAAGGACTCCAGTAGGACTTTTCTTGTAGAGTTCTCCTTCGTGAACCTTATAGGCTTTGGAGCGCCTAACGTTGCATCAAGCCTCATTCTGGTCCTCAGGGAGCTCACGCCTATTAATTAGGCCAAGAAGGGTTCGGTCCATGGGGCGATTACTGCAATTATTACATGGGCCGATGGTGTTATTTTGGTGGCCGAGCCCCCGATGATATCGGCGTTGTGTTCGAAATCCGGGGGTATAATTAGATCCGGAATAGTGTTGTCGCTCTCGTCCTGCCACACCACGGATGACTTGAAAAGATTTTCCAAAAAGATGTTAGGCGGGACGGGGTCGCGCTTGGCGCCCATGCGAGCAAGGACGTCCGCCGCTTGATTACTTTCTCGAGCCACATGATGGAACTCGAGTCCTTCGAACTGAGCTAATATTTTGAGCACGACGTTACAATATGCTACTATCTTCCGATCTTTGGCGTTGAAGTCTCTGTTTATTTGGGATATTGCGAGGTTTGAATCCTCGCGGACCTCAAGGCGTTGTATACCCATAGAGACGGCCATCCGAAGACCATGCAATAGGGCCTCATATTCAGCTGCGTTATTGGAGTCTATGTATAATATTTGAAGCACGTACTGGACTGTGTCGCCTGTGGGGGATGTTAAGACAACGCCCTCTCCTAGGCTGGCCAGCATTTTAGAGCCATCGAAGTGCATGGCCTAGTTGGAATATGTGTCGTGCTCTTTAGGGAGTTCGGCCTCTGTCCATTCGGTGACGAAGTCAGCCAATACTTGGGATTTAATGGCTCGGAGTGGTTTGTATGTTATATCGAATGGCAGGAGCTCAATGGCCCACTTAGCAATCCGGCCGGTAGCGTCGCGGTTGTTTATTATGTCATTGAGTGGTACTTCGGAAGCCACTGTGATCGAGCACTCTTGGAAGTAGTGCCGTAGCTTCTGGGATGCCATGAAGACCGCATACGCTATCTTTTGGTAATGGGGGTACCGGGATTTGCATGGTGTGAGGACAGTGGATACATAATATACCGGCTTTTGAAGTTGGAATTTATGTCCGTCCCCCTCTCGCTCGATGACAAGCACCGCACTCAGCACCTGGTGTGTTGCGGAGATGTATAATAACATGGGTTAGCCGATGTTCCGCGCGACCAGGATTGGGTTGCTCGCTAAAAGAGCTTTTATTTCTTCCAACCCGGCCGTTGCCGCGTCCGTCCACTCGAGGTGGTCGATGCGTCGGAGCAGGCGATATAGTGGCAATGCCTTTTCTCCTAACCTGGAGATAAAGCAGCTTAAGGCTGCCACGCATCCGGCTAGTTTTTGGACCTGTTTGAGGTCTGTTGGTGTAGCCAGTTGTGACAAAGCTCGGATTTTGGCTGGGTTTGCTTCAATTCCTCTATTGGAAACAATGAAGCCCAGCAGTTTTCCGGCGGGGACGCCGAAAACACACTTTTACGGATTGAGCTTAATGTCATATGTACGGAGGTTGTCGAATGTGAGACGCAGGTCGTCTACTAGCGACTCGACGTGTTTAGTTTTGATGACAACGTCATCTGCATATGCTTCGACCGTCTTGCCGATTTGTTTCTTCACGCATATTTGAATCATGCGTTGGTAGGTGGTGCCGGCGTTTTTTAGCCCGAAGGGCATAGTGTTGAAGCAGAAAGGCCAGCATGGGGTAATGAATGTTGTGGCGGCTTGATCAGACTTCTTCAGTTTGATTTGATGGTATCTGGAGTATGCGATGAGGAAACAGAGTGAGTCGTGCCCTGTAGTAGCATCAATGATCTGATCGATGCGGAGGTGGGGGAAGGGATCCTTAGGGCAGGCCTTGTTGAGGTCTTTGAAATCGACACACGGGCGCCAGGATTTATCCTTCTTTGGAACCATGTATAAAAATGTCCAAACAAACCCCGAAAAATTCCAAAAGTAAACACAACACTCCTGTTGTTTTCTGTTGACACTAATTTTTTTTGAAAGCAATAAGAGGCAACGGATATCGTTTCTTCCCCAAAGGTGTCACGTTCCCTACCGAAACCATCACGCTTGTTGTGAGAAGCTAAGGTTTGTGAGTAGCTTATACCCAAACCTGCCCCAAATGGGACAAAATTTGTACCACGGCATGTTGATGCTGCTCCATGATAGCATGCGAAGTTTCATGAATTTCAGACGACTTTTGGATTTACTAGAATTTAAAAGCCCGATATCTCAATGTTTGCGGCCGAGTGACGGTGGCAGGGTGTTTGAAATTCATTCCCATTTCTTGCATGGTACCTAAGCATGCAACCAAGGACACGTATTTGATTTTTTTCAACTAGTTTATATGCACCGGAGAATGTGCATGTAGTTCAAATTCAAATTATGTGCATAAAATGCCTGGGAAACCCAGTTAATGTATAAAAATGTCCAAATGAACCCCGAAAAATTCCAAAATGGAACACCTGTTGTTCTATGTTGACACTCGCAAATTTTTGAAAACAATAAGAGGCAACGGATATCGTTTCGTCCCCAAAGGTGGCACGTTCCCTACCGAAACCATCACGCTTGTTGTGAGAAGCTAAGGTTTGTGAGTAGCTTATACCCAAACCTGCCCCAAATGGGACAAAACTTGTACCATGGCATGTTGATGCTGCTCCATGATAGCATGCCAAGTTTCATGAATTTCAGATGAGTTTTGGATTTACTAGAATTTAAAAACCAGGTATCTCAATATTTGCGGCCGAGTGACGGTGAGGGTGTTTGAAATTCATGCCCATTTCTTGCATGGGACCTAAGCATGCAACCAAGGACACATATTTGATTTTTCAACCAGTTTATATGCACCGGAGAATGTGCATGTAGTTCAAATTCGAATTTTGTGCATAAAATGGCTGGGAAACCCAGTTAATGTATAAAAATATCTAAACGAACCCCGAAAAATTCCAAAACTGAACACAACACTCCAGTTGTTCTATG